>OY282515.1:73680534-74880534 GCA_958296145.1 Hydrotaea cyrtoneurina
GTATTAATTTCCTTTCAATTTTTTGTTTGCTGCTTTTAATGGCTTGTTTGCTGCTTTTAATGGCACACTCCCTTTTTTGTCGAATATATTGGCAGACTCCGGTTGACAATGAATAACTGCTGCATGTTGCTTTATTGCTTTTCATGCGGTGGCCATCTTCAGTTCCTCGCTTTCCATTAACCTCGTGTTCCATCCCAGCATTGGCTTTCTAACTTCCTAAGTATATGTGCGACTATGTATTGGTATTTGCAAATAGTTTAGATTAATGTTATCAACATTGAAGACAAATTTACACAGTTTATGGCTTGAAAGTGCCAAATTGTTGCTGGGGAAAACAACAACATTCCATAAAATATGCATTGCATTGCCGTTGTAGTTCTAGTGGATGCTGCAATGTTGCATCCACGAGCCACACGAGCTGATACACGCTGTGGGAGCGGGCATCTATCTCATTCACTGCATTTGTCGTGGTGTTGTTATTCAGAGCAGAATTCATAGAATACAACGTCATGCTAATTTTTACATTGGCTGGCTGCATTTTGGTATTGAAAATAAATAAATTTTCAAGTTTTTTCCGTTTTGGAGTTTCATGTCAGCGGTAAAGTTTAAAACAATTCAAAGTAACTGCTATAGAATTTCATGATTAGAATGTTGTTCAATTATCGGATGATAATAAGGAGGAAGGAAATATCTAAATCGATATAGCCAGGATTAGCATTTGCTCAGAGTTCCCTGACTAATAGTCTTTAATAGTCATGAGTTTTTGATGACCTCAATGGTAAACTAGTAATTTCTGTAATTTGGAAAAAAAAATACAGGATTACAACCATTAACTGTCCCACATAGTGACGTACGGGAAATCTCTGTATGATACTTTATTTCAGTTGTCCTACCAGTTACATCAACGTTTCAGAATTAAATCCAATTTTAGCCAACATTTAAGCATCCTATGAGTTCTATTGGAGAGGGAATTGCTTTACTATGCTCTGTGAAATTGTATCCAAAGAAGTTTATTTGGCGTAGCAACATAGGCCATTTTGCCCATTGTAGCTTGAAATGTATGAACCCCAGTCTCTTTGGATGCCAATTAGAAAATGCCAGTTTGGCCAAATCCTCTCCTTTACTCGTACCTAGAGATGGCGAACTGCCCTACATCGTAGCTACTATTTCAGCAATCACACTGGTTTGAGACCTCAACTACATATCGGGCCAAGATTTTCCATGTGACTGGCACAGTGAGAGAATTCGAAATTTTATTGGAAATAAAAGTGTCATTTACAATTGTTTTATCTCATATCCTTGAAATTGCACACAGACCTATTTCAAGTAGGTTAGAGCCTAATTCTGGAAAATTAACCTACTGGGTATAACCAGAGATAAGCTATAAGGGTTCACATTTGAAAACCTTGTACAGTGAGGGATTTAAAATTTTTTTGGGAATAGATCTGTCATTTGCAATTGACATGTCCGATTTGATTAAAGACCTAGCTGTAGTGTGTTCGTGCTTAAGTCTGGAAGATGGATCCATTGGGTCCAGCCAGAGTTGATATATAAGGGCCCAAATTTGGAAATCTGGGTTTTGAATTCAAATTTCAGTCAAATTTATTAAGAGTCTTAATTTTGGAGCTGGTAAAAACGTATTTAAATATGTTTTACTATAAAATTCTGATTTAGAGAGTACAAAAATGGTGGAAATTTTTTTCAATAGGGAAACAATTTTTATTAACTATTTTTTTTAAAAAAAATTTAATTTTTTAACATCTAAATTTTCATAACACGTAAACTACAGGGTTCTCCAACAATAGGTGTTATTTTGGTATAAAAAAAAATGCATTTTTTGAGATAAATAATCGAATAAAGAGTCAGGTTTGCGGTTAATAATGAAAAACGTCAGCCAAATCGCCACCACGACCACGCTTACAGGATCATATCCGTTTCATGAAGTTTTCCATAACCAAATCGAAAAGTGGCTGCCCTATGTCCTCGATAGCCTAACGAATTCTATCTTTGAGGTCTTGAATCGACGCCCGTTGGCGTAGACCTGATCTTTCACATGGCCCCAAATAAAGAAGTCGCATGGTGTTAAATCACAAGATCTCGGTGCCAATTGTGATCACCTCTTCGAGAGATAACACGGTCCGGAAACTTTTTAGTTTTGCGAACTTTGACTGCAAATTTTCACCATTTTTGTAGTGAATTTTAATAATTTCAATGCGTTGCTTAAGCGTGTATCGTTCCATTTTTAGTAATGGCGTAGTTTCTACTTGTCAAAGAATAAAAGCTTCAAAAGTGACAGCTATCGAAATACCGGATGATTCAAAATAACACCTCTTGTTGAAGAATCCTGTACTTGTCCGATTTGGGAGAAATACATTTTCAAAAAATAGCCACTATATTCGTTTTAATCCTTTAGTGGCTTTTGCTCTGAATTAGCGTAGCAGAAAAAAAATCAATTTCCACTTTACACATTTCCAGAGTTGCCAACTCTTGTAAATTTTAATAGTATGTGGATGGATATGCGGATCTTTCAAGTTCGAGTTTTTTGTTGTCTTATAATATGAATACTTAATCTTCTAGGCATACAATTAAGTACCGGTTACGGCCTGTTAATAAATTTCTATAAAAGTTTGTATATTTTATACATTTCGATATGAAGAAATCTCCTCAGAATACTATATGAATGGCTAATGATATTTTTGATCTTGAAAAATCTCAAAAAAAACCACAACTTCTCTAGTTAATTAAAGACTATAATTGATAATTGGTACTTGTACAGCTGTATTTATTGTGACACACTATCCACCGTAAACTCTAGCCTAGTTTCGCATACACTCGCCACTAACTACAAACCATAATTTCCAATATTGCATAGAAATGACAATGAATCCACAGCTCAAAGCTAACCGGAACCTGAAATGAAACGGGTTTCAAAGCAACCGTTGATATTTTAGTCACAAGTTAGCCTTAGCAACATAGTAATTTTTGCAATATAACAATTATGCACACCTTTCATGTTTGTATTAAATAATATTTCAATATCTAGAAAATAAATAAATGCACAACCAAATCCATAACAGTTTCCTATCAGTTCTAACGCAGCAACGTTCAATTCCAAAGCAATGCTCACGGTTTTCGTTATATTTTTCTCATATTTCCTTTGCTTCACCGCAGTCCTGTGTACGATCGTCTATCTCATTTATTATGTGAAATTTAAGCATATGATCGATGTTACCCGAGATATACCGAGTCCACCCTCGCTGCCCATTATTGGACATGCTTATCACATGATCGGCACTTCGCCAGCTCAGAATCTGAAGACACTTTTCCGTTTTGTCGCTATGTACGGTACAACGTTTAAATTATGGCTGGGCCCCCAATTGAATATCATTGTAGTCGATCCCATTGCTGTGGAACAGGTGGTAAACAATATGCGCTTCATTGACAAAGCCTACCAGTACTCTGTTCTGGAACCGTGGCTTAAGGGTGGACTCCTGGTCAGCAGTGGCACAAAGTGGCATCAACGTCGCAAAATCCTCACACCCGGCTTCCACTTTCAGATACTCAAACAATTCGCTGAAATCATGGAAAAGTTGTCGCGTGTATTTGTACAAAACTTGAATGTGGAATATGCCCAACAAACGAAGGAGGGTTTTGATTTGCACAAATGGGTGGACTTGTACACTTTGGATGTGATGTGTGGTAAGTTTATGATTTATTTGCTATTTCAATTGTCCTGACTATCCTTACTTTTAGAATCTGTCATGGGTGTTTCGATTAATGCTCAGACCAATATAAATTCCCAATATATGAAGGCACTTCAGATGTAAGTCGTGTTGTTATATTTCCCTATCCCATATATATTAAAACCATACATGCCTCTCTTAGTATTAGGAAAGTGTTGCATAAACGCATGTTCGATCTGATTTACAATTTAGATTTTACCTATCAATTCACAAAGCTATCGCGTGAATGCAACAAAGCTCTGTCCGTCTTACATGGCTTTTCGGCTGGCGTTATTCTCAAAAGGCGTGAAGAGTTGTTGAAACAAACAAATTCCGGCAACACCCCATTGATAACGAATGTTTTTGCGGGATCGAAACGGAAAATGGTATTCTTGGATATTCTGTTGCATTCGGAGATTGATGGCAAACCGCTAAGTAATGCGGACATAAGTGAAGAAGTCGATACGTTCATGTTTGAGGGACATGACGCTCCTTCGGGTGGCATTTTATTTACCTCTTACAATCTGGCCACACATCCGGAATGCCAGCAGAAATGTGTGGATGAGATTGTACAGGTAATGGGCAAGGACAATACAAAACCTTTCACTTTTGACGATCTCAATAAACTGCAATATCTCGAGCAGTGCATCAAAGAGACCTTGAGATTGTATCCGCCGGTTCCCATTATCGGTCGCTATATTACCGAGGAATGTGAAATAGGTAAGTTTGCGATTAGGCTGAAACATCTTCGGAAGTGAGTTAGTTTATCTCTGTTTGTATTCTTCCATTGCAGATGGCAAAACTATTCCAGCGGGTGCCACCATTTGTATACCAACCGTGGTTATGGGTCGCCAAGAGGCTGTATTTGCCGAGCCCCTCTTGTTTAAACCCGAGAGATTTGCTAATGATACACCCAAAACGAATCCCTTTGCCTATATACCCTTTTCAGCTGGTCCGCGAAATTGCATTGGCCAACGATTTGCCATGTTGGAGCTGAAAACAGTGTTGGCAAATACTTTGCGACACTATGAGCTGCACTACGTGGGCGAGAGGCATGAGCAACTGCAGCTTATAGCCGAGTTGGTATTGCGGCCGATGGATCCGCTGATGTTCAAACTGAAGCCGAGAGTTCTGTAAAGTTAATAAATGTTTGATTAATAACGAGTTTTTTAATCATCTACTTTCAGTAAAAGTTAACTACAGATTTAAATATAATTTCTAAAACAATCCAAAAAATCATACCAAAAATTGGGAAAAATAGTAAAGCACATTCATTAGCCCTCTATTTTTATCTAATCTATTTTTCAGTCAATTTAAATGTCTCAGATCTGTCTAAAAAGTACAAAACCTCAAGCGAGGGTGGGCCAATGTGTACTTGATTTTTTTGAATTTTCTGAAAGGGCATAACTGCTCCTGTCAAGATTCATCTGTCAGCTGACTTTTGTCCACATTTTAATAAGCTATATAAGGCATGAGCAACTGCATCTTATAGCCGAGTTGGTATTGCGGCCGATGGATCCGCTGATGTTCAAACTGAAGCCGAGAGTTCTGTAAAGTTAATAAATGTTTGATTAATAAGTAGTTTTTTAATCATCCATTTTTAGTAAAAGTTAACTACAGATTTAAATGTAATTTCTAAAACAATCCAAAAAATCATACCAAAAATTGGAAAAATATTAAAGCACATTGATTAGCCCTTTATTTTTATCTAATCTAGTTTTAAGTCCATTCAAATGTCTCAGATCTGTCTAAAAACTGACCAGAAGCAGACTAGAGGATGTGAAGTACAAAACCTCAAGCGAGGGTGGGCCAATGTGTACTTGATTTTTTTTGAATTTTCTGAAAGGGCAAAACTGCTCCTGTCGAGATTCATCTGTCAGCTGACTTTTGTCCATATTTTAATAAGCTATATCATTTAAATTTTGTTTGGCAGCCATTGATATCAGACCAAATCGTGATTCGAGGAGAAAGTGAAAAAAAAAATGTTAAACTCATGTGTAGCTTCCATGACAAAAATCCCAGAATTAGGCGACCAAATGCTTCCTCATCCAACCAATTCTCAGGATTTATCCCCGATTGAGTATTTCTAAGATTTTTCATCCACTCTCGTACAAAAACAGGGTGTTTGTCTGTAACATCTTAGGTTTTATATTGGACTTCATTCATGTGATTTTGCAGTAGCGAAATAAAGTCTAACGGCTTAAAATCGAAGTTGCCAATTGACATCGTCCAGACGGAGAAACATTTTTAACATTCGTTTTCGCTGTTAAAAAAATTTTTTTTTTGGAATATTTGTTTACGCAAAAAAATATTTGAGTATTCGTTTCTTTATTCGAACAAAATACGATTGCCTATTTTACACCTAAGACATTAAATAAAAAAAAATTAATAAACAAAATAAAAAATTTTAGCAATCTGACAACATTTGGAATTAATATAAACTAGGAATGCAACGAATTTGGCGAAAGTTTAATTTTTTTTTTTGAAAACCAAGGTTACCATCTTTTAGTGCCTTGTAGCTCATCTCTGGTTAGATCCACTTGGCCCATCTTCCGGACTTTAGATTGAACCCACTTCAGCTATGACTGTTTAAAATTTCAAGCCAATCGTCTAATTTCATTCGAAATGGCACAATTATTTCCAAAAATGTTTAAGTGAAAACCATTCTAGTATTTGTGAGCAGGGGCCTCCTCAAAATTCTACTCCTACTTTGGCCCAAAAACATAAGTAACGTTGATTTCTATGATAAAAAACACCAAACATAAAGAGTTTTCTTGGAAATCGCCAGACGGCATCACCATAGTGACCATCGTATTGGAAGATCATGCCATACCCGGTGAAGAAATCTCGAATATAAAATAAGAACTGCGGAGCGCAGACGGAGTGAAATAAAGCGAATGAATAAATGCTTTCACCGAAGTTTCTTTTGGGAATAACGGGGAATATTAATAAAGGGTTACCCATTTTGCGTTTTCAAAAGTAAACGTAAATTAAACACATATAAAATATTTTTTTTATGATATTTCTTTTTTAGTGTAAAGTTTGAACGTTGTCATTATGTGTGAAACACTACATCACCACTCGAAGTGTTGCAAGTCTTGATTCTTTTGAAGTAATTTTGGAGCACTTTCTGGCACATATTGGGCGGTATATCAGCCATAACTTGACGACTGTTGATTCTGGTCTCAAGAGTTAAAGGGTTATCTGCATAAACACGGTCTGTCGCGTAGCTCCACAAAAATGGATAATGCTTAATGGATAACCCTTTACATATAACCAACGTCGATTCCAGACCTCAAAGATAGAATTCGTGAGGCTATCGAGGACATAGGACAGCCACTTTGCCATTTGGTTATGGAAAACTTCATGAAAAGGACATTGTCCAGTAAGCGTGGTCGTTGTGGCCATTTGGCTGATGTTATTTTTCATTATTAACGGCATACCTTCCTCTTTATTATGAAAAATAATACCCCTTGTTGGAAACCCCTGTATTTTAAGAACTCCCCAACAGTATATTTGTTTTCAAAAATGTCAGTACAGAAATTACAAACACTTCAGTACAGCAGTAAGTATTCGAATGTATGGCAGCCGTACTATTTTTACACTGTAGTGGCTTTCCTAGACCCTTACTACATTTTTGATAACACTGGCGATTTCTGCCTGGAATCAAAAAAAAAAGGTGATGATTACCCCACAGCCATTGTTGGAACTCCAAAGAGAGGCCATCGTATTCATCCCTTATCAACACACAAACGAACACATGGCTACACTGCCAATTAAATGACAAAACAAAAATTGAAAAACCATAAAAATCTAGATGTCAATATGTTTTGATTAGCGATCAAAGAATTTTTCGAAATAAATTCTCGTTCGGACAGACCGAAGGGCATTACAAAGAACCGAAAATAATAAAGCCAAAGTGTAGGTAGCCAGGACCGAAATGTGGTGGTGCATTGTGCAGCATGAGTGGATTTTGTTGTACACATTGAAATGAAAAAGAAATGCACCCTTAATGCAATTTTGTTAATAAAAGTCCTTCAAATATCGACAACGATGAAGATGATGATGATGATAATAATGACGCTGCTGCAGTTAGTGTTGACGATGTTCATGATGATGATGATGAGTTTACGAATGCTTGGTGGCTGTGATCATTTGGCAATGGGTTGGAGTGATAATTAAGTCGCCATTGTTTGCTTGTCTTTGTGCCATTCAAGTGTTAAAATTATGTTTTTATTATCCCGCAATCAAAACTTATTGCATTACGCTGTGTCCTAGCATTGGCTGGGTTACTGGGACCATGTGGCAACTGTGCGCAGTAGAGGCGATTGTGCACTAGTGCCACACATATCCATGGAATGTTATCGCCAGCATTATGTCCTGCATGTGTCCTTGTTAAGCAGTAGCGTCCTATGGCAGTTATGTGCCACATAATACAGTTATGATTACAATACGACCATATGGGTCGTTGGTTTGGCGTTTTCATTGGCATTTGTTCAGTTTTTGAGGCCAACTTCATACTCCTCAGCGTACTGCCTCCCTTTCCAACGCACTCTTCTTGGCTTTGTTGTACTTGTGCATGTGTTATTGCCGTCATTGTGATTTTGACTTTGATTTTGTGTGTGTGTTGTTCTATTCGGATTGAGACATTACGATAAAGGTAATTGTGTTCATATGTCTCGTTTTCGCCCTGTTCGTCCTTGTCGTCCTTGTGTGGCCACATAAAGTGATATTTATTATTTCGTAATAACACAAATGTGTTATGACCAGACACACACGATTTCGTGATTTCGTTTTTGCTTGCATATGATATTAATCGTAATACCATTTTGGTTATATTCGTTCGTGAATGTTTGATGCGAGCTGAAATGTTTTCGATTAAACGTACATATCGTCCGTTGATTGGTGCCCTTTGTTTGCATTTATCGTTGATTCTTATCGTGAATTGGGAATATTACTATAGTGTGTTGGGGATATTGGAATTGCGCCATTATTATCGACAGCATATGTTTGATCTGATTAGAGGAGGTTTTGTGAAAGAAACTGAACATTTGTGCTGATGAATTTTGGTTCCATAGAACTTCATTCGAGTAAGCGTGATGTAGGCATTGAAGGTGACCAAAAAATTGCACTTTGCGTGAACGGGAACGTATGGGATTATTGAAGCAGATTTTAATTTTGCTAAGGTTTGTTTTATGTAGAATTCAACCAATTCACATAAATTCCCTGTGGAATAAATTATCTAGTGTGAAATATCATCTATAACGCTTAACGACTAATATCAGGCTCTAGGGCTCCTGTCTCTAGTACACGAGTTTTGAAACCAAATGTGGTTTTCAAAAAATTCCTCGAATATGTGACCAAGTCGTGAAACTATCATCGCGATCATAATGTGATACAAGTAACAGTCAAAACTACGACTGCGGAGGTCCACTGCGAACAAAACTGTAGTAACAAAGTTCTCATTCCTGCCAATACGATACTGCGAACGGCTGAATTAAAAAAAATCCATACCCGGATCCATTACTGAATTAAATTTAAGATTCATATACTTATTGTTAGGCTTCTAAGGAGCAGATCAAATAATAACCAATAAATCAAACAATAACAAAAATACCATCTTGTCAGTAGTGCAGGTCACACAGGGTTTTTATAGCCTCATCCTTAAGAACAATAACCCGAGGCTTGTTATAGGCGCAACTAATGATTTGAGAGACGTTCTCCTTTGCTTCGTAAGTTCAATCATGAGGAAAATACATAAGTACATGAGGTGTGGAAATACGCATTTGAAGACTTTTTATGAAGGGGGTTTATTTTCAAGATTGGCGTTGTATATGTTATCAATGAAGTCTTCACGACTCTATGTAAGAACAGTCATTGGTGTATAAAGGAAAAGGGTCTATAAAGCATTTTTTGCAATCTTCTCTCTATATCCCGAGAAGCCTTCATGGTCATTCGTTCAGTTTCTCATACTTTCTCCATAGGTCTCCCAATTTGTTGATATAAAAATGATTAGTAGCGTGCTTGCCTATCAGCGTAGGGGTTGTGGGTTCAATTCCCACCAGAGGATTTGTCTCACCCGGTGTACCCTTGGATCCAAAATTATAATATAATTTTACTTTGTATTGTAATAAAAAATAAATAAAAGAAATGCATAATTATAAAGCCTTTCTAAATCCATGTATGTCTCAATACTCCAAAACAACTACACTGAACTAGGCAGCTGATTTTTAGGTGGTTTTATAGTGGTCAGTGATCGGCATCCGCATACAACAATATTTTCAGTTGGTGCGGGTGAGTTGCTTTATTCTCTCTAACAATGCAATGAAAGAAATTGTTATATATTTGTTGTCATAATTATACAAAAAATAATAGAAGAAGAAAATTCGAAAAATTAGAAATGTTCTTTCAGTGTCTTTCTGGCAATATGCGTCAATACAATCTAATGGGACGAATGCTCACGAGACTGATTGAATGTACTTGATGTGTGAGGGAATATAGTTGTGAGAGGTCTCTAAACGGTTAGGTTATTTCATGCAAATGTTGAACACGGACCCTTAGACCATTTTTGGCACACTTTTTCCCTCATTTCGGCTGGTATCCTACCATTAACACGTGTAAAGCTGTCTTCCAAAGCAGAAATCCTATTCGACTTGTCCCCATAAACGATTGACTTTTCGAGTCGCTGCAAAAAAATAATGTAGTGGTATATTATAGAGTTTATTTCACTGAACATGCCATAGAGGGACTGAATCAGTGAGTTGTGCACGATATACTTTGTATATTCAATGACCGGGATCTGCTGTTTTAAAGCCGGTTCAGAACGGCAAATGCTTTACAAGATAAGTTTTACATGGCTCAGGGATTTGTCGCTTACCCATAAAGTCTCCAGCATTTACGAGGTGGAAGCAGTGCCCGAGTTTAGTTTGGCTAAATGGGTTCCAAAATTCACTTGGTGAACTACCTCTTTTCTTTCGTTTCCACAAATCGATTGTGATACTTTGATCGTGATAACTAATAATGTAGTATGTCGAATTGCTTTTTTTTTGTTGCTTCTACCATTTTTTTTCTTTTTAATTTTTTAATAACTTTTTTTAAATTTTTTTGCTATTAATCACAGTAAACATATTTGAGTGTGTGCGACACTGAAGAACCAGAATTCGAAACCGGATAAGACCATCAAACATTTTTCAGCGGCAGTTTCCACCTCGTTGCCGACTTTACGAGTATGAGAGTAAACTTTAAGTCATGCAAAGCTTCTCTAGGAAAGCATTAGACGTTAGGAGCCGTCTTCACAAAAGTATGTCCCGGTCGGTGAGTATACAAATTATATCGCACCCAGCACACTGATTCGAGAGATGTTGCCCGTCTGTGCCTTCATGGAATGTTAAGGGAAACAAGTAAGTAAACATATTTGAGTAGTAAGAACTGAGAATTAAACTATGCCACAAAACAATACGAAAGTGTTTGTAATGAATAACCACTACAGTGAAAGCTTCGGTGGGCGGACATCGACGTTCGCAGTGGTTTTGTCCATCCATTAATTTGCTCTAAAACTACCGCATATGACCGAGAAATTTGTCCGTCTACGGGAGCTGTTCGCGACTAGACCTTTTACTTTGAATGTTTTTTTTTTTCCAGAATTTAGTGAAGAGTCATTCTGTTTGTTTTTATAAACCTCACATAACCAAAAATGTGTATGTTATCAACCTGAAGGTGCCTTCACAAAATTGTGAATTAAATTAAACATACTCCATCGATTTTAATGATCTTTACCTCATTATGACAATTTTTGTATTTTCGATTTTCCATGAATTTTCTTTATTAAAAAAAAAAAAAAAGGCGCACCGGTAGGTGAGTTGGAAGTGTGCTTGCCTATCAGCGTGGGGGTTGTGGGTTCGATTCCCACCAGAGGCTTTGGTCTGTCTAGCCATATGGTCTGTAGATCTCATTTATTTATTTATTTATTGATATCAATTTTATTTATTAGAAACATACGTATCCATTCTGTCCATGCCAAGTAATACGAGAATATTCTTGAAGGCGTTCAAAGTTCATTAGTGAAGTATTCAAATTCGTTTCCTGCACATGAGGTCATCATCCCCTTTTTCAACGTCCACACTAGATGACAAATGTGACTTTTATCTTTCACATGAACTGAAAAATCAATATCAATTCAATTCACATAAAGCGAGAGAATTCTTTTCCCATTCGTCAAAAAAAAATGAACACTCTGTGAGGCTCAATAATTTCGCCGTTTTTCCGAAATTCATTTTGCATATCTATTGTTTTTCTTTCCCATGATCTTGATTCTTCTTTATCATTACTATCTTTTGTTTGGTCATAACATTTTTAGGGGATTGTCCTCCACCATTGCCCTGTGGCATTTCTGCAGACATCAAAAGTCCTGTTCAGCTGATGACTTTTGGTTTACTTAACACCAATCAAGCATGCGAACTTAGACGGACTCCTTTGCACACTCACACATGGTCTGTTATCTGGGCAAATAATCAACAGACGACAAAACCAACAACATAACTTCAAAGTGAAATGGTAACATGCAGGAGTAGAGTAAATATTCTCCTCTGAGGACGTGTTTTGATGGAATTTATGAAGCGCTGGTGCTAACCTCCACGTTTCATGATCACATAGTCGCAAATTAGACGGCTACATACATGAGCAAATTATAACCGATACGTAGTGAAACTAAAAATGCCTTAGAACCTTAATAACTACCTAAACCCTCCTACTCCCAGTCCTTGTTCCATATAGTGCCACAATCTATAGGACAACTATTTCCAAGCATATTAAATAACAACGAAATCATGTAAATAACAAGCTGCATTACTTTTATTTGCCATTCTCCTTCTCCCGCTGCCACTTCCTTTCACAGATCCCCTACCTATGGATCCTCGACATCCATCCCTCAATCCCTACGAAATTCATAATATCCCATAAAAATGTAAGCATAAATAAAGCGTTGTTGTTGCCAACCATCCAACAACGACAACATCAACCAAATAAACACACACCCAACAGGACCAAAGTAAATACAGGCTCACGGAAAACAAAAATCCAATTCTAGGACCAAACAAAAAAAAAAGAAAACAAAACAAATTTTGTTTAGATTTCACAGGATTCATAATGATAGCGGAGCATGGATTAAATAAATACAAAGGCCACAGAAATCACACAGACATGTATTGCCAACGAAAACATAACACCCCAGCTACGCACAGAAATTCAGCCGTAAACATCATCGTCGTTCTAGTTTGGCAAACAGCCTGAGCGGTATGATAAGTGGGGGAACGCTAAGCAGAGAATATGAATAATCCAACAGGCGGGTGTTCTCAGATGCCATAATAACAGGGTAGAGTTCGTGGTCAACAAGATACTACCGGAGGGCCGTCAGTGATGGACAAGCCGGAAAAAATATTCCGGTGCCCTTAACAGCCAGACTCAAGTCTCCAGTTGGAAGTCGTAGATCAAGATCTAGAAAGTGAGAGGTACACGCATATAAAAAAGAGAAACGTAACGAATAGACAAGTCCACTAAAGTCATCCACCATTTAGGTACAGGTCTGGAGATAGCATGAAAGTCACCCCAGCCGGCACAGAGCTGCTTCGCACGTCAAGGAATATGAAGCGAGATCTTCAAGTTCTAAAGAGGGAGAGGTGCACTCGTTTAAAAAAGTACCCACGGGCGTATCAGGCAGGTCTGAACGACATTCATAAGGATTCGGTAGCAGTAAACGCTCTCCCTTTAAATGCCATACTCGGGGACCGTCCTATCGGAGTGAGTCTGTCTTAGCTGAGAACAGGTTCAATTCTTTATGGGCAAGAATTGATGTCACAGCGCCGAAAGTATGTCATATCTGTGAACAAGGGCCTTACAGCACTCTACACCTCTTCGAAGCCCCCGCAACTCTTGCCAAGTTCACTCTGGACCAGGGTTGTGGTGTCAAGCAAAAATAACTCGACTAAACTGTCGAACATTGTATTTCCGTTCACTATTCCTGTACTCTTTCTTACACTGTGGTGTGTTTGTATCCAAAAAATACACAGTTCGTAACAGCGTAACTTTTGTATTTTCTGGGAAATGTAAGTAAATGAAACTCCGCCACGGGGGGGCAAATTTGTTGGCATCCGACTCTAAGACTCCACAGTTCTGCTCTGGACACGAACTATTGAATGTGGCCAGATTCCTGAACTAGGCCACTGGCGATGCAGATCCAGAAGATGAAGAGGAGTCAGTGACTACCAGTATCATGTGTACAGCAGACTGGTAACGACTCGACAGATGAAGATGTAGCCAAGAATGAACATAAAGTCGCCACGGCAACGGTAAGATAACAATTCAGTGGCTAGAAAAGACCATATGATCTAACTGGATAAAATTTATCTACCACTGCATCTCGGATGTCCCTACAAAAGAGCCAATGACACTAGACTTGTGGCACTTGACTGACGCACCTCATATACAGGACTTGTCCCCTTGCCCTAGCTAATTTCAGATTTATCTTAAAACCAATCCTTTATTCCTCCTTTTTTTTTCTTAATTTGAGTAGGGCCTTCGGAATTAGAGGAGAAACCCACAATCTCACTGTCGTCCAATGGGGTTTTGTCTATTGAGACGTCGGCAACTAATTGCAGTTCCTCAGAACAGCGAACTAAACTTATAAACATGAACTTAAACAACGGCGATAATTTTGCAATTTGTACTGCACGCTTCCAATAGAGTAGCCATCGTTCTGTAGACATTTGCCCACCCGGTTGACTTCGGTCTACTAAAGCGACTTGCACCTTAGGCACCATTGTCAAACTGACTGATTATTTCAGGTTTTTGTACTAGGTAGAATATCTATCGCTTTTCTCAGATTTGTATTGGGCAAATGCCTTTCCGTCGATTCATGATCTCGATCTGATATGAGTATCCACTCAAAGTTTGGTGTTCTTGCCCACTATATTTGTTATCGAGGGGCATGGTGATAGTTTTTTCGTTCTCTCCAGTTGTCTGGGCCACATGTGATGAGTGAGTAGTGCTACAGTGGATATGAGCCCGATTTGTATTCGAGTTCCTTATCGATTTGCACTTTTGTTTGGTTTACTGACTATCTGGACAGTTGTCTTTATTACAAATGCATACTGGGTAGGAATGCTTGCGATTAAAAAGTTTTTCACAAGTAGTGAATGAGTTTGGAATGTGTAGATCCAGATCCTGAGCTGAACTCTCAATATTACATTCTTCTCGGGGGAACTGATTTGAAACTCTGTATAAAAGCCCAAAATACAGAGTTCCGTTGCATGGTTGGAACCCCTTCAAACCAACCGAACAATGCGACCTCGTTATCAATCATAAATTCCATCATACTTTCATTGTCTTTACCACAGCATTTCCCTCCCGCGGTTGGGATACACTTCTTTGGGCTGTTGGAGGGGAGAGATTTTCATTTCCATTTCATTTGAAGGGCGAATGTGTACGGGCGTCGCCTAATGGAACTCATGTAACATCAAAACCGCATATAAAAGCAAATTGTTTTGAGCCTAAGCTGGATTTAGGTTTATACTTAATAGTCCGACGGATAGATGTGAATAGATGTAGTCTATATGTATGTAGATGTGTGTTATAGACACACACACATAAATGTCAGTATAGATTAATGCTTAGTTGAAAGTGTGTAGATGTATGGATAGTCTGGTAAGGACGTCTGGGGGTTTTCACATACACGAATGTATGTAATTATGATTCTTGTTTGCCAATGTTATGGAATGATGTGGTCTAAAGATGCTCGTGTTTCTGGGCCTATTTACATTGGCAATATGCTGGTTGTGTGTGAGGCGTCACATCTCGGTTGCGGTATCTCGAACGTTTTTGGCCTCTGGCTAATGGAAGGGGACACTGTGTGATTAACACCTCCGTATTCGCGTTTTGTTTGGTTAACTTTGTTATGCCTCATTGTTATTTGCTAATATATGTACATGTTATTGTTTATATGTGGCCAACACATTCGCAACGATATCACGAATATTTTTATCATAGAACTGATAAAACGTGTAAATATGACTTCACAAAGAATAATTGAAAATGAAGCGCCATTGCGTTGTTAGATGTAATACAATGTCATGGTTATCAAGAAAACACGTTTGATTGTCTGCGATTATTTGCTTGATTATTAGCTGTGAAAATAGACAATAACATTTAATTGTCGTTGTTTCTCAGCATCACACAATTACGTTTTTATTTTCTGCAACACAATTGGGTTTTATTTAAAAACATTTATTTAATATTGCAACAATGCGTTTTTTCTTAATTGTGGAAAATGTGGCATGTTTGTTGAATACTCAATCATTTACAATACTGCTCTCAAATAACTTTCAATTTTTTTTATAGAAATTTTATTTTTTTTCGTTCTAAAGCAAGGGAAATATGATGAGATTGAGGTTGATGGGGGGAAATACAGAAAAGTTTACCAACGATTCAAACGGCATAACTTCGTGTAGGTTTCCAACTGATCACGTCGAGTGATCGGAGAATTTCGAAGGAATATTTTTCCAGCTTAGAAGAAAGCTATCCAAAACCAATTATAGGTGGTGGTATTGGTATCAAAATTAACGCATTTGGAGTAATGAAAATCCACAAGCTCTTGTTGAGACGCCGTTACAGTCAATGTTTGGTGTGCTCTATGGACAGAGGGAACAATTGGTCAATATTTCTCTAAAACTGAAGCCGGCCATAATGTTACCGTCAACGGAGAACGCTATAGACCCATGATTAATGACTGTTTCGTGCCTGAGTTGATGGATGTTGATGTGGATGTGAGCCTGTGGCATCGCCTCCAAGATCTTGGGGTTATGTGAAGTCGCTTGTCTATGCAGATAAGCCCGACATGATTAACGCCTTGGAAGAGAATATTCGGCGCATTATTACTGACAAACGGCCCTAAATGTTGCAAAAAGTGGTCGAAAATTGACCCTCTCGGCTGGAATTTATTCGAGTCATTAGCAGTGGCCACTTGCCAGAAATCATTTTCAAAAGATTATGGCACATCCTTATCTTTATATATAAACACCCTTAATTACCATCAACTATTCACACTGTATCTGTATCTTCATATAATCGTAAATATTTCCAATTTTAATACAATTTTGTTTTTAATACAATTTATTTATTTAATGAGAAGTGCAAATAAATACACGGAGTCAAGCAAATTTTTCGACTCCAGACTACGGGCAAATTAGTCAGATTCGGACTCCACGACTCTGACTTCATAGACCTGGTGACAACATGTTGCCTTTTTTATCAAGTTCAAAATATTTAAATAAATATTTAAAAATCTATACAAGAATCTAACCGCCAATTTGTGGTCATAGCCCAAAAGTAGCCAAAAGAAAATGCCGAATTTCCCAATAAACAATTATCTCAATTTCTCTGAATTCATTTTGCAAACTTACACCATTCGTCTAAAGGTCACATCACACAAAACTCTTATTTCTACACAACTCTGTGAAGATATTTCTTTTTTTCTTCTTATTGTCAGAGCGAATATTTTCGCCAGAAATACAACTTTTTTTTTTGGAACGCTTCTTGGCGTCTGGGGGCATATTTAAGAAATTGACTATGGCAACGCAAAAATAATTGGGTATTCCATGAAAGGCAGCAGAAAAACAAGTGCTGAAATCATAAAATTACATTGAAAGAAAAAGTGAGGTTAAGAAACCATAAAAAGTAAACAGCATAGGGAGTAGAGGTGCCTGCAGTAGCATTTGGTGGTGTTGCTGCCATCTTATGACCATAACATATAAAAGCCAACTTTGTTTTCGACGATAATAAGGAGAAATGTTTAAAACAGTGCAATAAATAATTGTGGGAGGATATGAACGTCCAGAGAAAAGTAACACTGTCATTTAAAAACATAATAACTGCTACAGTTATATTAGTTTTAGCCTCACCCTTCTGTTTCTGAACTGATAAACAAAGGACTTCGAATATCTTTTGTGAGATGTGAGAATAATGTTTGTAAACAGTCAACTGCACATCTTCTAAAAAAACAAATATAGCTTCCTAAGTTAGTAACAAGTTTCTTATCTATCGCTAATAAGATCCTATCGACTATTTTGCGAGAAAGATTAAATTTCTAACTGGATGAACTGATTCAGTCCAGTCCGCATTCCATCAGAAGGAATAAATAAATAAAATATCAACCAAAAAAAAAAAAAAAATTGGTCGACATTTTTTTTCTATGGATGGTTTTTTTTAATTGTTTTTAAATTAAATTTTTTGAGATATAATTTCCCATAACTTGAGAAAGACTTTTCCGATGTAGTTAAAATAAATTTTAAAAAATTTATCCTTTGAATCAGAATGACATTTTCAGTTGTAAACAAATTTAATTTAATAATAAAAAAAAAATGGCATACATTTTTGGGGTGAAAATAAATCAAAAATGTCAAAAAGTCTTTATTTTCAGCAGTTTACCATAAAGCTCTGTGAATGACAGTTTCAGAGTTATAAAAAAATTTAATAATAATAAAACTTTTTTCCTACATTTTTTTGTACATTTTTTGGGGGCGGAAAATCTTAGAAAATCCTATTTAGTGGAAATAAATTTAAAAAAAATTATCGCTTAATTATTGTTTATCCTTTGAATCAGAATGACATTTTCGGTTGTATACAAATTTAATTAATTAATAATGAAAAAAAATCGTAAATTTGTTGGTGAAAAAAATTCATAATAAATCAAAAAGGTCAAAAAATCTTCATTTTCAGTTTACCATAAATCTCTATGAACGACAGTTTCAGACAAACATATAAACAAATTTAATTTAGTAATACTAAAACTTTCATTAATTGTTTGGTAAACATGTGTTTCTAAATTTGTTGGAGAAAACAATTTATAAAAGATCAAATATGACCAAATGTTGTTATTTTCAGTAGTCTACCATAAAGCTTCATAAATGACAGTTTCAAAGTCATAAACAAATTTAATTTAATAATAATAAAACCTTTTTTCCTGAATTTTTTGGAAAATTTGTGTGGAGAAAAAAATCGTAGTAAATCATAAATGACAAAAAGTCGTTATTTTCAGTAGTTTACCATAGAGCTTCTTGAATGAGTTATAAAAAATTCAATTAAATAATAATATAAATGTTTTTTCGTAAATTTTTTGTTGAAAAAAATGCACCAAAACTTAAAAAAAGGTTTAATGCTCAGCATTTTATCATAAATCCCAAAAATCGATGGAACATTTTCGCTTTTATTAACAATTTAATTCAGGTCCCTTCTAAAATTTCCAATACAAATGATCATATACCTTTTTGCAGAAATCACGCATAACCAAAAATGTTCCCCGACAATCGAATCTGCATTCCGGAAAGACCCAGCGCAGCTTGTCAACCGATACTTTTTTCCCAAGGAACAACAACAACGGTTATTTTTTTTTTTTCATTTTTAAAATTTCTCTTTTGCAAAAAATAGAAATAAATCACTGAACTCGAACAGAAACAGAAAAAAAACTGTTTTTCCATTAAAACATTTTAATTAGTATTTCCCAATCGACCAAATTGACACAAATTTTTGAAAAAAATAACGACTATTTAATGCTCTCCTATACGAACACGTGTCATTGATTTGTTAATAACTTTTAAACGTTTTTCTAATATTTCAGGCATTAAGTGCTAAACAATATTTATCCAAATACATTTAAAACATAAATTAAAATATTTCACATATTTTTGCAAAAAGCATGATTTCCTCACTGCGATGGAAGCAATTATACAATTATTCCGTACGAGAAAAGAATATATGTACCGTTGCCTTCAAATCATTGTATGCGTATACCTTGCCTTTTATCATGTATTCGCCATCGGGCAAAGGAAAGTATCTATAACTTCGTTCGTCTACAATCAGATCCTTGACAATGACATCGCCCTATAAAGAGATGACAACTCAAGACAATTATGTGGAATATAATTCCAATCCACTTACCGAATACGGGCAGGTATGATTTAAGTTCGAATGCCTTACAATTGCACCGAGTAAAATTTTCAAGACTGGAAATTTATTTTGATTCACAAAGTACTGACACATGTTTACCGACATATTGTACAGAAATGGCCGATAGCCACTTGCCTTCTTGTACATGCCAAAGTCCAGCTACATCGACAAGGAAACCAAAAATACATCCCAGTTAGTTCGGTAGACGATATTCTAGGATTGTACACTTTACCGTGATATTGTTTATAGGAGTTTTCAGTAAATTAACAATGACATTAAGGGAGACGAGACCGCGCCCAGCAACACTCAGTTTACACTTTTCGAAACGTGAAAATGCCAAGTCATGATCTTCACATTTCAAGTTGGTGAATTTCGTCGACGATGACCGAGCACTGGGGTAAAACGCTATGAGTACGACCACAGTAGCAGTCCAAGGAAGGACATTGTGGAAAATCATATTTGTTGGCGGATAACACTTGTTCAGAAGGTATTAACCCGCTGTCTGGCAAAGGGCGTTCCGTTCTTCACTGGCACGTACGTGGTTTTGCCGAAAGAATACACTTAAAAAGCACCGACAAGTTTCGATTAAATATCAATTGTATACTAAAAATAATATATATGTGCGTATTCGTATAGATGTTGTTTAAATAATTTGGTTTAAGCGTTTTCAAAAAACATTTCAATAAACCATGAAATTGCTGCCGCAGTAAGTGTTCTATTTTGCCAGCTTTGCACGGTGGAGAAATTCGGCAAATGTTTGGAAATAATTGTAGAGTTGTTAAGATTGTATGATTTTTAGAGTATAATTTTATAGAAAATAGTATAGACTAGACAGCTGAAGCACTATCAGCGAAAATGTCATTAGTTTTACCAGTTATCCCATAGTAAGTGTACAACTTACTAGAATTTCACCAGAGAATCAAATAAAAATAATTAAAATCGTGGATCTGTGTAAAACAATATTTTGTATAATTGTAGAACAGTCGGATTCGGCTAAGCGGATATTAAAATAATCAGCAACGTTATTTATTTATTATTAATTACAATACAAAGTAAATTTATATTCTTATTTATCAGGATAACCATGTTCCTGTGACTGGTGAGCGATACCGAACAATGGTCAACATTTCGAAGTATTGCGAACGAATGACAAAGTTAGAGTACCTTCCATACAAATTTGCCACATCCACAGTAGTCGTTGTATTACACCCTGCGCCACAGGATGGATTTTGTCAACCCATTTCTGCCAGTGCAAATTTCGTACTCGTTCTTTTGATTAAATGTCATCATTATCAAAACCGATCTAAATAACTTTTTTGCATTAGGTCAGAAAATGAAAATATCAAATATAAAATAAAAATATCAATAAAAAAATAAAAAATATAAAAATAATATTGAATACCATATTTAAAAAGCTTTTAGAGTATGTTTGTAATTTGTTCGATTGTAAACAGCGATCAAAAGTAAGCACTTCATGATCTTTATCAAAACAATTTACAACATTTTTGAATTCAGTTAACCATTTTTCTATTTATTTATATTTTATGTATATTTATAACTATACCAACTTTATCGATACTCCTATGCATACTGGAGCTGTAATTCGTCGATAGTGACATAGTGGTTTATTATATTTTGCCCAGAATAAACTGAACTTAATATTTATTTTATTTTATTTTATTTTATTTTATTTTATTTTATTTTATTTTATTTTATTTTTTTTTAGTTTATTTTATTTTATTTTATTTTATTTTATTTTATTTTATTTTATTTTATTTTGTTTTATTTTATTTTATTTTATTTTATTTTATTTTATTTTATTTTATTTTATTTTATTTTAGTTTATTTTATTTTATTTTATTTTATTTTATTTTATTTTATTTTATTTTATTTTACAATACAAAGTAAATTTATATTCTAATTTTGGGTCCAAAGGTAAACCGGATGACACAGACCATTTGGCTACATTTTTGCAGTGTCAGACCAAAGCTGATAGGCAAGCAGGCTACCAACTCGCCTACCGGGGTGATTATGAACTTAATAACTAGCTATAACCTACTGCGCTTCGCTGCCCCAAATATTATTTGAGAGAAATACAAATATGTAAAATTTTTTTTTTTTTAAGTTCAGGGAATTAATGTTAAGTTTTCGGAAGGAGGAGCCTTCTTCTTTGGATCTGACAGCTTCCTTGCATGTCTGATTAAATCAACAGTTTTATAAAAGTTTGACCGATGTAGTTTTTGTGGAAATAAGGAGTTTATTACAAGAATAATTATTTTGTGCAATACTCCAGCAACAGCAACGAAATTGTTGTTCACTTAAAATTGTGATAAAAATTGTTGAGTTCGTCCCAGCGGTAATGGGTATAAAAGATTCTCCTGAATCTTCCGAAAATGTCGTGGTACCTCCTTCGGAATATGACACTTCACCACTTATAACATTCACCACATTATTTGTCACAAAGGACCTTTTAACCGAACACGACATGCTAACCGAAAAATAAACCTATTAAAATTGCACAGTTTTTTATGCCTTATTTTTCTGTTCACACAAACTTACATTTAAGGTTAAAAGAAAAACATTCCACCACAAAAAACAACAACGAAAATATTAAAATGGCAAAACGCAGGAAAATACAACACAGTTAAAAGGATATGGCATCATTTGAGACATTAAAAGAAGCTACCAGAAATGTTTACCATTTAACCAGAAGTGGAGGAGGACGAGGAGGAGGAGGAGTTCATACGGCATTGGAGCAGCGGCGACCAAGGACAATGCAAATGGTTTAAATGTTGGTCATGTACGGTGCTTCCTCTTGTCGTATGACAGCAACCATCATCAGCAACAACTTCGTCATCGTTGACGTTGACGTTGTCGCCAACACCACGACTGCCACACTATCGTCAAGGATACAGTGATGGCACATGGAAAACACTGTCAAATATTGTGTATGTTTTCGGCACGCAATGATGGTGCTGATGACTGTGACACAATTTCAGAGTAAATTCGTAGAGGAGTGCTCGTGCCAGTTAGTATTATATGGCATTCGTTTCGTACGTCTCTACCGTCCGTTATTTTCAGTTCTTGATGGTTTTTTTTCTTTTAATAGTAAGTAATAAAAATGTTGAGATACGTTTACTTCATGCTGGGTTGTATTTTCATTGCTTTCCGCCACATCATAACCCCACCACCACCACCACCATCATCATCATAATCATCGCAAGGATGAACATCAGTGACTTCGAACAGTGCTTTGGAAGGAAGCAAAAAAATAAATGAAACGATTTAATGGACTTATACTTTATTAGGGGGAGAGTTGTAAGTCGATTTTGGTTTAACTAAATTTTCTGTTAAAAAACGAATATCACCTTGATGCGGATTGTGGCCAGCCAAAATCTGGATCGGAACTGGTGCTGGTTTTCATGGCAGCTGTAGCTGCAGATAAGCACATCAAAATACAGCGATTGCTCAGACTGGGACAGGTCGGTCGAATGAATTCAAACGCTACAGAAAGGTTTTGAATGGCGCAGACTGGGAAGACCGATACTCCGGTGAAGGGATCAAGTGAAAGAATACATGTAGATCCTTGGTATCACGAACTGGAGTAGCAAAGCCGAAGGCCGAAGACACTTTGTGGAGCGAACCTAAGTAAGTAAGTGTAGCCGCAGTTGACGGTGTGAATAGGGTGACAAAGATCCCAGCCACTCGATCATTATCCAGTACTCTGCTCATCTTTTGCCACACCACTGTGCAGTATCCCAATCGTCCTCGCAACCATCATTGTCCTAGTCTTTCGCCTTGCGTATGGGTATGTAATTGTAATTTCCTTACAGCACATTTGCCTCTACATTGCTGTGGTATGTGTGTTTCTGTTATTCTTAATAATATCCTGGAAGGATTTAATGTGTGTATCCTGGATGTGTTCTGTAAAATGATGTTATTATTGACACTATGCTCGACTTAACCATTACTCATTATTTCTTGTTGCTCCGTCTGCTGAAATCTCATATGTTGTAAAAGGGAGAAGACGGGTGAAATGAACTTTGTAGTTGAAAAGATTCGACCGCTGGAATGATGATGGATGACGAAAAAGACTACAGTGCCTTTCATCATTTTCCTGCTAAGTCTAAGAATATTTGCTGTAACTCTAGCAGAGAGATTGGTTCCTTTATTGTCTTTATTATATGGAGCTTTCTGTTCTGTCTGTTGGGTATTCCGGAGTCTTGTTATTCTGCTTCGTTTCGATATGAGGCGTTTGTTCAGTGTTTTATTCATGCATTGTCGGAGGTTTAATTTGGTAGATTTAAAACAGTTTTATGTTGATGAACGTCAAGATTTCTTGTTGTAATGCAGATGTATCGTTAGATCAAATGAGAACGTTTGTTTTATGATTTTCGATGTGTCTGTTTGTACATTTTGAGTAAATTTACGTTGCTTCTCTGGGAAGAATATTAAGAAAAATGATGATGTTTGTTCTTAGAAATAATTTCAATGATGGAAATCATAATGGGTAGACTGGGAAATCTGGCAAGGATGTTAAACAATAGTAATATAGTAGACTGAGCCGTTAAGAATGTTAAGGGAAATCCCTAAAAAAAATAAATGTATGTCCATATACAGAAGTTTATCCTTTCAAATCGCCCAGTTAAAACGTATAGACCTTTTATAGATTTTGTGTAATTGTGAGCGTAATAAAATCAATAGTATTTTTTCAAGTTACTTAGAATTTGTACATTCCTTCAAACTTCATTACCAGTTTTTTAGATTTTTACAAAAAAAAAAAAATCTTTCAAAAATTATCTAAAATTCCCAAAAAAAAAATTTGTTTAAAAGAGCAAACAAAATTGCCAAAACTGCTGATAAGATATAAATTCTTGATTTTTTTCAGTTGAAATTATGACTCAAATACTTAGAAAATACTCGGTATTGACCAAACGGATCTTGTAATTGGAAAAACTCCATTAATTTAAGAATGTTAAGGGAAATCTCTACAAATATATTTATGTACATATACAGAAGTTTATCATTTACAATCGTCCAATAAAAACTTACAGACCTTTATATTATGACTCATAAAGTAGCAAATACTTGGTATTGACCAAACGGGTATTGAAATTTGAAAAACTCCATTCATTTAAGAAAATCCAAAAAAAAAAACTCACAAATACGCTTTTAAACAAAGCTTGAGCAACTATGTACTGAATAAAAAATCATATCTATCCAATCTAACCACAGTCCAAACTTTAGCGTGCGTGGGTATTACTGGAGTACTCAGCTGGAAAGGATATCCCGCAGGAGTCGTGTTGCTAAATTGGCTCTTCTCGTAAAGTCGCCAACATTTTCGAAGTGGAAAGAGCCACAGTAAAAAGTTTGATGGTCTTACCCGATTTCGAACTCGGGTTCTTCTGTGTGATAGTCGCACACAATACCTACAACACCACGGTAGTCCACAAAAAAAATTGATAACCTCAATTAAAAATATTTAATTTCTTGTCGAGAAATTTCTTGTCAAGAGAAGCCATTGGAGCTGCTGCTGGATACTCACTTTCTTTGCAACTACCGTAATGAGACCTCAGCAGACAATACTACGTTAAGTCAACCATCGGCCGAATTGTAACCGAATTCAAAATAATATGGGCTTCAAAACGCTTGTCCAATGCTTTTTCAAATCGCCCGGACAGCAGATGATCCGGATGACCATGCGGTGAGGCATTCGCCGATTTCATGGCTCAATCAGTTCTATATCGGTTGTTTCGACCAAAAATATATCTCTGCTATGTGGAGAGAAACTAAGTTAGTTTTTGTTCCAAAATTGGGAAAAATCCTTCCATAAGGTTTCAACAGATTTCAGATCTATTAGCATGTTGACAGTTACCTTAGACGAAACATAGACGGGGATTTTTTGTCCGACTGACACTAAAAAAATGTCCCAAGGAAAAAAATTAAATAAACCTCATACAAAATGGGGGAGTTTTTCATAATTTGTAGGTAATTTTTCACTTTTCGTTGAACAATGTAAAATTCCCCATTTTTTAATTTTGGGAAATTTTCAAAACGAATGTGAATCTTACCCTGCCATTACACCTACCAGTTTGTTGCCAGTTGAGCACACATATACTCTTCGAAACAGAAAACAAATATCGAAAATCATCAGCTGGAAGAGTAACTTCTATTGTTGTTGTTGCCGTCCGCAGCTATCGATTACTGTGTTGGGGTTATCACACTAATATTCACATTTGAAAAATGCCTCCAATTCAGAAATAGAAAATCGTCCCAAAATGTTACAACAACTCGTAAATTTGGGGTTATTTTTCATATTTTGGGGTTATTTTTCAAATGTGATAATTAGTATCGAAACCCCAAAACATTATAAAAAAATATATGAATTTTAACTTGTCTTTGGGGTGGGTTTTCATTATTTTTTCACATTTTAGGTTGGGGTGATTCATTTTTGAATTGGGGCATTTTTTCATGGGGGTCACGGTTTACAGAGCCGTTGAAGATACTTTGACACTTTATGTGTGAAAGCAAAGAACATATAATAACTATTAATGCATAAAATTGTAAAATTAAAATATTTCCAAACTTTAGATTTTTTTTTCGTTATAAAATACACTTCTTCCAATTTTCGAAAATCGGTTGTTGTTGAGGTATTTTTTTAAAAATATTTGAGGCGGATAATTTTTCGTAAATTGTTTGGGAGATTTTTCAGATTTTTTGGGAAAATTTTAATATTAGGCTTTTGGGGGGATTTTCCATTTACTTTGGAGAATTCTTCATTTGGCGTATTCTTTATTTTTTTGGGGTATTTTTCATTTGGGATATTTTGCATAGAGCCGGGTTTGACATGGTATTTTTTAAAACGTATGACTCAAAATGTTAGGAAATGTGAATTTTGACTCTACCTCGGCCGAAGTCGATTAATAAAATCAGACTAATCACTTCGCTGCAATAGCTATAAAGGTGTAGTCGAAATCTGACCTTTGCTCTTGAGTTTAAATTTTTAGTTTCAACCATTCGCTACCCAAAAACGTCTGCCATGAATAACCTTTCACTAAATAGTCATTCATTGTGAAACTAAAATTCCGTTGCATCTAAGGTTAAAACAACAATTACCCTCCGCTGACACTTTTCTTATTTCCAAAAAAACACAAACCCTATTCATATTCAAATAATGCTAAAGACCAGACATGCCCTCCACTACCTACTATTTTCAATGTGACAACACTTTGAAAACATCAATTTCCGTTTGGTGACAAAAAAAAAATAGAAATAGTAAAGACAACTAACACATAATGGAAATAAAATTATTGCTCATTAAAGTTTTTCCCGTAGTGTTATCTTCCAATTACATGATTAAAGGTAGTGTTTCTTTTTTTAGAAAAAAAAAAATATATCCAATGTTTATGACAATGATGAAAAGCGTGAACGGAAAGAAATCGTCAACACATTATAAAAATTTGGAAAAAACCTAAAAGACACACGGAGGGCATTGGTAGACCAGACCCGACACAAACGAGCAGCCATCCAACCGGAAGCTAAGGGTGACATTTTATTTTTATGTATGTGTATTTTACTTTACACTTTATATACGTCAGATGACGTCAAACGGCATTAATGTCAAACATAATTCAAATGAATCGATCACATAATGGGCGCGAGCGCAAGGAGGTCTGTGTTGAAGGACCAGTGAACAATAGTTGTGTGTTGTGGTAGATGAGACCCGCCCCTATTTAGGGGGAGATGCTTTTGAACAAATTCGAAACTAACGAAGACCAGAAAAACTTTTTTTGGCTACCTTTTTTGTTATGTCTGTTTTTTTTTTTATCAATTTACCACAATGATTAATCATCAACATTGAGGTTCATTGTGTTGTGTTTCATTTTCTTTGTTTTTTGTGGCAGTGTCCTTTTTGTTGCACTTTTTTTTGTTGTTGGGAACATTTTTCAGTAATTTCCGGGTGGTGGTGACTGTTTGTTTTTTATACACTGACAGAAATGGTGTTGTTAAACTTAGATATAATTTGAACCCAAATATAGAAAAGAAATATTTTCCTGTTATCGAAATACTAAGCAACAACAAAAAATAGAAACAAAAATTGTCTGGAAACCAAAAAATGATTTTGAGACATACAGTTTCATAAAATCTAATTTTCATTAACACTTCCATTTTAGTCGGATGTACTTAAATGTGTTGACTACAATTTTGGAAGGCGACATCCGATCGGACAACAGGTTTCGAAACGGTTCCTCAACTTAATGGGAGCTGAGAACTCTTCAGTTACTCGCTTCCACTCCAATGAGGGGTTACAGGGTGATTAAAGGTAAGGACGGGACATCTAAAGAATTCCCTGGCGCATGTACTTGGACGTATTCTACAGTTTACCCATTAAAAATGGTCTTCTACATTAGACAGGGTCACGCTCTAAAGGAAACAATAAACTTCACGCGGAGACGATTTCAGAACGCCAAACCTTTTTTTATCCGTGCACCCTACAACCCCTCGAAGTAGTGTTTCGAGCACGTATATTGTTGTTCTTAGTTGATCAAGGGCTATTTTTCATTCATTGGTCATTTTTGACTCTGAATTTAAATTAATTTATTTTTATTTCGCTGTCTATAAATGTATGATGCCCACTTCTAATTGAAACTTTTGTTTTTTAACTATTAATTTTTATTCAATCTTTTAATCTATGGGTCACCCTACACACCACCACATCGTTATTCATGTACTCCCAACGCTTATCATCTGTAAAAAGAAAAACATCGATAAACGAAAACCAAAATAAGAAATTGTATACAAGTTTTTTTTTAATAAAATTCATAAACACAATGAAATTATTCATTAAATCTATAAAGACATTGTGAGGAAATCCTAAAGCAAACTTTTAAGTAGATAAGAAAGAAAATGCTTCATTGCATCTAGAATATTGAATGGAACTTTTCTATGAAGCTGCTTGGAACGTCTATGAGAGATAGAGGAGAGACATAAACCGTGAAGAAGTCCTAAACTATCTGCTAAGTAAGCTTCTCAATGTTTAACTGTCTCTATTGTGTGCAATTATCGCCAACTTACTTTCTCTGTTGTGAACGATTTCCGACGTCATAAATTCTCTAATTGTTTTGTTTTACATATTTTGCATCACCTAGTGTATAATTTTTCTGCGTGTACTTTCTCTCGCGTCTCAGGATGATGTCGCTGTTGTACTTTAGTTTTGTGGGTGCTCTGCGTTATTTCCCTATTTCTATGGATAGATTCTTCCGATGTGATAAGTTATAAAAATAATGTTAACTAAAAATACAAACTCATATTTTTGTGTGAGTATATTTTTTTTTTCGTATGCATGGGTGTGTGTGTGTATTTGTTTGTTTTTTTGGAGTCACGCTTAATAATAAGGACCAGAATAAGGAAGGATATGCTTTGTAAGCACTACCACCACACAAACAAATAGACGTGCATTCAATACCAAACACTAACGAAGAACCATCCTCACATATGTCACATGCTCGCATATGGGAGTGATTCTTTTGCTAAGGGTGCTGCTGCTGCTACTTTTTTTCCGACTTTGGGAGTCGTCACTTCCTATACAACCTTTGGCCTGCAGATTGGGTAAAGGTGGTGGCGATGGTGATGGCGGTGGTGGCGTTTTTTTTTTTTTTTGTTTTATTTATTTTTATTGGTTTTTTTCCAGCACTTCGTTTTTATTTTTTGTAGTGAAAATTGTCAAATGTGTTTTATCACATGATTATTATATTTAGCACCCGTAGAGTATAGTTTATGATTTACTCATATGAGTATGTGTTGTATATTCAATTCTTTCTGGTTAACTTCCCCCTTTTTTTCGTGTTTTAATTAAAAGCCCTCTTGTGGCTTGTACAGGGGTTAGTTAGATGGCTGTAATTAAAGTATCATAATGATATTTTAGTGTCGTGAGTGTGTGTGTGTTTTTTTATGAAATCAATAAAAAGAAGTGTAGAAAACAGGGAAATGTATGAAGTGGACACTGGTTGTTTCACCAACGTTATGAGCTTAGCCCATATGCCAGCCATACCCTTTTTATAGAAGAAGAATACCTCTGCTTAGGTGTATAAACCCCTTAATGGTCATAATCATAAATTACATATACAATTTCTGAATAAGAAAAGGAGATATTTATGAATATGACTTGAAGCTAGAAAAATATCAAATCCATTTCCCATTATTAAGTAATTTAAAAGACAATTTCGATCTTTGGGTTGAAAAACTATTGGTAAATATAAACTAACCATAGTTTGGAATTTTTGATATAGTCCAATGAAAACCTTGATGGGGGTAATCAAGGTTCTGATGGGGGTAATCCAGCTTCCAATTAGATTATATAAAAACTATTCGAAACTAGCGATTTTAAAATGATTTTGTCCCCAAGCTAGCATGATTACGTATGGTAAGGTTACAAAACTCAGAGGGACGTATTATGCAAGATATTTTTACTAGTGAGGAGTCGCACAATTGGTCAAATACTAACTATATTTGAGCAATTGTCATTCTAAAAGAATTTATTGATACACAGTCTGGACAAAACTTTAATTTGATCACTACTCCCGGCATTCACAGAGGGTGATATTTAATTTTATTATTTTTATTTATTTAGTTTAGATTAAAGAATATTTTTTAGTAGATACAACTCTACTTAGATACTGTATGTGACGGGAGCAAGCACTTATTCACCTTTAAAGCTTTATTTCACCTTTATGTAAATTTAACATACTGACAAAAATTAGCAAGACACATTACACATCACCACATACAATTAAAACAATACGTAGTAGTTTGAAGTTTTCTAAAATTCATTAGTTGTAAATTATTCGTTTTCTTTAAGAATGTTGTCAGTCTCAATAAAGCAAATCTTCAAAAAAGACAGTCTTCATAATTGGCATTAGCAAGACAAAACTCAATTTTTTCGGTATTTTATTATTACATTGAAAGAGCAAATATTCTCATTATTTATGGAATGTGACGTCTTTCATATAACTGTTCCTGCTGGTGTCGCAGTAGCGGATTTTGTCAACCCAATTTGCCAAGACCTTGGTGACGGTTTCAGGCTCTATCTCACGAATGATTTCTATACCCCACAAAAAAATGCAGACTGCTGATAATAAATTATTACCGAACTTTCAACCTACTGACACCAAAAATCGTCCACAAAACGGTTTAACATGCCTCTGTAGCGCTCACCGTTTCCAACTGAATTTTGAAAGAAAAATGGGCCAACATATCACTCTATGGAGGTGAGTTGGCCTCTCAACAATACTGTGCGGGTTTTCCGCTCGCAGATGGGGCTGTTTTGCATGTTAACACAATGGCGGAGATAAAAATAGGCTTTGTCAGAATAGATGATTTTTCGACTTCCTGAAAAATTAACCCAATGCAAAATAGCCCCAGAAAAATCAAAATTGGCCAAAGCAAAAAATTACAAATGCCCCCAAATTTTGCTATTGAGGCGAAGAACACGAACATTTAGGACAATTTTTTCAATTCAGTTTGGGCCGAAATCTATGAAAAATGACCCCAAAAAAATTAAGAATGTCCCAAATGAAGAATTCTCTAAAATAAATTAAAAATCCCCCTTAAAAGGCCAATATGAAAATGTCCCCAAAAATTCTGGAAAAAAACACCAAACAATTTATGAAATATTGAAAAAAATCAACATTATAAAAAAAACGATATGTAAAATATGAAATTATTCCCAAAAAATTAAAACTTTTCCAAAAATAAAAAATTGTTCATTATCCATTTTTTGGGGCACTTTTTCAATAGATCCTAATTTTTCTATTCTATTAATATTATTATTAAATATTTAATTACAATACAAACACAAATTTAAATCGGGTGATTTGGATCCATGGGTAAACCGGCTAGATTTTTGCAGCGTCAGACCAAAGCCTCTGGTGGAAATCTAAACCACAACCTCAACGCTGATCGACAAGCACGCTAACAACTGCCCTACCGGGGCATTTCATTTTTTCTATTCAAATTTGGAGCTATTTTTCAATAATTAAAATTACACTTTTTTTCTTTAAATCTTAGGGTCAAAAAATTAACAAAAAATGGTGTAAATTCAATAAATGAAAAAATTTCCCCAAAATCGATATTTTAAAATAATAATTCTAAATTATTTTATTTATTTATTTATTTATTAATTACAATACAAAGTAAATTTATATTCTAATTTTGGGTCCAAGGGCATTTTTTTTCACTTTGGATTGGCGATAAATTTCATATTTTATAGTGGAACGATTTTTCGTAATCTAAATTACACTAAGATTAGGACCATTTTTAATTTTTTGCCATTTTTTGTGATTTTGTTTTTTTTGGGAAAAATCGTTGCACACTTCCAGTTACTCTACGGCTCAAACTGAGAGGCTAAACTGAAATGGATGGCCGTGTGACTTCAAAGGCTGAGTGAATTGGACCATGTATGGAAAATTCTCCTAGGTTGGTGCGAGAATTGTTGAACTAGTGAGATTGATGTTACAGGACAGAGCATTGACTGTAGAATTTAGGAATAACCGTGAAAATAATATAAAAATAACACTGGATGGACAAATCAGTTTAGCATCACAAGTTTATATTCACCAGACTGTGAATGAAACACACCCACTATTATTTTCGGAAGTCCATCCAATGATAAGGTCATTTGATAAATAATCAAGAACGTCGCTATCACATGGATAGCAACAGTACTAGAGATGAAGATATTTGCATAAGGGGACAACAATTCTGATATTACCACCGAGTTCCAAAATAGTTTTCACCTAATATTCTCCCTAGAGGAATGAGTATTAAATAGAAACAGACAGTAAATTATTACCAAGAATTCTTCTGAACTTAATCAACTTACAGCACTTTTACGTATTAGAGTAAAAATCTAGTCATTGACCCGCTATTTCTGTTGAGTGCATTTGGGATCAAAGCATAAAACTACAGTATTTATCAACATATGAAGTAGCCTTTTTGTATTTATTCGAAACAATGCTGTCCCTTTTTCTATTTTAAAATCCCCTAAAATTGAAAATTGTACTCTTTCAAGCAGCTACGAGAGAAAGGCTTTACAAATTCTGCCAACTTAAAAATCCTCCAAATATTAAAACATTAATTCATTGTGATTTGGTTGTGGTATTTGGAATACATTCCATTACACCCAATCTCCGACACAACGCACTGTGGGATCGCTTCATACATTTTTGTGCAAAAAATAGAAGGAGTAGTCCGAGATCATTGAAAGTTGGCACCGAGCATTATATTGACTAAATTAAGAAAAAAATGGAATTTCATCAAAATCGGCCACGCCCACCGCCTACCGCCCATACAATCCAAATGATTTTTCGCATAAAATTTTTCCTATCCGGTCAAAAGTGTTCCAATTTGGTACATAAAGTTTCTAGAAGAAAAGATGCGTGCCAAGTTTCTTCAAAATCGGCCACGCCCACCACCCATACAGATTATAGATACGAATTTTTTTTTAATATTTTGTTTATTATTCCACAAAAAACTTTATTTATTCTTCATCTATCATTTCTTTGACTACATCATCACATTCCAAATCCTGTTTGGATGGCTTATGTCTTAGGCTGGTTATAAAAGGGTCTGATGAAACCAGTAAGCGATGAAAAATATCAGTGTTTGTCGCAACTCTACTGCATTTCCTAGAAAACATTAACCTATACTTCCTGTAGTCCTTATTTCTTGCTTCTTCCGAATTTTTAGTTTTTATGAAAGTGTTTAATAAATTTATTTCCTCATTGCAATTAATTATTTCTTTATACAGTTCTTCAGATAAAACCGAAAACAAAATCATTTTGATAATTATATATAAAAATTTTAAAAACTTTGAAAACTAAAATCGCAAATGTTGTTGTTGTTCCTTTTGTTCACTACAAAATGATAAAATAATCATGTGCTAATTCTAAAAATCATATGGTTTTGTTTTTATTTATCTCTATGCACTGTTTCGCCCGAATTGTTAATTGTTATTGTTATATTCAATATTCAATAAATAGCTGGCCTAAAATTATGCAATACTTTTTTTTGCAAAAATTTAATGAAAATTTTCATGACTTTTACCAGAAATTTCTAGTTTTCTTCCACTTCCGGAAGTTTCCTAAAAATATTTTTTGGTTTAATCGAAAGAAGACATTCCCACCTTTCATTTTATTAAAAGAACGGCTTGGAGGAGAGTGGAGCTACATTTTTTTGTGTCCATTGAAAATCCAAAAAAAAAATTTTTTAGCGGCTTACAGATTTGGACATATCTTCCTAACGGTTTATGATATCCCCATGATTTTTTTTTTAATTTATAGAGAAATACTATATTTTTAAAATATATTAAAGTCAAATGGCATTATCAAGAAAATTTTACATATATGGACCACTGCATTGCATGAAAATATAAGTCATTTCTTGCTTAGCACCCTTGCAGGGACTTTCCCTCAATTTTTCACAAATAGAATACAATTTTTCGAAAAAACCATAAATGCACATTTCGTATTTAAACAGTTCTCTACAAAACTGCATCTTTAAATTTTTGAAATTCAGTAGTTGAAAAATTGATTTATTGACACCAAAATCCCACAGTGCAACGTCTGGTACCTTAAAGACAAAACCTCAGATTTCAGTTCAATTTTCTTTTTAACGTTCTTTAAAATCTATGTTTTTATGGATGTTGACATAATCCTGTTAACCATAATGCTACCGCCAAACGAACGACGAAACAGAAAACAAGTCAATAAATAAAAAGGTGTAACAACGATGACTTTAATGCCAAATGATATGCCCACAAAAGCCTCGGCGTTGCGGAGGCATTTCTCAACTAAAGTCTCTAAAGACACCAAGGAGTACAGCTGAACAACAAAACGGGCCAGCAGCTACAGGGGGAAGAACGTCAGACGTCATGGAAGGATTTCTGCAATGAAAAGATATATTTTGGATTATTAAAAACGACAGATCTGTTATGAGAAAAACACATGAATGAACGACGGAATGAATGAAGAAACCAACAACACACACAAATAAATATATGAAGACATAAAGGAGGGGATTATCGGAGAACACTGACATAGAGTTGTGTGGCACAATGATTTTCTGCGTCCAAACGTCGGCCTGTCTCTCCCGCCTTTCGTCCATTCAACTGTCTTGGGCATATGTAAAGAAGCTGTGAAAAGAAGTTTGTTATTCATATGCCGGCAAAGAATGTGAATGTACTTCACATTCAGGCGTAAAGGATATCACGGCTTTGTTTATGCGCACATACGTCCGAACACACACACGCACACGCACGCCTGAATAAAGCCAATTACAATTGTAACAAAATATCCAAAATATTTTGCCAAAGAATAACACAACATCACATTACAAAAGGACCAAAATGGAACGAAAACCAAACAAAATTTTCAGAAGATGAAAATCAAACAATATGCTCACATGTGAGGCTGCAATGGTAAGACAATGTTTTTGTAATAAGGATATGTTTTTGTTTTTATGTTATTCGTTTTGTTATTTTGGCGGCAGGATTATCACAAGAATATCAAATGTAAGCAAAGCCTTACATGCCAGAGTCTTAAGTTGTCAAAAACAAAAAAAAAAAACAGAAAAAATTACAATGTTTCAGTTTCAAAGTTGATATGGTGAATGTGAATGACTGTGGCGGCGGCTTGTTCGTTTTGTTTTCTTTAAACAGCAAAAAATTGGATATTATAACACTCTTTTGTTTTCATTGCTTCGCATGAGGATTTATAGAGGAAAATTTCATTAGGATTTTCGTTTTTTCCTTTTGACATGGTGGGCTTAAAACAAACGAATCACACCTTTGCTGCGATGAACGCCAAAGAGAAGTTTTCTTGGAACCTAAATTTCTGTGTTTTGTTTTTATTAGAAAAGTATCGGCAATGTTGAAGTGGGTTCATGAATTTTGCAGTATGGTTAATTTTACGATACCACACAGAGGTAGGACAACATACAGCGGCTCCATAAAACGAAAGAATTATTATCGGGGTTTTCCCAACTAGAGCTGTTATTTTGAATCACCCAGTATTTCGGTTGCTGCCACTTTTGAAGCTTTTAGTCTTTGACATTTGACAAGTAGTTGTTTCTCAAAAAATGGAACGATATACGCTTCAACAACGCATTCAAATTATTAAAATTCACTACAAAAAGCAAAATTATCGCACTTGTAGCAAAATTGTCGCATTAGGGGCTCGGAAACCCCTAGTGTTATTGTTGAGAAGCCTCACATTTGACTGTTTGGTGCGGTTTATGGCCCGCGATGATCACTGGATCGTACTTTTTCGAAAATGAGGTTGGGTCAACAGTTACGGTGAATGGATTTGCGCTACGATTTTTTTATGGTCGGAGTTGGATGATATTGATCTGGAAAACGTTTACTTTCAACAAGATGGCGCTACGTGCCACACAAGCAACGAAAACATTGTGACACATACCCCCACGCTGATAGGCAAGCACGCTACCAAGTTGCCAACTGGGGCGCTTTTTTATATAAAAAAAAAAACATTTACTTACATGATTTGGCTGATGTTGATCTTGGCCTGCTTAATAAATGCTTTCCAAGCACTTTTGCCTTAATTGTCGGGCAATTGGAAATTGGGTAATTTTTCACAAATTATTTGGGGGACTTTTCCGAATTGTTGGGGACATTTAAATTATTGGAGAATTTTTCAATTATTTTGTGGAGTCCCATTTGGTTTTTTTCATAGAACAGTCGGTATATATGGGTGAATAATCTTAAATGACTCCTTTCTGTGTCCGGCTGTTTAAAATTGTGTTGTATTAACTAATTTTTTTTATAAATATGTTCTAAGCAGCTTATTATATTTGTTAAAATAACCCACGTATTAGTTTTTAACATTTTTAATTTGTTAATATCGAAAAAAAGAAAACAGTACATGTAGTCTCAGTCCCGTGGCGTGTCCAAAACCGACGCAGCAAAATAAACCGTACTTATTATGTATGTAAATATTAAAAATCTGTAATTGCATTCAAATGAATTTATGCACTATCACTTCAAGTCACATATACTCTTTTTTTGATTTAATTAAATTAATTTTAAGAAATTATAAAAATCATTGACTTTTGTCCGGAACATTTTCTCTCAGTCCCGTGCCTGGTGTGGTTTTCTGCTTAATAAAAGGTAACGCTCAATTTGTAGTGTTTCTCTCGCGCTGAAGTATTGTTCTCTTCGAAGGTTCTCGAAGAAACTCTACTTCTATTTTAGTTTGCGAATTATTTTCGTCGGAGTGGTCGGAGACTGTCCCCTTTTTCGCAAAGAAAAGGAGTCATTTCAGATTATTCACCCATATATTAACACAAATCTAGCCATTGAAGGATTTTTTTTCTCAAAAACACCCAGAACAGCTTCATAGGCTTTCGTAAGTACCCATGTTGCACAATGTTGTTTTAGTTCGACGAGAGAGGGCTTCTTGAATTGTTTGCTTAACCCCAAATAACATCTATTTTCGAGCACGATCCTTTGCTTTAATTCGATGATGACATCCTTCTTTCCATTAATGGCGGAGTCTTATAGAATAATATAATTTTTAGTATTCAAACTTTAAATCTATTTCAGATCATAATACAAATTAAATACAACACATGGTACAGTATCTACATATTTCTGTTACGGAAATTCTAAACGAGAACCACCACTCTCAACATATCAATGCAATGGGCCACAGCAAGTCATAGAGTTTACCATCTTATGCAGCACGCGTCATATGATCACCATAAATTCTCATCATAATTTTCACCATAATAATTATCATTAGAGATAGAATAGGAATACAAGAAATTTGGTTGCAGTTGGCATTTAAACATCCCCTCATAATCACTTCTGTTGATGTGAAACATGCATGTACATGTCGAACGCTTTTCACAATTCTCCTGATAATCCTTTGGCACATCTAAGCGTAGTCGCACTCTAACGAGGATGTAATTATAATTATATGCCAAAAATCCTTGTTGTACACCAAAATAAATATACATCAACATGTACCACCAGAGTGGTAATGTATGTATGGCATCCATTCGAAAGTATTTCACCCATGCCCGGCCAACCACCACCACCGTCAACATCACCATCAGTCGATTCCAACTGAATGGATGCATACAGCGCGAGAGAGATGCCTCATGCATAAATGCATGAATACGTTGTAAATACAAATGTTTCTAACAGTCCTTCCCAGCCGAGCAAACAAACAACCGAACAGCCGTTGCCGTGTGCCGCGTCAAGTTGACGATGTAGCATGTGTTGCACAAATGCTACAGTTCACAATTCGGCAAAAATGGTGCATATGCACGGCTGGAACGGGCCTCGGACTGAGGCTTACTATCCAAACACGCACATTTTACTCTATCGCTGAAATTAACACATTTGGCGTGCAACAATTGTGACGAGTGTGACGCCGATGCGACGGCCATACATTGAGTAAACGCGGCTGCCTTCCTGCCCCCGGTGCTGTTCCGTGCTATATGTCGGTTTTGGCGGTAATCAATAATAAGGGTTCATTTTGGTGGATAAAAGTGAACGCATCAGTGAACGCTTAAATTGAAAAAGTATCGACACATAAGACCACCAGGGACGTGCTACGAACACACACGCACCCGGTATATCCTGGCTACAAGAGAAGTGGGCGAGGGCGAAATGGTGAAGCACACACTCACAATTGCAAAGTGCTCAGATAATTGAGTTGCCAGGCTTTTAATGAAACGGCGATTTTTGGTGTCTTTGAATAATGGTGGGTGCATCAACATCATTATCAGCAGAGGCATCATCGTCCTCCTCAATCACACACTCTCTCTCTCTCTCTCCCCCCTACCCCTCGCCTTGGCCTTTGTCCGTGTGGTAGAAGTCAGCACATACCCTTCTGGTAAATTGGGGAGGATTAATGCAAGAAATCATTGCAGCTGTGTTAAAGTGTTTACATTCTATCCCGTTTTTTTTGAGCACAGATTTGGAAAATATGCATTGCTAAGCCGTTAATGTTCGAACCATTGACATTATGATTAAAGGACATCATAATTTACTTCGAGAGGTAGCTCGAAATTGAAACATACAACAAATGTCTATTTCCACTTTAACAGGGGTTCAGATCAATAATTTTCATATTGGAAAGGACGTGCAGGAATTCAATGAACGTTTGAGGAAATTCTGACAATTTGAATTTGGAAAAGATTTTGTTGAATTATAAGCGAATGGTATTTAGGGTGTCAGAAATTAAATTCGAATGTGCCATCAATCTCTGAAAAAATATATAATTTGTGAGATATTGTTGTCTTCTTGGAGTATGCAGGATTCTATGGATGTTGGGCTTAATCTTAGGCAAAATATGCAGCTGGTTTATAAGACTTTGACTTGTCATTTTCGACTTGTCGGTTAAATTTCATACGGCTCTATGGATGTTGGGCTTAATCTCAGGCAAAATATGCAGCTGGTTTATAAGTCTTCACTGGTAGTTGTCGACTTGTCGTTTTCAACAAACAGAAACCAACAATTACCTTCGACTTTTCGGTTAAATTTCATACGGGTCACTCTAGAGAACTTCGGTTGTTTCGCCAACATTCGTTTGGTGGCCTAGAGTTTTGTGAGCAGATTTCACCCAAATTTTGTATTAAGCCGTATGTCCTTAAAAAAACGTTTTTCATGATTGCATAGTTTAGATTCAGTACAGTTTCCATAGCCCTGACCACAATGGGTGGAAGAAAATAAATAAAGCGTATAGCACATACGAAATCTACGCTAAATTTAAAGAAATTGTCTCCAAGAAACGTCCTAGAATTAGCAAATCCACACAAATTATTTTGGTATTTAAAGAAAAATCGTATTTAATTTAAAAAATTCTTACCAGTAGTTCAAGGAGATTAAAGTTTGCGGTGGTCCACCAAATGTCGATTTTGTTTGTCTCTTAAGCTAATCAGATTCAGTTGATGAACTTGAAGCCAAATGACCACCAGCAATGTCGACATTTCATACATTTTATTGTATTGTTTAAAAAAAAAGTAATTTTCTCAATCGAAGCTTATTTGAATGACCCGAAAACTTTTCACCTAGGTTGAACAGTAAAGACTTTTTGACAATTGTGAACGAAATGGGTAAAGAAGCAAGCGGAATAGCAAAACAGTCACGAAATGAAAATTGGGGGGTAATTTGAATTTTAATTGAATATTTCAAAAAAAAAATTATTTTGTTGACGTTGTCTATTTTTTACTGTTTAAACGTACAAAAGAAGGAGACACTACAGGAACAGGCACGTGTGTTTGTTCTCCAACAGTCATCGTTTAAATGCTCATGACTTTACGAAGTGATTTCAAACGAAAATGTCAAGAAAAACTCTGGGGACAATGTTATCGTGTAATATGGGACAATGTAAATCTATTACATATATTAGCAAGATGCCTATCAGCGTGGGGGCTTTGGTCTGTCGCTGCAAAAATCTCACCAAATGGTCTGTATCACACGGTTTACCTTTGAACCAAAAATTAAAATATAAATTTACTTTGTATTACAATTAAGTCCTAATTTACACGGTGACTTTTTCACCAGAGTTTTCCTTGGCATTTTCTTTTGAAACCCCCTTCGTAAGTTGCCTGTTTAAAAACAAACATGCGTGCTTGTTTCTGAAGTATTTACTGTGTACTCCTTTTGTATAAACAATAAAATGGACAATGTCAACATTTTTTTTTTTTTTGCTAATTTTCAATTAAAATTAAAATTTCCACCTAATTTTCATTTCGATACTACTTGCTACCCCTCTTGTTTCTCTATACCCTTCGTCAACAATCGTCGAACATCTTGCCTGTTCAACCTGGGTGGAAAGTCATCGTGTATATCGGGTCCAATAAATAAATGAATATATTAGCAAACACGAACGACCCTGTATTTGAATGGAAAAACAAACAACTGGGGAAATGTTATGGACACATCGACCTATGTGTGTCCATAATCCCCACCCAAGGGTATTCTGAAAAACATTTGGGGGATATGGGTGAATAATCTGAAATGACTCCTTTTCTTTGCGAAAAAGGGGACAGTCTCCGACCACTCCGACGAAAATAATTCGCAAACTAAAATAGAAGTAGAGTTTCTTCGAGAACCTTCGAAGAGAACAATACTTCAGCGCGAGAGAAACACTACAAATTGAACGTTACCTTTTTTTAAGCAGAAAACCACACCAGGCACGGGACTGAGAGAAAATGTTCCGGACAAAAGTCAATGATTTTTATAATTTCTTAAAATTAATTTAATTAAATCAAAAAAAGAGTATATGTGACTTGAAGTGATAGTGCATAAATTCATTTGAATGCAATTACAGATTTTTAATATTTACATACATAATAAGTACGGTTTATTTTGCTGCGTCGGTTTTGGACACGCCACGGGACTGAGACTACATGTACTGTTTTATTTTTTTCGATATTAACAAATTAAAAATTTTAAAAACTAATACGTGGGTTATTTTAACAAATATAATAAGCTGCTTAGAACATATTTATAAAAAAAAATTAGTTAATACAACACAATTTTAGACAGCCGGACACAGAAAGGAGTCATTTAAGATTATTCACCCATATATTATCTTCGTGTAGTACACGTCGCTTGACTTTAGCCTTTTCTTAACTTCTTCTTCTTTAAAAATTAGCCACTTTTTTGTGGAGTTCAGAAAAATGTTGACGATAAAACCATCACATTTTCGGAACCCATCCCGGATATCTTTTTAACGCGGGCGATTATCATGTGACAAAATGAACATTTCAAAATGCGCTAAATAAAGTTGCTCCTTTTTAACCCCAATGTAAAATTAATTTTATCTTTTGCCCATATGTGCTCACAGTTGCACCTTTATGCATTTTGCCCCTTTAAAACTTAATACAGCCCCGATCCGAAACGAAGGTAAATATTTTGTTCACAATTTTGTTTTCACGTATTAATTACCCACACAAACTAAACTGTTTTCAACACGCGCCAGGATTGCATCTATGCCTCTGCCTAGCCTATCAAATACACGGTCGCCTAATCATGCTGTTCAACAGGATCAGTGATAAGAAGCACCAGGCCTAACACTTGAATCCTTGATTAACTAGCCCCGATACAGTCGCAGTTTCAACAGCCCAAACACAACTAAAACCCTCTCACCCGCATCATTGGCAGCGGGAAATTTAGAAATGTTCAGCCAATAAAAACACATTCTGACACATGTCCAAACAAAACATTCTCCATTGTACAATAGGACAAACAAACAATTGCAGCTGTAGGGGCTGAGTAGCTCGCCGGGGAGGGGGGAATAATTAACTGAACACAAAAATAGTGTTAGCCAGCATTTCAGTCCGTTTGCAGGCTGGGTGGCAGTCTGAATGGACAGAGAGTAACATCAACAAAAAAAACGGCAATTCCTGAAAACAATAAAACTGTATTTTAAAGGTCATTGTGGATTTATTTATTGGATATACAAACCAAATTTAAGGAAAGCACCTTGGACCACAATTTCGCCAGCATTTCAAAAAACCCACAGATGAACAACAACAACACACAGACTTCCAGACAAAGGTCAGATTTCTGGGTTGCATTTTATAAAATGTTCACACAATTTTTTGACACCCTTGCAATTTGATGCATCCTTGTTGGGTTTATTTCCAATTTTTTTTTGTGTGGCATTGAAATGAATTGCAATTCAGTTGGCTGGTAATGTGTGTGTGTGTGTGTCCTTGTTCTTTGGAAAACACTCATTAGCTATAAATCACTTGATCCTTGCAGGGTGTATTGTGTAAAATAATTGAAATTCTCTGGTTCTCTGTTGTTTTTAACAACATTCGACAACATTTGTAATAAAAACACAAAGGGACATTATGATTGACCATAATGCAGTCATAATTGCATTTTACAACATAGTACATCGCACACTTCTGGACATTTCTTCACACAAAATGCAAACATTTGTGATACTTTTTTATGTTGGAAATTTCTGAAGAACTGCACTTGAGCCTGGCTGACGCATAGCATTGTGGGAGATAAAGCAATTCTCGCACTGCAGGGGAGATGATATCTGAGGCGACTCAAGATCTTCGTTAACACATCGAAGGTGTTAGTTGGAAATCTGAATACATCGTACATATTTTGATGAAATCGTCAAGGATAGTCCATATGTTTATTATTTTTAACTGACGAATATATTTGTTTGGTCCTTGAGGTTTGTTAGCACTTATGTCTGAGGTTATTTTCGGTGTGGTGCACACGATGTTTTACGCTCTAATATAAAATGAAAGATTGCATTAGTCAACTCTGACCTACAAGGTTTTCCACATAATTCTCAAAGTAAAAAGCATAACACTGAGTCATGGAATGCAGCTGATAAAGATGTGCAGACTGTCGAAGTTTTCATAAACCGCTGTCTTCAAGGAATCCAAAAAATATTTTGGCCTATAACCGTCTCAAGCGTATGGTTAGGATGAAGAACGAAACAAACTTCAATGAAAATAAAAGTTCCGAGAAGAATTTGGAGGTCGTTCGGGCATTCGCTGAAGAAACGTGATAAACAAAAGATGGAAAGAAATCAAATCATTAGCATCATGTAGACTTAAGTGGAAAACATTTTTAGTTGCCCTAGGATTTAGACAGGATCGAAAGGAAATCTTCGAGTGGAGTGCTGCCAATACAAAATCATCTTCATGTAATTAGAACTGTATACAACAATAAAAATGAATAAATTTGTATAAATGTTCTCTTTTCCGCATGGGAAATAACTCTATAACTAATTCCATAACTCAATGTCTCTGTTAGTCGAATTTTTCGGCGGGATTATGATGATTCGAGTTATGGAAGTTTGACTGTAATTTGAAATATTTGCTCACAGTTTTTTTCTTTTAATTTTCCCGATTTCTGCCCCTTTTATCTACTTTTTTGCAACTGCTGTTGTCAAGCCCGGAACAATTTTCAAACACTTATTTCCCTTTCTACTTCTTGCCCTTTATGATTGTTTTTATAAAAGTTTTCCCACATCCTCTATAATTTACCCGTTTTGTATCATTTTTGTGGTCTTTTCAGTATCCTCGAGTTGTTAGCTCGTTTTATTAAACTTTTAGGTTTGCGCATCTTTTGTCGGACGCTTCGGACCTTTTTTGGGCCTTTTTATAACTTTTTATATTTTATCTGTCTGCTCGAGTTGTTAGCTCGTTTTATTAAACTTTTAGGTTTGCACACCTTTTGTCGATTTGTATTCCGTTTTGGTACGCTTCTGACCTTTTTTGGGCCTTTTTATAACTTTTTATATTTTATCTGTCTTGGCTCCGTCTTTGTCCCTTTACCCCCGCCTACAGGTTTTTGCCACTCATAGTAATTTGAAATAGTTTTACGCACTTCTTAGTGTTCTCTCTTTTGAGCCATTTTGTACTTTTTTACTCCTTTTAATCGCTATTACAACAAAATTCTGACTGCAGTTGCCATGCATATTTCTACTTCTCGCCCTTTTGTGATTATTTTTCATTTATATGTATATTTCACCAGTTTTGGTCCGTTTTTCCATTACTTCCAAATTTTTGCACACACCTGTCGATTGAAACTGTTTTTATACATTTTTGGTTTCCGCACTTTTGTACCTTTTTTTTATCACTTTTTGGTTCGTTTTGGACACTTTTTCGTCCATTCCCTAGCTATTCTCAACATGTTGTTGCCAACAATTTGTTTCACCCATTTATTATTTTTCCTTTTTTGGCCTGTTTTCCTCCCAACTCTAACTCATATCATATCATACCAGTTTTTTTCTTCAAAAATCACGTTATTTTATTATTTTGTGTATTTCGAAGGATTTTGGGTACCATTTTCCGTTTTTTCCTCATTTGTATCCCCTTCCAATATTAAAATAAAGAGGACAATATGATTTGCCAGTGAAGTTTCATGCTTCTCTATCCTCTTCATAGGACTTTCTGGGGTTTTTCATTGGACTTGTTTTTTTTTGCCTCATTTGTATCCCCTTCTAATATTAAAATTAAGAGAACAATATGATTTGCCAATGAAGTTTCAAGCTTCTCTCTGGACTATCCTCTTCGTAGGACTTTCTGGGGTTTTTTCATTGGACTTGTTTTTTTTTTTTTGCCAAACCAAACAATTTTTCCCTGAGTTCCTTGACAAAGTCACTAGGACAGTAGACAGAGTCCCTCATGGCTTATTTTCTACACATTGAGATCAATTGTCGTGTTTTGTGAGAAGCCCAACAAATGCATCTAAAACATTTATTGTGTTTAAAATCATGATAATGTTGTAGTATTTTTCCAAAAACCATAAAACGCTTTGTCACCAACTACACTAACTGCAAATGAATAGAAATAAATGTCATGCCCAGCATGCGGCCTTGGCAAAATAGAATTAATTTCCAATAAACTCCTGGAAGTTTGTGTTCAATTGTTTCTGGGTTTTTTTTGTCGTTGTTTGTTTGCATCCATTCATTCGTCTAGTTCACATTTTGCAACATGAGATGCTGCATGCACACAATGTTGCCAGGCGATGGTCTTGTTTAAGTGTTGGTGTGGGTCCTTTCTAGGAACTGCCTTCGATGGGAAACGTTTTTAATGAAAACTCAATAAGAATGTAATGAAATGTGAGGAATGTATGTATGTGTAGAATATGGAACGATGTGTGGTGAAATGGTGTGATAACTTCTCACCATTTCAAGAGATAAAACAGATGGATGAACGGACAGACTCAATTGGCCACCAAGACGAGGCAGAGAGAGAGATAGAACTAGAGATGACCGCAAGGATTCTAGTTACCTTGAAGACAGACAACTTAGTGCAGCAGATATTTGTTGACTGAAACTGTGTGTTTGCTTAGCCGGACGAAGGATGTCGACAACGGAATGAATGGTTTCATGACTCGTAGAGAAAGTTGCGTGTGTCATTTTCGATGGGAAAACACATGCACGCGTCCTTGTCGACATTTGTTACAGTAATATTTATTGTAGATGAAGAATCAACTGCAATTAGTGTCAAACAATGAAGGCTACCACACAAGGTCGCCATTTACGTCTACCTTGAATATATTTCCGATGCACAGTGGATTTAAAGGTCAGAAATGGTAATATAGGATCTGGGGAATATTGGTTATCATTCAAAGATCTGATTGGTTGCAATGGCCAAAAGCCAGTACTTTTATTGGGCATCCCTTATCTCAAGTGGGAACATATGGAGCCCTAATGGCGAAAAAGAAGTGAACCGTAACAAAGAACATTTTGGGGTCAAGCATAATGTCATGTGGTGCTTACGATACAATTCAATTTGCTATATCCTTGTAAATAAAATTTTTCAAATTCTAATACTTTGGGATTAATAGCGTTGCGCAATTTTCTATCATATTTCATAAAAAAAAGCGAGTTTAAAAAAAAAACATTTATTGTTGATGAGGTCTGATTTCGTGGTAAGGGCTCGATATGTGCATTCGAGCTTAGCTCTGCTGGATTGGGTACAAAGAAGTCTCAAACTTCATTAGAGCATTGCACTGTGGTTCATTGATATATTTAATGTTACTTCTCATATACAGATAACATCTCAGCCTGATAAACAAATCAGCTTTTGGCCAATCGAAAGGACTCGACTTTCTGGAGGCTTTTACTAGAGAGTTCTTTCAAGTTCTGCAAAAAACTGATTAGAGGCAAGATCTAAGGGAGTATTTTAAGATATTAACACTAAATATCGTACAATTCCATATATTTTAGAAATTATTCCAAAATTACAAACTCAGAAAATTAAATTTTTTCAAATTTCAAAATCCGAAAAATGCGATGTTTTTTAATATGAAAAAAGCAAAATTTGTTATGCGAAGTAGGAAGAATTGCGTCAAAATATGTAGAAACCCTTAAAACAAAAGTATAAAAAATACCCCCCCCCCCACTCTTTTTACCTTCTGTCATAAATATACTCCCCATTATAATACTTTTTTTGGGTAAAAGTAAAGGAAAGCTAAACGAAATGGTTTATGGTTCAATTTCCCTTCATTACGAATAAAGGACCCCAAATTGAGGGCCTACTGCGTTTCACTTTTAGGGTTATTTTCGTGGGGTCCCTTTTAGTGTTACAATGTTTTTATCCCGTCAACATAAACTGAAATGCCTGTGTAATGTGCTCTAGCTGTGAAATTTTCTGAGCACTTTTGAGAAGTTGCAATATAATTTGACCATTCTGTTGAAGTGACTGCCCTACGGCGAATTACAAAACATAAATATATTTACTTTTTTGCAGAACTTCAACATTTTTAGTAATACGCGTATCTGAGAGAGTTCCTACATCCATTTCTGAGCAGTCATTATGAAACGCCTCAGCTGAGAGCCATACAGCTATTTCTGGGAATTGCATGCTGAGAAATCTATTCGAGGTTTTCCGATTGTTGATGCTATAGCTTATATTTTCAGGGGTAAAACAACTCAAACAAACAAACACAGGTATTTTAAACTCAACCAAATGTTGACAACCTCCACAAAACCCCAAAGGTTTATGCATATTGTACATGCACCGACCCACTGTCCTGGGAAGGACATTTTTCAAACGCATCTTGCAACACGTCTCGAATATGACAGTAAACATTATCAGGTAAAACAAATAGAGTTTACAAAAAGGCTGCAACTATAAGTACATGTCCTTGCCAAGGATAACCTTCACTTAAATTCCTTTAGGACCAATTGCTTAAACTTTTCTTCCGTGTCCCTCAATGGGATCGCGTGCGCGATCTAGACTCAAGGTTTTCTGCCGTCTAATTGCCACATAATGTAGCCTTTAATGCTGCAGCTATTGCCACAATAAAAAGAGAAAGAAACGCGCACAACACAATGTGTAATTACACCTTTTTGTACTTAAAGGACTCGTGTGTGTGTGTGTGTTTTTCCCTATTCAACGATCCTTAAGTACTTCCTCTAATTACGCTTATGTCGCTGTGTGTTTTTTCCCCTTAATTATTGTTGTTATCCCGGTTGGCTTGAGGAATGTTATAATTTCGTATCCTTGGAAAGCGCGTTGAAACTAACACGTGGCACTCATGATGCCAATATTCGTCTATGTATGTGTGCGCGTGTGAGTTATCCTACACTCTCGTGTTGCCTTCGAGGCCACTTCCTTTTACAGCACGTACACTTTCGATGACGCCAATATCCCGGGTGCCGGCATGCGTGTGTATCCGTTTCGTTAATATCCCACTGTGCATGCATTAAAATATTTTCTATGTGTTTCTTTTTTTCAACTCTCCTTGGAAAAAAAGCGTAGGTTATCAAATTCAAGGTTATCCATTTTAGGAAATATTAGTTTGGGTGACTTTAAGATTGAAGGACATTGTGTGAAATGAAGACATCCCTTTTTCTGAGTTATGAATCAATTATCATCTGAAGGACATCAAATTGTGGCCCCTTCGGCCAACTGGGAATTTTGTCAATGTCATGTTAGACATTAATATTTATTAATGGCTTTGCTTTTCTCTATTTGTTTTGTTTTATTGGCATTGAGGATTCACCTTATAACGCCCGAGTCCTGGGGACAAGGACACTTGCTAATGCGAATATGCATATGTATGAGTTTATCGTTAAATCTTTTTTCACCATTGTTGGGATTTTTATAAAATAATCTGTTCGTTTTTATGATATGCCATAAATCATAATTGCTTATCGAACTATCAAAGTTTCACAGAAATCACAAAGTAGGAAGAGAGACGACATTGTGGAACCATCAATGAAACGAACGCAGGTAGAGTAGCCCAAAGTTATCGAGGTCGAATACCAAGTATTGCCCTTTCTTCTATTGAAGAAATAAGCATAAAACTGTTAGTAGTGGTTGGCCAACTCTGTACATTGTGAGGGTGGGGGGTCAGCATTCATAATATCATAGCTGTTATGATATTCACATATCCGGTGGAAAAGGACATTTGTGTCATTTGAAGATTTGAAATCTTAGGAAAGTGCTGGTAAAAACTTTATATCTACTTAGGGCATATTTTGTCCTTATCAAAAAATAATAAAGAAAATTCAAAGGAGGTCCATTGTATGAATTTGAATGCTTGCTGGTAAAATGGTTGAGGCAGTTTTGTGTTCAAAATGCCTCAATTTTTTCTCAAATGTCAGCTACAATATTTGAGTTCCGCACTCAAGTTTTAATTCAGAGTTTAGGCGCCCCAGTAGGCGAGTTGGTAGCGTGCATGCCTATCAGCGGGAGGCTCCACCAGAGGCTTTGGTCTGTCGTTGCAAAAAATCTAGCCAAATGGGCTGTGTCACCCGGTTTACCATTGGACCCAAAATTAATAAAAACAATAATAAAAATTAATAAAATAAAAATAAAATAATTATTGTGTTCAGACATGACCCATATTGTTTAGCTAAAATTAAAAAAAAATGCTGTGGAAAATGTTTATTTGGGCTACTTCCAAATGGTTTTAATTTTTTCATCAACAAACAGGCCTAGTGTCGCCAGGAACTTACATAAGCATATGTCTTACTAAGTCTCATTCACATTTTAGTCTTGATTATCTTCTTCATTACTAAATTTGTATTTAAACAATTTATCAGCCAACTACAGCTGACAAATTTCTCTGCCTCTTCCCCGGGCTTATTAATTAGGTGAACCGAACGCAACACTGATCAATAAAACAATTATAGGCTTGGAAATTATCGCCAACAATTTAATATCAGATTTCAATCGTTGAAGCAATGATATCGAATCTTATAGCCCCAGCTTGCCATTCACTTTATCTGTGCAAATCACCATAAACAATGTCGGTCCTACGCATTCGCTGAAGGGCAGAAGCCGTTCACAATACCAACGCACCCGAATGCAAGCGCTCAAGAACTTTAAGTTCGGCCATTATTTATAAAAGAAAAGAAAATACCTACAACGAACATGCATAATCTCAGATCAGATCAAATCAGCAGCAGCAGCCGCCGCAACAATGCACTCGTCTGGTGTAACACTGAAAGCGGCATTGAAAACTGACGGGAACACCGGTCCTCAATAAGCTTTCATGAAAGGCAACAATGTTTTGTGAGGTTTTTTTTTTCCTTTTTGGATTGTTTGTTGTCATGTTGGCCATTGTGAATGTTGTTTCGTGGCTAAGAGAGAAAATATGCTCCTGTCAATGTTAAGATTTGTTAAAGATATCGCCGGCATATGGCTGAGAAAAAGAATGCTCCATGTTGCAGTCTCTTATCAATCTGACATAGAATTAATGCGTACATACAGCGAGTTAAAAGCCAAAAGTGCGTACAAACATTTGGATTTGTTTTCGGTTCGTTTTGAGAATGCCTCAAAGCAAGCACGGTGCATGGAAACCGAAATTGAATGTGAACCGAAATTGAATGGGGGGAAATGTACAAATTTCGTCTCTCAATTGATTTCTGTGTAACACTTTCTGTAAATAATTTATTTTCGACGTGCTAAAAATCATGTGAAGTGTCAAATATATTCGACAAATCCACGAAAAGGGTTAAGAACTTTCACAAGTCCGGATGAAACGGTAGAGATACAGTGCAAGCATTCGTATTGTGAACGGTGCATGTAACCTATTGCTACTCTCAAGTTTTTAAGTTCCATTATTTAGTTGCGAAGCTAGAACTTTAACTCTCAGAACACTGTGCACCAGTTTGAAAGAAATGAACGAAACTCAATATTGAACTGTATTCGATGCAGAGTGTAGTGTTTTTGTTTGGATTTCGAAAACAAACAAAAAACATTTTGGACTTTTTAAACATGGGCCACCAATTAAGGTAAGGAGCACAACCACAAATACAACAAAACCAACAGTATTTTTTTTAGAGACAGAAGTATTTCGCGGCATAGTTTCAGCGAATGTCGTGCTGTGGAAAGGTAGGTGGTTTAGCAATGACGGTATGGGTTTTCTTTATGAAAACCATCGGTTTTCTTGATGAAAACCATCGGTTTTCTTTATGAAAACCATCGGTTTTCTTTATGAAAACCATCGGTTTTCTTTATGAAAACCATCGGTTTTCTTTATGAAGACCATCGGTTTTCTTTATGAAAACCATCGGTTTTCTTTATGAAGACCATCGGTTTTCTTTATGAAAACCATCGGTTTTCTTTATGAAAACCATCGGTTTTCTTTATGAAATCCATCGGTTTTCTTTATGAAAACCATCGGTTTTCTTTATGAAAACCATCGGTTTTCTTTATGAAAACCATCGGTTTTCTTTCTGAAAACCATCGGTTTTCTTTATGAAAACCATCGGTTTTCTTTCTGAAAACCATCGGTTTTCTTTATGAAAGCCATCGGTTTTCTTTATGAAAAACATCGGTTCTCTTTTTATGAAAACCATAGGTTCTCTTTATGAAAACCATCGGTTTTCTTTATGAAAACCATCGGTTTTCTTTATGAACACAGTCGGTTGCCTTTTTGAAAACCATAGGTTTTCTTTATGAAAACCATCGGTTTTCTTTATGAAAACCATCGGTTTTCTTTATGAAAACCATCGGTTTTTTTATGAAAGCTATCGAGGTTTAAAAATTTAATATAGAATTTTCTATTAAATTCTATCATATTCTTGGATCCCACAGTTTAGATCCTCCTATTTCAATTAAGCAAATGTCTCTTGATCGTCCCATCATACCGCCCCCGTATTTACTATTTGTGCGCCATTGTTAATAACCAGTAGCTTTTGTTCGTTCCTCTTGTTGCATTGACTGAAATCGAGTGAAAAGGAAAAAAACCAGAGAGGCGTTATGGAGTTTCAAGCCGTATTTGTTTTTTCTTTTTCAATTCCAGCAGTGCGCTGGTTACAGCTTCTGTTTGACCGTCGTTTTTCTGTTTTTAATAGATGTTTAATGATTATGCTGATGATGTTGATGATGATCCATCAGAGACACTCAACCTCAAACATGAAAATGCAATTTGTGCCTGCGAGTTTGTTGTTTTGTCTGCTGCTATTTGATTTGCTTTTCATATTGGATTGCAGTCGAAAAGGTTTTGGGGTTTATCGGTTTTGTACGTATGTACGTAAGGTACATAAATATTTATCGTGTGTATTTCAGTTTTCGTTACGATTTCGTTAATGATATGATAGTGGACAGAGAATGGGGGGGGAAATAAAACAACAACAACAACAAAACAACACAGCCAAGCAGAAACAACAACCTGCATGTGATATGCAAACACTATTAACTATCGCTCGATAGGTTGGAACAAAAAGATTGATTTGCTGATAGCATCGAAATCATTAATAATCGAACGACGCACGAAGTACAACAGAAAGCAGTGACTTTTTGACCCAATGTTTGAGGTATCCGCGTTTGTACTTATGTGCAGTTGTCCAGGAGGACAGAGCGACAGACCCACACAGTGACAGACAAATGGATCCAAAGACTAATAGCTGCAGGTTCATGGCATGAGAAATGACTGTTTGTGATGTCATTAATGGTTTAATGCACTCTTTAACAACAACAACAGAAAAATGTTGTTTAAATAGCATCCATTGAACAAGTGCCGCGGGCATTGTGGAATTCTTCGTTTAAATATTATGGTCAGTCGCTCGTAAAATATGCTACCGTTTGAGGAGTCATCCTATGGCATTCGGTAATTTGTGTGGTCCCTGAGATGTTTATGGGAATATCTCATGTGTTACACATTCGCCAGATATGGCGGTCGTATTCGTGTCGCTGCAGTGTGACCAATCACGGCATCACCATAAGTATTGAAATCTCCAGAGTTACTAATTGCCCTTAATTAGTTAGCTATATACAATAAAATGACAATTAAGGTCTCGTGTGGCACTGAATACACTACTCAGGTATACAGATGTCTGGGTTGGAGATGGACATTTTGTAGGGAAAATCTATGAATGTGTTGACTTTTATTCACCGGCTTTAATATTTGAACCTAACATCGTTCGGTTGAGCTGTGTGCGAAGTATATCGAAACATGGACCTATATATAAATTTTGCAGTGGCCTTAAAAATATGCTGGGTCAAATTTAACCTACATCGGATTTTTAGTATGGGGATTCAAGAGCGCCAGAATTCTGAAATCAAAAGTAAATGGAATATATAACAAAGCATGAAGCGATATGCTGTAAATACACCATGTTGGTCAGATTATACTATGACAACTCTTATTAAAATTGTGGTTACTAAGTTGATCCTAGAGTAGCTGGCTGTTAAATTAGGTTGACTCCTGTATGGGAGTTAAATAAAAACATGCACCTAAGTGCAAGTTTATCAGGAACTCGTTACTGGTCGATCAAAATACACCGTCACACCGTCTCATAAATTGCAGATGTAATATTTGTCTTCTAACACGAGGCCTGCAAGTGTAGGTTAGCTGGAGAGTTAAATGAAAACTGAAACTGATTTTCTCCAAGGTTGTCCATTAGATACGATCTACAGTTTGTTAAAAAGAAACGGTCCGACAGCATAACAACAAAATTATGGAGGTATTGATTTCGGTCTTTAGTTGGCTATTCATTTACACAACAAAATGGTTGATGCAACTATTTTACTGTTACTGAAATAGGAAATTTCATTGGCACAATAAAATGGTTAATGCAACTGTTTTACTCTTATTGACATAATGAAAAAGTTCCTTATACAGTTTTTGTATTGTTTGTTGCAAAAAACTATAAAAAAAAGACAACATTTCATTGGCGCAACAAAATGGTTGAAAGTATTTGTTACTTAATTTTAAAAATTTTGTAAAAAATATTTTGAGAAAACTATTTTGTAAAAAAAAATTTCGAAAAAAAATAAAATTTGTGGAAAAAAAAATTTTTGTTGAAAAAAAAATTTTTGCTGAAAAAAAAATTTTTGTTAAAAAAAAAAATTTTTGTCGAAAAAAAAAATTTTGTTGAAAAAAAAAATTTTGTGGAAAAAAAAAATTTTCATGAAAAAAAAAATTTCTTCAAAAAAAAAATTTGGAAAAAAAAAATTTTTGTAAGAAAAAAAAAATTTTGGTAAAAAAAAATTTGGGGAAAACACACAAAAAAAATATTATTTTTTTATTATTATTATTTATAGAATTATTATAGAATGCCTATTTAAATTCCTACGTACTGCGTGACAGAGTCAGTGAATCAGTGAATCAGGGAATCAGGGAATCAGGGAATCAGTGAATCAGTGTCGAGGGTAAATATATATTAAGATTATTACGGGAGCCAGAAGGTTAGTCAGTATTTATCAATATTTACTAGGCAATTTTACCTGAGGCAATTTTTATGATTACCTTTTGAACTTGCCTCTTATGTTCGCAATTGACAATTCGGTTAAGGCAATTTTTGTTATCATTATTGCCTTTCAGGCAGACAAGACGTTCGACGATTGTTGGCGAAGGGGAGTAGTAGATAAGAAATAGAGGTATGACAATGGAAATTGAGGGGAAATAATCGCAAATTTCTAATAAAAAGAAATTGTTTGACATGGTCAATTTTAAATTGTTTATACAAAAGAAGAATACACTTCAGAAACAGGCACGCATGTTTGTTTATTTTCAACAGTCATCGTGTAAATGCTCATGACTTTATGAAGGGGTTTTAAAAGAAAATGTCATCGAAATGTCATGGTGTAAATTTGGACATAATGTCAGAATAAACTGCAGCCAGCTTCAAATTATGAAAAACACAAAGGGAATTGCCAGTACGAGCAAATTGTTTCCCTTTCCATTACCCGTACTACTCACCAACAAAACTGAGAATTGCGGAAATAAAAAATTGCCTAGTGTGAATCGGGAATTAGCTTCATCAACCGACTCCGACTTCAGTTGTTCCAAATCAGCAGTACTCTTTGTCTGTTATAATGTCGATCGGGAAATTATCATTGGCTATATGAGGTTATGAAATTCGGAACCACCACTATTTGAGGTATGAAAATGCGATTTTGTGTTGTGACGTTGGTACAGATACAAATACATCCTGGAATAAAAAAAAATTTGCCGTAATGATCGATCGCAGTGTAAAACTATTGCATGCATTCATGGTAGGACGAAGGGGGGTTGGATACGCCCATAAACTATAACATTTTTAACCACCATATCACATGAACTCGTAGGGGCATAAAGGTGAACTTTGTACGCTAATGGTTGAGAAATAAATATATACTGGGACAAAGAGACTTCAGACAGAAATCATTATACGTTGATATTGTTGCCCCAAAACAGAACACGAAATTGGGGAGTTTTTCATAATTTTTAGGTAATATTTCATTTTTCGTTTCGTTTCATATGAAAAAATGTCAAAAATTTTATTTTCGTCCACTAATAATTTACCTATACATCTGTGGCTTGGTGCTAAAAGGGCCAATGTCAATATTTTGCTGTTTTGAGTTAATCATTGCATTAGATTTCTTTTTTTGCTCTCTTTCATAATTATAAAACAGTCAATCTTAAATTTTACCCAGAAGGGGTTAAATAAGCGTAAAGCTGGCCAATGTCATTATGAACTCATCTATAAAACTTAATGCTAAAAGGGCCAATGTCTACTTTGGCCCTTTTAGCAATCACTGTTATATATTTTTTTAATAAACACAGGGCCAATGTCTACTTTGGCCCTTTTAGCAATCACTAAGATTATAAATTTTTATTCATAATTTTTTTTAAAATATTATTAAATAAAAATAATAGCAAAATATGTTCTGAAGATAATCGAGGGAAACATCAAAATCATCCTAGAGTTCCGGAAATAGATAAAGTCCTGATAAGAGAACACATAAACCTCTTTCCAGCTTATCAGAGTCACTACTCGCGCACCCACACTCAGAAGAAGTATATGTCATCAGATCTGTCGATTTCTGAAATGTACCGACTGTACGTAAATTATTGCACAGGCAAAAATATTGAACCGAGAAAAGTCTCCCTATACAGACAAATAATTGTTGAGGAGTTTAACTTATCGTTTCACAAGCCTAAAAATGATACATGTGCAAAATGCGATAAGTTTGCAATGCAGTTAAAATGTTGCCAAAACGAGATAGAACGAACATCAATCGAAGAAGAAAAAAACAAGCACTTATGTACATTTGGCTGAGTAGTAATATACATACAGTTACTATGTACAGCGACTCCTGCGGAGGACAAAACCGAAATATTTATTTTTCAACAATGTTACTGATAACTGTAAGTGAATTGAAAGCTGAGGGTAAACAGTTAACAGTTAACCACAAATTTCTTGAGGCGGGCCATACACATATGGAAGCGGATAGCATTCATGCGGCAATAGAAAAAACCAAAAAACATACTACAGCTGATATAGAGTTGCCTCGAGATTGGGCAAATTTAATACGTTTGGTACCAAGAACCCCCCCTATAAAAGTAATAGAATTGGACCAAACACAATTTTTAAATTTTAAATCATGTTTAACCACTCATTATGTACATCGGAAAAATAACACTATAAATGAACAAGTTCAGTGGTTACGAATTAAATGGATGCAGTATTCAACATACTCTCCAAGTATCTTGTATAAACATTCCTTTGAGGGCGAGTTTAAATCTCTTGACATATGCAGAAATCACAAGAAAACACGACACGGAAATCTTCCCAAGCTTCAACCACTCAACAAGCAACCTGTTCCTTTAAGTACAGAAAAATTGAATGACTTTAAGGCACTTTTGCCATACATTACCAATACGAATCGCACATACTACAATCATTTCATGGAACAAATAACTGCAAATGACAACATTGTGGATTACCTGGCAGATGAAGGTATGGAAGAGGAATGTGAATTAACACAATAATATGCTATTATTGCATTACTTTACTACTATTTCTTGTTTTTATATCCTTTGATTACAATAAACTTTGCAACAACATATTAAAAAAGTAAAATACAATGGTTTTCTATTTGGTATTGTTCTTATTATGACGGCCAATGTCACAATAAAAACATAAAATTAAAACATTACTTTATGCTAAAAGGGCCAATGTCATCTTTATCTTCTAAATTTTGCAACTTTTTAGATAATTAATTTTACGATCGTATTCTATTCAAATATATTCTATATCTAAGCCCAAGTTGATAAGTAAAACTTTGAAGATTTGTCTGCTGTAGTTAAAATAGTTTTTGTTAAAACATTCAAGTTCAGTTATCTCAAAGGTGAATATTTTGACATTGGCCCTTTTAGCACCAAGCCACAGACATTATATTACAATAATATATATTACAAAGATAAAAAAGTTCATATAATCGAAAACTTGTTTTTACTACATTTTATGGGAAATGTAAGTAAACCAATGTCGGAGTCGAAATCGACCATATTTACGGGCATTCTACGGGCAACTTTGGCAGACTCCGATTCCACAGCTCTGGTCCTGTTCACATTTCAATTAATTTGTTTGTGCTCCGTTCGTGGTTCTCAAATTTAAGTATATAACCCACGAACACAATTGCGTTCTTGTTTTTTTTTAGAGCGAAAGATAGAAAATAGTTTTGTTCGTAGGACGATGTCAGGTCAGCTTTTAATATAAAAAATACCAACTGTTGTAGATTTTAGGTGCTTTCAATACTTCAGTTAGGTAGTCGGCAGACTTTTACTTTTCATATGATGTGCAATTTAGACAGATTTTTTTTTGGTTTTCCCATTTTTCTGTGTGGAACGATTCACGATGTGATGTGAATCTCAACAAAAGAAATAAAGATGAACTGAAACCTAGATGATATTCAATTCACCAAAGCGTATTGTTCAATATGCATATAACATGGCAGGAATATCGAAACTATAACAGGCATTTGCCACGATCTTCGTTTCTAGGTTTGCTAAAATTTTTGAAATTAAAAATATACATATACGATGGAATTTTCTTTGAATTTGTTACAAAATGTGTCCATCATTTGTCCTTGCTAAAATTCTCTTTTTTTATTCAAAATTATTAAACAAGTTGTAGATCGAGCATAATTCAAATCGTATTTTCCATCTACTTGATGTCCGTATGACCTTCTGCTTTGACAGATGTCTTCTTTACCATGTTACGATATACTTTACTGTAGTAACTCATATATTAGTCTCCTTATTTTGTTTTGTTCTCCTCCATAATGATCATTTGGAAATCACACTTATTCAAGGTGTCAAAGCTTTGTTCGCCATTGATTAATGGATTTTTCCACCCCCGGACATAATGACGTAAATTAGGTGTACTAAAACACTTTTCGCACAAAACACGCATTGTTTGGTCCAGAATTAGTTTGTTGCCAAAAATCTGTTTCTACCAAGGACACAATCCAATTACAAAAATAAAATAAGTACGAATGGCTTCGGTTAGTGTGGCCCTGGACATTATTTTCAGCATTTTCCCAGGGTCATAAGAAAGAGAAAAACAAGAAGGATCAGGCCTACAATGAGAACATTTGATTTTGTTAAACAAGGTCAATTACAAGTATTTACACTAACACACACACACACACTCTCAATACTCTTGAATAGCCATAAATTACCGAGGAACATGTCAATACGTATTGCAGCACAGTGACACTGTCCTTTTTCTCATTCCCTTAGCCATTGTTCGGTTTTGTTGTTGCTGTAACAAATAATTTATTGAATAATGTCCTTCGACACACGGACACTGGGCAAATTGTTACATGCGGAGGCAGAAAAACAAACAAGGAATTGGAACCCAAAAGGATGAACTGATGCTGCTGCTGCTGCTGTTTGTTGCTGGTTCTGTTTCTGATGGACGGAAGTTTAATAAAATAAACAATCGCCAAAAGAGAAGCAAACAAACATTTAATTGTTCACCAAAAAAGACACAACAACCAAACCGAAAAAATGGAATTATGCGGAAAAAAATATACAATTCAGTCAGTCTCTGTTGATGAGCAAAAAAAACAAAATATTCTCACATCAGATTTGTTTCTTTTTCACTTCCGTCTTCCCGACACTGCGGGATATCAAAATCTGACTCCGGACACCTACACACAAGAATGGGGGGGAAATCTTAACCAAAAGCCTGAATACACTCGGCTGCTGCTGCCGCTCCAGCACCAAAAAAGCGTCGAGATGAAGTGAGAAAGATATTCGGTGTCCAGTATGCGGCAACGGATGTAATTGCTACGCGGGAAAAAAAAACATAATGTTGTGGATGGCGAAATGGAGAAACGCTGCAAATATTGTAGATACAGTTGCACATTGTAGCCATGATTAATTGCTTCCGATATGTTTGCAACAAGAATGGGTATGGACAACGTTTACGAGCGGTACATCAGGCAAAGGTGGAATAAATGTTAAATGATGTTAAATATACAATTTTTGTGTTTCAGATCACAAAAACTTTTCGCTTACTGATCTGATCCGTAATCGGAGTTGAGCTATTGAAAAAATGCTGGAGTTGGGTTCGAGCAATTTTGGCTCAACTCCACAGCCCTAAACAGGACAACGTCTGTCGTCTATTCAATGTAATACCGACCTAAGAATTATTTTGTTCAAAAAGTTCATTAGGCGATTCTAACTGATCATATGAATGATTCACAGAAATATTTTAAGTTTTGTATTTGTACAGTAGGGTGGAGTGAAATTCAAAAAAAAAAAGTTAACCTCGGAAAGAGATGTAGTCTGGGGTCCTAATGAGGGGAAAAATAAAGAAAAAAATTTTAAAAAATTTTTAGGGGTCGCGCCACTCCCTCCAATTTTGGAAATTATCGCTATTTTGGCGTTGATTTTAGAAAAATCCTAAAAAGTTTTATGTCAATAAATGTTTGCAATAGCGTAAACAATGAAATAAGGGCATGAAAAAATTTAAAAAAAATTTTCTCATTGTTCAAAAATTTCAAAAAGTAAAATAAGTCAAATCGTCCCTTCTTCAGAAAATTGACTGAACAATGAAATCGCCACCAAAGCTACAAATATTAGTCGATTATCCTCATATTTGCCTCAAATACTTTTGTTTGGGCACTGAACAAACTCAAACTTTTAAATTTCGAATAAGTTAAGTCGTTAATTTTTAGGATTTTTCTAAAATCAACGCCAAAATAGCGATAATTTCCAAATTTCGAGGGAGTGGCGCGACCCCTAAAATTTTTTAAAATTTTTTTCTTTATTTTTCCCATCATTAGGACCCCAGACTACATCTCTTTCCGAGGTTAACTTTTTCAAATTAAAAAAAAAGCATGTTTTCACTCCACCCTATTGTACAGGGTTCTCCAACATAAGGATTTATTTTGGTATTCAAAGAAAAATTTAATTTGTTGAGATAAATGATCGGATGTTTATTTCATAATTAAGAGGAAGGTATGCCGTTAATAATGATAAACAACATCAGCCCGATGGCCACCACGACCTCGCTTACAGGACCATATCCTTTTCATGAAATGTTCCATAACCAAATCACAAGGTGGCTGTCCTATGTACTCGATAGTCTCACGAATTATATCTTTGACGTCTTGAATCGACGCTGGGCTATTGACGTAGACCTTATCTTTCACGTGACCACAAAGTCGCGAGGTGTTAAATCTCGAAGAAACTTCTCTTCTAACGTTGAGCATTCTCAAGTATTCGGCTATGTTAACAAGCGAAATGGACAACTCGCACGCCATCGTAGAAAAGTCTCAGAGGGTGGCAATTCGGTGCAGATTATCGAGCGGTGCCAGCATTGACCAATGTTTATTTCAAACGACTGCCATTTCTGTTAACGGAGAGTTATGCACAAGCATACGATAATCGATTTATTGTGGTCGGAGATTGAAGAAATTGACTTGGAAGATCTTTGTTTTCTGCAGGAAGACGCACCATGCCACACAGCAATATTCAAACTCTAGCGCCAATTTCGATAATCGGTTTATCAACAGTCTCGGCGTAGCCAATTAGCCACCGCTGAGCTCCAATTTGGCTCTGTTAGACTTTGTTTTTGCGGGGATGTCCAAAGAGCCGGATGTTATGCAAACAATTCAATAACGATTAAGGGTCTTATGGCAAAAATCGAGCTAGCCATTTGTGAGATAGAGCCAAATATCGCGTCCAATGACTTGGCAACTTGGATAACTCTGACGAATCCAATTACAAAACCCTAACGAACGAAACGGAATTTCGGTTCGTTCTTCTAACGAAACGAAAGACTCATTTGTTTTATAAACACAGACCGTAAATCTGATTCTATAAGTCAGGTTGGATGGGTTGTCTGCTAGAGAGATCGGGTGTGCGCAGAGACCATGAATTAGCCCATCCATGAAGGTACAGGCGGGATTACCCAGAGGTACACTGGCCGGATATTCACTGTTGTCAAGGAACTTCCGCCCAAGGAGAGTCGAGAGGAGAGAACTGGACAAAGGCAAAACAAATGTGCGGCTGATTCTTCCTCTTCTGCTGTACAGAAGTATTCGAGAGTGATATCCATGGAACTGAACAGAGGGTCGTAACAAATGTTCTGCTGGTTCTTCCTCTTCTGCTATACAGCAGTCTTAGCGAGATATGTCCGTACCATCTTGCCTATCGTACAGTGCCCTGTGCGGACTCCTGTACAAATGCTAAGTCTGTTTCAAGTTCCCTAACCAGTGCGAAAGTTAGAATTTGTTCGTTCCGAATTGTGAAAATTGCAGGCGCAATAAAACCCCTTTTTTTAGGGCCTGTGTTCCATTTGTCGTTATCTAACATATGTCTCAAAACCGGGATTGAATACGGTCTGAAACCCATTTTATGGCGCTTTCAATATTGAAAATGTATAACGAACGAACACATTCGTATTATAGAAACAGGCAGTTAATCTTTCAAAAAAAAAAACGCTTTAAAGCCAAACAATTCTCATTTTGTGAATTAAAAAAAAAAATTGTTTTCGAGCCACACTATTATTTTTTAAAATTAGATCCAAAAATATCGAAAATTGTTTTGCCATTACAATACAAACCTAACTTGAAATGATTTTTAACAAAGTGCTATAATAAAATTACATTGGTATAACAAAAATTGAATGGAATCAGATGGAAAGCATTGTAATTTTCCCTAGACTAAATAAATAATAAAAAAAAATTAAAATGAAAATCCCTGTAAAAGAAAATCACTGCCAAATCCTTGTCTCATTATGTGTAGAGCTCCACAAAGTCGCTGACGATCTCTCTGGTGGCCCAGCCTCTGAACGAACACAAGTGTAAGGTCCTTGCGACTGTGCTCCACACAGCAACGCATATAATGCAGTTTGCGTATCCGTCTGCCTCGTTGTGTGTGTGTGTGTGTATTTGCTGTATAAATTTATGTACGTCCAGCTACAAAATTTACGCAATGTTTTTTTTTTCTCCTCACCCGCTGTCGTTTACACAGCAATTTCCTGTAGAACGTTTAAGGGACAATATGTTCTCAGAGCGAAAGATGCAAAAGGATATGGTTGGACCATGGGAAAAAAATCTTTTTTCTTGTAATGGTTGACCACCAAGCAGGACTCACACAAAACCCGGAGGCAGAAACAAAGAGTCCGACGCTCAGACAGACAATCATTGCAAAATAATATAATAAAAAAAGCAACACAACTTTTAGTTGTTGTTTTTTCCATTAATTTCCCTTTAAAATGTTTGCGCAAAAATTCAAACGGAAATTGATTTTTTTCTGCGCGGCGTATGAATGTGTGTGTGTGTGTAAATTCTTAGATAATTAATAGTTAACAGTTCATTTCTTTAATTAAGAAATTTAGCTTTGTAAGGATAATGAGAATTTTCTTTTACTTCCCAGAAAGTAATTAATTAGATAATGATTTAAGATTTTGAAGAAGGGTAGTCTGTGAACATGTCCTGTCGAGTTGTTTGCAAGGATTTGATTTGTGATAATTGTTTTTCGGAATGATAAATTGACATGGGCGTAGTAATGTCTTGTTCCTGTTTAAGGGAAAGCCGGTGGGAAAACAGAATTTCAGCCAAAGCGGCAGTGAGTGATGTTGGAAAATCAAGGGTCACCCAAGTTTGTCAGAGTAATTTGTTTCGATTTAATTACTATGCAGTCATATTCTTGTGAATGCTCCTCAAATGTCGCCTAGACTTGTACCAATCTAAACCCAGTTAAATCAATTGCAATTTTTGACGAATGAAAACAAATTTCCGGATCCTAGTTTCTGCTATGAAAGTGATGTTTAATTTTAGAAAATTAGTTACTGCCCTGTATTGCCGAGCTTCAAGTTATTGGCGACAAAATTGAAGCTTGGTGTTTGAGCTCAACCGAATATGGGGTATTTTGCCATCAGTCCAGTTAAAAAAGTAACATTTACCTCATTCTTGCTACAGAATTGTTTTATTGCCCAGAACAAATTGTTTTTATTTGTTCTAGGGGTTTCTTTTAATCCATTTGTAAATTCTCAATGGTGCAAAAATTCTCCATTTGCACTCATTTATTGACAAAAAGAAATGTATGGCATGAACTTGTCCGAACATTCTAACTTTTCTTGTTCGATATTTTGGTTACCTTACATTTTTTCTTGTTCTTTTTCTTTCGTTCTTTTTTTGCGGACTTGGTTCATTGTCATAGGAACGTTGTGCATGCATTTCTGCTATGTCATATCCGTATTGTCAATTGTGTTTTGTTTGTGTTCCTTTTGACGACATTGTAAGCGAAAAAAGAAAAAAAACATAGAAATCATGTGACATTTCCGTTTCCCTTTCCCGTCTTCCATTTTGCGGGTAGTTTATTGTTTACATTTTTCGTTTTTCTTTACTGTCATTCGTTTAACATTTTCGTTTTTTGTTTTCTCTTTAGCTTAATTTGTGTGTGAAACAATTGCAAGACATGAAGTGAAGGCACAACGAAACAATAACATGTTAGATATGTAAAGGGGGTTTTTGCCGGGGCATGATAAGAAATTTGGGCAATACAACTATTGGACAGTAGGGCGAATATGAAGTATTTTTGCAAGGTAGATTCGATTTTTTCAATTTTTTCTTTATACATATCTTTTGCTTTTAGAGTCGGATCTTAAACCTGTCCGATACTAATCCATTGTATCTCAGTTGCTACTACACTAATGTACCACACTAATATCAGACAATTTAAGCTCCCCCAAAATCATTAAACTTTTTCTGGTCGAGAAAATAATTCTTCTTGGAATAAGCACGTTTATTCCCTTGAAGACTACTTCGATTAAACCTTCAAAGAATTGTTGGTTTAATCAGATATTGCAAAGAATCTGCCAGATCTAAAGAGGAAGTGTTCACAAATTGGCGTCTAAATAATAAAAATGCCACCACTTACCTGCTACGCAAGCAGGCACGATCAATGTGTGTCAGAGTACTTACCGGCGAAAAACTTCTTCACGACCAGCGTCTTCGTGCTAGAGTTCTTTCTTCTCCCAGGAGAAGTAAGAGCTTTTGGTCAATCGTAATAAGGGTAAGGGAAAATTCTTCTTCTGCTATCCAAACTGCCGTTAACGATGACCAGATATTCACTGAGCCGGTTGACAAAACCAACCTTCTGTCTGAAATACTTGCAAATAACTTTTCTTTGCCTGAATGCAGTCAACCACTCCCCGTAATCAAAAACGTATCTAGTTCGATGCCTCAGATTTTATTCGAACATGTGGGGTCAAAAGGCATATCTTGCAGATCTCATGATATTTCAGCACTTGTCCTATGTAAGTGCTCTTCGACGCTAGCTCGTCCATTCCGCAATCTTTTCAACATATCGTACATTGCTGGTATTTACAATTCACGTTGGATAGTTGCCAATGTTCAGCCGATCCCCAATATAGGTGAGGCTACAAATCCTACAAATTACCGTCCAATTGTAATATGTTCTGCTCTCTCGAAGGTTATGGAGAGCATGGTTAACCAACAACCGGTTAAGTAGTTAGAGTCTAACGGCCTTCTTAATGATCGACAGTATGACTTCCGTAGAAATCGATCTACTGGAGACCTGATGGCGTTCCTTTCGGAGCGATGGAGTCGATCCATGCACCGCCTTGGTGCAAGCAGCGATAAGGTCTGGCATGGAGCACTCATATCAAAACTTATTGCATTTGGTGTCGGTAATATCTTCTCTCGATTCATATCGAGTTTTCTCAGAGATCGCTCTATACGAGTTGTTATAGATGGGGTCTCATCTAACGAGCTTAGGTTGACCGCAGAAGTGCCACAAGGTTCTGTCCTCTCTCCTTCTCAATTCCTTATTTTCATTGACGACCTGTTAGGTCAAACGGTGAACCCGATCTACTCTTTTGCGGATGACAGCAACCTCTGTCATTCGTACTCATTTGATCGGCCTCTGGAGGTCTTGGACAAAAGGCGAACGATGAACAACTCTCTAAACCGCGATTTGGCGACGATTTGTGGGTGGGACCAAACGAACAGTGTAGATTTTAATGCTCAAAAGACCCAGTGCTGTTTGTTGTCACACAAACGTTCCACTGACCCAGCACCGTCGTCAATATATATGGGTGGTGTGGAGATACAGGGTGATGCTTGTTAGGCTAGCCAAATATTTGAAGTGTCGAAAGAAGCATTCAAGTGTTTAGGCTTTTTAAAGCGGTGCAAGAAATACTTCACCCCATCTGATCTAGTAAATATTTACACCACCTACATACGGCCCAAAATGGAATATTTATCCCACATATGGGCAAGAGCTTCAAAGACATCTTTGCTGCTGGACCGGGTACAGATGAGAGCGGTGGTGATGATAGGGGACGGTAGGGTATCCAACTCTATTATCTCCCTACAGCATCGCAGGAATGTGGGCTATGTATCGCTATTCTATAGATATTTCAATGATATCTGTTCGTCAGATATCAGTCGCCTGGTCCCTGACGTTAGAACATTTAGTGGGAATATTCGGCTATCCTGAGAGTCTCATCCGTTCATTGTCAAATGGCCGGTAGACCGGACGATGCACTATAGAGAACATTCGTTCTTCAGCCGAACGGTTCGTATGTGGAATAATCTTCCGGCAAGTGTTTTTCCAGCCTGTTATGACATTATCAAATTTAAGGCAAACACTACTCCCTCTTTCCTCCCTCCAATAAACGTCTTTCCTGAGTGTTAGACCAAAAAAAAAATCATGACTTCACGAAACAGATCCGACTGTAAATGCAGAAGATGTAAAGAAAAAAGTAAAAGCGCGATGCCTACGTTCGGAAATACTCGAACTTTTTTTTACCTGTAAGTTGATACGCTCTATTGGACAACGATCATCGGTGGTCAGAGCTGTCCTGGTCATTCTTAGGCTCATATTTTCGCCAGTGCATTCCGTTAAGTAAACACGATCAGTATGCGAGTTTAAGAACTGCTCAATAGGAATTTTATTTTGATCAGCGAACACAATGTTTGTAAATAGAAATGGTAGAGGTTGGTCACCAAAAAGGTTTTTCAAAAAAGTTGTTCCTCCTCTATAAAATCAACATAGGTTCTTTTTCAGAATTTTGTTTTGTGGTAACATAAGTTTTTGCCCTTTCCAACCTGTTTTGAAATGTCCCATCACTCCACACACACACACCCTTTACAATTGTCATATATTTAGGAGAATCATTCATTCCATTTGCTGTTGTTATAGTTTGGAATGGTCGGAATCCATTGCATCAATCATGACAATTCAGAGCTCAACAATTGCTTGTCATAGTTCAGAACATCATCATGGCCAACAAAGCAAAAAGGGATCAAGGCGGAAACTAAATCTGGAAATATACAACAACAACACAACAACAAACTGTCACCCTCAACTCACCGAGTGTACAGAAAGAAATTTGGTGCTGATATTGTGATTTTCTTTGAAGTAACACCAACTTCCGTAAACAACAAAAAAAAACACACACTTTGTATGCCGAAAAAAATAATTCAAATTCCATTAAATAATAGGAAGGAACAACAATTGTTTGTTTTTAATTGAGAGGATTACATGGGTTCTGCTGTAGGGCCAGCTCTTCGGTTTTGGCAGGGGTCTGTTGCATCATTTGCTGCGATCACCGAGCGTTAGGCTGATTGGTGGCGGCATTGAGGGTTGATTGATGGCTTGTTGTTAGCCAGGGCAAATAATTGATCGGTGACATCGGCCACATAAGTTATATTGTGTAATATAATTGAAATTGCCCTTTAGGGGCCTGCCACGAGACAGTGTGTTTCGAACGGAAACGAATGTTAAATTGGATTTGTAATCATAATAGAATTTTCGGTTTGGAGGTTTATTTTAATCTTGTACTTTGTTAAATGGCAAATAATTGATATGAAATGGAGAAATGATTGATTTGGGAAAAGAGTCTGAACCCGCAGAGATTGATTGGTATTGGTTGTATGAAAATGTCACTCTTCATATTTAAGCTCTGATTATGGAGCAATAGCTCAAATTTTGCTTTGATGGCAAGACGTTGTAAACATGAGAAAGTCTTCCGGTTGTAGTATTTGTAAACTAACACACCACAACCCAGGCTCAGAACTGATTAACATCAGGAAATATTTTTCACCCTTACGTTACAAGAAAGGGATTAATAGCAGAAGCCCCCCACATGGCTTCCCCATAAAAGCCTCTGGTATTCAGAGGTGTTTCTTCAAAAAAAATTTTATTCTTTTTCAAATAACACAGACTAAACTGTCGGTAAAATTTTATTAAAATGCATTAGTTCTTCTGAAACCAGGAAATCTCCAACAAAAATTCTATTCTTTTTCAAATAACACAGACTAAACTCTCTGTAAAATGATTTTAAAATTCATTAGCCCTTCTGAAGCAAGGATGTCTTCAAAAATGTAAAAAAAAAACACCGAACGGATGTTTTCATTGAGAACGAAACCAAACAACACAATTAAAATGCTCATCTATTCTACTTGCCGCAACAATTGCGGAAAATTCGGTAACACCTCAGGGCAAAACACAAATTCCCTTTTATTACATATGTTTCGGGTCCAGTTTAACACATGTAATCCTTGGACAAACAACATTAAAATTGGCTTAAAATTGGCAAAAAAAAAAAAAGTATCGAAAACATAAATACTCGTAATACCTTCTTTAAGAAATTCCTCTTTTGTTGTTCCCCCTCCCGACCTGTCCTTAGCTAACATTCAGAATGTCCACCGACCCAATGCATAGATAAGCAAAGAATTCATATTTTCTTTAACACAAATAACAGACCAAGAATAAAGTAAATAAAAACGGAAACATGAAAAAGCAAAGCAGGATGTTACCAGGATAACGAACAAGTAAATCCTTCAATTGAATGTGGACAACAAAAAGAAAAAAAAACTAAAACCAACAGCAACAGAAATGCAAACAGTTTTTCTCTGACAATACAAATAGTTTTGAACTGGAAGAAATCGAAGAAAAATGAAAACATTGTTAAGCAATTTTACGACAATTTGCACTCGTTTCGAAACGGAAGGCGGTTATCCTTAATATGACAAGCAAAACAGGATATGTGTGTGTGGATTTTTTGAGGTTTTACAAAATAACCAACAGTTTGTGATACCTTCAGATCAGATATCCAATTGTAGAGATGATTTGCAGCAAACTACCAAAAGTCTGTTGAATTTCCACACATTCAACAAATGAACATTGCAATGATGTCGATAATGGTTTCATGCCATTTCGTATAATTTTGGGGATTGTTTTTCCACTTCTGTGTTTCTTTGAGTCTACTAAACATTTGGCATTGAATAATAAAATATTTGTTAATCGGCATATTTAAAAAGAAACTGTTCAGTTATATTATGGCCTTGGGTTGTAGAAACTTTGTAATTTTATTCACAGCATAAAATACTCCACAAAATTGGTCTAGACTTTTGTAACGATTGTTTCATAATTAATTAATGTAATTCGCAAAATCAAGTATTGGCTGGGAGAAAATGTGTTTAGAAAAATACATATTTTGTTCTCAACTTACTTGTTTACCTCAACATTCGATGAAGGAACAGACGGGGAACTTCTCTCAAATCAGTGAGCTGTATACGATATACTCACTGGCCGGGAGCAACTGTTTAAAGCCGGCTCCAAACGGCTATTGCATATCTAGAGAAGTTTTACATGGCTTCGAGATTACTCTCTTACTCGCAAAGTCGCCAGAAACTACGAAGTGGAAGCCACCGCTGAAAAATATTCAATGGTCTTACCAGGTTTCGAAGCTGGATTTTGCTTGTTGACGTAGCCACCGAGGTGGAAATAAGCCTCATCAGTCAATATGATTTTTCGATGGAATTCCGGATCACGTTCATGCATTTCAAGGACCCAATCAGCATAGACACGACGTTGTTGATGATCGGCCGGCTTGAGTTCTTGTGTTAATTGAACTTAATAAGCCTTAAGACCCAGTCTTTATGCAAAATAAAGTGTAATGACGTTTGTGAAATGCCCAATTCCAAAGAACGACAAGGAATGCACAAACCTGGGTTTTCTTCAACACTTTGGGCTACAGCAGCAATATTCTCATGTGGTTCTTGTGCGACTTGCACCGGTTTTATTCTTCACATCACTAACTTGTCCCAACAGCTCCAATTTGTCCAAAACTTTTTGTATTTATTTTTGCGAACTGTGACTGCAAGTCTCACTATTATTTAGTGAATTTTAATAATTTCAATGCTTTGTGGAAGCGTGTATTGTTCCATTTTTAGTAATGGCGTAGTTTCTACTTGTCAAATGTCAAAGAAAAGCTTCAAAAGTGACAGCTACCGAAAACCGCGTGATTGGAAAACCGAATCAAGCGGTTTTCGGTAGCTCTTGTTGGAAAACCCAAATGCCCCAAATGAAGAATTCCCCAAAATAAATGAAAAATCTTCCCAAAAGCCCAACATGAACATTTCCCCAAAAATTCAAAAAAAAATCTTCCAAATTATTTATGAAAAATTACCCAATATAAAATCCACCAAATATTATAAAAATATCCCAAAAATTAATACGATAGATTTTCGTAAATTGGAAAAAGTGTATTTTTTAACAAAAAAAAATCAAAACTATGAAAAATCGCCCCAAATATGGCGATCATCCCAACCTAAAATGTGAAAAACACCCAAAGAAAAGTGAAAAATTCATATATTTTTTTATAATGTGTTGGGGTTACGATCCTAGTTATCACATTTGAAAAATGGCCCCAGCAAAATGTCACAAATCATTCCAAATTTACGTGTTGTTGTGGTGAATGTAATATTTTGGGGGAATTTTACATTTTTAAATTGTTGCCTTTTTTGATATGCGATACTTATAAAAAATTTATGATTCATACTTGTTTTGAAAACATTACCAAAAAAAAAATAAAAAATACCCAAAATTAATTTTTAATTAATTTTTTTGTTATGAAAAAAGGCTCAAAAACGATAAATGAAATATGTATTACCTAAAAATTATGAAAAATTTACCAATTTTGCATAAGAGTTTTTGGGGAATGTTTCATTTTTTTTGGAGGGGGGGCATTTTTCAAATAGCTGTCAAAATCATCTTTTGATATTTAAATGTAATAAAAATCGCTGTTCTTAAAATCGATCATTCTTAATCTGGTGAACATTATAACCGTCTGACTTATGATTCTTTTTCTCATCCTTCACGATTTCAATACGTATTCCAAGTATTAACTGGATAGTCCGTGCTGTTCAAGCCCTTGTCGATACATTCGCCCCTTAAAAGATTTACTGACCTGGAAAGTCCTTTATTGACTCGCTGCTTTACAGGACTTTTAAAAAATCCCCTTTGACGAAAGGGACTTAAGATCTTGCCAGTCTACAAATCAAAAATCAGTATTAAATTTCAAATTCCGGGATTGCAATTTGATCTTCTCATCTTTTTCGGTTTTTCTGGCGTAGACTACTTCCGCTTAGCAGAGCCGACGGATTATTTGCAGTAAAATCGCATGCTAATCTAAAACGTTGTCTCCGCCAACTCTTCGACCATGAGAAATTAAAGTCGATAAACCCAAAATCGTACAACACTCCTTTCTGCCTTCTGGGAAACTGAAATTGTCCTCCTTAGAAAAAAAAACACCGCTGGCGATAAAAATCAGAGTCGTACCAAAGGCAACCTTAAACCTTTCATTCGGCTTTTTGATGGATTACAGAAAAAGGAGTGACTTGAAAGGAGAATAATCACCCGGCTCACTGTCATTGTCCTGACAAACCAAATATAAAACCACACACATTTTCAACACCCAAAAGAAATGCAAATTTTCCCGCAGACAAAACATCTTTCACAAATCATAATTACAGAGATTTTCAATGAATGATTTCTGACATTGGATGGCCGACTTGACAAAGGCAACATGACAACAAAAAAACACAAACAACAAAAACCACCTTCCAAACAAAAACAAACAGGCCACAAAGGAAGACACCAGCCAGACAGTCGAAATTCCAGCTGCATTTGGTTATAATTTGATGCCGGTATTTCTAAGACCTAAGGCCTGTTCGGACAGCCATTGGAATTTATTCGAACACACAAAATTTCCAAAAAAAAAAAATCGTCGATGATGATGAGCGAGAGATAATGATGGTGAACCGCAGTTTATAGCACTGCACCGTTTGGATTAAAGCCGGGGTTGAAAAAGGAAACAAGCAACAACTACCAGACCAACATTGAAAACCTTTCAAAACGTCAAAATTGCACCTTGCAAGGCCACAATACAAACGGTTTCAAATGCTAATCGAACTCAGCATGCAGCGTGTATCGCCACCATGTTGTTGTTGTTGCTGTTGTTCGAACATCGCTGGCAAACAAGGAATGCATTTAGCCAAAAGGTTACCTGTTCCAAAGGATGCAGGTGAAACTGATTTCAGTCCATGCCCGTAGTTATGATTGTGGTGGTTGTTGTCGATTTGGTTTTAAAGACACACACACACACACACTCGCCAGCAAAAAGGGTCACTGCCACAAATTACCATGAACGGTCAGGTACAAGTTCCAGTTTTTATTTCCATTGGTCGTCTGGCAACGGAAATAATTCAATTTCATTTCAGTTGTTTTATGGATGGGCAGATTTATTTGTTCAAAATACCCGTTTTTATCCAGAGTTGTTGTTGTTTTGTTTTCATCCGCCTGGATTTGTAGCCATTGATTAACGAGTTGAAATATTGTATCATTTCAAAAAAAGGAAATAATTGTATGTTTTGACCAAACTGAATTAAAACTGAAATCAATAAATCATGTTTTGGTCTTTGAAGACAACATGAAGCACTCACATTGTAAATGACAAACGTCACGCGATAAACATACAAAATCGGGCGGAAGAATTCTGTCTTAAAAATCACAAATGGAATTTTATAATAACCGAGTCGAAATAGAAAGTAGTGGATCGAAGACGAAATCGAAGGGAGAACATATTTTAGGTTCGAAATTTATAGTAATACTCGTATACAGTGCTAAGGAATGTTAAAATTGACTGTGGCCGACTTTATAGCACATACTCCTCTTTTGCAATCAAATGTATTTTTTAGCTAGCTAGGATTTTTTTTTGGCGAAATCGGAATGAAATCTTCATTTTTATCACCAACATTATTAAAGTATCGACACATTCCTAGGAAAGTTTTCATAACTGCTAAGGAGTCATTAGGTGTAGTGGTAAAGCCGAACATTCGGTACTCCCAAGAGTGTTCGTCACGCCGAACATTCGTCGTAGATTATGGTACTGTCTCAAAAAGAAGCACTCTAACACAGTGGGTGTAACTGAGAAAAACTATGGTAATTCTTAGAAGTCCAAGTTTGGTAATTACCCACCGACGCACAGTGGCACCATTTGAGTTTTTTTTTATTTTTATTTATAATTCTTTTATGTATATTATAATTCTGTGATGCCTCGCGCCTAATATGGCATTGTGAGGCAAGCAAATACAATTGTTTTAATTTACACTATGTATTTACATATATACATTTTAATAATAATAAACTAAAAAAAATAATTATAACAAAAATTATTATTTCAACGTTTTGTAAAAGATAGTCCTTCACATTTCTCTTAAAACTCGATAATGAGTTGCATTGTTTCAAATCACTTGGTAAATTATTGAATTTCAGTGCTTTATTCTGGGCAGTTTGAAGCGATTTTAAGTCACAGCGTTTCTTATAGCCATGAAAAGCAGTCCGGATGCCGAAGCAATTTTAGTTTTCAAGTACTTAATGTGTGATTCCCATGATAAACTACTCTTACAATTAATGTCCAAATATTTTATCTCATGCTCCTCTTTTATTAATTTTATACCAATGAAAATACAAAAATTGTTATTCAATATTTGTGAATGCGGCCGAAACCTTAACATTTTGGTTTTATTTGGATTTAAAACAAGGCTATTTAGTCTTGCAAATTCAAAAATCAACGCTGAGTTTCTTTCCATTTGGATTTTAAGATGCAAATCATGCTTGTAAGGGTAAAAAATGGCGATATCATCTGCAAACATAACAACAGTACCAAACAAGCCAAGATTGTTTATGCCGTTTAGATATATCATAAAAAGAAGAGGAAAATCGTTTGCTATGTTGTCTCAATTTCCTTAAAAGGTTACAGTGATCACGTAGATGTTTAGGTATTTCCTCTCATAAATTTTTTACCACATTCACAAAATATTGATTAAAAACGTTTGCCTTTACATTATTGTCATTGATGTAAACTCCACTTTCATCAACTGTTTCGATATTAGTCTTCCGAGAACGTCCCATTATGCTGTTTAAAAATGTCCAACATCTTTTTGGATATCCACTAAAATTAATTTTTTTTTTTTTTTGTTGCAAAATTCAGATCTTTTGAACCGAATAAGAAAATCGAATGGCATTTTAATATAATTGTTCAGTCTATGAAATGTTGCTTGTAGCTTCTTACTTACGAGTTATCAAAGGTAAAATTTGTGGATCAATTTTATGGTAAATAAAACAATTTGTTTTTACCAAATTTTGTTTTTTTTTTACATCTTTTTTAGGGTTTTTATAAATATTTTTTTTTTACTGTCCAGTGTTATTTAGGGTATAAAACAGATCAACTTACTACAACTTACAACTATGGTAAGAGTACAATATTTTTTACAATCGTAGTACAGTCGAACTTCTCTATAACGCTGCAGTTGGGGAACAGCCAATTACTACGTAAGAGAGAGACTTGCATACAAATGTTTCAATTTCAGATACATTTTTATTTCGGTTTGAAATATGATGTCATTTCATTTGTTTTTGATATTGCCACATTGCCTCATCGACACGATGAAGTGAAGAAGAAATATGATCGGGGACTTTATTTCGAGACTTCATAAATCATGATAAATTACATATGGAACTGGGGAAATGAAGGCAATTCATCAACTTCTCCTTCAGAGTCCGATATATCGTCTCCTGAATCGAAGTGGAAAAGTATTGATAAAGATACTGTTTCCTTTCCCCCGTACTTTTTTGATAAAATGTTTTGCAGAATGTCTTCATCAGACGGATACTCTATCCGCCGTTTCTGTAGAAATGTTTTGAAAACCAACCCGTTTAAAACAATCGGCAATTGTTTAACTTTTTTCGTCAAATTTCCATACTTTTCTTAATACTCGGCAATTGATAGAGGAGTTTCTGTTGGACTCTTTTTCTGTAATAGTGCTTTAAATTCTGAATGATTCCTTGATCCATCGCCTGTAGAACTGAAGTCATGTTAAGGGGAAGGTAGACAAGTTTGATGTGTTTTAGCTTATCTTGTGTGGATTTTGAATGTGTTGGACAAATGTCTACAAAAAGGAGAATGTGTCTATTTTCGACATCAAATTGTTTGTTCAACTTTAAGAGTAATTTTTCATATCCATGACTTGAGATATCGTTTTGCGTGTTTTGAATTCTAAGTTTTTCTGCACCAGTGTTATTGGAGCCAAACTCAATTGCATTTTCTTTGATTATCGATCTGGAAAGGTATGTGTTTGTTTCTTGCTGCGCTAGTCCACCTAATCATGGCTACTCACACTCTAACCTTCTGCAATTTACTGCATTCAACAGACGTATTGGCCTTTTCGGTAGTGTTTCTGTTTTTGAAAATTGTTAAGAGAGTTGTAGGGATTTTCTTTTCTCAAGCAGAGGGGCGTGTGACGGTTACGATACAAATGAGTTTGCTATATCTTTGCGGATATAAATTTGTAATTTGATTTTTAATATCTTTGCGTCAAGTGCGTTTGACACTTTTCAATAAAATTTTATTAAAAACGAGTTTCGAAAAAAAAACCTAAAACGACTTCTTCGCGGTATTGGCTCGATGTTGACACGCTTTTTTTCTGTCATTGTAGACACTAAAAATGTACACCTTTTCGGAGAAAAAATCGACTGGTAAAAAAATTCGTTATTGGAAGTTTATTTTATGTTAGATCTTCTACTTGTGCATTATACAAAAAACTCGTTATTGGGAAGTTCGAATGAAAATATTTTTGAAAAAGTTCTGTTTTCAAAATGTATTCGTTATAGAGAAAAATGCATTATGGAGAAGTTCGTTAAACAGAAGTTCAACTGTACAATTGGAGTCAAACATAAAGCATACGGCAGAGTATCGTGACCGATAGCTTGTACTTTCAACATAATCATATATTTACCACAAAATTTCAACTGTATTTGATTTCAAAATCATAAACAATTCAAACACGCATAGAGTAATAGAAATAATAACCCCACACCCTTTAATTAAATTAATTCTTAATACGAGTATTCCTCACTATAATTATTTTCCCTTCTCTTTTGAAAAATAAAAATAATTAATATCAATTGAAATTATAGTTTTATAATTAATTGCATATCCTTTCCATACCATTAAGCATTGACATACTTTTTCAAATGTACTCTAAAACGACCGCAGTCGTCAGTTCATTCCATCGGTAAAACGAATACAAATCAACCTGTACTACTCCGATTCATTAAACTGTGTCGTTGGTGATTTCCGTTTCGAAACATTTTGTCTTCAAACTTTTACGTTTGGTTTGAACTGCATTAGAACTTGACATTTTTATGTGTGGCCAAAAACTAAGGCCAGTGAATTTTGTTTGTTTGTGCCACTTGCAGTCGCTATGAAAACTTGCGATGACATAAAACTTCTGCAGACTTTTTCTGTGGACTTTTTTCATGATTTACATGATTTTGTTTGTTAGTTTCAAACAAAGTGCAAAATTATTTGTTGCAGCTCTGTGTTTAGGGAGTGGAAGAAAACCTGAAAAAAAAAACATTGCGGATACTTTAGAGAAATGAGTTTAAATTTTAAACATTGTACACTTGGGTCTCTTTTTATGCGGATTTGAATTTATGCGGTTTCTAAAATTGATTTTTTGGTTTTTGTGATTTTGCTAAAAATGCTTATTTTGGCAACACTGTTAATGTCTTTCAGTTTTTTTAGTGTGAAAGAGACAGATATAGTGGCTCGTGGTGAGTTGTTGCTAATTCGTTGATTCCCATTTTAGTTTTGTTTGCGTAACAAGACGCATACAACGGTGAGAACTTTCTAATTTATGGTAGTTGATTGAATCATTTCCATATTTAGCAACATCTGAACATATAAAGCGGATCAACGTTTAATGCAAACATTGTAATATTTAAAATAACATTTTGTTTTGGACATTTTTAAATTGAAGCCATGAATTCAAAGGAGAGGAAAAGACAAACGATTTCTCTGGAAATGAAAATTAAAATTTTGGACCGCATTAAAAGAGGGGATAAATATGCAGGAATAGGAAGAGACTACAAACTTGGCGAATCATCAATTAGAGCAATAAAAAAGAATGAGGAGCAAATAAGAAAATCCGTGGTTTCTGGCACTGATATCACAGTAAAATATTCTTCTTATTCGCGCGTCCATATTTTTCTTTGCTAAAAAAAGATTAAAGTATAATCGTTTTGATTAATTTTGAAAAGAGTACTTTTATGGAAATCATAAAATAAATTGTTTTGTTTTGTTTAATTCTAACTCGTTGTTTTTTATGCGATTTTGGCCTTTTTTAACAAGGATTATTTGAATTTATGAGGTTTTTGAAGATATTGGAACGCAGTGTATTTTTATATGCGGTTTTTTTTTTCATGCGGCTTTCCGAGGAACGCATATACCGCATAAAAAGAGAGCCAAGTGTATAGGAATACAGGAATACGTACACAGAAAGAAAAATTCAAGCCGAATATTCTTAATTTGAACTTAAATCGTACTTAAAAAATTATGTACGATTCTTTGTTTGTGATTCTTGAAACAAGTATAAATAGTATAGTTTTAAAATCGAGAACGAAAATTCTTATAATTAGAATAAAGTACTTGATTTATTTAAAGAAAGTTTTTTTTGTTTTACTGCTTGTCGTTTTTCGGGCTATGCGCTAGCAAACATTAGTTGTCGTTTAATTACTGAAGACCATAGCACATAATAAACCAATGATTGGAGGAGAAATCATTGAAAATGTATTTAAGTGTAGTTAAATGTAGTTAGAGGTAAGATCAGAACTATTTTTGAGATAGATGAAACTGTACTCTCTTTAAATCCATTTCGATCTCATCCTATTATGAATTTAATATTCTTCGAACAGGAATATTGTGATAGCAATTTAATTAAAATAATCCCAGTTTCCCATAATTTGAAGTATTTATTCGGGCTGAAATTAATCGCAGCGGTCATAATTGCATTTCAAAATAATTTCTATGCCATTATAAATTTAAATCTATCCTAAGAATCATGCCCCTTCGGGCTCTACTGTGGATGAAATTAAGAAATTAAGTAAATCAATTTGTTTAACATGGTTTAAGGAATGTCGTACTTACCATACTTTTGACACCGCTGCAGCGAGAATATTTTTTTTTAAAAACTTGCAAAATGTACCCAAGGCTTTTTGGAACCCACTTACCGTAAATTGACGAGTTTCCAAATCGTCCCGCTTCAGTTTTTTTTTTCAATGATAATTTAATGTCCATGCTGTCGAACTACCAAAATATGTGAATATTATTTAAAATAACTGATACTCAAACACATATTACAGGTCTAAAAGTTGTTCCCTCTGTGACGTCCAACAACATCGCGAAAAACCTGTAGGAGATACCTACCAGCTACACTTTTTAATATACGTTTCTTTTTTTTATTAAGAGCACAATCAAATATTTCCCATGGAAATATACCATAATTTAGTAACTAAATTTTCAATTAGCTACGTACCGATATTGTTTTAATTCATATAAAAGATCATTAGAATTAACTTCTCTGCCTTTTTTTCGAATAAAAAAAAATACACACCGTTTTAATATTCATAACACATTTACAATAACAACCAATACAAGAAATCATTTATTTCCACAATGCTTTGATCCCCCAAACCCTCCCTCAAAAGTCAAAGCCAAACGAATGCAAAGAACCCAAAAAAAAAAATGCACCTGCATCACAGATCAAATATTGAATTAAAAGGAACACCACAACAACAACAATAAAAACTACACATGCACCTGATAACATCAGATGAGGAAAAGGCAAAGAGGAGGCAACAACGAAGTCATTCAGCAAAACTGACTTAACGGTCGACAACACCACAGACACCAATCCCTCCCAAGAACAGGACTAGAATCCACACATCCTTCTGTATTAAAAATATGAAACCTGTAATCTTTGAGGGACGGACGAACGACAAGACAGACTCAAAGTGCTTGCGTGCTGCGTGTGTGCACCACATTCGCACCGTAATGCGTTCACGGTGTGTAACACCAGCCAAGCAACCAGCCACCACATCATTATATCAGTTCAAAGTAAACGGAGAACAAGTCCTGTGAAAAAAAATAAACAAAAACTAAACTAAGGAAAACACTCACTCGCACTCTTATGGAAATGAAATCCTTAAATTATATTGCAGCCCATTTGATGTTATAGTCGATGTTCTTGTGTTTTCTTTCTCAATGTTCCTTTGCCTTGTCTTTTTCCTTGATAGAGAGTTTAATCACCTGTATCCCTGCCTCTAACCGGCTGGCTACCCCAACATCATCCTTCGTACCATCCCATAGGCCAATGCCAATGCTCAGCTTGTATCTCGTCAAGCCTATAAAATGAATAATGACTGGCGTGTTTTCGTAAGGATGGTTTGACCTTTTTTTTCTCGCCGTATTCCTTTTGATCGTTTTCCTGGTAGTGCAGGATATATAACAGACACACATGCCTCACGACGATGTATTAATTAAAGTTCTGCTGCTGCTTATCGGGCCCATTCATTTTGTGTCTTCGGCCGAAAACTGAAATTCACCTGCACTGCACCGATGAAGAATTCGTATGCAGTTAAATTACAGTGATTTCGATAACAATTAAATTTAAACTGTCTGTCAATAACTATTCGAGCAGCAGTACATATGTATATGCTACGTTATAACGTTAGTCTATAATTAGACAACTAGAGTTTGTGTGCGTACAGTGATGGACGATGGAAGAGCAAAGGTTTTAGGTTATAAGAGGACATACGTATAGGTATGTTGTAGCAAAAAACTATATTAATAAGTTGATGAATCCTAAAAAAAAGTACTGCAAAATCAATTGTTATTTATCGATAATTTAAAGTAATTATAAAAGTATAGTTTCGAAGAAGTGGCAGTGCTGATTTACTGTCAGTTTCCATAAAACGAATTTGTTTGTTCGTTGCAAATTGTCAAAATTGAATGCCCAATAAAATGGATTTTTATCAGTAATGCGAGCTTATTTGTTTGGGCTTGTGTTCCATATGTCGATATCTAAAATATATCTGAAAATCACAATTCAAACCCATCTGAAACCCATTTTGTAACGCTTCCAACACTGACGATTTGTAACGAACGAACAAATTCGTTTTATGGAAACAGGCAGTTAATGAGACCCACAGAGGGACCAATGGGACACACACAACTTCTTACAGAAGCAGATGCCCTTTCCATTTATTCAATCCTACAGTGGGCCAATGAGTCCTGCACAGTACCTTTCAGAGGGAGGGGCATTGCTAATTCAATCAGTCCCACAGTGGACAAACGGGTCACACTAAATTCCTTACAGAAACAGAGGCACTCTTGATTTATTGCGTCCTACAGTCGGCCAATGACACCTACGCAGTTCCTTTCAGAAGGAAAGGCCCAGTGTTTGAAATTCTATTTAAAATATTCTGAAAATAACTCTGTAACTCCTGGTCTACTTCAGCGTACGATATGAACACAGCCAGGGTCATGGTGTTTTTCCGATAACTTGTAAATCAATCTAAAGATGCTATAATTTTTTATAATTGTAGTAATTGCTACTTTCTGGAGCACAACTGTAACTCTCAAATTAATACTATTTAAAAGGTGTGTGTTTGTGTTTAGCGTCCGTACTCACATATGAATAGGTCGTCGGTTGTATGGATGGATGGATGGCTCGGTGCATAGTTGGATGAATTGTCTGTCTGTTCTGTTCTGGCAACCGACTGAATTGGTTTGTCTAATGGACGAGTACCGTTGTAATTTGTATTTGAAAAAGATGATTAGATTTTAATTATACGGTTTTAGCTCAACTACAAAGTAAACACACACAATTCACCTGCCACACGTTTTCATGTGCATACTCGCCGTGCCCATACAATCGCATGCCACCTCCTCGAAGACGTCGATTGTCTGCAATTATTGCAACAAATTTGCACAATTCAATAATAATTACAGCGTCCACCGCAAAGGCTATTATTAGAGATGAATGTAATTTGCCCAAGTAAACTGTTCGATATGTGGTGGCAAGTAAGGGATTTCATGGATAATGCGATTTGAAAAGCAGATGTAAAGTAATTTCTAGTACAGCGACCAACAGCGATAGAACCTTAATGGTGTAAGTTGATTAGAACATTATTTACACAAAGTGCCCTGGTAGGCGAGTTGGTAGCGTGCTTGCCAATCCGCGTGGGGGTTGTGGGTTCGATTCCCACCAGCGGGCTTTGGTCTGTCGCTGCAAAAATCCAGCCAAATGGTATATGTCACCCGGTTTACCATTGGACCCAAAATTAGAATATCAATTTACTTTGTATAGTAATTAATAATAATACAAAAAAAAATTATTTACACAGCGCCATCTTTTAATGACCACATGATTTGAGTTGAAAAAAAAATTTTTGTTCAAAAAAAAATTTTGTTGAAAAAAAAATTTTTGTTGAAAAAAAAATTTTTGTTGAAAAATAAAATTTGGAAAAAAAAATTTTGTAAAAATAAAAATTTTTGTAAAAAAAAAATTTTTGTTGAAAAAAAACTTTGTAAAAAAAAAATTTTAGGTAAAAAAAAAATTGTAAAAAAAAAATTTTGGTAAAAAAAAAATTTGGGGAAAACACAATTTCTGTACAAAAAAAAATATTATTTTTTTATTATTATTATTTATAGAATTATAGAATGGCTATTTAAATTCCAACGTACTGCGTGGCAGAGTCAGTGAATCAGTGTCGAGGGTAAATATATATTAAGATAATTTCCTACAAATACCCCAAATTCAATAATAATTACAGCGTCCACCGCAAAGGCTATTATTAGAGATGAATGTAATTTGCCCAAGTAAACTGTTCGATATGTGGTGGCAAGTAAGGGATTTCATGGATAATGCGATTTGAAAAGCAGATGTAAAGTAATTTCTAGTACAGCGACCAACAGCGATAGAACCTTAATGGTGTAAGTTGATTAGAACATTATTTACACAAAGTGCCCTGGTAGGCGAGTTGGTAGCGTGCTTGCCTATCCGCGTGGGGGTTGTGGGTTCGATTCCCACCATAGGCTTTGATCTGTCGCTGCAAAAATCTAGCCAAATGGTCTATGTCACCCGGTTTACCATTGGACCCAAAATTAGAATATCAATTTATTTTGGATTGTAATTAATAATAAGAAAAATAATAAAAAAATTATTTACCAAGCGCCATCATTGAATGACCACATGATTTACCCTTGGATCCAAAATTAGAATATCAATTTACTTTGTATTGTAATTAATAATAAAAAAAAAATAAAAAAATTATTTACACAGCGCCATCTTTGAATGACCACATGATTTTTTTTAAATTATTTAATTTTTTTTATTTACAACTAGTAAGTTGTAATGCGCCTATGGCGCCCGTTGAAATATGGAAAAAAAAATTTGTTGAAAAAAAAAATTTTTGTGGAAAAAAAAAATTTTTGTTGAAAAAAAAAATTTTGTTGAAAAAAAATTATTTTTGTTCAAAAAAAAATTTTTCTTGAAAAAAAAATTTTTGTGGAAAAAAAAAAATTTTGTTGAAAAAAAAATTTTTGTGGAAAAATAAAATTTGGAAAAAAAAATTTTGTAAAAAAAAAATTTTTGTTGAAAAAAAAACTTTGTAAAAAAAAAATTTTAGTAAAAAAAAAAATGTAAAAAAAAAAATTTGGAAAAAAAAATTTGGGGAAAACACAATTTCTGTACAAAAAAAAATATTATTTTTTTTATTATTATTATTTATAGAATTATTATAGAATGCCTATTTAAATTCCTACGTACTGCGTGACAGAGTCAGTGAATCAGTGTCGAGGGTAAATATATATTAAGATAATTTCCTACAAATACCCCTTTCCGGATTCTTGGCGATTGCTCTTCCCTCCAATTATTCGCCGCCTTTGAAGTCTACCAATATTCGTATGTGTTCATTTTCACTTTCCTTAGGTAGACTCAGTTTGGGCCTGGAACTTCATAACTCCTGATTAAAATTTATTGTCTTCTTAATACATATGCCAGACTTCAAGACTCTTACTGTCGGTTAAGTGAAGGAATTCTCATTGCCACAAAATGTCCCAAATGTAAATCCAACAATTTCATTGTGGTCTCTAATGTCGGCGATTTGGGGACACATAAAACCGAACCATTCGTTTCGCAGTAGGCTTCTAAGCAAATTTACATATGTATTTTTACGTATATGCATGGAACGTATGGAACGGGTGTGTTTTTGTCGGCAGGTCGGCATTTTCTTATCAAACTAAAAGTTTATTAAGAACTCTTATCTTGAGCATATAAAAATTTCACCATAAAATTAAAACTTCTTTACAACTTCTGAAGGAATGTTACCCGAAAATACAAAAACTGGGAATAGGAATAGCTAAACGATAACACTCAGACACCTACATACACATAGACAGTCGCATACACACTCGTACAAATGTGTTACAATAAAAATTATAATGAACAACAAACATACATTTAAAATGTTAATTTTAAGTTGTCAGTGTTGTTTATGAAGTAACAAAAAGCCAACATGGGGTTGCAATGGAGTGATGTGGCCAACAGCACCATTTGCCTGCCCTCCACCATCGCCAAGAACTATCACTTTCACAGCAAGATTCCAAAGTGGTGGTTATTGAAAGAAGAAGCGCCACCACCACCACCAAATCGAAATGTTCATGCTTGCGGTGAATTGGACGCAGCAGTACTCGAATGGGGACAATAGGGTTGGGCTCGGAACACTCTTCGCTACATATGTCTCCATGTACACACCGAGCTATACAAAAGTTACGATAACGTAATGATAAATGTTTTAAATATTGGTTTTTCGTTGGCCCGGCCTTCTGCTCCATTCGTTTCTAATATTTTTAGGTCATTGGCACGTTCGTTCATTCGTTCACTTGTTTCGGGGACAGCGGTGATATCCCACCATCCTAACCTATCAGTGTGATGTTACTTCTCTTCTTAATTAAAAGGCAAAAGTTAAGATAAAGTAAGCAGCACAAGTTTGTGTTTCGTTTCGAACCGTGGATTAGAGGACAGGTACTGTCCAATTTCTTGTTTAAAGTAGATGTTGATTTTAACTGTGCATACCCTACCGCTGGCGAGGTAGCAAAAAGCCATTTGTATTTTTCTGAAAACGGAAAGTGGGAATATATTGGATGAGTATTTTGTTGGTTGGAAGAAGGGGCAGAGGAGTTCCTGAAAATATTGCCAAAATATTGCGCCATTACAGTAGTAGTTCTACAAAACACTGTGGTCCAAGTAGGGACTTGGATTATTAATAGCATATCTGTCGATACCGAATAATTGAAGAATTCCCCATATCCGTTCGGCTTCATTCGATTTTCTAAAGAGATGACACTCGGTGGGAGTATTCTGGCTAGTGTGAATAGTAGACCGGTTCAAAAATGTATGGGAAAAATTATGTGTCTTATTTTCTTCGGTGCGCGTCCATTTTCTGAAAGTTCTAGCCCTAACGAGATGAAAAATATTTCAAGACTCCAAAAATGTTGATCCGTAGGTACTGCGCAAATCGTTTAAAGGTCATTTTAGGGCTGTTTACGACTTAAAACCTTTTGAATAATGTGTTGTCCAAACCAAATGACATATGGATAATATTTTGATGGGAGATCATTAATAATAATCCAGGCAAATTTTGAATTTTTAAATTTTTTAAAAAAAACTCTGTCCGTTATTTTTGGCGGAATTTTTAATCTGCAATTTAACTCACAAACGAACATTATCGTTTTTCCACATCAAATATTTTTCTTATTTTGTTCTAGCAAAAAAAAGTTAGCATTTTTGTATTTTTGCGCCAAGATTGCCCTTTCCAACGCTGTATAATGTTGTACATTCTTTGGACCATAAAATAAAACAACAAAAAAAAAAAAATTGTAAGAAGTTTATTTTTTGAAAAAATTTTGAAATTTTTTCTGTGGTTATCTACAACCTGCACATTGTATTGTATTGGACATTCGTTTTGAACTTAAAATAAATTCATAAAATAATTGTTTTGCACTTTTCTTTATTTATAAGAAGGTATAAGATTTGTATTTTTATTTTTCGCACAACACAACTTTAATTTCAAACACCACTAAAACAGCTGATTTTAAAACAGACCCGTTATGAGTATGCTTAATACGTTTTTCGTTTCTATCCTTTTTGCTGACATTCGTCATTTTGTAATTTAAAACACGTGTTGAAAAAATGTCCAAAAGAAGAGCTTGCAATAAAAAAATATATTTAATTGGGAGTGAGATCGAAAAACTGAAATATGATTCACTACCATTAAATCGCGACGTATTAGCTTTTTACTTTTTTTTAAAAAAAATCGGAAAAGAGTGTAAAAATGTGTGTAAATAAGGTGATAGAAAAATGTGAAGAATCGTGGAAAAATCTTGACAAAAGCATTACATTAAGAAAAAATTCTGTTGCGAAACTAAAAAGGTTATTAAATAGTTGGAAAATATTAAACAAAGATAAAAAAAGGTTGAAATCGAAACCAAACAATTATTTTATGAATTTATTTTAAGTTTAAAACGAATGTCCACACAATACAATGTGCAGGTTGTAGATAACCACAGAAAAAATTTCAAAATTTTTTCAAAAAATAAACTTCTTACAATTTATTTTTTTTTGTTGTTTTATTTTATGGTCCAAAGAATGTACAACATTATACAGCGTTCGAAAGGGCAATTTTGGCGCAAAAATACAAAAATGCTAACTTTTTTTTGCTAGAACAAAATAAGAAAAATATTTGATGTGGAAAAACGATAATGTTCGTTTGTGAGTTAAATTGCAGATTAAAAATTCCGCCAAAAATAACGGACAGAGTTTTTTTAAAAAATTTAAAAATTCAAAATTTGCCTGGATTATTATTAATGATCTCCCATCAAAATATTATCCATATGTCATTTGGTTTGGACAACACATTATTCAAAAGGTTTTAAGTCGTAAACAGCCCTAAAATGACCTTTAAACGATTTGCGGAGTACCTACGGATCAACATTTTTGGAGTCTTGAAATATTTTTCATCTCGTTAGGGCTAGAACTTTCAGAAAATGGACGCGCACCGAGGAATTTTAACAATTTTGAAATATGAACAGGTCTAGTGAATAGTCTGGATAATTCCGAAGTATTCTACTAAGACTTATGTTTTTTTGTTCTCGTAGTTTATAGAAATATTTACTTACTTACTTAAGTTACTTACTTTAGTTGGCTCTACAACCTGTTGTTATTCTTGGCCTGCTTAATAAATAAGCATTACGGTCTGCTTGGCTTCTCCAGTTCGTTCTACCAAGGATTTTGATGAATGGGAATATTTTCTTTTATTAAAAAGCTTTATGAATAACTTTCTAAGAAATTTCAGCTATTTATTCCATCCTAGTTAGACATCCTAGTTCATTGCGGCATTAACACACACGTAATACTGATAAGACAATTTTCATATAACTCTCTGTCAAGTTTCTACGAACATGGCCGTATCAGGCCGTCTTTACGATGTACCAGGTGGTCGATTCCAGTCATCTTGTAGAGCACACTGACGAGAATGTGGCTGCCTTAGAGGAAAGTGTGAGACTCAGTCCTGGAACATCGACCATCGATCTCAACTTTTCACTTACTGCCTGATGCATACCTTGAAAAGCTCGTATTATTAACTTACATGGTTCAATTGACTGTGCAATTGAAGGTATGCGACCATACGCCTCGTTATCACTTCTCAGTTTGGGATCTAGTAAGCTTGAATTTTCTTGGAAAACCCATTTCTTCTAACAGAGGTAATTATCATTTCGGGGGCCATGCTAATAAGTAAAAATGCCGCATCTGGGTATCGGAAAACACACATGTAATTGTCGATAAGCCAATGACCAAAAGGTTCATCGTCAGAGAGTGACAGTTTGGTGCGAATTTTTATATATGTAATTGGTACATTTTTTCTTTTAACTGTGAGTGCTACAGAGTCATAATACAACTTTTTTGTAGCCGGAGATTGAAGATATGGACTCTGACGATCTTCGTTATCTGCAGGATGGCACACCATGCCCCACAGCCCACAATCAATCTTACCAATCGTCTCGGCGATGTGCATTGACCACTCCGGAGCAGCGATTTGAAGGACCAATGCTAGGAGAACACTCCATTAACGATTCAGACCCTTTGGACGAATGTCGGTCAAGTCATTGTCATTTTGGAAAATTTGGTGGACAGAATGCGCTACTGCAATGCCAGCTGAGTCAGCCACATGAATAGAATCGTGTTTCATAAATAATGAGACTTATGCTCTTTCGAATTTATGAAGAAAACAACTTCCATCCTTTATAAAGTACCAGGAGAAAAATGACAACCAGATACCCTGGTTTAAACCGTAGTAACTCCCATTTTTGAGCAAAACCTTTGCGACTGAGTAACAAATGATATCATATCGTGCACAGTCATATGTCCATCTGTCCCGTAATTCAGTAATGCCTTAGAAATGTGGTCCCAAAGTATGTTCCGCTTCCCACAAACAATAATCCAAAGGGCTCACAGCACAGCTCCGTGGAGTCCAACTGACATCAAAAATCGAATATTCGTCCATGTCATTCTATTGAATTTTTGGAAACAAAAAATCGTTGAGCCTGGCGGTGTAACGCTCACCGTTGGCGGTAACGGCCGCTCCTTGCTCAATTTCGAAGTAAAATGGCCCAATGATGACGCCAACCCTAAATCCACACCAAACAGTGACTCGTTGTGGATGCATTGGTTATAGGAACCGCAAATAACCGGCAATTTTGGCTATCGACATAGCCACCGTGATGAGCTTCATCTGAAAACACGATTTTTCGGTAAAATTCTGCATCTGCTGCCAAACAAAGTCGAAGCGAAATAAAGTTATAAATAAAGTTATACAATGTTCTTGTAGAGTACAACAAGAATCTGTCTATAAAACTCCCCCTTTGGCAAAGTTATGACGCACCTGATCATAAAGCTTTAACGTCCCACTATAGAGAAGTTAAATGGCTGCTATTGCCGGACTCTATTTGATAGTCATATATTTAAATATGGACGATAGTCCTCCGGTCGGTGTAAACTCCATCTTCCCAACTCGCCTGAAATGTACTTTGCAGTAAGCGTTTCTTTTCAATGTCTGTGTTTGCGTGTTGTCGCAGTAAGTATTCGGGCGATCGCTTAAGTACGTTTTTTGAACTTGTATTTCACGTTTTCATTTCAATATGTTTATCTCTAAGAATAATGAGTTTTATTACCTTTTTCCATATCGACGTTTTTTGTCGTCTTCTTCATCGCCGTCATCATCAACGCCATCGACACAATCTTGCCAATGAAAATAAATGTAAGCGCTAAGAATACGGTTTGACTATCTACGAATGTATTTCAATATTAATGACATTCTTATCCAAAAAGTTTTCGAAAGAATTTTTGGTGTTTCACTGTTTTCAACATTAATTTCGTCTTCAGAATTCTAATTTCAGCCCAGTGTGGTGCGGTGCGGTGGAAGGTTTTCGTTGTTCGCCCCGTTCGTTTTGGGGCAGATGGAATACCTGGTTGGGTTATGCCTTGTGGTCTGTTTTTCTTTTTTATTAATTGCTCGTAAATCCGTTACATTGATAAAGTGTTGCCTGCTTCGATATTAAATAATTTATTATGTTAATTTTTGTGTTGTCTTATTTTCAGTTCTGTTAAGATATTTGTTTTTATTGGGGCTCTGTTTTGTTCTGTTCGGTTTTTTCTTTAATTTTCTTTAAACATTAGTTGGAAATTTCGGTTTACGATAGAAAGATAAATAAACTATAAAAATATTGTCATTAAATGTGTGTGTGTGTATTTCGTTGGGGACTTGGATGTGAGAAGGGCGGACACCTGTCTACAAGAATTTACAAATGTTACAAATGTTTTTCTTATTAGAGAAAAAGAGGAGATCGTTTTTATTAAATTAGAAACATTTTATAAAAATTAGTAACATTCTTCAAAACAGGCCTTTTAATTTGTGGTGTTTTTTTACTGTAATGAATCGGACGGCACCGCGTCTAAAGAGATTGAGATGTTGAAATTAAGTTTTTAACTTTTAGAATGTTTACCAGTGGAGTGGGTTTTATGCACCTTAAAGGAAATAATGTTTTGAAAACTTAAGAGATCGTATTTCGGCTAAGACTTTCAAAAAACAGTGGTGTCACAAAACAAATGTAACTTCTCCCCTTGTGTCTAACACAGTTGTTCCAAATCTTAATAGGTCTTTAGTCGCATTAAATGTAGAATTTAATGTTCGTTCATGTTACACCTAGAACTGTTTAGGACTTGAGCTAAGAGCTCATAATTTTAAGCTTGCCGAACACGTGCTACTTTCGTTTTGAAAACAAATAACCAGTCTCTGGTGGAAAAATCAAGTCCAGTAAATTCAGTGTTCAGTCCGAGGCACCAAACAGAAGTGGACGGCCCAGAACCCGGTGGAGAGAGCATGCCTTGAGGTAGTAAATAAATCCCAAGATGATAAGGGTCTAGTTCAAGGTAGTCTAAAAAGCTCACCAATTGGGTTTCCCATTTCAGTAGTCCAGCCAAAGAGACCAAACAGAAGAGGATGACCCACACCACGGTGCAGAGAGTAAAACTCGAACTAATAACCAAATCACATGAAGAAGTGTGTCTAGTTTGACACTCAGAATTATTTTGTGGTTAGATTGGGGCAAAGATGATAAGGCCTTTGCTCAAGTTTGACGTTCGCTGGGTATAAGACGGAGTCGGCTTACAGACAGAGAACAATAAGAACCAGTAGTGGGTTTCGGACGAATTCTGAGGAGGCAGCTGAAGTAGTCGCAGGTCTTACACCCATTGACATGTTGGCCAGCTAGACGTCAAAAAGCCGTAGAATGAAGTACGAAGATCCCAAATTGCCAACGAGAATCGTTTAACTACACTCGACATCTGGCAAGTCGGCTGGAGCTCTTTCACAAAGGAAGATGGTACCATCACCTCATCCAAGTCATTGCAGTCTGATGGCAGGAAACATACGGGGCACAAACTACTATCGTGCATTTTTCTTAACTGATCACGAATGTTTTCGGAAGTACAAGCACAGATTTGGACATGATAGTACGCCCATGTGCTCAAGCTGTGTGGAAAAAGAGGAAAACGCAGACCAAGTGGTGTTCCAATGACCTGGATTTAGACAAAGCGTTCTTCCTGTAACTGAATTGCAGTATGTGGAGGAATTCATGTAAATAAGCAGAACTGGAAAACCGTCAACTCACCAATAACAACTACTGTATCAGAGATTAGAATAGGACGGTCTGAGGAAAACAATTAGTGTGAAGACATGGAGATTGCTAACCAGCCTCCACTATAGTAATAAAATAGTAGAAAATAAGCACAGCAAAAAAAAAACACTGGTATGTTGGTTAGTAGGAATATCGAACTGAACCCCCTGGTTCATATCTGCTAAGAAGAACAGACATTTTACAATGGCGGTTTTACATTGGAATTGCTCCACTGCTAAGATTCTATAGAATCATTCTTCATACATCGCCGACTTTGCACAGTAGATCTTTAGTAACTATACACTTATAGCTGGGGCCAAATCACGGCAACCGTTGGATCACGGATTCCGATCGAAAATTTTCTTTGTTCGTTATCATTTTACGTGGGGATGGCAAATGCTAAACCACGAAGAAGAAGAATATAAACAAAATTAAATTGTGATTTGCAGAGGAAAAAAAATCAAGTTGAACAAGGAATATATATATTTTTAAACAAATCAAATAACAAAAATAAAAGTATTCTTTGTTATTATTTTTTTCGGGTCATCGGATTCAGAGATTGAGTGTAATGTCAAGTGATTTGTGAAGTGTCATTTGCCTGCAGGCCACAGAAATTGGAAAGATTGTTTCTACAATCCCTTAATCTTATTCACATACAGGGTTTCTCTCAAGAGGTGTTATTTTAGTATTCAAAGAAAAATTACTAATAATTAATTACTGCCCAGTGTAATGGCTGGGTTAAAATATAACAAGTGGACAAATAGTAAGTTCGGCCGGGCCGAATCGTATATACCCTCCATCATGGATCCTTAAAAAGTCAATAAATAAGAAAACTAACTAAGTTTTTGGGCCGCTCGTGACCCGATAGTCCCAGGAACCCGATCACAAATTTTATCCAAATCATGAAAATAAATGCATATTTGGGTTCGCGAGAAAATTTCGTTGCATTTCGATACCCATATGTCCATGTTTGTCAAGGGACGGTTTTTGGGCCGCTGGTGACCCGATAGTCCCAGAAACCGGATCAAAAAATTTAGGCAAATCATGAAAATAAAGGCATATTTGGGTTCGTGAGTAAATTTCGTTGCACTTCGATACCCATATGCGCATGTTTATCATGGGCCCTTTTTTGAGCCCCAAAGGTCCACCATCTATAAATTATATAAACTTAGAACAATTTTACCAAAAAAAATCAGATGTAGTGAAAAAAAATATTTGAAAAATTTGATTATGGCCGGGATATATTTAGTCCCGTAAAGGGGAACTTTTTCCCCTTTGGTCCGATATTGCCCATTCTCGAACTTAACCTGCTTATGGGCAAAAAACATCTTCCTACAAAATTTCAGCTTCTTAGCGTTGGTCGTTCGCACTCTATCGTGATTTCAACAGACAACAGACGGACGGTCGGACGGACGGACAGACGGACATCGCTAGAATGTCTTAGAATATTACACTGACCGATAATATATATACTTTATAGGGTCGCAGATCACTCTTTCGAGGTGTTGCAAACGGAATGACAAACTTAGTATATACTCCACCTATGATGGAGTGTATAAAAAGAGAAGAGAACAACTCTGCATTGGAAGGTAATGTGTAGTCCAACGCTGAAACTAGTCCTCAATTGTGTCACTTAATGTTTAATCTTTTCTTAATAATACAACTTACCTTGTCAATTGTATAGTTTAACATAAAACAATTGTGTTATCCATTACTTAAGACATGTAGGGCTATAGCTTCCACCGAAGCTGATTAAATGAAAAAAAATCAATATTTTCACTTTTCATTAAACAAGAGGTTTGTGTGTGTCTGATATAAAAGACATTGAAATTCCATTTGAATGCAGTTTCAATACAATTTTGCAGTTAATTTTGATTTTATGAATATCAACCATAGCTAAACCTACATATGTCTGTCTTGCACCATGTACGGCGACTGGCCATTAAGAAATTCTCCATACGAATGGAAAAGCAACGGCCAACTACTGTATTGAGGCAAGCCAAACGTGGTCTAACGCACCAGTGGCCATACCCTTTGAAGTTCGATCGTAAAATCCAATAGTTTATGTGGATTATAATCCCTATTAACAATTTTGTAGTTTTTAATTAATCGTTTTCTAATAACCGCATTTACTAATTGATTTTTATTGTAACATCAACCCTATCAAACACCAAAAAAGGGGGGGTAACAGCGGCAACGGCCACAGCCAAACAATAGCTTCCAAAAATCGTATCAAAATAACACAAGTGTTGATGTTGTCTTTTTTCTTTAGTTTCCATTTTCGAACTTTACAACACTTTAAGCCGCCTTAATGCCGGGTTTTATTGACGGTTTTTTTTTAATCGGGTAAAATGCGGCAAATCGGTAAGGTGGGCTTTGTATGACTTTGTATGTAAGTGTTTTTTTTTTTTTGGTGAACAAAACGATCATCGTTCGCCATTACAATGACAAAAGCAACCAAATAAAAACCACCCGAATAAAATCGTATAGAAAATTAACATAATTTTGTAAACACCAGTGAAATGTATTTTATGGCTTTTTATTATTTCCTTTTTTATACAAACATTCATGCATACATATAACACGTAATATTTGGGTTTCCAAACCGAATGTGGCTTCTTCTTTTCTTTCTCCTCGACCAAAAAGAAGTTTGAGCAAGTTAATAACGGCCACCAGGAAGACTACACACAAAACCCTTTTACTATTCTGATGTTTCCTTTATATTGGCCAACAGGATAAAGTGGAGGATTAGGTAAACAAATCTATTCTCAAGTGGGTACTCCAAAGAAATGGTTGATTATTTGAGAAAAAAAATATGTTAAATTGGTCCGGGGCACAAAATAAAACTTATTCTATTCTATTATTCTAAACAAAAAAATGGTAAAAATAATCTAAATAATTTCTTAAATAAAACAAAATGAACGAACGTAAAGTAAACTAAACACCTCTAGAATGCTGGGATTATATACAAAATTAAATTGATCATACTATGATAAATTGACAATCATATTATGACAATGGGAGAATTGATTTATCATTGTGAGGAAATGATCTCATACAATCTTAAAATGATTTTCATATGGTCATAATATTTTTGGCAATTTATTTTTGTTACTCTATTGGGGGTATCATACTATGATTGTCAGACATCATAATGAGATATTGTTGGTATCATAGTGTAGTTAAGAGATTATTATATCATTGAAGTTGATTGATCATAATATGATTGTGAGGCCGCCAGGAAAATACACCAGAAATTGAAGAATTAAATTTGATTCCGAATAGTGGGTCTATCTGAATTATGAAAATACCCCGGGAAATTACAACCTCAAAATTGAAAATAGGCCCGAAGAATTTGCAGTGGTACCCAATGGAATTAATGTTAATTGAAGGTATGAAAATACTCCCTAAAAACGGGCAATACTTCCCGAATTTGTGTAAAATATGGGGCCTACTTTCATTTCAGACTTTGAGGTGTAATTTCCAAATAGAAATCGCTATTCTGGTGTAAAAATTCAAAATAAAAATTAAAATATTGCTTACTTTTCCAATGACATTTGGAGTCCGATTTTATAATTTCATTCCGCCGATTGTAACACATCATTTTTGGAATTGGAAAAATATTACAAATGGCATCTGATCATATCTCAAAACCCAATCATTTATTTTCCGAAACTCGTTAAAGTTATATCTTCGTGTTGGATCAAGGACAGGGGAAGTGTAGAGAAGGTGTCTTAGGAACTCTGCAACACCTTCAGAATTCGCAATGTAAGAGATCTTCATTAACTGTTTTCAGAATGAAATGCTGTCTAAAATCCTTTGTTCCCCGCTTTGTGAATAATGACTTCCTTCAACTCTCTTCCCATAGTGGGGATACGAGTTAGATCTTATAACCTCATGTTCAACGTCCATTCTCCTCGTTGACACAGTTCCAGAAGCCATAGATATTCGAGGTAACTTCCTATTTTTACTGAGGATCTAAAATCTCTCGAACTAATTATTCACAGGCGTACAAATTTGACTGCATCATCTATGATTGATTGCAGACTGTTTTCTTCGCAGAATTCCACGGCGGCTAATAAGTTGGAGAAATGTTGCTTACAGATCCTCAGCACACTCGAAGTGTGTGTCGCCAGATATATATTTCTATCTCTACACCATGTGCCAGTAGACTAGTCTTTGGAGTGATGTTTAACTCGGTGGTATAATTTTCTGGCGACATGTCTACTACCGTAGAATTGATTTACCTCATATTTCCGTAGCATCATTTCTTTCTTCGAAACTGAAGATTTCCCCCCACAAGAACTCTTGGTATAGCTCCAATATAGCTCGCGTTGCCATAGGCATGAGTGCTCCCTGTATGACACATTCTTAGCTTCAGTAACCAATCTCTTCTTCGGCGACTTTAGTCATGGAGTTGTACATGTGTTGCCATTGTTCGCTGACGTCATCATGAGAAGGAGGGTTCAGCAGGAGCAGATGAGAAAACTTCGTGGAGTAGTCTTGGCTTTTGCTGCACTTAACCGAGAGCATACCTTGGATGCCACAATGCCAGCAGTTCGGAACGTCCAACACGCGGAATGCATGTCTATTACTACATGATTTACTTGGTTCTTTGTTTTTCTATCTAGTGACATATGAGTTAGATCGATACGGCTAGTATCAACTCCTTAAGCCATAAGATCAGCACAGTCACCATTGTTTGTATTCACTAGGTCAGGGAGACTGAAATCTTGGAAGTTTTACGGCCGATGCTATTTTGCATTTGAGGAAAGGTAGAGAAATCACAGCACTGTCCCCGAAAGTCTCATTTAGGTAATATTCAGGAAAATGGGGGCAATCAGTATCAACTCCAGTGACTCTTTACTAGGTGGCGGATAGCAAATTTCTTGCAGCTTCGGATGACCCTTCTGCCATGCTGTTAAAATCCAATTAGAATTTATTCTGTTCTTTTACTGAAGATCACGGTGATCACACTACGGGATCTTATGATATTTACTTGAATATGTACTAAAAAAAAATACCTAAAGTTTATTAATAATTTTGACAACTAACAGTTCATAATTTCACAAAAATTTTCAGTGCATTTTTGTATTGCCACAAAACTGATTTCCAAAGCGAAGCTTTTTTTCTTTCAGTGTAGATTAAGGCTCAATATGTTAATGACTTTATCCACGTCCAGTACTACCTTACCAATGAGTGTTGCAAATAATAAATAAAAAAATCACAAACAAAAATAAAAATAAAATATATAAATCGGCAAAAGAATAAAACTTATTTTCATTACGCGTATTAACATAAAATATCAAAAAAAAAAAAAAACACCAAACCGTGCCAACAACAAGCAAAACTGAGCATAAAAAGCAGTTGATAGGAAATCAAAGAGTTACGATTCATTGAAAAACAGACGATGGAAAAAAAAATATGTGAATGTCTATAATCCATTCACTATGGACGGATTTAAATCCATTTACGTTCATAATACTCCTATACAATAAAATAAGAAAAAAAAAGAACTGCCAACCAATACTACCCAGTAATACCCGAAATGATACCGACAACGCTACAAAAAAGAGAGCCTCTGCCACAACATCGACTGACACTACAAAAAGTATTAACATTTCCTAAATGCGTTTATTTTTTCGGCAGGGCCTTTTCGTATCCATTGGAGGTTCGATTTCGATTTCACTGTGAGTGTGTGTGAAAAAAAAATGGAGAAAAAACGTATGCCGCACACACAGACACTTAGTTATGTAGAGGGAGACAGCATTGAATGGACAGACTTGGGTATTTACGAGTAAGCAGCGTATATTTCTAACACTCCTAGAGGTAATATAAAATTCTGAAAGACTTTGGGGCACCTGCCAAATTCTAAAATATACGAGTTACACAAAATGTATTCGATAATACCCACCGAAACTGAATAGCAACAAAAATGTAGCAAACAACTTCAACGGACAGTGGTTCACATGTGGAAAATGATTATTTATTATTACGGAAGTACCAGGAGTTTGGGATGGGATTAATAATAAGAGAACTGGCAAATGTCTAGATTTCCCCTAGTTGGAATCGATTTGTTGGGCTGCCACCCTGTCACAACACAAGGTGTCCAAGATGACTCTTCCGCTGAAACGACAATAACATTTAGTGAAAATAGTAAAAGACCTCACCCTGCCTAAAGTTAGAGATGATGAATCGCGGCCGTGGTGTGGTAGATATTGTGTGCGAGAAGTAAACCCAGGTTCGAAACCTGATAAGACCGTCAAACATTTTCTGCGGCTATTCACCTTGTTATCCACCTCGTTAATGCTGGCTACTTTACGAGTAGGAGAGTTATCTCTAAGACATGTACAATAGGGTGGAGTGAAAACATGCTTTTTTTTAATTTGAAAAAGTTAACCTCGGAAAGAGATGTAGTCTGGGGTCCTAATGAGGGGAAAAATAAAGAAAAAAATTTTTAGGGGTCGCGCCTCTCCCTCGAAATTTGGAAATTATCGCTATTTTGGCGTTGATTTTAGAAAAATCCTAAAAATTAACGACTTAACTTATTCGAAATTTAAAAGTTTGAGCTTTCTTCAGTGCCCAAACAAAAGTATTTGAGGCAAATATGAGGATAATCGACTGATATTTGTAGCTTTGGTGGCGATTTCATTGTTCAGTCAATTTTCTGAAGAAGGGACGATTTGACTTATTTTACTTTTTGAAATTTTTGAACAATGAGAAAATTTTTTTTAAATTTTTTCATGCCCTTATTTCATTGTTTACGCTATTGCAAACATTTATTGACATAAAACTTTTTAGGATTTTTCTAAAATCAACGCCAAAATAGCAATAATTTTTGCTTTATTTTTCCCCTCATTAGGACCCCAGACTACATCTCTTTCCGAGGTTACCTTTTTTTTTAATTTCACTCCACCCTAATGTACAACTTCTCTAGAAAAACATTAGCCGTTCGGAGCCGTCTTTAAACAATAGGTCCCGGTCAGTGAGTATACAAATTATATCGTGCACAGCTGACTGATGAGAGAAAAGTTCCTTCATGGAATGTTAAGCGAAGTAGGTAAGAAACAATGAACAATTCTCCGTATATTAAGATAACCAAACATAATTCTGTCACGTCTTTAAGGTTTTGGTAAATTAATTAGTTTGTGGCCATATCTCATAGGAAAATAAAGTAAAATTGGCATTTAAACAAAGATTTCTTAATGTGTTAATAAGAAACAGTTTCAATATGACATTTGTAATTAAATGATTAAAAGTTAGATCAGTTCGTAGTGACAGTCGGCTCACTTAGACTCTGTAGTTCCTAGTATCCCGCCGACGAACCATCATCAGCTCCCTAAAAAGCTAGTTGACCAATACCAATATCGGTCAAATCATCCAGGTCCCTAATAAAATAAGAACCCAGTGATTATCCCCGTCTGGTGGCAGGCCTCGCAAATGCTAAGACATTTTTTTATTGACACCTCCGACTTTTTCCCATAGCTACTCTGTCACAACAGCGGGTATCAAAGTTAGCCACATCTGTTGTCGTAAATCTTTCTAAACTTTCAGTTTTTTACAAATGCAACAGAACTTTAACGTGTACTGTGTTTTTGGTATCGCAATAAAATGTTGCGAAGTTCAAGGAGATATCATTCATTGTGAGTACAAAACTGTTGTAAAAATGACAGATGAAAGGTAAGAAAATCTTTCATTCATATTTGCATTTTTAACATTTTTTCCGTCTATCTCTATCACAATGTTGTACATCGGAAGTACACCCACAGAATTTGTATTCGTTCCACCCAACCAATACATTCTCTTTGAGCCGACCACTGATTCGTTTCTAGTCATTAGGTTTAAGGGACTCGTACTTCTATCAATGTATTACAGCGGAGGTGTTATACATCATTCCACTGATAGATCAGAATCTGGTCAACATTTGCATCTGTGGTCGGCACAAAGAGAGGAGCCCAAATACGAATGTATTGGGTTTTTAGCACTCACGAACATAACCTAAGTAATCATCTTCTAGCGGATATTTTGTTGATCACTGAATGATTTTCTTCTTTCTCATGTTATTTTTTACGATTTTAGTTTAAAGCACCGATTTTGGTAACCAACAACCAATGACCTATATAAACTATTGATCTTATCAGGCAATTGACTGTTTCTAGATTGGTTGCTGGCGGAAATTCAGTTATGTTCCTTTTTGATAAACATCATCAAAGGATACAGCCGCCCATACCGATAACAAGAGCAAACCACAGCATTTCTGTATATCTGACCACATCTAATATCTTTCGAACTTGAATATCTTTCTACATCCAATAACTAACCGAAGTCATGAGAGAAACACTCTCCTCCAAGGAAACCACTGTACGGACATCAAGAGCTACTGAATAATGCATTAACCTACGGAAGAGAAGGAATAAAAACCGAAAACGTTGATGTTGTTTTTATTTTGGAACATATTGAGTTCAGTTTTAGTACAATGTTTAAATTATAATGCGATCCCTTTGATTTGAATGCATAAATACAAACCATAGACACATCGACAACCATATCCACATCCCTTCGAAAAATCCAAAAAAAAAAAAAAAACACATACCAACCAATTGACTAAGCCCAACAACCCTAACGACCACTCCAGTTTGGAGGTTCTCAACTGTTTTATGGCAACAAAAGGATACGCAAACTGAATAATTTCCCGGCTTTAATGAGTCCATACACGAGCAAGAACATGTTTGTGTGTTGGTCGACTCTAAACTCATGGGTTCTGATTTAATTACCCTCGTCTTTTCAATGCATTTGAACTGAATTCATTAAATTTAAATCAATTTTCTCTTTTTCGGTTCTTTCTATAGGTTTTTGTATTGAATTTTCATTTGGTTGTGTGTGCCATTTGGTTTTGTCTGTCATTCTTCGTTTTTCTTTTTTCGTTATTTGGTAGCTGTTCGATACAAAACCGGGAGACAGTTTGTCTATGACAGACAGAGGTTATTGCTACTGCTGGCATTGCTCCGCTTGACATGCCAAGAGGTTTCCACATTTCATGTGCGGTTGTGACACTGGGTAGCTAATTGTTCCCAGGGAAAGGAAATCCCAAATGTTCACTTTGTTGCTGGCTGATGTGATTTGAATGGATAATCGTGGAAATCAATGAAATTTAATATTTGACGCGTGCACTACAATTCCACAAAAAAAAAAGTTCAGCGGTTCTTTTGACCCGCAACACGTGGATGGCATGGGAATAATGGGAGGGAGCGCCAACTTCAAAACAAAGCTATATAAGGAAAGTAAATCCGGTTTCTGTACGCAAATGAGAACCTGGGAAAAAAATGTTGAATAAAATATTGCTCAGTTGCAGATCAGTTCAGTTCAGTTTCAGTTCAGTTTCAGTTCAGTTTCAGTTCTGTTTCAGTTCAGTTTCAGTTCAGTTCAGTTTCAGTTCAGTTTCAGTTCAGTTTCAGTTCAGTTTCAGTTCAGTTTCAGTTCAGTTTCAGTTCAGTTTCAGTTCAGTTTCAGTTCAGTTTCAGTTCAGTTTCAGTTCAGTTTCAGTTCAGTTTCAGTTCAGTTCAGTTTCAGTTCAGTTTCAGTTCAGTTTCAGTTCAGTTTCAGTTCAGTTTCAGTTCAGTTTCAGTTCAGTTTCAGTTCAGTTTCAGTTCAGTTTTAGTTCAGTTTCAGTTCAGTTTCAGTTCAGTTTAGTTTCAGTTTCAGTTCAGTTCAGTTCAGTTCAGTTTCAGTTTCAGTTTCAGTTCAGTTTCAGTTCAGTTTCAGTTCAGTTTCAGTTCAGTTTCAGTTCAGTTCAGTTCAGTTCAGTTCAGTTCAGTTTCAGTTCAGTTTCAGTTCAGTTTCAGTTCAGTTCAGTTTCAGTTCAGTTTCAGTTCAGTTTCAGTTCAGTTCAGTTTCAGTTCAGTTCAGTTTCAGTTCAGTTTCAGTTCAGTTTCAGTTCAGTTTCAGTTCAGTTTCAGTTCAGTTTCAGTTCAGTTTCAGTTCAGTTTCAGTTCAGTTTCAGTTCAGTTTCAGTTCAGTTTCAGTTCAGTTTCAGTTCAGTTTCAGTTCAGTTTCAGTTCAGTTTCAGTTCAGTTTCAGTTCAGTTTCAGTTCAGTTTCAGTTCAGTTTCAGTTCAGTTCAGTTTCAGTTTCAGTTCAGTTCAGTTCAGTTTCAGTTCAGTTTCAGTTCAGTTCAGTTCAGTTCAGTTTCAGTTCAGTTCAGTTTCAGTTCAGTTTCAGTTCAGTTTCAGTTCAGTTTCAGTTCAGTTTCAGTTCAGTTTCAGTTCAGTTCAGTTTCAGTTCAGTTTAGTTTCAGTTCAGTTTCAGTTTCAGTTCAGTTTCAGTTCCAGTTCAGTTCAGTTTCAGTTCAGTTTCAGTTCAGTTTCAGTTCAGTTTCAGTTCAGTTTCAGTTCAGTTTCAGTTCAGTTTCAGTTCAGTTTCAGTTCAGTTTCAGTTTCAGTTTCGTTTCAGTTCAGTTTCAGTTCAGTTTCAGTTCAGTTTCAGTTCAGTTTCAATTCAGTTTCAGTTCAGTTCAGTTTCAGTTCAGTTTCAGTTCAGTTTCAGTTCAGTTCAGTTTCAGTTCAGTTTCAGTTCAGTTTCAGTTTCAGCTCAGTCTCAGTTTAGATTCATTTAAATTCATTCGCATCAGTCAACAGACTTTTCTTGTTGTTTATGTCCTTCATTTCCCTGACATTCTCAATTTATATTCGCCAAAAAATCACGATATGATGATAACGTTCATGACATTGATGACGACGGTAATGAGGTGGCTGTTCGTGTTGCTGATGACGCTGAAAGATGCTCCAATGAAATGTGATGGTGAGGATGACGGTGAAATGCACTCAGCCACTCAACGCGTATCTCATCATCATTTATTTATTTCTGTCACTCTGCAAATATGCTCTGTTTGTCTTGAGCCAATTTATATTGCGATTTTCTCACCAAGAAAAACCTTTTGAACAACCAACAGCTTTTCATCGTCGTTCCTCTTCATCATCCAGCGGCGGCAGCACAGTTCAATTCAGTGCAGCTCGTTTGGTGTGGATTTCTGGTGAAAAACATCCAAAAGCTTTGCTGGAAAATGTGGAAAAACAATAGAGGAATTAAATACCGTGAAAGCATATCATCTGGTGTGACATGTCACCATAATCTGACAGATTAATTATGTACGGTTTCTCCGTTTGTTTGTTTTGGTTTTATGGTTTGTGGGGGGGGGTTTGGAATGAAATGGAACTGCAGAAAATCTGCGAAAAAAAAACGAGTAGAAGTATGGAAATATATGTACTTATGGTATATGTAGGTGTATGTATGTATGCACTGCTTTGTTCGAATGTTGAGTGTTTAACACAAAGAGAGGATTTACGGGGGATATTCAGTGCGACCATTCAGATGTGTGTAAATGTTCCCATGGAGCGTTCGTAATCTGACGCCAATCAGATGTTGCTATAACAGGTGTTTTGGAATTACATGTTGGAAATTAGAATTACGGCGTCAGTAGAGCAGGCAACTTAATGTGGCACCCAACGCATGTTCACCATCGTTATTGATGTCCACTATTCTATCGCTGACAGACTCTGACAAATCTTTGTTTTATCAATATCCCAGGAAAACTACTTTGTTATGAATACCAATGATCTTTCACAGTTAGGTTGTTGCGGAGGAGGTGTACTAACTGTCCAAGGACTGCCTGATGTTAACTCTCCTTTATTGGCTGAAGTAGCTCGTTTTGGTGAGCGTTATGGCACAATGAATATGGGCCCCAGAAAAGACAACCCCTTCTCACAAATGAAAATGGACACAAAGGTTTACATGGTTTTTGGTGCCCCAATGGATTTGGCGGGCTCCATTTTCCTCATCAAATTGAACACCACAGTATTGATACGACAATTAGCCCCAAATAGTATTGGGCTCCATTTTCATGTCACGTATTGGGCGTTTTTTGTATTTTCGTTTCGTTTCGTTTTAAATTTAAAAAAGTTTTGGTTTGTGACCACTGGCTGTAAAGAAATGATTCTATCAATTTACCTTCGTATCTCATTAGCCTTATGGGACGACCCACGCATCTGGTTGGCTTACATTTAAGCACCTCAAGATATCACCATTACTTTTTTCTTTCCCTCTCCATATGTACATATTAAAATAATCTTTCGAGTAATCTTTCCAAGAATTCCTTGAACTCATAGACTTTAGCAAACATCTCGTGTGTGTAAATATTTTATTTATGGTGGTAAATTGACAAATACTTTTACTTCCTCTCCCATTGCGGGCGGGCGGAAAGAAAGACCGAAAAAAAAAACTTTTATTTCAGAGCTCGTTTTCGTCTTCTTGCGTTCTTATCGGGTGGCATGTTGAAATTAAACACTTTGAAGTGTTATCGCAAACAATTTATAAAAGCTGACGAATTTAACACCTACAATGTATCCAAGAAAAATATGTACAGCAACCGAGAAAAATATACAACAACAACATGTCGTTTTTGTTTTTCAGTCAACATATAATTTATTTAAACAAGATTTGGTTTCTTAGCACCTTTCACTCGCTCTCTCGTTGCTATACCGCTTACCGCTTCTTACCAACATCACCTACTCCAACTACAACACCAATCGTTGAGGTGTCAAAGTTAAATAATAAAAACCGATTTGTTGAATTCTCTGGAAAGAGAAAAATATTTTCTGGATGTTAAAAGACCGGCGAAGCACTACAAACAGTCGTCAGGTGGGTTTTATCGGGATGTTTCACTTGCAGATGGTTTTTTTCCCCCGAAAGGCAGTAGTTAATGTGGCCAAGGTGTTGCAACTATCTACTAAGTCACCTAAGACGCCACTTAAATTTAATTTAGACATTCGGAGAAGGCCTGCCTCCGGAGACCCTTAACATTCCATGAAGGAACAGAAGGGGGAACTTCAGTCGAATCAGTGAGCTGTGAGCGATAAAAATGTGTATACTCAGGTTGGCCGCTCCAGAGACCCGGTAGTGTCAAGTAGCGTCTAGTGACACCGTTTTGAATTGTTGAAACCGCCTGTTGTCATGTCAACTCATATCCAGTACGTCAGATTGAGGAATTTAATAATGCTGCTCAGTTCGATATTCGATATCTCGGAGATATCATCCAGGAACCTATCATCAGCGCATTGTCGTAAGTCGTCGGTTCATCAGTGCGGGGCATGCGTAAAGGAAATGTTCAACTGTCTCTTGTTCGTCTGCGTCGTTACACTGTAGAATCAGGCGTCGTGCATGGTTACCGATCAACCAGTGTCCTGTGAGTACGGATATCAGTCTAGATATATCCTTCCTGATGTATGCGATGAGAGATGTAGATCGTCTCTGATTGTATTCAGGCCATGTTTTTGTTGAGAGAGATTATTGTCTTGCCCGTAAAGTCGCCAGCATTTACGAGGTGGAAAACAGCCGCTGAAAAATGTTTGATGGTCTTACCCGGTTTTGAACCTGGGTTTTACTTGAGTAATAGTCGCACACACTACCCACCAAAATATTTGTAACTCTGTCAAATGCTGGCCCATCAGCACAGAAGTTACATCCTGTTAAAATTTAGGGGAATTGCTGCTCATTGTAAATGTAAAATATGTCCTGTATGGGTGGTGCTACGCCCACATAAAATATTGGATTCAAAAGTGTCCTACATCTAACACTGGAACCCATCATATACACTGGCAAAATTGAAAACGGTTAGACGGTTTCGGAGATTAGCGTGTACGAACTTACACGTGATTTTTATATATTAAGATTTAATTTGATGGCAATCGATTACCAGATTTTATAATATTTTAGGAACTAAAAAGCTTCCATTCGTCTGTATATGATGTAGGATATTAGATTGTCGGCCGCTTCCGCTATGAGCCAGCATCCTCTCACATCAGAAAATATATACAATGTATATTATACATGTGTCAGATATACAAAATTTGTTCTCCTTACGAGTATTACGCATGTATGTGACAAAACCCCCTCCCGATAATCTCACTACACCCATTCCACTTTCAGTTGTCTCATACCCTGCTGTCTGCTGTGCGTAATTGCTGTTTGTTTGTTTTTTTTTTCGTTTTGAATAATTTTCTTCAACAAACACAATAAAATTCCAAAGTTTCTTCTTCTCACTTTTCTTATCTAAAAAGGAAAATTATGTATGTTTGTAATGTGTCAGCCACTTTGTGTGTGTTAGCCAACAATGATGGCTAATCTCTACAGTCTTCTAATGTTTAATGGCAAATAATGTCTTTAAACCGAAACCACAACCAACAAATTTGTTGTATTATTAAAAGTTTGTGTCGTTTGTTATTTGTGCCACGCTCGTCCGGATGATGGTTGCGATGGGATGGGATGTTTCGGCGGGCTGTGAATGATGGAGGCGTTATATGATGTTAAATCATTTATCATCATGTAAATAATCTCAGTAATTTAATACAATTTGACACTAAACATTATTAAAGCAAAACCACAATTTTCGTTTATTGTTGTTAGCTGTGAAACTAAACTTTACACATTGATAAACATAATTTATCTTAATTTCATCATTGGCTGAGCAGAGCAGAGAACGCGCCGAATGGAACCTCAGAAGGGTCAAGGAACTGTAATCGAAGAGAAAGACATGGGCGGCCAACGGAAATCAACACAAACGAAGTGGAAACTTTTCTCCGCTCTTTTTTCTTGTAGTGATGTCCTGCCACAAGTCATTAAGGGCCAATAAGAAGTTGTCGGTCAAAGTTTCTGGGAAGATTCGAGTATTTATGGTGTGATTTGTTGTTTGCGGTTACTACAGAAATTATTCATTATTTGTATTCAAATTATTTGTGAACTTAGCATGCAGAGTCTAAATGTGTTATGGATAATCATAAATCTGAACTAAGTAGATACTGTGCTTTTTTTGATTGACTTAAGCTGATAAATCAATAGTCGTCATTGAGACCGGAAACAGTATGCCATTACAGAACCTAATTATCCCATTTCTATTGACTCAACTGGTAGACAAGATGTGCTACAGATTATCATTATAGCGCTGGCCTTAACATGCGTCTACCAACGCCTCCACATGCAATAGACTGTTGAACATGGGTACCAATTCGAAAGCATATATATTCGGCATGACTTACTCCCTTGTTAGGAGCAGAGACAATCTAAACTCCTACGACAACCGCTTGCTAATTACAAAAAGATTCATTGGATATACCCAGTTGACGAAAATCCCTGATGTCTGTGTAGACAGAAAAACACAATTTTGCCGATTTTGAACATAAAATAGGGAAAAAAACTCGGAAAGGCCGAACGTCACTTAAGAAATCGTAATTCTCAGTAACTAGTATTGAAGACTAGTTATGATGCATAATTTTTAAACGGTCATTTCACCTCGTAAAAGTAATATGTCGAAAAAGTAATCACCGTTCCAAGCCGACTTTGTAAACTATAGGTTCCGGTCGAAGCTCACTGATTTAAGAAGAAAGTTCCATCATGAACTGTTAAGCAACCTACGTACGTACGTTTTGGATTATCAGTCACCTAAACACCCATATCAAAGTGGATCATGTTTTACTGAAATAAGCGACCGATCGGCGAGTTGGTAGCGTGCTATCCTATCGGCGTGATAGTTGTGGTTTCGATTCCCATCAGAGGCTTTGGTTTGTCGCAGCAAAAATCTAACCAGCCGTTTTATTTTTGACCCGAAATTAGAATATAAATCTACATTGTATAAAAAATACAAAACACAAAATACAAAATACAAAATACAAAATACAAAATACAAAATACAAAATACAAAATACAAAATACAAAATACAAAATACAAAATACAAAATACAAAATACAAAATACAAAATACAAAATACAAAATACAAAATACAAAATACAAAATACAAAATACAAAATACAAAATACAAAATACAAAATACAAAATACAAAATACAAAATACAAAATACAAAATACAAAATACAAAATACAAAATACAAAATACAAAATACAAAATACAAAATACAAAATACAAAATACAAAATACAAAATACAAAATACAAAATACAAAATACAAAATACAAAATACAAAATACAAAATACAAAATACAAAATACAAAATACAAAATACAAAATACAAAATACAAAATACAAAATACAAAATACAAAATACAAAATACAAAATACAAAATACAAAATACAAAATACAAAATACAAAATACAAAATACAAAATACAAAATACAAAATACAAAATACAAAATACAAAATACAAAATACAAAATACAAAATACAAAATACAAAATACAAAATACAAAATACAAAATACAAAATACAAAATACAAAATACAAAATACAAAATACAAAATACAAAATACAAAATACAAAATACAAAATACAAAATACAAAATACAAAATACAAAATACAAAATACAAAATACAAAATACAAAATACAAAATACAAAATACAAAATACAAAATACAAAATACAAAATACAAAATACAAAATACAAAATACAAAATACAAAATACAAAATACAAAATACAAAATACAAAATACAAAATACAAAATACAAAATACAAAATACAAAATACAAAATACAAAATACAAAATACAAAATACAAAATACAAAATACAAAATACAAAATACAAAATACAAAATACAAAATACAAAATACAAAATACAAAATACAAAATACAAAATACAAAATACAAAATACAAAATACAAAATACAAAATACAAAATACAAAATACAAAATACAAAATACAAAATACAAAATACAAAATACAAAATACAAAATACAAAATACAAAATACAAAATACAAAATACAAAATACAAAATACAAAATACAAAATACAAAATACAAAATACAAAATACAAAATACAAAATACAAAATACAAAATACAAAATACAAAATACAAAATACAAAATACAAAATACAAAATACAAAATACAAAATACAAAATACAAAATACAAAATACAAAATACAAAATACAAAATACAAAATACAAAATACAAAATACAAAATACAAAATACAAAATACAAAATACAAAATACAAAATACAAAATACAAAATACAAAATACAAAATACAAAATACAAAATACAAAATACAAAATACAAAATACAAAATACAAAATACAAAATACAAAATACAAAATACAAAATACAAAATACAAAATACAAAATACAAAATACAAAATACAAAATACAAAATACAAAATACAAAATACAAAATACAAAATTCAAAATACAAAATACAAAATACAAAATACAAAATACAAAATACAAAATACAAAATACAAAATACAAAATACAAAATACAAAATACAAAATACAAAATACAAAATACAAAATACAAAATACAAAATACAAAATACAAAATACAAAATACAAAATACAAAATACAAAATACAAAATACAAAATACAAAATACAAAATACAAAATACACAATACACAATACACAATACACAATACACAATACACAATACAAAATACAAAATACAAAATACAAAATACAAAATACAAAATACAAAATACAAAATACAAAATACAAAATACAAAATACAAAATACAAAATACAAAATACAAAATACAAAATACAAAATACAAAATACAAAATACAAAATACAAAATACAAAATACAAAATACAAAATACAAAATACAAAATACAAAATACAAAATACAAAATACAAAATACAAAATACAAAATACAAAATACAAAATACAAAATACAAAATACAAAATACAAAATACAAAATACAAAATACAAAATACAAAATACAAAATACAAAATACAAAATACAAAATACAAAATACAAAATACAAAATACAAAATACAAAATACAAAATACAAAATACAAAATACAAAATACAAAATACAAAATACAAAATACAAAATACAAAATACAAAATACAAAATACAAAATACAAAATACAAAATACAAAATACAAAATACAAAATACAAAATACAAAATACAAAATACAAAATACAAAATACAAAATACAAAATACAAAATACAAAATACAAAATACAAAATACAAAATACAAAATACAAAATACAAAATACACAATACAAAATACAAAATACAAAATACAAAATACAAAATACAAAATACAAAATACAAAATACAAAATACGAATCAGTAATACAATTTTGTTGGAATATTTTCCATAGCAATCGATTCTGCCATTCTGCTTTCTGAAAATCTGAATCTAATCAGCTACACATATAATTCCTTATTCTTACAAGTGTAATTCTAATAAATCCGTTAAGTATTTCCCATATAAAATCAATTTTTTTCATTAACCGCCCAGACAATTTTTTCTAACCAGCAGCAACTCTCACTTCGATTCATCGAAAGAACCAGAAACATCACCCAAGCAGATTATTCACACATCTTTCGCTGTGCCTGGGTAATCATAAATTTATAAACTGGCAAGTAAACAAAAAATAGTTTCTCCATCAAAAATTAATATGATTCTCATCAGTAACTTCAAGCGAATATCCTCAAACGAAATATAATTAAGAGGCGTTTCACACAAAAATCCAACATCAGTTGGCCGCCACAAATAAAGGTCAGACTTTGTAATTTATGTGACCGCTTGGAAAAAAAGGAAACTAGTGCAACATGAATATTCCAAATAGAAAACAAACCCGAAATTTGTTACGCCAAAAAGGTTTGCACTAATGAATGGATGAGTTTGGCTTTTGTTCTTCCGCTGGCGTTATCACCTTAGCCACGCAATACGACATCAACCCGGGAGGTCCCGGCAAAGGCAGGATAGCCGAAGGAGGGACAAAAATATTCACACATTTGTGTGTGTGTGTTCGGGTGTTTGGAAATCTAAGATGTTCAAACATTTGTCTGGACATTTTCGATGGTTTGTTAACGTTTTTTTTTAACATTTTCGACTCGTTAGCAATATAAAAATGGTCAGAGACCGGCATGTGAAATACATGCGAGGGTTGTATTGTAAGTTTTGTTAAAATTAATATTTGTGTATTTGATAAACTAAATCCTGCTGTACAACTTAGAAGTATACCGTTCTCTTACCGTGTTTTTAATTCTAAACAAGGGAGTTTAGGATAAAGAAACGAGACACACTTTGGCAATTAATTGTCCTTGAACTAATACCTTACCAAAAGTTACCTAACTTATTGGATTCAGTGATTATCTTGGAAATTCAGTCAATAGTTCTTTTAGGATTGTCATGTGTATGTTTTCAAGTACGTACTATTCTTCTTAGCTTAGCTACTAAAATGAACTTGTGACAGGACCATTGGCGTAACTTGACAATTGTCTGTACATTGTACTTCTCTCGCAACCCGCAGAGCTCAATTGTGGGGGGGGGCTAAAAATGTTCTAGGTGGTGCTAGCAGCACCCAGTACCCCTATTCCTACGCCAATGAACAGGACTATCCCTTATATACCTTCCCTGGGATAAATCCGATTTATAGTTATTTGCTTAATTCTGCAAAGAATCACTTCGAAGTGATATCGAACTAATCTTCACCCTGGCCTCTTCACCCTACCTATTCATGTCAAAGACGACCTATTGGAGTCTACAAAGTATTGACTCAATGTGTTTTTTTGTTGATCTTTGTTATCGAAAAATTGTGTGTTGGCTACTGGTGCAATTAATGAAATTTTACCATAGATATCGCCCAACCCTCGTACTCTGTTTCAATTCAAAGGAATTCTTTTGCGCAGGCGCTTTGTCTGTCTAACTCATACTTAGGCTACTCTGAGTGTGGAGAAACCGCTTTTGAAATTGATCTGCTTTAGATGGGTTTCATTTGGGGTTTGTGTGTGTGTGTGTATTTTTTTAGTTTATGATGATGTTGTTGTTCTTGCTTTCCCCTAACTAACACGATGGCGGCGTCGTCTTTTGATTTTGAACTGAAGCCAAAGTGTAAAAAGGATGTTTAACCAGAGCTACCTACAATTGATTAAGCATAAACACACACACACACCCCGAACGGCAGAACAGAGTGGCGGCGTTGTTTCTGGCGTCTTTTATCTTTAAGATTTCTTTGGAATTTATGAGCAGGAATGGACCACAACATAATCATCGCCATCATTATAGTTTGCTCGACTTAATAATGTTGCTATTAATGGTGTTTGGTGGTGGTGGTGGTGGTGGGAATAAGTGCAGGGCACCAAGACGCTCAAGTGCATTCAAATTCGTCACACACACTCATCTGCCGTACAACAGAACACAGCACACACAGCAAACGAGATACCAATTGAGCCTCATCATCATCGTCATACTCCGCAATGTTCGTCCACATGAACCGTATGAAGGTGGTTGCCTCACTTCACTACACTTTAGGTAACTTCAGACGATTTCGTCACTTTCCGTAACAAAGCGTGAAGTGGGTGTGCGTAGAATCACGCATCTTGCCACTCAGAAATCTGTTACAAATTTTAACACCATTTGCGGTGAATATGCAATAAAAGCCAAATTCCATGAGCAACGCCTTACTGCGGCCATTACTAAGCTGGAAAGGCAGCCGGCGGCCCCCTTTACACCTTATGCATCGGCACAATATCCAAAGAGGAGGGTGGGCGTTTTCCATACGAGGGGTTCTGACGAAATTAACACATTATTTTACTGCAAAGCGTTGCAAATTGTTTACTTTACGCATACGTTACGTATGCGTTGAACGCAGATGCGTCTCCACCAATTTGTTATGCATTCATTTGAATTAGTTTTTCCCTTAAAAAAAGGGGGGGGGGCATAAATGTTTTGAGTCTGTTCCGTTTCTAACCCCTCAAGTGCAAAGGAAGGTGCGCTTTTTCACTTCTCCTCCGTTCACTCAATTTGTTAAGCAGATGACGCGTCATACCTTTGTAACGTCTGTCTGCCTCTCTGTTTGCCATTTGATGTCAGTTGAAATTTATTGGACATTTATACAGAACTGAATACATAACGTACCTAAGGAGTATTCGTTATGCTTTATTTGTTGCTTTATACATTTTGTGCAATTTATTATAGGAATGCATGTGTTTGAGCAATTAATGGGGGGGGGGGGGTGGGTAAACATATCGCGGATTTCTTTTTGAAGAGGGAAATATTTTTCCTGGAAACATATGCATTTGTAGAGTTGTGAGTCCTATTGTATTCAAAATAACCATTGCCACCGAAGGTGTCAAATATATCGAGTATCGCAACTACGGTTTCTTCCCATTCCGAATTTCTCGATTCCGCCGGATTTTTCGGCAAGATCACGGGATTTTCAAATCCTGTGCTTATAAACAGAAAGTGAATTAAATATTGTACACTAAACCAAAAAATTTTAAGAAACCACCGTAAAATTGATAATTTTACGCTACAAAATACGTCCAACAAGAAAATTATCAATTTTGATATTGAAGCAATATCAATTTGATAGTTGGATTGATACGAAAACATGTAAAATTGATAATTTTAATGTTAAATGTAATATTAATAAGATTAATGTTAATTTTATATGAATAAAATATCATTTTGATATGAATAAAATATCAAAATGATATGAGTTAATGTAGAATTGACGTTATTTTAATGTAAATAAAAAAAAATATTAAAAATATATGACTTCATACCAATTTCACATTTTTAATATCAAAATGTTCATATCAATTGTACGTTTTTATATCAAAAATATATGAATTCATATCAATAACTTCACACATTTCCGTATTAAGAGCAGCATGATGAGACAATTATTTTTAACATTGCTATTAACAATATTTTAATAAAAATAATTAAATATTATATTACTTACCATTAAGAGCATCAAATGCGTTCTTTAAATTGAACTCCTCGAGTAAATCCATTAATTTTCTGTTACCCTCATTGGCCACAGTTTCTGGGTCGACTTCGCCCGATAATGTGAAAATTGTTTCTGCACTTTGCTGATTTAATAAATCAGCCACTTGTTTTTCGGATATACAGTAAAAGCTCGATTTTTGCAACTCCCCGATTAGCGCAACCGTCATTTTTTTATATTACGGTCTTTATAAGTGCAACTTTCGAAGAAAAAGGTCGTGATAAGTGCAACTTTTTTCTGATGCACTGAAATCAGGAACTTTGTTTGGAGGTCACGGTTAAACCAAATGCTCCTCCCCTTCTGTTCGACTCTGTCCACTGTGAACGAGCATACAATAACTGTTATTTTACCATTGCCTTCCTGTTATTTTTCATCCCATATTCTTAAATTTCAATATTTCAACATATATATTTGGGGCTCGGTAAGTGCAATAATCTCAGTTAATGCAACAGGCCTGATTTCCTCTTACTGTATATATAACTTCTTGTGTATTTTCCATTTTTTTTTTTAATTTAACACTTTAAAATTAATATTAATATTTTTTTATTATGCGCGATTCACAACACCGTTTGTTTTATGTGATTTTCACAGTTTGATTACTCAGTTTTTTCGATGAACTTGAAATTGACAGGTTCTCTTAGAGTAAATAGAGCAACACATTTCGGAGAAATATAAAAAGGTGTAATGTTTTCATATCATATTATAAAGAATTAATATCAATTTCACATTTTTCTTATCAATTTCGATGTGAAATTAATCAATTACATTTTTAAATTAAAAATTGATATATGTTCTTGTAGAAGTGATATTGACATTAATTTGATATTACGAATTGATATGACAATGTAAAACATTATAATATTAATTTGATATTTTAACTATCAATCTAACGTTAAAAATATCAATCTAACATTAAAACACGTTAATTTAACGTTTTTCACGTTAGATTGATATTTTTCTTATCAAATTTCAAATATTTTCACTAAATGTGGATTTGATAAGAAAAAAATTTCAAATTGATATGCGGTTTTTTTTTGGGTGTAGCTCTTTGGAATTTGCCGGTAAAAAGTAGGAGAAGGTTCAGCCTTTAAAAAATTTGATTTGGGTAAGAGACAACCCTATTCATAATTCTTATAATGCGTGTCACTTGCAGCATAACCGAGTTCAGTACGATGTTAAATAACAACGGTGTTGAAATTCAATTAGGGTTTTTCATTTCCCGACCTTTTTCAACTCCTGGGAATCGGGATTTCGACGTCTTCCCGGTACCTGATTTTCTTTATAAAAAATTAGAAAAAAAATTAAATTTTCCAAAAAAAAAATCCTTAAGTTTTATTGTTTTTAACCAAATCTTAAGCATAAGTATGTGGAGCATTCAAAATTTCCTAAAAAAGTTTTATTGTGGCTTGCAATTAGTCAGCATGGAATGTCAGAACCAGTTTTGTTTTGAGCCCGGTTTGGCCGTCAATTCTGAAAGATATATATTTATTTCTGCTTAACAAAAGTTGAAGAATTTATGAATAAGAAGCATAGAAACTTAAATGTAATCTTCTGGCCCCGACTTAGCATCAAGTCATTACGCCAAGAAGACATTGGAAGCTATGGACACTAGGGTGGAGTAAAAACATGTTTTTTTTTTAATTTGAAAAAGTTAACCTCGGAAAGAGATGTAGTCTGGGGTCCTAATGAGGGGAAAAATAAAGAAAAAAAATTTTAGGGGTCGCGCCACTCCCTCGAAATTTGGAAATTATCGCTAGTTTGGCGTTGATTTTAGAAAAATCCTAAAAATTAACGACTTAACTTATTCGAAATTTAAAAGTTTGAGCTTGTTCAGTGCCCAAACAAAAGTATTTGAGGCAAATATTAGGATAATCGACTAATATTTGTAGCTTTGGTGGCGATTTCATTGTTCAGTCAATTTTCTGAAGAAGGGACGATTTGACTTATTTTACTTTTTGAAATTTTTGAACAATGAGAAAATTTTTTTTAAATTTTTTCATGCCCTTTTTTCATTGTTTACGCTATTGCAAACATTTATTGACATAAAACTTTTTAGGATTTTTCTAAAATCAACGCCAAAATAGCGATAATTTCCAAATTTCGAGGGAGTGGCGCGACCCCTAAAAATTTTTTTAAATTTTTTTTCTTTATTTTTCCCCTCATTAGTTCCCCAGACTACATCTCTTTCCGAGGTTAACTTTTTTTTTTTGAATTTCACTCCACCCTAATGGACACCCTTCAAATTCCATATGTATGTCTAGAAGAAAATCCACCCAATGTACCCCAATTACGCCCAATTGAGGATTTTTGAGCAAATTTCAAAACGAAAAGTATATGCAAATAACTTCAGACCCAAAAATTTGATTCAAAAAATTCGAAAGGAGCTTCAAAACAAGCCAACATCGACATTTTCAAAAGCCATGGAAAAAGTTCCTCGAAATTGCCGCAAAGCAGCTGGAATGGGACCAAATATTTGTTTACATTAAAATAGTATTTATAAGGTATTATCTTAAAAAAAAATTGAAATAAAATTTCTGTTTTTCTTTAAAAGAAAAAAAATGTTTTTTTTTTGTTGCGATTTCATTCCGCATACGTTATAAATAATTCAGGAATTAATTATATGCGATAATTATATGCGAAAAATAGTACATAGTTTAATTATGTGTGAACCACTACATCATTTAAATGACCACCACTAGAGTTGGGTATTTCCCGAGAAAATCCTAATCTCGAGATTCGGGACTTCTCGAAATAACGAAAATTTCAATTCTCGAGATACGGGAATTCCCGAAAATGATTTTTAAGAATTCCCGAAATATCGGGAAATATAAAAAAATCTAAAATCAGTGTAAAATCAATGAATTTCATAAAATATTCTTTTTATTTAAGTATTCGAAAATATTATTGTTTCAATAGTAAAAAAAAATAGATTAAAAAAATAATTACAAAAAAAGCAAAACAAACACAATTCAAAATTATACTTATTAAAAGGGGAAAAAAGTAATTGTAAACATTATTTACCAAAATGGTGTTTTAAAAAACACAGACTGTCAATGGCTTCGTCTGACAATCGCGTACGCTTTTCGGATACGAAATTACCCGCTATTGAAAAATTCCTCTCATTTTGAGTCGATGTTGACTTAATAGTTTTTCAACACTTTGCGTTTTCTGTCCAGTTTTTTCATATATTTTTAGCTCGTTTCTAAGCGACGAAAAAAGCTGGTTTGCCGTACGTTGTGCAACGTTTACTTTGGGTTTTGAACATGAATCTGCCGCTGAAATAGAGCTTGCGTCAATTTCGTTTAATTTGAACAGAAATCCGTTAAGAAACAAAATTAAAATCGATGTTTTAAATTTTAAAAGGTTTATGTTTAAATCCAAAATAAAAAACAAGAGATTTTTTTATTTTTAAAGTAATTGTTGTCACCATGGATTTCTCGAGAAATCTTGAGATATTCTCGAGATTCGGGATTTCCCGAAATGTTAATAATTTCAATTCTCGAGATTCGGGATGGAAAAATCTCGAAAATTTCTCGAGAATTCCCGTCGGGAAATTCCCGAAACCCAACTCTAACCACCACATGTAGTGTTGTAACCATTGATTCGTTTGAGGTAATTTTGGACCACTTTTTGGCACATATTGGGCGATATCTCAGCCATAACTTGACGAATGTTGGTTCTTAAGTACTCAAGAGTTAATGGTTTATCTACATAAACACGGATTTTTGGGTAGCCCCACAACAAAAAGTCTAATGGTGGCAAATCGCATGATCTTGGTGGCCAGTTGATGTCGACACGACGAGAAATTGCGCCGGCCAGGAAATGTCTCTTGCAATAAAGCCACATTCGCTCGAGTTGTGTGGCATGTGGCACCGTCTTCTTGAAACCACATGTTCTCCAAGTCATATTCTTCAAAAGCAGGCAAAAAAAGTCGGTAATCAGACGACCATAACGTTCCGAATTGTCGGTGACAGTCGTTCCCTCTTCCTTTTCGAGGAAGTAAGGTCCAATCACAACTTCGGACCAAAGATCGCACCAAACAGTGACTTTTTGTGGATGTAATGGCCTCTCTTCAATTACTTGAGGATTCTCAGAATCCCAAATATGACAATTTTGTTTACTAACATACCCACCGAATGAGAGGTAGAAAATTTTGTTCGAAAAATCGCCGTTCATTTTTGTAGTAGGTTTTAAGAATTTTTACGCGTTGTGTAATAGTTAAGCGATCCATTTTCGTCAATGTCTGACTTCCAACCGAAAAGAAAACAAAATTGGTTTAACAACTTAGTTTGACATATGTCAAATTCTAGCCCTATACTTTTGAAACCACGAAATGGATAACCCTATATATGATTCCGTCTTTCCACAAGATGTCCATCAGGTGTCTGCTATTTTTTTAATCGTTAATTTTCAATGACAAAAAATTCTCTACCCACTCTAATATAATCTAACACAAAAAGGGCCGGAAATGAGTATACCCAGTTATTATGAAAAGAAAAAAACAAGCAAACTTATTACTCTAATCTCTCACCACCCAGCGGGCCCGTTACAAAAACAATCTAACGTGACTCCGTGGATGTGTTAAATTATCCACTCACAGCCGTTGCATGTGAAAGGGCAACACTTTAATATGATTCCCAATTCAAATGCATTCCGCTGTATTAAATTAAAAGGTCATTTGGAAAGTTCATGTCACCTCAGAACAAACAAAAAAACGCCAAGAATTTCTCAAGTAACTTGAGTTGAGTCGAGGCGAGTCGCGTCGTTGGCTGATGTCGTTGGTAGTCCTTTTGTGCGAATAGAAAACATCACTTTGTTCTTTTTTGTTAATAGAACACCAGAGCACATAAAGGCAAACACAGCGATGTGGTTTTTCTTTTGTTAATACAAATCCAACAAACTATACAGGACTTAGATGCCTTATGCCATTTTGTATATACTGTCGAGATGTATATTAGGGTGGGTCGCCGAAATGGATTGTGCTGTGAAAGCTAATGTATTATGGCATACCATAAAAGCTATTGCACAATTCAGCATTTTCTAGGGGGTTATGTTGAAAAAATCAGTTTCCGCCTATTTAGCACAGAGCAGATCTGTATTATTAACAAGCGAGAGTTAGGGAAGGTGTTCGGTAGTCTCAGGGAGAAAAGGGAGATTCTGTTATTAACAAACGAGTGTAATATTTAATCGATTATCTCTACAGCGGTCGGTGGAAACCTCAGTGGTGTAGTTTGTGATAAGTTCGCAGATTGCAATCTTTCCAGAAAAAAAAATCGAAAAGTGTAGGCGCCCCGGTAGGCGAGTTGGTAGCGTGCTTGCCTATCAGCGTGGGGGTTGTGGGATCGATTCCCACCAGAGGCTTTGGTCTGTCGCTGCAAAAATCTAAACATATGGTCTTTGTCACCCGGTTTACCCTTGGACCCAAAATTAGAATATAAATTTACTTTGTATTGTAATTAATAATAAATAAATAAATAAAAAAAAAATCGAAAAATGCCTCTCGAGCCACCATTTGTCCGTCATTACCTTCATCGTGAATTCTTTGACCATTAAGCGGAATGTTCCAAACTTAAATCTTATCCAGAATGTCATTACCTCGTCCATATCGTGGTGTAAAAGTAAAGCAAGTATTGATGCATTTTAAGTGAGCTGTACCTTTTAATTCTATTTATCTTCATTATTATGTGGTAATGACTGTTTTTGCTGGGGTTTGTCCTGGCACCTGGAGATCTCAGTCAGTACTCACTACTGCCAGTGCTCCATGGACCACAGCTGCCACTTCCTTAGCATCGTTTTTATTTCAGGTCCCACCAAAGTTTCAATCCACCCTAATATTCGTATGCATCTATTCTTTATAGCTTAGAGTATTTCTTCTGTGTATTTGTGATTGTTGATAGTATTTGTGTAGAGTCGCGTTAAAGTACATTGACTCGTAGTCGTCAGGCATACAATACATATTTATTCAGTCATACTTGCATACATATGTAAAGGGTGTTTTTTATTGAGGTATAGAACTTCGAATTGAAATAAAACACAAGAAAATCGTTTTAATGTCCATCAATTTGGCTTTATTGGAAAGATAATTTTATGCCATTAATGTTTAAATATGATTTCGGGCATGTGGCCGCCGCGGCTGGCTCGAATAAAGCCAATTCTACAGGTAAAATTTTCAACCACTTGTTGGAACCACAACTCATCCACATTCATGCCATCCAATTCGGGAACAAAATAGTGGGTTATCATGGCTCTATACCGGTCTCCATTAACGGACTCTCCAGCATTATTTCGGAAGAAGTATGGCCCAATGACTCCACCAGCCCATAGAGCACACCAAACAGTCAGTGTTTGAGGATGTAATGGCATAAAATGGACGGAGCTTGCGGTGAACTTCGCGAACTGAACCATTACTTTCGAAATAAATTTGCACGATTTGCAAGCGTTGTTCTTTTGTCAACCTGTTCATGATGAAATGGCAAACCAAACTAAATATTAATCACTTGACAGCTGACAAAATGGCCGCCAGTTAAAAAAGTGATGCCAACTTAAAGTTCTATATCCCAATAAAAAAACACCCTTTATATACGTGGTCATGTCCTTCTCATAATGTGGGTATATAACTACTGGATAAAGCTCGAATATTTCATATCCAAAATATTACAAAAGCTTTATATTACATATTAATGTGTACGTCTGTGTATGCACGTATAAATGGCTGCAAGTGTGTCTGTGTGTGTGTGTGTGTGTGTGTGTGTGTTTGTCTACAGAATTATATATAAAAATAAATATCCTTTTATTACATGTCGGCCAAAAAGCCTATTGTATTACACAGAGATGGGAAATCATAAGGGTCTTGTGAAAAAATTGTATGCAGTCGAAGGATTTTACAACCTGTAGTTGGTGTAGATATTTATTTGAGTAGGTTAGGTTGCTTTGACAGCTGCCTGAAAGATATCTCATTTGGGTCCAATAAGAGGCCCCGTTGTGGTTAACTAGTCGCCCAAAATATATCCTAGATCGCCTTTCTTCAGCCAACCTGACGCCGAAATAAAGGAGTACAGTTTGCCCATGTCATAGTTGCAGATCGGACATTGTCCGCCTTAACCGCATAAAAGCCGGGCAATGGCAGAGAAGGTATTCGGTAGTCTCCACCTTCTCTTCATTGTTGCAGCTTCTACAGAAGTCCTTGTATGGGATAGTGTGTGTCCAGTGGCAAGAGCGATCTTATTTTATGAACAATTCCATTAATTTAAAAATATTTTAGGCAAAAGCACCCCGGTAGGCGAGTTGGTAGCGTGCTTGCCTATCAGCATGGGGGTTGTGGGTTCGATTCCCACCGGAGGCTTTGGTCTGTCGTGTCACCCGGTTTACCCTTGGACCCAAAAATTAGAATATAAATTTACTGTGTATTGTAATTAATAATAAATAAAAATAAATATTTTAGGCAATATTTTCGTATTAATCCATTCGAATCCAATAAACCTCCTAATTAAATAACTTAAACAAATTTCCATACATTTGGCATTTGTTATTTATTTGTATCCATTACAATCTATTAGGGCCACAAGTTAGATGCAACATCAATGAGTCGGCCGCCTTTATGGACACTGGCAACCTTTTAATGGGGTTTGCATAAATTCTTCTAGCATCTCGGCGATATAGCACTGATTTCGACAGGAGAGTTTGCCTGGAGGTCGTCAATGGTCTGGGGCATGAATCCACTGAAACAAGTCCGAAGGTGTCAAATCTGTAGTCAATGTCGCCTTTTTGGACTCCACTCGTCCGCGGAATTTTCATTGAAGAAACTGAATTCATTGAATTTTGCTGTGGCACTGGAACTACTGACGCCAGACATCTATCAATATCGATTTCCATCGACTGGTTTATCCTCTATTAAGGAAAACTACAAAGGTCAGCTGGGTCGAATCTCGAAAAATATAGTCCACCATTAATCGTAGCCTTAGGATTATGCTCCCGGAGTGATAAATGAGGCAACCTAATGTCTGACAAGAGAAATCCTGCCAGTGCTACCGTTGTGCGACTAAAGTAGCAATTTGCGACTTTTTTGACGGTTGTAAAAGTTATTTGGCGGACCCTGTATATGTACTATGGCCTGCCAGCTTGGATTCTCAATCTGCGCCCAAGTTTGTTCACACCTTTGCCCACCGCAAAAATTCTTTTTTATAAAACATATTTCATTACCGTTTTGTGGCGAGCACAAGCAAAACAAAAAGCAAACAAAATATATGAAATGAAATAAAGCACATAGCAGAAAACTAACACAAGGCAGACTTTTCACGCAACTGACTTTTCACACAAACCCCAACCCGGGACAGGGCACAGCGTTACAAACCAAAACCTACAAACACACACTTCTAAAATAAACGAACACAACAAAAAAACAGGAGTTAACAAACCAAACATAAAAACTACATAGCCAAACCGAAGGAACAAACAACCAAAGCGAAACCAACTCCTTCTCACCGCCATCCTTCTGCTCCGGCTCCGGCTCCCACTCAGCATCTTCACAATGTTGATTATTGCATTCATACGCAAAGCATACAGTAACCACTGACATGCCACCCGTGCCACACAGAAATGCCCATTCAATCCGGCAACTTAAAGGTTCCTCGGCACACACCAAAACAAATGTGAATGGAACTTCTCCGGTATTGACACTCTTCAACACGTTTAAAAAATATATGAGTGCACTTTTGCAAGAGCCATTGCAAAAACGCAAACTGAGTGAAGTGATGGAACGTTTGTTTGATGGCTGACTGGCTGGCTGGCTGACTGGCTCGCCCGAATGATGATGATGCCGTCTATGATGTCTATGATGATGGAGCACATGATGATGGTACTACTCCTCATGGTGTAATGAATAGTAACCATTTTTGCAATGCAATAACTATTTTTGTTTTCACTGAAAAAAGAAATACTGCCTCCTTAGAGCTTCTGGCATTGAACTTTACATTAATACTACTGCGCCAACGCATCCATAGACGGTGGGACAAACGAGGGAAATGGACATGGTTGGAGAAAAGTGAACTTTTTTTCGGCCGACTTGGATTCCCACAATTTTTCTTTTATCAATGTATCGAAGGCAGTCTTTAAGCTTCCCATGTTTTTTGCTGATTTAATCTGAACTGATAGGGTTGCATCAGTTCACCTAGTTAATCTTTCGCCCAATATGGTTGATAAGATATTCCGTGGTAATTGACCGCAACGCTTTTGTCGTATGTATGAGTTAATTTCCTTCCGTCTTATACAGCTCTGCTGGTAATTCCCTCGACTCACGAGGTCTCGTTGTTGCTAGTTTAACCTCATCTAGGTTAGGAGGTGGACATTCATCTATGATATTCGTATGTTTCGGTTTACTTTCTATATAAGTTCGCAAATTCCGTGGAGAAGACTTAGATTCCGATCCATTTTTAACGATCATACTGTCTGTACGAGGGCAGATCAATAATTCCGTAACTATTCGAATAAAACACAATTTTTTTTTTCCAAAAAAACACTAAACTAACAAAGTGAGTACAATGAAATTCAGCAACGTGTTAGCGTATATTAATGTCCATATATTTTTTCTGGATGAAATGGTTGGAAATTCTCAAGGATATTAAAGGACAAAATTTTGAAAGGACTTGAATAAGGTCCTTTTGTCCTGATATAACAACACAAATATTTTTGCCAAATTGAGGGGAGTCTCCTCTTTCATTTGCTTTTTATCTCAGCATCGTAGGATGAGTAGAAATATATAAAATATTTTTTTCTATTTAAATGTCCTTTAAAACTTTAAAGTCCTCTAAAAAGGACAAATGACCAGAGAATGAAAAACTGTAAACACAGTTTTACTCCAGAAAGCCTCTAGTTTCACGTGTATAAGGTCTTGCTCATGTGTTAACATTAGTGTTGTACAGTGTAATAGGCACATAGGTTTTACTCAGTCTTTTCTCTGTATTCCATTTTTAGAAAAGTTTAGAATTCAAAATGATGCCCAGGTATTTCGAATCTCTAAATGTTCAATTGAGCCAATTATTTAGTTCTCTACAAATTTAATAATTAATTTAAAACTTATTTAAGTTTGCAACAATTGAGTTTATTATTTGTTCCTTTATTCAATAAGCACTAATGCAATTGGCCCATTATTTAATAGCTCTATTGAAAATGTCATTTTATTCCACGGTGTTCCATCATCGTCAACATCATTGCCGACATCCCAAGAAATCATTGCTATATTGCCATAGACTTTACACAGTCCCGTCCGTCCGTCCGTACCTCTGTCTCATCGGTGAATCAAAGTTGCCAACCAAACGACAGTGGCAAACTCCGGCACATCATCAACAATGCCAATGATTCCCTAGAAATTTGTAGCCTTAGGGCGATTTTTATGAAACATATTTATTCTTCTCCAGCGATGGTTTCGTTGCCTCCCCAGCCAGGCCGTCTTGGCAGGCTTTCTGCCCAGCTATTCCCCAACCGCGTCCATGACGTTTTGCGTCTGTTTTTATTTGCTATCCTCGTCGTAGCAGTTGAGCCGTTTTTTTTTTTTTGCTGGCCGCATAAATTGCGTTTTCTTTTCATGCCTTTCACATTTGCAGATATGTACAAACGTACATACATTCGTACACACGTATTGTGCGAAATTTGTTTATGAAACTCATAAAAACTCTTTCCTGACTGGAATTGGAAAAAAAAAGTAAAACAAGAAAAAATATACGAATCCTTCACTTACACACAGTACAATAAACTCGAATCCTTTTTATTCGGTTCGTATTTTTTTTTTTTTAATAAATACAGGCAGACATTGAGGGAGGCTGTGTATGTGTGTCTGTCGGTGTGTGTGCTTGTATTGAGGTTTAATTAAATTTCGAGCCCGACTATTTTCTATGGAAATTGTGTGTGCATTGCCATTCATTAAATTTTCCATTTGACGCCAAAATAAAAGAACGAGCGAGTCTTTGAAAAGCTCTTTCATTTTGAATTGTTATCAATTAAAACTGAAGTGTGGATCAATTAGAGCATTTTGTTTGCAGTTGTTTTCGAAAAGGCTTTGTGTGGCATGAAGCCGAGAGATAAGCTTTATCACTTAGACAAAAAAAAACTTACAAAACACATGTGCAACCAAAAAAAAAAAATTCTTGTTTGTTAGCGAAAAACATTTTCAAATAAAATTTGAATAGAAAATTTGGTTAAAGAGCTGTAAGAATATTAGAATTGGTGAATTCAACTAAAGACAACGAATAGGCCATAATCTCACCACTACCATGGGTTATAATTCCATCTGTTTAAAACTTATTTTAACTAGGTAATAAAAAAGTTTCAATCAGGATTAGCGTCTGACATATAATCTCACCCATTCATGGATTATTTATAAAGCTAATACGGGACATAAGTTGATAAAATTAGAGCGAACTGGGTCCTTTGTGTGGCAATTACCAGAGGGCGTTCCTTCCATGCTCCATCATAAAATGTATTGAACATATTACACGATTTCTGAAAGTAGCGATTTGGTACATTTTTATGGGAGCTACGACAGATGGGTTTGAACCTATTGAGGTGTATTAAATTTAGGCAAGTTGCATTCATTATGGAAAATGTGATGTGAGTTTGAATTTAAGCTTAAATAAGCTTTGTATGGGTCGTTGAGTTTATTTCAAAAAAGACAAAATGAAGGGCTTATTGCAAAAACACGATAAGCCACAAAATGAAAATACTGAGAAAATCGCCTTTGAAGTTTGAAATAAATGCAGAAAATAGGGGTTTGATGAAATCATGATTGAAATACTTGTAATTAGTGTTTAAGGACGACTACTATCACATACCAGTCCATGAATACCTAGAAAACTTCGGAAACCGCTATTTTCAAAAAAAAGTGTGGCTTATCGAGTTATTGCATACATTTTATTTAAATTTTTTTTATTTTGAATATCAAAAGTTTTGTTATTTTGGTTGAAATAAAGTGGCTTATCGTGTTTTTGCAGTACAAAATTTTTTATTTTTCTTTTTTAAAAAAGTAAATGAAATAAATATTAAAATGTTAATTACATTAAATAATTGCAATGGTGTAAAGTAATTGAATAAACTGAAAAAAAAACACTTTTTGAAATCGTGTGGCTTATCGTGTTTTTACAATAAGCCCTTCATATGTAATTCCATTAGATTTTTTTTGCAATAACAGGATAAGCCACACCAGATAAAATAAATCATACCTCGCTGGTTTCTGAAATTACTTCATACCCAGTCGGCAAAAAGCCTTTGTCTACCACGCTGTCATCAGTATCATCAATAAAATAGTCACTTTCGCTAATATCTTCACCAGAATCCATCGTTTTGTATTACGGTCTTCTTAATTGTTGTGGCTTATCGAGTTTTTGACAAAAAATATTTATGAATAAAATCGAAATGCAAAAAGTAACATTTGCTATAGGTCAGAAATAAAACGGACAATTGCTAAAATATTTTCAGTGAACGTTGCAATGGTGTAAAGTAATTGAATGAGCTGAAAAAACCACTTTTTGAAATCGTGTGGCTTATCGTGTTTTTGCAATAAGCCCTTCAAATGGAAATAAATACTTTCAATCCCATAAGCATGTTTATATGTATCGAGTCGAGTTGGTAGCGTGCTTGCCTATCAGCGTGGGGGTTGTGAGTTCGATTTCCACCAGAGGCTTTGGTCTGTCGCTGCAAAAATCTAACCATATGGTCTGTGACACCCAAAATTAGAATATAAATTTACTTTGTATTGTTATTAATAATAAATAAATAAAATAAAATATGTACAGTCTCCGCCACACCACTCACCATCATTCTCTAATCGTCCAATACCAGTCCATTGATTTTAAACAAAGGACTCCCGACGTGTCGACCTATTTTGGCTCACCTGTAAACCAACTGTCCCCATGTTATTTATACTTGAATCCAGTGGTCACTATAATTGGTTTCCTGCACACTTCAATATGGCACCAATCACAAATGGTCAAAAACCAATCAGAGAAAAATGGCCCAGAGACCAATCGACTAATCCTTCATACTCCCAAGACTTAATGGAGCTATTCTTAGCTAAGAGCGGAATACCGAAAGAAGGAAGCCCTATGTGACTTTTGCAATTATGGAAAGGTTCTGGACCAAATAGAGCCTTCAACCGATATAATAATACATTGAATGTAGCGTCCTGGTATGTTGGCGTACAGGATATACAAAATCACATCTCTTCAATCTCCAAGACTAGCCTGTGTGGGCATTACGGGAGCACTGAGATTAGCTTCCATAGATGTCCATCTTTGGATCTCTCTCTCTCTCTCTGTCTACGAGAAACCAACAGGATTAAACAAAAGTCCTAGGAGCAGGTTGAGATGCCAAATAAAATAGAAGACTCGCTACATGTCACCGATAATGAAATTCTAGAAAACACTGAAATTTCCATACCATCTAGTCATTCATACCAAGTCCTCCGGAGGTCGAAGACAAATGGCTCAACCGCGATTTGTCGACGTCTTTTGAGTGGGTTCAAATAAATAGAGATATGGATATGGACGATTCAGACAATCCTGATGTTCTGGGCATGAAGACACAGGGTGGTGCTAACTGGGCTAGCTTTCAAGAGTTTAGGATTTTTGAAGCGGTGCAAAAAAATCATCTTTGCAGCCTCAAACTGATCTCATTTATTGGGCCTTAGTCTAAGAAGTAGCACCAATCTTGTACGAACGAGGGTAGAATAATACAAATGAAGCAACTGGTGGTCAATTCGTCAATTAGGCTTTTTTAAGCGGTGCAAAAAATATTTCTCCCCATCTGATCTGGTAAATATTTACACCAACTCCGGCCAAAAACGGGCAGGAGTTCCAAAGTCATCTTTGCAGCCTCAAACTGAGTTTTACATAACTGTGGCTTATCTACGAACTCATTTATTGGGTCATAGTTTAAGACGTAGCACCAATCTTGTACGAACGAGGATAGAATAATATAAATGATGCAACTGGTGGTCAATTCGTCAATTAGGCTTTTTGATCTGATCTGGCCAAAAATGGGCAGGAGTTCCAAAGTCGTCTTTAGAGCTTCTGCAACGAGTACAGAGGAGAGTGATGGTATTCTACTGTATTGCCTTCCTTCTAATATGCTGTGGTTCCCTGTAGTACAAAAATGTTCTAAATTATTTTTCTATTGAAAGATTTTCGTAAATTTAGTTTTCTTTTAATTCAACTTTTTGGGACATAATTTGATATAACTTGAAAACGACTTGTCCGATTTGTTTAAAATAAATTTTAAAAACTTGATTATTAATTATTTTTAATCTTTGAACCTAAATGACAGTTTCAAAGGCATAAACGAATATAAGCCGACATTTTTTTTTTTTGTTGAAACAAAAATCGAATTTACTTTCGGCAAAATAAGCAAAATCATTTTTAAATTTTCTTCTTCTGGGATTATCGATAACTTCCTTTGATTTTGTGGAAGCTTCAATTTTCTGATACTAGGGTGTTACATTTTGGGTAGTAGCAACTGATATGATTAGTCAGTACCAGTGGTCAATAACTTCAAAAACAGAAAAATTTTTCTCTATGAGACAAGAAACTTCGATGTATCACACTTTAAGATCCGAAAGTAAATGCGAAAGATATAAAGAAATATGTAAAAGCGCGACACCTACGCTCGCAAAAAAAAATCCAAAAATATGGCTCTTTGAAAAATTCCCCCCAAAAAAAGAAGAAGAATTCCCCAAAAAAAAATTTTTTTTAAAAAATGTCATAATGAAAAATTCCCCAAAAAATGTGGGGAATTCTGCAAAAATACGGCTCTTTGAAAAATTCCCCCCAAAAAAAGAAGAAGATTTCCCCAAAAAAAAATGTTAAAAAAATGTCATAATGTTTTCATTATTCCCCAAAAAATGTGGGGAATTCTGCAAAAATACGGCTCTTTGAAAAATTTCCCCCAAAAAAAGAAGAAGATTAAAAAATGTTAACAAAAATGACATAATGAAAAATTCCCCAAAAAATGTGGTGAATTCTGCAAAAATACGGCTCTTTGAAAAATTTTCCCCAAAAAAAAATGTCATAATGAAAAATTCCCCAAAAAATGTGGGGAATTCATATTTAAAATTAAATATTTAATTTTTTTTTTAAAAAAATCTCATAATGAAAAATTCCCCAAAAAAAGAGGGGAATTAATATTTAATTTTTTGTTTTATTTGTTTAAATTTTTGGTGCATTTTTCGTATGAAAAATTCCAAAATTTTCCAATTGTGGGGGTTTTTTTTTTGTTTGGTTACGTTTTTGGTTTTGATTAAGAATCTAATTATAGAATTTAAGAAAATTACCCCAATTTCAAAAAATCGCCCCAAAATGTTACATTGACCACAGGAACACTTAATTTTTCATATTTTGCTGGGGCCATTGTTCTTTTTTGAAATTGAGGTCATTTTCCAAACGTGACAATTAGGGTCGTATCTCCAATACATTATAAAAACAAATACCGCGCTCGAACGGGCTCTATATATGTTTTTTTACTTTTGTTTGTAATTGTTTTTAATTTGACTTTGGTAAAATATTGCATAATGAAAACTCAACCCATATTTTTGATTTTTTCCAAATTAAAAACATCATATTTCATAATATTTGGGAGATTTTGTATTGGGTAATTTTTCAAAAATTGTTTAGCGGATTTTTCCGAATTTTTGGCTCATTTCATATTGAGCTTTTGGGAGGGATTTTTCATGTATTTTGGGGTATTCTTTATTTGGGGCATTCTTAATTTTTCATTTCGGGTATTTTTCATAGAGCCCAAAAAAACTACATATGTATTTTGTTTTTTACCTGTAAGGTGGTACGCTCTAATATACACTGTCACTTAATTACTGTAGTGATGTCTTTATTCCCTTAACCCTCCATTCCGCCAAAGACACTATCTGCTTGTGTTTAACCGACATTAACCCGCGACATTGCCCGATCTACCCGAGTACATACATCAAATGCTAATCTCTACCGAAAACGTACAAATATGAATTTGACCGCCTTGATTATAACCTTTACCCAAACTTATGAACAATCACCATAATTTCCCACGGAAACCATTGGCATAAAATCACAATTTCCTACAATTTTGCATAAGCATTTAACAAATTTTGCACAAACGTAAGGAAATCCAACACAAAGAGAAAAAAACGCATAAATTTAATTTTACACCAACAAAAGTGAAAGTCATCCATTCAAGTGGCATTTGGCAAACAATGTCATGATAGAGGATAAATTAAATAGTACAAAGGTGGAAATAAAATTTCAAGATCCAACCGAAAAAAAAAAAAATAAACACATAAATTTTATGACAGACTATCTGTCGGTTGGTCGGTCTGGGTCTTTGGCTGAATTGCATAATAATAAAGTTTGGTTGGCGGTACGCAATAAAAACCATATTTGAATGACACTGAGATATGGACCGAATGAAATATTTCCTTGTAAATATATCATTTTACTCTCATACTCACTTGGCGAGTAAACTAACCAAAATGAAATATTGTGTATGTATGTGTGTATGCTGAAAAAAAGAACAAAAACAACAACAAAACTCACTGTAGAATTACGTGAATATGAAAAGGTTCCGCACGCACCAACAGCCGGAAAGCACCCGCGAAAGGCATACGAATTTAACGGGTGCTTAACATATCAAAGACACATGTGAGTGTAGTGTGTGGCAGCGAGAAGGACGACGGCTCTACAAGGACTTTAATAATAACTGCAACCATGACAAGCCAAACACTAACAACAAGCTTGCCCTTTATTTTTTTCTACCAAAAATAAAAAAAACAAACAGAGGAACCAACACCGATTCCGACACGGAGAAAAACAACCACTCAGGGAAATGTTTTCATACCAACTTTCACCCGCATCATTCCATACAACTGATGAGGATGATGAAAAGACAACAGAAAACCGAAAGAATTGTACAACAATATAAATAAATATGTTGGCTATGTGTGGCAAAAAGTGTGGACAATGGGAGTGATGGAAAGTACTTACAAAGGTAAGTGAAACAATTTGCCACGTTCGTCGAACAAATAATAAACCTCCAACCAGAGGGCTGTAGAAAGATTTTGTAATGCAGTTGAACTCGCTCTAATCTTTTTCCAGGCCTCTGGTTTTCCTTCAGAACGTTTGCATGCCAGCTTTTTTGTTAAAAAGAAAATTATTTGTTTCTCCGAAATCCACTACAAAAATTTAATATTATTTTAATTACACCGTGTTACACACATTGTGTCCTTTGAACCAAATTTACTTTTTCGGAAAGGGGATAAAAAATAAAAATACACGTGTATCGGCGATTTTGATGTACACGTCAGATTTTTTTTTTTTTAAGTTTGAAGTATATGAAGCTCGTAGTGGCCTGTGTGAAAGCCTTTGGACCAATTTTTAACCCTTTTTCAGTGATCCAATCGAGCTGATTTTTTGAAGGCAGACTCGTGGAAATGTCTGTATCACGTCAAATTTTTTAAAAAATAGATTTTTATCAATTCTCAGATTTTAAATTTTTTTTTTTATTGTTTTTTTTAAGATTTCAGTCAAAAAACATTTTTTTTCGTAACGCTTAAGTAGTTTAAAAATTTGGAGTCTCTTCAAGTTATGCTAAGAAAAGTGAAAAAAATATTTTTTTTCAAAAATAATAAAAGTTGGGGAAAATTTGAGAATTGATAAAAAATTGTTTTTTGACGTGATGCAGACATTTCCACGAGTCTGCCTGCCAAAAATCAGCTCGATTGGATCACTGAAAAAGGGTTAAAAATCGGTCCAAAGGCTTTCACACAGGAAAAAAAATGTTTTGTGATAAAACTGTCAGTGTTGCCACATCAACAGCTGAAAGTGTGGATTGATTTGACTGACCACTTAAAAACGTATTTGGTTATACATATTTAAAATTGGAATTCTACAGAATTACATTTATTGGATCTTAGTCTAAGAAGTAGCACCAATCACGTACAAACGAGGATAGAACAAAATTAATAATGCAACAGGTGATCAATTCGTAAATATTTTATTTATTTATGAATTACAATACAAAGTAAATTTATATTAAAAATTTGGGTCCAACGATAAACCGGGTGACACAGACCTTTTGGCAAGATTTTTGCAGCGACAGATTAAAGCCTCTGGTGGGAAACGAACCCACAGCCCCCCGTATGTCGCCTTCCGACATCAGTCAGTATAAACTACCTAAGTTATTTCCAATCTGAATGATTACACCCTGACTGAAATGTTTTCAAGCATAATTCATTATGTACCACGTTGCGTTTTCGCATCATCAACTTTACGCTTTACCCAATTCAATTTAATTTTGTAAGTATGTACATATTATTTGGAGTGTTGCCTTTACAAAAAAGTATCATAAATAAATTCCGTCATAATATTCAAACTGTTGACAAAATTGTCTGTAAAATAGAGAAACAGCGCAGCCAATGGAAGAAATCATATAAAAAGAAGTGTAATACACATCAAAACGTGTAGTCTGAAGACCGTTATAACAAATTATATGGATAATAAGCCGGAAACTTTAGCTAGATACGAGTATCGAGGTCTTCAAAGTTTGCGTTGCGAAAACGCATCATTGCCAATTTTTATTAAGAGGAGTGGTACCGTCCACTTTTTTCAGGACATCTAAAAGCTCATGACATATGGTGGTTCAAAATTTAAAGGTGTGAGGGATGTGCTTCGCCCCCTTGTCCAATGCTGACCTAATATTGGCAGGAACAATACCCGTAGCGGATATAGAACATTTAAGAGAATTATCCCCAATAGCGCCAGTGATATGGTAGTTTTAAAAGAGAGGTTGTGTGTGAGGCGCCACGCCCTTTGTCTTATTATCATCTAATATAGCCAGGAATCATGGCTCTTTCAGCAGAAACTTCCAATTAAAATTCAAAGAAATCTAAACTTATATGGTAGTTTCGAAACATGGGTTCAGTGGGAGGATCCACGCCCACTGTAAATATCGGGTATTTTATCTTTCAACCTAGAACCATTCATGCACATCCACGGTTGGGCGGTTTTGGAAATTACCGTGTACGATTTGAGTTGTATTTTGTGTGTGATGAGGTGGAAAGGATCGAGTACAAGAATATTTATTCAAGCTTCATTGTAATGGGAGTAGAATTGCAATGAAATTTTCTTAAAATCGTTACGAAACGGACATACACAATTCACTTGTTTGAGGAATGAATCGAGGGTGACTTTTTTATATTTTAATTGCATTACAATATAAAATTAATTTTTAGATTGTTGCAGCGACAGATCAAAGCCTCTGGTGGCGATCGAACCCACAACCCCCACGCTGATGGGCAAGCACGCTAACTACTCGCCTACCGGGTCGCTTGAGGGTGACTTTATATAACAGATACATCAAAAGACCAAGACCTATAAGATCTTGCCTTGAGGAGAAAGTTTAGAGACTCTGAACTTAATAGACATTTTTTAACTAAGTGGTTTCTAATTGTTAATGAATTTACAATCCTTACTTCTCCAACTTCCATCATTCCAAAAATTCCTTTCTTGTGACGAGGGGTATGAGTGATGAGGGCCCGAGCGAGGAAGAGAGGTGCTGTGGGGCATGGAAAAAAATGTTCTCGCATGATAAATCGCTTAAATAAACTTCTTTTTTATGCAAATTAACATAACAACTACAATGACAACAACAACAACAACAATAAGCATAACACCAACGACAACAATTCGCACACTATTCCATTTTTCACACCCATACACACACCCCCATATATATATGCATTCCAACACATTCGCAATATGCCTTTGTGTGTTTGAATGTGACTGTATGTGTTAAGTGTTAACTGCGAGATTTTTATGTGAATGCATGCCCACACCTACACCTACGCATATCACTGAAAGCAAGAATGCAGGCGTATGTGTAAGTGTCTGAAAGCTTTTTTCCTTTAGTGAATATGTTTATTTGTAAGGGCGTGTGTGTGTGAGTGTGTGTTTGGTACGTGCTAAAAAATTTCACGGTCTGGCAACTTAATTCATTCATACGTTCGTTCGTTCATTCGCTGTGAGTTATTTTATCATCATCATTTTTATTTACATTTCGAAATAAATCCCACATAAAACAAAACAATTCATCTTTTCTCTTTCTGTCGCTCTCATTGTGTGATACTTAGTTACGTGTGTGTGTGTGTATTTCTAGTCTTGCCTTTATTCCTTCCACTTTCTGTATGTGTCTCTTTGTAATTGTGAACATTTCTAAAGCTTTTGCCATTCATTCACAAATTTAGACATTTTTCACGTGCAACGTTTTCTGTTTTTTTTCTGTTTCTTTGTGTTATTCGTTTTGTTTTTGCTTTCGGTGTGAAAGAACGTTTTACAACAGCTCGTTAAGATTTGCTGAATAAATCATAGAATGTTTTAAGTTCTCATTGTCGTTGCTGTGTTCTTCATCTTGGCCAAGGTAGACGAGCTACCCAGCAACGCCATATGTTGCCGTTGATTTAAACGTGTGATTTTATGTGAACATCGTGTATCCCTCGGGAGGAATGAGGAAGGGGTATTGAGCGTAGCAAATGAGGTCTTTGCGAGTAACAAGGTCTTCATTATTAATGTCAGCGTGTGAGAGTCTCTCCTACAGGAAGTACTTTTCTTTGTATGCTGTACAGGAACTCTGTGAGTGGCGCTCTACAAGTTGTGATCAATTATTTTGGTGAGATTTACAAAACAAACAAAATATCGGGTAATATTTATTATGAATTAAAAAAAAAAAACATGACTAATCATATCAATTAGGATGTTAGCAGATGCAATTACATTTTCAACTGATTATTCCGTTAATAAAAATGTAAATCAAAAATTTATTTATATTTCAATTGTGAGTCGAGTAGATGGTTAATTGTTTACTTACTTACTTAGGTTGGATCTACAAGCTGTTGTTGGTCTTCGCCTGATTAATAAGTGATTTTCGAGCACTTCGTTTTTCTGCTTGGCTTCTGCAGTTCGTGATACCAAGCCTCTTCATGTCTTCTTCCACTTGGTTCATCCACCGGTGTCTCGGTCTTCCGAGCGCAATCGCTGTATTTTGATACGCTTGACTACGTTCATGTCGGGATACAGCTCACGGTTCGTTCGACGTCTATACTCCTCGTTAACACAGAGATTTTGCAAAGGATTTTTCTCTCAAATACACCCAGCACAGCTTCATTTGCTTTCGGATGAAAGCTGTTTGGGCGCCATAAAGAAGCCCGGGTAGAATAAGTGTGTTGTACAGTGTTATTTTAGTTCGACGAGAGAGGACTCTCTTATTGAATTGTTTATTAAGCCCGAAAGAACATCCAGCCTTCACTATTACGCCTTCTTTGCGCCGCGATGATTGCCTGGCCGTTGCAAGCATAAGTTTTCACCATCAGACCCATCTTCGCCGATTCCTTCTCGATTCTAGAAAAAGAGCTCTGTCCTTCCGGCGATGTCAATGCCGTTCGCATATGCGAGGAGAATGTGCCAGTTTTATTAACTTCTGAATTTTCTAATATCTTCTCCATCAGGATGTTGAAGATGTTACACGATAAGTGAATGGTGCGGAAGGTCACTTCCTACTATACAATTCTGATGTACTGCGGTCTCCTGAGTACAAAAAAGGCTGACATTGTTTTAAAATTATTTTTTTTTTTAGTGCCCAAGTTTTGGGTTTAAAACTATTTATAAAGCCATAACCAAAAGTAAATGTTTTGCAGCCTGACTTTTCCCACTCCGACATTCACAGTCCCTACACCATCTACCTATTTACACTAGGGAATGAACCAGTGTGGGGTGCCAGTTGTATTTATTACCAATCACAGCAAGTTATGGTGAATATCATACCAATGTAAAAAACCAATAATGTTCAATTTGCGTTAACAATCACAAAATCAAAGTAAAAAGTCATCATTAGAATATTGAAGTCAATACAGTTACGAGCATATGTTTATTTAAATATACTCACTTATGTGCATATCAATACACATACATACATCAGTAATTAACTAGAAAGCTGTATTCCAAACTTATCTAAAAGAAATGGGATTTTCGAAATTAAGTTACTCGTACTTTTACAATTATTTGCATTTAATCAACACAACACACTTCAAAAACAACACATACAGCCAACAATCCGCCCGACTACGACTGTGCCAAGGAAAATTCAATTTTCTAGATTAACATCTAAATTTTAATTATCTGAAGTTTGTCATCAGGAAAGCACAACAACAACGACGATGGCGATGACATCAACACCAGATCCAACCAGTTCAGGTCACAATAACAACAGCAAGAACAACGACAACCAGTAGACAAAATGTAAACGCCTTTCGAAAAATTGACTAATTTCCTATCATCACAACACAAACAGACATAAATTAGAAAACTACGCCAAACGACCGAACCACCGACGAGCTGGCCGACCACACCGTTCTACGCCACACCACAATGCATCGCACCATCGCACCAAACCAACGTCCCATCCAACCGTTCAAACTGCCTGTCAGCCATCCTACCCAGTGACCTGAGACCTGAGTTGGGTCAAGTGAAATGAATTCACAGGAAATTATAAAACATAAACTTATAAATTATGTCATAAAATGATGGGAGATAAAACTTAAACATCCATACACCCGTACAAACACAGATATCACACACACACACACGCTCTTAGCTAACTAAAAATAAATACTTGGACTCGTATCTAAAAAGAAAGTCTTTTAATTAGAGTCTTCAATTTCACAGAAATATACAAAGCAAACAAAAACTCATCCAAAGTGGAAGGGTTGATCTTTCGGGCTTCGGTGTAGAAGATGCTTACAATCATTTATTAGCCAAAGGCGGCCGAGTTTGGAGTGAGGGGAAATGTATTACTATCAAATATTTACTAAGAAAAATTAAAAAATTTAATAAATATATTTTTTCTATACAAAAAGTTAAACGGCATTATGTTTTCTATAGAAAACGTGCAATGACAACAGTTTTTCTATAGAAAACGTGCAATGACAACAGTTTTTCTATAGAAAACTTGCAATGACAACAATTTTTCTATAGAAAACTTGCAATGACAACAATTTTTCTATAGAAAACATGCAATGACAACAATTTTTCTATAGAAAACTTGCAATGACAACAATTTTTCTATAGAAAACTTGCAATGACAACAATTTTTCTATAGAAAACTTGCAATGACAACAATTTTTCTATAGAAAACTTGCAATGACCAAAATTTTTCTATAGAAAACTTGCAATGACCAAAATTTTTCTATAGAAAACTTGCAATGACCAAAATTTTTCTATAGAAAACTTGCAATGACCAAAATTTTTCTATAGAAAACTTGCAATGACCAAAATTTTTCTATAGAAAACTTGCAATGACCAAAATTTTTCTATAGAAAACTTGCAATGACCAAAATTTTTCTATAGAAAACTTGCAATGACCAAAATTTTTCTATAGAAAACTTGCAATGACCAAAATTTTTCTATAGAAAACTTGCAATGACCAAAATTTTTCTATAGAAAACATGCAATGACAACAATTGTTCTATAGAAAACTTGCAATGACAACAATTTTTCTATAGAAAACTTGCAATGACAACAATTTTTCTATAGAAAACTTGCAATGACAACAATTTTTCTATAGAAAACTTGCAATGACAACAATTTTTCTATAGAAAACTTGCAATGACAACAATTTTTCTATAGAAAACTTGCAATGACAACAATTTTTCTATAGAAAACTTGCAATGACAACAATTTTTCTATAGAAAACTTGCAATGACAACAATTTTTCTATAGAAAACTTGCAATGACAACAATTTTTCTATAGAAAACTTGCAATGACAACAATTTTTCTATAGAAAACTTGCAATGACAACAATTTTTCTATAGAAATCTTGCATTGACAACATTACTAAAGACAACAAATTTTTTATAAAAAATTAAAAAGTTAAAAAATTTTTATGAATAACAATTTTTTTATAAAAATTTTATTTGTTATAAAAGAGTGTCAAATAGGTAAATTTGTTACAAAAAATGTTAAAAAAAATTATAAGCTAAAAAAAAATTTTTATAAAAAAAAAAATTAAAGACGTAAATACAGGGAATTGTGAAATATAGAAAAATGTGAACGACGTCCATTTGTGTATCGAAAAATGTGAATGACTAAAATTTGTCTTTAGAAAAATGTGAATGACGTAAATTTTTCTATAGAAAAATGTGAATGACGTAAATTTTTCTATAGAAAAATGTGAATGACGTAAATTTTTCTATAGAAAAATGTGAATGACGTAAATTTTTCTATAGAAAAATGTGAATGACGTAAATTTTTCTATGGAAACATGCGAATAACGTAAATTTTTCTATAGAAAAATGCGAATGACGTAAATTTTTCTATAGAAAAATGCGAATGACGTAAATTTTTCTATAGAAAAATGCGAATGACGTAAATTTTTCTATAGAAAAGTGCGAATGACGTAAATTTTTCTATAGAAAAATGCGAATGACGTAAATTTTTCTATAGAAAAATGCGAATGACGTAAATTTTTCTATAGAAAAATGTGAATGACGTAAATTTTTCTATAGAAAAATGTGAATGACGTAAATTTTTCTATAGAAAAATGTGAATAACGTAAATTTTTCTATAGAAAAATGTGAATAACGTAAATTTTTCTATAGAAAAATGTGAATGAAGTAAATTTTTCTTTAGAAAAATGCAAATGACGTAAATTTTTCTATAGAAAAATGCAAATGACGTAAATTTTTCTATAGAAAAATGCAAATGACGTAAATTTTTCTATAGAAAAATGCAAATGACGTAAATTTTTCTATAGAAAAATGCGAATGACGTAAATTATTCTATAAAAGAATATGAAGACGTACATTTTTTCTTTAAAAAAAAAAGGAATGTCATCAATTTGTGTATGTAGTTGCCAAATAAACCACACTGTCACCCCAAAGTAGACCACCTCTATTCTCTCAAATGACTTGATTGCAGACCATGCGCCACCGAATGTTTGTTTCTTAAATCTTGCATCTAAGGTCATTTTTACTATTCATTTGTGAGGGTCTGCTGTATCATTGAGTTGTACTTTCGGTATTAATTTATAACAAATGCAACTGTGTACATTTTTATCTCTGGCACGTCATCTCTACTCTCTTTTGGTTTTAAACATCATTAAATATGTAAAGAAGAACAACCAGAAATGTAGGGACAATTAACCCCCCCCAAACTAGTGCATACCACATCAGCAACAATTTTTAACCTAAACCTCGCACTTGGCCAACAAAACAAAGAAAGCCCATCTAAGAATGACGTCCGCCCCTTTTTCTGGCCACTGTTTCGAATTGTACACATTGACGTTGCCGTGGCAGAGCAGCCATTGTGTCAAAAGTCACATTCAGTAGTTCAAGGCTTGGGAATTTTATGTGGCATACAACATGGAGTCAGTCAGTGGCTGTTGTCTCCGAAATGATGATGTTTAACTAATTTTTCATTGTATATTCATTTGTTGGTTGTTTTTATTTCACTCTTGAGCCAAATAGTAGCACAGAAATTCTTCTCATTTCATTGTGAGCTGTCTTCCCTCTGCGGTATAAGTAATGTTTTGTCAAGCTAATTAGTTGATAGAAAGAAAAAAACGAACACATCAAAACAATAGAAGAAACTGACAACTTTGGAGGAGGGAAGCAGAGGAAAGGTGATACGCTATACAAGGTCAATTAATCTTATGTGAGAAAACTTTCACTGGGGGTCGCAAAATTTGTTGGTAGTGTAGCAATAATTTTCTAAGCCAAATGTGACAAGTACATTATTTACTATAGAATAAAATGCATAACGCGTTAATGTTTATGTCAGCCTATTTATTCTATAGAATAATTTCTTAAAGGGAATTTACCACGTGAGAACCTAATCACAAGATATTGCACACTTGTGGCATTCAGAAAAGGTTTCATTGAACTTTTGTTGTAAGTTCGTCAGCAGCAGTAACATGAACAGTTCTGTAGAAAAATCTGTATGACGCCAGGCATGGGGGTTAGTTTCGGCATCAAGATTTCTATAGAAAGTGCTGAACAATGTTTATCATAGAAAAGTGAAAAAACGTCAATATTACGATAGAAAATGTTAAATGAGGAACATTAACTTTTCTCTATAGGTAATGACTAATATCGAGGATTTTTCTATAAAAAAAATCTCTAAAGAAAAAGTTGAATATCGAATATTAATTTTTCTGTAGAAAGAATTGCAAAATTTATTTTTTTTATAGAATAAATATAACATAAAGCGCCCCGGTAGGCGAGTTGGTAGCGTGCTTGCCTATCAGCGTGGGGGCTGTGGGTTCGATTCCCACCAGAGGCTTTGGTCTGTCGCTGCAAAAATCTAAACATATGGTCTTTGTCACTCGGTTTACCCTTGGACCAAAAATTAGAATATAAATTTACTTTGTATTGTAATTAATAAATAAATAAATATAACATAATTTTTTAAGAAAACAATGAATGACCATTATTTTTCTATAGAAAAATTTGAATGACGACAATATTTTCCTGTTAAAAAGATTAAAGAACACAATTTTTTCTGTAAAAAAATCAAGGCTGACAATTTTTTCTGTTGAAAAAATTCAGTGATAAAATTTTTTTCAATGCAATCTTTTCTGTAGAATGAGGACAATTTTGTCAGTAAACAAAATTTATTGACGACAATTTTTCTACAATTTAAATGAGTACAATTTTTTCTATAGGTAAATTTTTTATGACGACAGACACATTTTACAGACAAATTTTAAATGACAGACAAATTTTTATATGACTAAAATTTTTATTCTACAGAAAAATTTTAAATGACTAAAATTTTTTTTTCTACATAAAAATTTGAAAATCCAATATTTTTTTTACAGAAATATTGTAAATTTCTACTATTTTTTCTATAGAAAAATTGTAAATTTCGAAAATGTTATCTATCGAAAACTTTGAAAGACGACAATGTTTCTGTGGGAACAATTTTTATAAAACAATTTTATATGACGTTAATTTTGTCTATAGAAAAATTATGACGTTTAGACAAATTGAAAAGAGGACACATTTTAAATGACGACAACTTTTGTTTGCAGAAAAATATAGAAACAATTTAATGACGAAAATATTTCTGTTATCAAATTCAAAGAAAACTATTTTTTCTATAAAAAAATTAATGATAACAATTTTTTTTGTAAAAAAAACGCAATAACATTTTTTTCTGTAGAAAGAAGTCAGTACAATTTTTTCTGTAAAAAAATTTAGTAAAATTTTTTGTGTTGAAAAAATTAATTGAAATTGTGAAAAAAATGAACCTGGACAAGCATCACTTTTTTATTGAAAACTTGTCTTCAGGGACGAGGCTCATTTTAGGGACAATGGGTACTTCAACTTTGGTCCGAATAGCAACAAGAGGTTAATAGTACATTGTTAACAATGCAGGGTTTGGTACGGTTTATGGAATGACGGGCCGCGGCGTCGTCATTGTATTTATTTGAAGACGACGATGAACGCAACGTTAGCCAATGAAGCAAGCTACCGTTCGACAATCACGAGCATTTTTCTGTTTACCCAAAATGTAATAAGTTGAAAAGGAAGGAAGGTTTGAACAGGAAGGTGCATCTGAGCCCATGAACCAATTAATAGGCAAGTTTGGTGAGTTATTAACCTCACGTTTTTGCACTTCCACTTGTGCTTTTTGAATCCACTACACTATTTTTGTCTGGTCAGATAAAGTCCCTCGTCTATAGAAACAAGCCGGTCGTAGTGCCAATTTTTCATTTGGGAAATTTTCATAAATTCTTCAGATTTGTTTGTGGGAAATTTTTCATCTATTGTGAGATTTATCGTTTTGGATCATTCTTTTTTTGGGAATTTTTCACAGAGCCTATAACAGGTGCTGTAATTTGAAAAATAATCGCAGTTTACGTTTTTATCAACTGTCTGAAAATATTACATTTCTTAACATTTTAAATGATGTTTCGTTCACGCCATTACCGCTTTTCCACAAAATAAATGATTCTCTGGCTGAGCAACTGACAGCTCAGACCAACCCAAATCAAAAATTCACAGGGCGAACATATTAACGGTCTGCCGTTGGTGAACCCTACAGCTTTCGATGGGGTGTCTTAGATCATAATCCATATTCGTCATGCATCAACAGCTACTGGTGGATGAGACGAAAGACTGTCGACCGGAGTGATGGTCTTTTTGTTTTCTCTTTAGGTTCTTAAGAAAATGTTCTATGTTTTGTTTGGGCCATTGCTCAAAACGTTATGTATAATTGTGTATTAAAATCCCATTAAGTTATTAAATTAACATAATATGGGGCTTTGGAGAAGAACCGAAAACATCAACGCTGAAAATGAAAACCAAAGCGAAACTATCATGAAATGTTTAATTATAGATTTGGAAATTAGTCTGGAGTCCGAGTTCGTCTCTCTCTCTCTCATCATCATTATCAAAACGATCATCATCAGAAACATCAACGCCGTTGTCTGGTCGTTGTCTTCATCATGATTTTTCTGTTGTGTTTTGGACTTTTCAGTTTGTTTTTATTTTATGTTTAAAAACATTTTGAATTTTCTAATTATATTCAAATGTATATAATTACTGATTTTATGCTAAATTTATGTGAGGGTTTGTTGTAGAATGAATCCCCCTCGAAGACCACCGAGAGCAACCACCAACATCAACAATGTCGACCATAGGCCAGGCCATCGACCAAAGACCACCTACGGTGTTCGGTCTCAGAAGAGTAACAGAAATTAAAGCCGAAACCATGTTTCATCCGCTTTTTTGAAATAAAATGAGTTATTATGTATAATTATCAAATTTACATAAGAAAGTTTATGCAAAAATATCGGAAGCAATTTGTGACCCGATGAGGAACAACCATGTTTTTCCATCTCGGAAAGCGAGCGAGCTGGTTTTCACACACATAGATTTGTTACGGTACGCTACGCTTCCGTAATTACCGACTTTAAAGGTTCTTTGGCATGTTGGAAGATTATGGAATATTACGCTTAAACGTTAATGTTAATTATATATTTTTCCATATAAAATGATCGTAAATGATTAATCGTCTTAATAGACGACTGTAGTGTACATATAAATAACGTTGAGGGGTCGGCCATTGACATTTTGAATAAATCTATTGATGGTTGTTGGCAATGACCAGAAGAAAACAATGAATAGATACAATTTAAATTTAAACTAATCAGTCAATTCGTTCGATATTTATTAGCCGACTATCTAACCTATGATTGACATGATATCGTGCGATAGTTTTGGAAAATCTGAAAAATAATCCAGCAGTGAACGCTTACAGCCTTTGAACACCTGATGGCATTTCGCCCCCGAACGTCCCATACTTTCGGCATGGAAATACTCATTGTCGGCATGTGTTGACAAATCGTCCTTTGAAGCAGAAGGTCTGAAAGAACAAAACATCTGAAATCACCATAATTTTCCGCATAGCAATCCAACAACTTACGTTAACAAAATATGCAATAATTCCCCGAACAAGCCATTGTAGTAATGGAAAGGATTTTCCGCCGCCTCACAGATACTCTTCAGCACACAGTCGCGTCCAGACAAACCCATCCTAGATGGAAAAACGAAACAAAAACCCAATAGGCACAAATCAACAATTGTGAATTTTGATATTCATGGAATTTTAGATGCGTCTCGTCTATGTCTGCGTTTTATTTACCGGTTGGCCAAACCCTCCAAGCCTTTGTACACCGACCAGCGGTAACTGGTCAGGATGTGTTTGTTGCTGCGTAAATAGCTGGAGGTGTCGGTGGTATTTGTTGACAGCTCATCGTTGGAGGCGAGAAAACTTTCAAATTTCGTTGGGTTATTGAGTTTTCGCATTATCACCATGGGACTGTAGACTTTCAAATGGTCAACGGTGGAGGGCAGGAAGTATTCAGCCTTGAGCACATAACCCGATGTCATGGCTTCAAAGCGTAAATCTTCAAGGGGTATACCGATACCAGAAATCCACTGCAGGAAAGGGCAGAAGAGAAAAATCAATATAAATATCAATTGTTATAAAAAGAGAATATACGAAAAATCAATAAAAAATTTCCATTGATATAAAAAGCGAGAGCTTTCATTTTGGTTGAATGCCACTAGGTCTAAGAGAGATTTTATTGAGGTGACTGAAGATATTTTGGCATGTTGGACAATGAATTCCCCCCACCGGGGAAAAAAGACTGCGAGTCGATGTCTACATCTGAAATTTAGTCAATAGACTTGGATTTCTATAAACTGCTAGTCTACAATGGGAGTCCATCAATGAAAATGGAAAGAACATTGAAGGAAAGTGAATTAAAGGTTGGATGGAAACAATTTTCAAATTTGCCAATTTGATGTGCTTAATTTTAGGCGAAGCCAGCTACATGTTTACATGGACGTAGGCGACATGTTTACATTGAATTTGACGAAATGTTTATATTAATGACAACGACATGTTTACTTAATTCTAGGCAAAGCCAGCTACATGTTTACACCGAAGTTGGATACATGTTTCAGGGGAAGTCTTCGACATGTTTATACTGAAGACAGCAACATATTTATGTGATCAAATTCCGAAGAAAAAATGTGCTCTTACTTTAAATATGCCCCAATTGAAAAACTGGAGTCGTTCGTATCTCCCATATTTATAAGTAGTGGTCTTTATGATGAGGGAAAAAGTTAACACTTTGTTAAGGGTTCCACCGGAGTATAAAGAAGCCTGCAGCAGCTTCATGTTGCCTACCTTTAGACGGACAACTTCCTGGGAGCGCAGATTATGAGAGCCCAAATACAACTATATTTCCACAGCCTATAACTAATTTAAGACTTAGCACTTTTTGCAAATTAAGCGTGAGTAAACCCATTCTCAATAAGTTGGACCCGCAAATTTTTAAAAGCAATACTTGAGGTTATTTTAGTTTGTAGTGAAAGTCTTTATAAGCAGACTTACATAGACTCTTTAGGCCATAGTGATAGCTCGTGAAACAAATACAAAAGTGGAATTGGACAATACCAATAAAGACAAGATCGTCTATGTCCCTAAAGAAGTAAGATCCCTATGCTTATCCCAGCTCGTGTTTTTCATCTTCATCCGCACAGATTCTGCAATAGTCGCTAGTTCCAAGCTCATTTGAAATCGGAATGTCACGACGGCCACAACTAATAAGACATCAGGTCTTGATATCCATAGCATTGTGTGGGAACGTTTCATATCCCATTGGGACCTTAAGCTCTCAAGATGAAATGATTTTTTTTTTTTTTGGGCTGTTTGTAGGCTCAGCCGCGCTAAAGATGTTCGCAAAATGGCCAAGTCTTAAAATTCCAACGGATTCCAGTTCGGCTAGAATCTGTAAGGCGTGTCATGGCATATCGCTGTGGTCCGGCACCCAGCTAAATTGGACCATAAACAGCTGTGCCACCGCATTGAGGGATCTTCGTCAGTCTAGGATCAGTATTGGCTTCAGAAATTTAATAACAGAGAAAATGTTTCTCACAGCCGTGTTGAGGATATTATATCTTAGACACTCTGCTACTTCTTTTAGCCTACATGCCCAACCATATTTTGTATACCCTATGAAAAATTCGGCTGATGAAAGTTGAAACAAAAAAGATTGGGCATGCTGGGTTCATCGCCAAAATCGTAGCCCGATAGACATTACAGTGACCAAGTAGTCTCCGTCCTGTATTTAGCTTTAAGGCGTTACGAAATAACCCCTAAAACGAAAAAATTAAATAATCCCAAAACAAAAAATGTGAAAGATTATTTGGGCGTTAGTTCATATATTTTGGGGGTTATTACATTAAATATAACCCACAAAGGAAATAAACAGCAAACATATTTTATATGGTTTGATGGTTATTACGTTTTGTATTTGGGGATTATTTCACTAAATTTTTTATTGTTTATTCTTTTTTTTTGGTTTTTATTTAATTTTTTTGCTTTATTTTATTAGCGATTACTTTATTTTTCGTTTTGCGGGTTATTTCATATCGCCGGAGCCTTTATTATTTAATTCAGAGCCCCGCCGTATAGAAGTCTATGGTATTTCTATCGTAGCTGCTGCAGTCTGCCTGCTAATTATGTCCAGGGCAACACTATATTTAGTGGATTACACCACCCCATTCATAAGATACTCTTTAAGGGTGTCACAAATTGAAATAAAAACAAACTCCGATAGCGTTGATCGAAGGAAAACAAATGTTCTGTCAATTATTTCCTCCATCCATATCTGCCAAAATAAGCCACTGTCTTCACTTCAATTTCCAAGTTAATTTCCAAGAGATTTTTCAAATACATTTACGCTCAAATCACCTGCGTTCTTGTTGGTGCTGTTGGCGGAAATAGTAACGGCACTTTAGCTTTCACTTGTGAACACAGACAACATAAAATCAGAATAACAAAATTCACAAAATGTCTACACATTTGGCCTTCTACCAATTCGCGATACATGTTTCGTTCTTTAAAAAAAAAATTCAAAATTCTATACAATTTAAACAGATATGAATATGTTTTCGTTTTTATGCCGTTTTCTTGTTGTTTCTTTTTTTAAATATTGCACAAATATGTGAAAAACATATTAAACAAAAGCACGAACAAAAATCTCGCTAGACGTTCCGCAGCAGACTAAACCTACTGTTCTACTTTCGGCGGCGTCACACCATAATTTTCACGTTGTATATTTTCTCCATATGACAGATTGTTAACATTTCTATACGAATTTATGGTTAATGCCGCTGGTGGTTCAATGCAGTGCGGACATGTAAAACGGCCGTGAAGATTTTCTGAAGAAAACGGAATGTGAATGTGAGGGATTGACGATATCGTCGCAACCAGTTTTCATAATTAACACATTTGGCTTAAACTGACACAATTCCCTTTTTTAATTTACAAACGTCTCGAATTGAAATGTAACAAAGTATTTTTAGCTCGCTGGCTGACGGGAGAAAAAAGGAGGCTGGTATGATAAGTTGTGTACGTTGTTTTAAAGATAACGCAGTGTCCCAATGACCAGTTTTATTGAAAGGTTTTCTTATTTTTCGCCAAAAAAAAAACTAACTTTATTCATAGAAAATCAATGAAAACCTGTTTTCGTCAGTGAGCATTTAAGGATTCAAAACATAAGAATCTATAGAAACAGATTGAACGATTGAAGCCGAAACTCACCAATGAACAAATGTTTACCTTCCTACACTTAATGGGCAAATGATATGCGAATAAGGTGTCAAAATATCAGCCAAAGTTTACCAGGCCGCTTGTAAAGTCTCTTAACAATTTCCTGTTCCAAAACAAGACATTGACTTTCCAGCAGGATTCTGCTGAGGCCCAAAAGACTAAAACGTCCGAGTTGTGGCTTCAAAACAATTTTCCAGCCTTCATTTCCTATTAAGAAAGAACCTGGGTTATTAGAACCCAGTGGAACTACCACGGAATTAAAAAGTATTCCCTTAAATATCTTCATTACGATTGGTCAGAATCATCGGCCTAGAATTTACACTTTCCTTATTTGTTTCGTTTAAAAATTAGCATCAAATTTAAAATTATCTAAAGCCGAGTTTTGTGCCGTGAAAGATTTTCTGGCAATTTCTGTAAAAAAAAATTATGGAATACGCATAAAAATTAGGTTGAAATTTCTGAAATCAAAGTAACTATGACTTAGCACCACCTATGCTAAGTCATAAAGGAGCACCTATCGCACACCCACTTCAAAGACGACACAACTCAAAATGTTAAATTTTTCAGAAAATTTAAAAACTGTGATAAATACTGTTTTTTTTTAAATAATATACTAACAACAACCTAATTGAATCTTTTGTTTGTTTTGGTAGACACGTGTATTCTGCACAGCTGTGTCACTTTTCAAATGGGTGTGCGATATATCAAAGAATTCATTGAACAATCTAGTAGAAGAATTCATAGAAATCTTAAATAATTTTCCCAAAATTTCTCATTCCTCCTTATTTAAAACACATCTATCGCTATTCTCTTTCAACGTCACTGTAAGTAAATATATGTAGATACATATGTGAACACTAGGTTCCATCTCAATTTCGATCCATCAGCATACAAGGTGTACCAAAATAAACGATGATGTTCCAAAACCAGAACTAGTGTTGGAACCTTCTTAAATTTATAACTAAATAAAGCAGTTTTTTCTATTTCTGTTATGAAAATTGTTGATATTCAATTTCAATTTCATTTCATATATTTTTGGATTGTTTTTATTTTTATTAATTTATATGGAAATCAATGAAAGTTTTTTTGTGGTTTATTTTGATGATTTGGTTTAAATTAGTTTCCGTCAGTTAACAGCGGGATAGTAAAATATAGAAAACAAAAATATTGTGCGAAATTCATTGAGTTTTAAGACTTTAAGCGGAGTTTTCATTATGACTCTGATTTGTTGTTTACTTCATTAGTGATAATTAAGACACACGTATTTATTATTGATAATGTGTGGGACATGTTGCCAAGAGATATTTCCGATGAATTAATTTATACATATGTATGTGAAAGTATGCGATTTTTCACAGCCAGAATTTGGGGGGATTTGCATGATTAGACTTCTATGTAGGCTCGCCTCATGACTAGTTGGACATTGATCGTTGAGAAATGGAACGCCATTGCAAATAACTAAAATAGATTTTATGACTCTGGTGAAATGACTTTCCTATTAGCAAATAACAGTGACCTAATGAAATACATTCCAAAAGGCCAACACGTTTTGTAGTCTCCCACCCAGGGGAATCACTTTATGAAAATTAATGTCTTCACATGCTAAAGAACAGAGTTCGTAAGTTTTAACTCCTATGGACTTGGGGAAGGACCTTAGGTCACATATATATTGTGAACATATTTAGGACAATAATTTAATTAAGTAAAAACAAAAAACAGCTAATCGACAACACTGGCAGCGTTGCCATATATGCAGATTTGTCAGATTTTTGCAGTTTCTTGAAGAGCTAAATGGCTCTAAACGGATCTCTAGCCCATTAAACAGATTTTTCAAAATATGTGCAGTTTTCAGGACATTTCTTCGACTATTAAATTACTTTTAGAAACATAACCGTGTACCACGAAATGAAGATCCAGGTATTACCAACCAGAAATATAAAAATGAGTGTGTTTTGTAGATGAGTGTGTTTTGTAGATTTTAAAATTCATACAAACTGTCATCATACCCATCGAATAGCTCCCACTGCTTTCTTACTGTTAACTGTAGAAAAATAGTTTGTTCAACCACAAAACAGTGTTTTGTTAAAAAATCGACAGATTTTTAAAAAATATATATGGCAACGCAGAACACGAGTAAGAAAATCCAGCGACATCTCTATGTCACAGTTAGAACCATCAAACGTGAATTGAGTAACGGTCATGTCGTATACATGATTCTAAACTGCTCAATTATTCACACGATTAATTTGAAAGATTGTGGATTTTCACTCGGTACATAAAACTAACAATTTCAACTATTCTGTGAAGTTCGTTGTTCTTTACGCTGTAAGGATTGAGGGATTTACTAAATTGGCCAATGTCAATGTCCAAACTCTGCCTTCTTCCAAGTTGATCCATCCATAGAGTCACGATCTCTGTCAGTCTAACCAGTGTTTGAAAGTCATGTTCGCAGATCAATTGCTCTCTTTCCATATTAATGTTTATTTTTTCCAAAATGAAGCCAAAGAAAATATTTAGCTTTTGTGTAACAAAAAATTACAGCAATTGTCTTTTATTTTCATTGTTTATCTTTTATCATTTATAAGTTTATTCTTTAGCTTTAGCTTAATCAGCCATGCAAAACCTAAAAAATGTATTTTTTTATAGCTGCAAAAAATTCTTCTGCGGCAGCCAAAAAAAAGTTTTCGGCTGCCATTTGACGATTTGCGCAGCTAAGAACCAACAACAGTAGAAAATAATATTAAAAGCCTTAGCAGGCAGTGCTGACAACATTTGGGAAATAAAAAACCTAAATCAAAATGGGAGCAAACGTATAATGGTTATTACTCTTTCGCTCTCTTTTGCTTTCTCTGCTCCATAGATTTCTAGCTTAAAGTCCACCCTACAACTGCATACATGTTGGTCATACATTGATATTTGACAAATATATTTGAAAGTGTAAGATGCTGTTTGATGTTTGACGAAGTAGGTTGGACGAATATAAAAACGACTTTGATATTTTTATGTTTTTGGGTCAAACATTGTGTTGGTCAAACATGTTTGCAGGGGTAAGATGGGCTTTACTCTGTACACTTTACACATTTATTTTTAAGCTGCCACTTCATGCTTACGATTTTTTTGCCTGCTTTCGATTGTTTTTTAAACTGAAGTAACGTATTACACAGTACGACAGTGGTTGGTACACATGAGAAATGTTAACAGAATATGAAAATAGGCTTAAAATAAAGAAATACGTGTCTCGGCGATTTGCTGTAGCACGTCAGAATTTTGAGAAAATCGATTTTAAAGATTCGAAGGATCGTGGAGGTTCACTTGTAACGTAGTACTATTATAAAAAGTTCTATAAAAACAGAATGGGTGAACCGATTTAAGTGCTTGAGCCAGTTTTGAAAAGGGAATTAAATTTGGATTTGTTTTTATATATCCAAAAAATGTACGAAATTCATTAAAAATACAATGTTGTTGATTTGAAATCCAATAACTAAAAGATAAGATATCATATTAATTTTTGTATTTTTACATTTACATTGCATTACATTTTTGGATATTAATTTTTGTATTTTTACATTACATTTACATTACATTGAATTACATTACATTTTTGGATATTTTTTAATTTTACATGATTTTGTCGTACTGTGTTATTTGTCGGGCTGTAGCTAAAATTTAATCAGCTGCTGAAAGATTTAGTCTAACGACTTTTCGGCTGGAGCGTTTGTATTCAGTCTACCGACAGGTCCCGGAAAACATAATCGCTGTATTTAAATGCGCTTAACCATGTTCATGTCGGGGTCCATTCTAAGTGTATACTTCTTATTGACAGAGATGGGGTCAACTATTTTTCTCTCCACAACATCCAGTACTGTTCTTGAATTGCATGAAAAGCACAATCCTTCGCTTTATTGCGATACTCGTGTCATTCTTTCGCAACCAAGCAAAGTCAACATAACACCCTGTACTTATTCCACTTTATCTTTACAAGTTCTTCTTAGTGGCTTCAACAATGGCGGCTTATATTAACAGGCCATCAACCATTTGCCACCAACAGTTGCAAGCCAACGACTGACAACAGCAGACATTATGTTGCTACAGCAACAGCTCCAACGGACGCAGCACAATTCGCATCCACTGACCCACATATCCGTAACGACAACAACAGCACAATTAGTGGTGGCCGCCGCCATCATATGCCTCACCACCCAAATCATACCAGTCAAGGCTGGTGTATTCTATCCAAGAGGCGGATCATTTGGGGTAAGAATGCCGTTGACGCACATCAAATACAAGTGAATGAGAATTTTATTTTGAACGGAGTGAGGGTTAATCCACATATTTTTTTTTTGTCCAATTTTCATACAGTATTTGGCTGCAGTGGCCATACCGTTGGACTTGCCCAATCGTAATGTTTATATGGCTTTTAATTTTGAATCCAATTATGGTTTGCCATCAAACGATTCATACAATGAATGGATAGACAGAGTGAGTAACGGTCTGACTGTCGCCCAACTCCTTGCGAACTATGAGTGGGAGCTTCATGAAAACTTAACTTTCGTTTGTATAATTTTCCCCCGGTAAAACAGTGGGATTTAGATGAGCACTTTTTGAGTTTGGGCAACAATGTTACGGCCATTAATGGACGCCAATTGAAGGGGCAGAGATCACGACGTTCTCCCCCCTTCCCGCACTATGACCGTCGTTCGTTTTATCGCACATTTACGGGTTATTTGGATCACTATCAAATGAACGGTACCGGCTGTCTGCTGCGAACAATTTGCGAAGTGGCCGCTTCCACGATGGAGGAGAACAATGGAGTGTTGGGCAGCATTTTGAAGATTGCATTCATGTAATTATGGATTGATGAGTATTTTAAATTTTATACACTTTGTATATTTCGGAAACACAACAACAACAAAAACGGAGAAAGGGATAAGCACACACAGTTTGACTGGCAAGAAAAACCAAACGAACAGAATATATCGAAAGGGAAACAGTGGTAACTATGAATAAGAATTGTCGGACACAAACCATAATAATAGTTATTGGCCACAGGGCGTAGTTCCTGCCATTAAAAACCTGTTAATCAGAATGGCTTCACTCTTGGTTGGTGGAGAATATGCTGGCAGAGGTACATGATTGTAGAACTGGGATGGATGGATCCATTCATGGATTTGGTATTTTCGATGAAAGTCGATAGAAAATTGGACGGATAATTTGTCAGAAACAGACTTCAACGTCAAAGACAACTTCGTCTGCGATTTATGTGGTTTCGCTAACAAAATGTGTACCCTTACTGTAGTCCAAGACAAACTTGACAACCGATGAGAAATATTTCCAACCCACAACTACAGTCAAACTTGCCATTACCTCTTAGAAAAGTTCGACTTACGGTGACTTTGAGTTATGGAATTACTTATAAACTTGTTTAAGGGAATTTGTCTCCTTAAGTGCTTTAAGAAGTGTTTCGACTTAAAGAAAATTCAACTTATGGAAGTTCCATTGTATTTGTCATATATTTTCACAGATCAAATCTGACAAATATTTTGTTAACGAATCTTAGCCTGGATGTGCTTAGAATATGCACAATGTAATTCCTATATGTAAAATATGGAGATTGAATCAACTTAAAAACAATCGATTATGATCTCAATGAGCATTCACCAGGTTGAAAATAATTTTACGAATACAAGGGCATGAGTCGGAGTTAATCTGCCTCCTCTGACCTACACCGTAACCACTAAGCTTTTAGAAAATTCAGTCCTGGATAAGGATGTTTCTTCGCTTGAAAAGATTATAGAGTTCTTATATGGAGGATTGACCGAAAACTTGGGTGATTTGTAGTCAAATCTGAATTTATATTTTTGATAAAAATTTTCTTTTTTTTTAAAAAAAAAACCTTACATTTTTTTTTTAATTTAGGTCATGTTGTTTGTATTCAAATCATTATTTATAATTTTTAAAAAAAATTGTTTGTTTAAGAAACATTATTTTTTTTTCGAATCTGTTAGGTTAGTTCAAAAACAGATTGCTGAAACTCCAAAAGCTTTAATTATTTTATTAATGCAGTTAATTTGTAAAATTATAGAAGTTATAATTTTTTAAAAAAAAAAAACTTAATTTTTGTTTACAAAAAAAAACTGTTTTTTTTTAAAAAACTTAAATTTCTTAAAAAAAAATGTTTTTTTACAAAATACAAATTTTGGGTATTTGTAGTCAAATTTTAATTTATATTTTTGATAACATTTTTTTAAAAGACTTAATTTTTTTTTAAAATATTTTTAAATTTAAAAATTTATAATTTTTTGAATTTTTTTAAATATTTTTTCCCATTTAATCTTAATTTATAATTTTTTAAATTTTAAGAAATTTTAATTTTTTTTCAAATCTGTTAGGTTAGGTTAAAAACAGATTGCTGAAACTCCAAAAGCTTTAATTATTTTTCTAATTTAGTTCATTTGTAAAATTGTAGAATTATGAAATTATAGAATTTTTTTTAAAAAAAAAACTGATTCATTAAAAAAAACAAAATATTATTAAAAAAAAAAAAATTAAAAAAAAAACTAATTTGAATAAAAAAATTTAATTTCTAAAAAAAAAACATTTATTTTAAAAAAAAACTTGGTTTTTACAAAGGTATGCTTTGTAATTTAAAAAAACATTGTTTTAAAAAAATTGCTTTCTTTAAAAAAACTTTGTTTTTTTAAGAAAAAAACTTTTATTTAAAAAAAAATTGGTTTTTTAAAAAAGTGAACTTTGTATTTTTAAAAAAAAATAGTTTTTAAAAAAAAATTTAAAAAAAAACTTTGTTTTTTAAATAAGAAACTTTGTTTGAAAAAAAACATTGTTTTTTTAAAAAAAAAAAGCATTGTTTTTTTTTAAAAAAAAATTTGTTCTAAAAAAGAATTTGTTTTTTAAATAAGAAACTTTAATATTTTAAAAAAAATAATTGGAAAAAAACGTAATTTTTTTTAAAAAAAAAACTTAATATTTTTAAATATTTAATATTAATATGTAAAAAAAATTTGATTTTTTTTAAAAAAATACTCTATTTTTTTTAAAATATTTAGGCCAGAAAATAGTGTAAACATCCCACACCAAACAAAAATCGCTGGAAATCAGGCTTTTAATTTTTCAATTAGGCTTTTTCAAATCTGTTAAAAAACAGATTGCTGACACTCCATAAAATCCATTACCAAATTCATGGCATTAATCTACGCCAGCAATTCGGTATATTGTTTGGCCAACTTTAAAAGAACCTTCAGAATCTTTTAAGGATCTTCCAGATAATACCTCTGAGATATCCCAAGCCAAGAATAGTACCATCTAAAATGTGCTGATGTCTGGTTAGTGGCATATTTTGTCCCTGTCAATAGTGTTTTTTTTTCGATTATTTCCCAATCTCATAAACTGTATTCCATTTTTACAAAAATATTTAAATATTTGTATCCTTCGCTACCACTGTTTACTGCCAAAAAAAAAAAAAAGGAACAACATATTAACCACAAAATAACAACTCCTTGCCAACAAATTCGTATGTGCGTGTTTATCGCTTAAAATACATCTCCCTTTCTCCGTTTTTTTTTTGGGCCGTTTGTTCTGTATTTGCTACACATATGAATTTCGTATTTCGAATGTATATGGGAACGCTTGTACGTACGTTCATGTGTGTTTCATTTGGTAATTATTCATTTGGGTAACATTTTATGATTATATGTTAAATAGGCCAACAACATCACGGCCCGAAATGACGCCGCTACACAGCGATCTGAACGACCACGAGCTTTATCGGGCCGAATGGCAGGGCAGGCAACACTTGGCCAACATGGATTATGATGATGATGATTACGATGGTGGTGGTGGCAATGGCAATGGCGATGTTAGTAATGCGTGTTTGGATTATTCGCTTTGGTGTCCTGAAGGAGTTATTAATATGATTTCGGGTTGGTATTAAACATTTTCGTATTGCCAGTAGTGAAAAAAGTGAAAATTAAAGTCAAAATGTCTGTAATTCAAAAAGGGCACAAGAAGAATTGTTGCTAATAAAATGTTATGTTTTAAAACGGTTTGTTGTTTTGCTGTTTGCCTTGTTTTTTTTTCTGGATTTCGTGGTCTTATAACTGACGGTAATAACCATAATTTTGAAGGTACATTTATATACCGTAATTAGGTTTAACAGCGGATTATAACAGGTTCATGATGTGTTTTATGTCTGTCGCTGCAAGGGTAAAAGAATGTGAACCGAAGAATTCTTTGTTCATTTTTTGTTTTGTATTTGAGGTGAAAAATGCAGAAAAATATCATTAAAAGACATTTTAAATTACTTAAAGTAAGTGTAAGACCTTCAATACTTGTAATATTAACTTGTGTAGGATGTGGGGCCAGATGGGGTGATTAGAAATACTGTTTTTAATACTATTCAAAATATTTAAAAAATAGATTTAATTGTGGCCAAAATAGCTGGTGCATTTGACAAAGCAGCGGGGTTTTTGCTTTTGGGTCGATTTTTCAATCATAAATTGACGGAAGAAAGAAGAAAAGTCTATTTCTAAAAACGTGTACGCGATTCTTTAGTCATTGTAAACTTTTATGGGGAGTTTGGAAACAGAATCTATTTTCACATCATGATGAAAACAGATTTTTTTTTTGGTAAATTGGCGAATTTTAAAATGTGCAGGTTTAGTGGGTGCAAAGATTACACTAGTCAACAGTCAAAATGTACTCGGGATGCGATAATTTTTTCTGTGTAGATAACCTTGACATGAGCTCGAAAAACGCAATAAAAATTTTTTTTTTCGTTTGGTTTTTGTTTTTTTTTTTTTTTTAAATTTTAAAAAAAATTTTTTGGTTAATTTGTTTCGTCCGGCATAACTCGGGAACCATTAGCCCGATTTAATTGAATTAAATTTTAAAAAATTTAAAATTACAATTCCCTTAATCTGTTCATATATTGTTTTCCTATACAAGCAACAGTTTCCAAGTTAAAAATGAATATATAAAGGAAAAAACTTATTTTTTGCCTAAAGATTTAAATTTTTTTTTTTTAAAAAATCCATAAAAAATCCAAAATGAAAAAAAATGTCAAATCTTATTACTTTTACGTAAAGTCACATAACCTATGAGCAAAATGAGACAAAGATCATGAAAATCGATGCACGCGTTTCGCTTTTATTCGCAATTGAGTAAAGGTATGAATTTCAAAAATTTGCTCGACATATGCACAACTTTGTCTATGGTAAGGTTTTTTTTTTTTATTACAAAAAAAATTAAAATTTGTTGGGTGACAAAAATATATGACTTTTTTTTGATTTTTGAAATTCATACCTTTACTCAATTGCGAATAAAAGCGAAACGCGTGCATCGATTTTCATGATCTTTGTCTCATTTTGCTCATAGGTTATGTGACTTTACGTAAAAGTAATAAGATTTGACATTTTTTTTCATTTTGGATTTTTTATGGATTTTTTAAAAAAAAAAAAATTTAAATCTTTAGGCAAAAAATAAGTTTTTTCCTTTATATATTCATTTTTAACTTGGAAACTGTTGCTTGTATAGGAAAACAATATATGAACAGATTAAGGGAATTGTAATTTAGCGGGCTAGTGGTTCCCGAGTTATGCCGGACGAAACAAATTAACCAAAAAAATTTTTTTTAAATTTAAAAAAAAAAATAAAACAAAAACCAAACGAAAAAAAATTTTTATTGCGTTTTTCGAGCTCATGTCAAGGTTATCTACACAGAAAAAATTATCGCATCCGGAGTACATGAAATTTTTTTCATTTTGTTGAGTAGTGTTATCAGCAAAGTAAAGTTGGCAAAACATGAATTTCATTGAAGAACAACCGCATTCATATACATTAAAAGCTCTACTCGGACAAATTTCTCAGTCTGTTTTTTACAGAACTCAAAAATGTCTATTACTTCACAAGCTGTAGACTTTTGGCCTATGCAATTCTTACGTTTCTTCTTGGCCTTCAGCGGTCCATTCGACTCGGTGTATCACTTATGGCAATCTGAAATTCAGTCTGAACTGAATGTGGGCCATTCAACTACAAAAAATCCTTGAACATAAACGAAACATACTTCAGAAAATGCAGTGTGCTTCCATTAAATCTAGGATTAAGATCGCTATATTTAACAAGCCCTTAATTATGTGATGTCGCCCACCTGGAACAAAGCAAATGAGCTCGTGCTCTTTGCATACACTCTGAATATAAAATCCGATCATGGTCTCCTATGATTTATTTAATATGACAGTACATAATCTGAAGGGCTGTGATCGCAATTTCCCTCATGCCCGGCAATTCTGTATTCCGAAATATAAAGACACACCTTTTTTTTGTTCTCTCGTTTGCATATCTGGGCCACTGTTTTGTTTTTCTGTAATCCACATTAGCTTTAATCACTTGAAGGCGTAAGTGATTTAATTTTGGCTAATTTTGTAAAAAGAAAAATATCCGCCTACCGTATTTACAAAACATCTTTCTTTGTGCGGCCCTCAAGGTGTTTTTCTTTGCTTTGGATTTGTTTGTGAAACAACATAAGCCCGCCACAAACAATGAAGATGTTTTCCGTTTGAGCACAAAATGTTGCAACGACGCCAAACACCGCAAACCCTAAACCCCGGAAAATCTGTAAATGTTGAATAAAGGCAAAGAGGGGAAGATTGTAGGTTAAGTAATCCCATTTAATCCTTAATTTCCAAAGACGTTTTGCAATAAATAAACCGCACATAATTCCTTCGGCGGTAAATATTATGAGAGATGAAAACTCCCAACAAGAGATGCATGCAACAAACGTCGAACACCGGCAACACAAATAAATGAAATAAAGAGGTCAGAGGACAACACACAGTGAGCCGGGATTACAAAAAACAGGATTTGTTACATACAAATCACAAGGTATGTTTTCAAATATTTGTCATTGGATTTTTGGGAGAAAAAAATCATTAAGACTGAGATCATGGCAAGGTAGGGATGAAGCAGCTGGATCTGGGGAGGAGATAACGGGGAGGGATTTAAGTAAATATGTTATCGCGTCATCTATAACCGTATATATTGGATTTTGATTTTAAAAATCTATATCAAGATCAGGCCAATTTAAATATTTTTAAAGGGAATACATTTAAAATTGGTTATTCAAAAATTGATTGGAAAAATGGTTAGATTCGAAGCGATATCGATCTAAGCACACCAACTCTAGCTGGACCACACATGTCAACAATTTCTGTTTTTATTTCGACTTGCTAATATGTTTAGTAAATATATGCATGTAAAGTTGAGCCTGGAAAAAAAACACACACAAAGAAAATAAATATAAGCCTATGAATTTAAGATAAGAGTAACCGCGAGTTCCATCTTGGATGCCCAAGTAGCACGCATGTCGTTTTGAGTAAGGACATACCCATATATAAAATTCGGCAGGTTTACAATAAGGTTAGACCTTAAAAAAAATCGGCAGGCCACAATTTTATATTTCATCATATATGTCCAACACCACGGTGCTGATCGTGGTGTCTCTGGTTGCACCCAGAGTTGTGGAGTTGCATTGCAACCGGTTGCCGAGATCCATTGAGCGGCAGAGGTTTGAGTTAGACCTGAACCCCCTACAATGTGGGGAGTTATGATAGCACATATATCATGCTTCAAATTGGCACCGACGACTTGGGCTTGATGCATACGCGTAACTAGAATCATGTAAAACTCGCGACGTTACTTCCTCCACCAAAATTTGAATTCCACCAATACTAAGATTTTATAAAAAATATATTTATATACTGTCACTACTTGCAACAATATGAATATATCTCTCTTTCTACAGTATAGGTCATAAAAAGGATATTACATCTCTTCCTTTGCCAAGTTTTGTCACAATTGCCGCCACATCTCCCACTTATTGAAATATCTTCATTTCCCCGTTCATCCTTCTTGAAAACTCTTTTTTCCGACATTCCTCTTCACAATTGAACAGCAATGGATTTTGGTTTTCTAATCCTTTGAGGTTTTCCTCCCTTTTTTGCGTTGTCATTCCATTCGTTGTTGCTTTGAAAAAGGTCTTAAAATGCAGTTTTCTCACATGCATAAGGATTTACATACGTTGAATGCATAGGAATGAAGGGCCACATTCATGATGAAATGGAAATCTGGACGATGAAGACATTCAAAAAAAGGGGTTTAAATAAATGATGCCATACGATGGTGGTCCGTTAAGAAAGGGGTCATTGAAAATGCGGTTGACTTATGTGGACAATAGGCTGTCTCTGTGTTTACAACACTACATGAAGGACTTGCCAGATTCTTTTTTTTTATAATTTCATTTCCGACTTTGAAAACTACAGCCAGCAATTGGGAAAACACTTGGAAGTCCTATCACAGAAAAAAATACGGGCCAAAAATGTTCAATTACTGTCGTAATTGAAATTAAGCTTGGAAATAAATTAATGTTGTAATTGAACTTAGAAATTCTTGGCGAAATCAATGTAAAAAATAGTAAAAAAATCAATTACTTATTTAAAATTTGAGAAATTGAAATTCACAACTTTTGTAATTGGAAGAAAATCAATTAAAAAAGTAATTGAATTGACGAATTCCATACAAACTTCGTAATTGATTTCAAAAATATGTTTTTTCTGTGTATGGATTGACCGAAAAACCGCACGTTCGAAACTTTTCTATAGAGCTGCCAGTTCTCAAAAAGCATCTCATTTTGTAGATTTTATTCAGAGGTCATTAACGATATGGTTAAAGTGAACCTTCAGTTCGAGGCAAGAAAATATTAAATTGATGGTTCATTTCAGTGTCGTGTTGAAAGAAATATTATTTTATTCGTGTATTGGTGTGTGTTTTAAATACAATTTTACCATTTGAAGGCACAACTAGATTTTCGGATTCATTAAGAAGATTAAGATTAGCATACACTTTCCGTTTGCATGTGTCAAATGCATTTCCATTTCCTGTAAGGAAAGTAGTGGTAGCGACAACAGTTTTTGAAATGTCTTCTGTGCATTGCCGCACTTTTTAGATAGGTCGCCCAATTTCTTTATCGTTCTAGAACCAGTATCGCTTCAACGGCGCTTCAGGAAAAACGTTTTCAAGATAATTACAAAGTGCTTTAACGAAATCGGCCATGAATGTCATAGGTTTTAGTTCCCAACGCGAAAGGAACACCTGAAAAGTCATGCGTAATATATCAGCCTTGCCATTGTATCACCCTTGTATTTCTTAAGGACATCCGCCAGTTGGAAGAAGGCTTAGGAGGGTTCGAAAAATTCCAGAACCTCCCTCAGATAAAAAAAATAAATTAAAAGCCAATGATTTGATTTGGTTTTTTCGGAGCGAGTTACCTCTTTAAACTGATCAAGATTTCACCGCTCATAGGAACTGAGTTGGAGACGATAAGGATCACAAAGGGTTGGTCAACTCCGAGACTTAAAATGATCCTCAGTAAAACGCCTAACAACAAGGGAAAAGTCAAATATTAAACTACACATCCGAACATGACTGAAAAAAGAAATATCAATAATAAAATCATTAAACGAACTGGTTAACACCGTCAATAATTTGACACAGATCAAACCCTTGGTAGGACCGAAGCATTGGTCGATGCAAAAGGCAGATCCGTGGAAACAATATAACAAATTATAAAACTACTAATGGCAACGAACTTTTCGACTTAAGAAACGAGCCCTCGACGGAACTGTAAAAGTCGATTTGGGCAAGACATTCAGGGCAATAAATAGTTTCCCAACAAATCGAATTATTGACCGAAGGATATCACCTAGTATTTAGAATAACGTCCACCCACCCCCACCCTTTGTTCGACCACACCAAAACTAACTCAAATTGATTGTTGGCAAGAGTTTTTATTTTGCTAGTAGCACAACTCCTTTAGAATCGCCAGGAGATGGTTTATCACTAAGAATGTTTTGTTTGCCAAATTCGTCTTAATCCATATTGACTCAACGTTCGATAAATCGAACACTATACGCTAACAAACACGAAGGAGAATAAACGCTGGACACTAATGGACTAACGTTTGGAAAAAAAATGTTAAGGCCAAGACCGAAAGGGGTAGTGAAATTTGCTTTTCGATCTCAGAAACTCCCACATATTCAATTAACACGTTGACAAGGAATAAACACGTCCCTTACGTTTGTCTTTAGTCCAGCTTCAACTAAGAGTTTCATTGTTTCTTCGCAGGACCCGATGAACAGCCCAAGGATTTTTATGAGGCATATTAATAATAGACTGAGAGGTATTTGGGCATTTGGTTATACATAGCTCTCCGCACTCTCTCTATTCTAGGTTCCACCAATAGTCCAGCGAATCAGGAGGCATCTTGGTGCGTTCGAGCCTTTTGAAATTTATAGAAATTGAAGCTTTCTGAACGGGATGTTTCCACTAACCTATCTTTTCTGCATTGTGGAAGTTGCCTCAGGGCTTTAAGAGTATTTCAGAGGTATCCACAACTAACGGGATAAACTGGTCCCAGACGTCTCTCTATAGTAAAGGTTCCACTAAGAGTTGCATAGTTTCTTCGCAGGACTCGTTGAATAGCCCAGAGACTTTCATGAGCCATTCTGATGGGTCTATGGGCATTTGCCAGCCTGTGTTTTGGATTTGCCGTCTTAGGTATACATAGATCTTTGAACTCTCTATATTCTAGGTTCCACCAACAGTCCAGAGAATCATGGGGCATGTTTGTGCCGACTTAGATATAAAAATCATTCTGGCTTCTCTATATTATTGGTTTTCTAAAAAGAGCTTCTTGAAAGCTCTCGATGAACAGACCAAAGAATCATGAGGTATCTTAACGTTCTCAAATCCCCGGAGATATATCTTATTGAGTCTGGCGATATTCCATGTCCCAAATTCTCATACACCACTCGCACCGTATCACAACACTACCGCAACCGCTTAAAATCATATGCGCTCTTTTTGTCAGCTTTCAACGACAATGATGATCGCTCCTTCCGTTTCAATTCTCAAATTGAATGCAACGCATATTAAAAAGAACCAGCGACAAACTTCATTCGTCCTTTGCTGCGGCTGTTATTGTTGTCGTTTTCAATCCCTGAGTTTTTTAATCTCTGTTATTAAACATCTTTTCACTCTTGTGTGAGTTTTGTTCGTTTTTTGTTATCCCAGCGTGGCTGAGGTAAACATATCCATAGACTCCTTGCAGGACCCCAAAAAAAAAAAAAGAAATGAAAGAAACAACAATTGTTGTCAACAATGGGCTGGTAAGGATTGTACGTTCCACGGCAGCTTTACGCAACGTAGGGGATATGGACAGACGAGCAAACACGTAGAAGAAAGGAGAGAAAGAAACCTTTTCGTTTTGTTTTTGTGCTGTTGTTTTGGGATTGATTTTCTTGCATTGTTTTGCGGCTGTCTTTAAGAGCGTTTACAAGTACTTAATGTCGTATTATGATATGTGTGTCTCATTGTTCTGCAGCAAGGATTTAAGCATTTGCGGGGTTTTTCGAGACACGGCCATTGTAGTCCTGCGACAACAAAAAGTGCGCACATAAATAAAAAAAACAGTTCAAAACCTTTCAAACGTTTTGAATTTATTTTATTTACTTTTAAAAATCTGCTTAGTTTCAATTAAAATTTATTTGGCGAGAGAATTACGCCTCTTTTGATTTGTTGGCAGGCAGCAGCAATCGCAGCCGCAGTGTCGAATAAAATATCAAATTTCACACAATTAACTGAAAAGGAAGTGAACAAATAAATAAAATGAAATACATATTCAGCTATGGTATTTAGACAAAGCAGTCTAATAATTGCTTTAGCTAACAAACTAATAATCGTGCAAGAGTTGAGTTATTTTCAAAAACTAAAAAGAATATGAAATAAAGAATTCTATACAAAAGAACTCGATATGAAAGGGCTGTTAGAGTTTGGCAACTACATATTTTGTTTGCAGAATATCGTGAGAGTTTGCAGTTTTAATTTGTACTGCCTTATTGGTAATTAACCATAATTTCATTGTTTGACCAGCGGGTCTGAAATATGCAGCTGCAATTGCCCCACAGGCGGTAATTTTCTAGAACTGATCCAAGTAAAACAAAATTGGTTAAGAAACAATGAATTAAAAATAAAAATTGATTATAAATTTGAGTATGTTCACATTTGTGGGTTGGTATCGGTTTCTTTCTGAATCGTATGTTATTTTGGACAGTAACAGCTCAACATTTCAGGGACCAGTCGGATGTCCAATTGACTGAGCGAGTGAAGTCACAGTTTGGGCCTTAGAACAGCTGGACATGGACTAAAACTAATTCTAAATTATTTTTTCAACAGATTTGACATTATAAAAATTAACCTTTTTCGCTGTAAATCAGTAAAACATTGGAAATTAGACGCCTAAATTGCAGAGCTATGTTGCCAAATGTTAAAAATCCCTTCACCAACGGTTTCCATCGCTTTTGCCACCGATTAATCTCTAACAACTGCTTTGCCCATTGTCATTATTACACATCGCATTGAACTGTATCTCTTACCCACCCCACTTTTCTATTAGCCCCAACACTGTGATATATGTCTGTATTTAAAAGAATTTTCCACAGCCAATTGTTGGTTTTTCCATGCGACCGTTCTGTCCATTGTGTCTAGTGAATGCGATTTGTTTGCGTACGTTCGGTAGCAATTGTGGATTTTCAAACGGATTAAAACTGTTTATATTCGATTTTAATTAACAGCAACAATAACAACATTGCACAAATATTCTCTGCAAACTAACTAAAGGACAGACACAGAGAGCAAGAGACAGACACTAATTTAAATTACAGCAGACATAAATAGGCTTAAAAATGTTTTAATTTCATTTTTCAATTTATAATATTAGTTCACACATAACACACACACACACACACTACAAAGGGAGGATTTTTTGTGTGGAATTTTGATTGAGATTTTTAGGGATCTACATTGCGATGGTCTGTGGCAGACACTGCAGTTCGTATTGGTAACATTTGGCACTTGGGTATGGGAAAAAGTTTACAGTGACGTGTCCTGCTGTTGTGCTGATAAGTTGTATGTCAGTGATCACTGTTGTTATGTGAAATACGAACAGACTAAGGAAAGATCCCAAAACGGTTTACCTTACTCACTATATTGATGTACGTCAAAAATCTGCAATGAATGTCTTGAAACGACATTCAAGACATTGAGTTAAAACAGAACATTACAGTGAATACGCGAAAAGATCATTCATAGAAAAACCAAAATCAAAACAATTTAATATCAAGACATATGAATACCAAGACATGTGAATACCAAGACATATGAATACCAAGACATGTGAATACCAAGACATGTGAATACCAAGACATATGAATACCAAGACATATGAATACCAAGACATGAATACCAAAGCATATGAATATTGGCAGAGTAAGACAAAATTCTTTGTCATTTCATGTGTTTAATTTAACTCCATTCGCACCAAGCTAAATTTGTAACAAAAAATAACGCCAGTAAAATGCAAAATGGTTTATAAAAACAAAAATTAAAAAAAAAGAGAAAGGAAAGATCTCAAAAGGGTTTACCTTACGCAATATATTGATGTACATCAAAAATCTGCAATGAATGTGTTGAAACGACATTCAAGGCATTGAGTTAAAACAGACAGTGAATACGCAAAGAGATCATTCATAGAAAAACCAAAATCAAAACAAATTAATATCAAGACATATGAATAACAAGACATGTGAATACCAAGACATGTGAATACCAAGACATATGAATACCAAGACATATGAATACAAAAGCATATGAATACCAAGACATATAAATATTGACAGAGTAAGACAAAACTCTTTGTCATTTCATGTGTTTAATTTAACTCTATTCGTACCAAGCTAAATTTGTAACGAAAAATAACGACAGTAAAATGCAAAATGGTTTATAAAAAATTCCAATGGACACTTTTTTTTAAATAAAACTATTTAAAGAAAGAAACTTAGACGTATGCGACGATAATGACCAATGGGAAATACAATACATCTGTATGTATTCATTTCAATATTGACCCGAAGTCACTGCCTGGGGCGAATAGGATTAAAGAACATGATTTTCATAATGTCTTGATAAAAATTTGCTCGACATATGCACAACTTTGTCTATGGTAAGGTTTTTTTTTTTTTTATTACAAAAAAAATTAAAAGTTGTTGGGGACAAAAATATATGACTTTTTTTGATTTTTGAAATTCATACCTTTACTCAATTTCGAATAAAAGCGAAACGCGTGCATCGATTTTCATGATCTTTGTCTCATTTTGCTCATAGGTTATGTGACTTTACGTAAAAGTAATAAGATTTGAAATTTTTTTTCATTTTGGATTTTTTATGGATTTTTTAAAAAATTAAATCTTTAGGCAAAAAATAAGTTTTTTCCTTTATATATTCATTTTTAACTTGGAAACTGTTGCTTGTATAGGAAAACAATATATGAACAGATTAAGGGAATTGTAATTTTAAATTTTTTAAAATTTAATTCAATTAAATCGGGCTAGTGGTTCCCGAGTTATGCCGGACGAAACAAATTAACCAAAAAAAAATTTTAAAATTTAAAAAAAAAAAAAAAAACACAAACCAAACGAAAAAAAAATTTTTTATTGCGTTTTTCGAGCTCATGTCAAGGTTATCTACACAGAAAAAATTATCGCATCCCGAGTACATTTTGACTGTTGACTAGTGTAATTCATTGAACATTTTGTTAAAATTATTTGTCGCAATATTGATTATTTCTTCAAAATAATATAAATTATCAAAATAATGAAACAAAATTTAAAGAAATTCAAATATTTGAGAAAAATATTGGCAAGGTATTTAGTATGTGGAATTTAACATTTTATTTTCCCTTTTCATCTTTTATCGGCCTACTGGTGTTTGTTGTTAAACAACAATTAATGCACTTCGAACTCACTGTCTTCCCAAATATATTCATATTTTGGTGCAAATATGTACGAGATCAGATGTGGTGAAGTATGTCTTGGTCCACTTCAAAACTCCTAAACACCTGATTGTTTCTATCGAAAATATGCCAGGACATCACGAGTGGCTGATTCGTTGATATCCACACCACCCACAGATATTCAGTGGAACGTTTGTCTAACTACAAACCGCACTGGGCCTTAAACTCTACTCTGTTGATTTGACCCCAATCATCAATTGACGCTAAAAAGCGGTGAAGTGAATCATTCATCGATCGCCTTTTGTGGCCGACTTCCAGAGGATTTGGCCGATGATCAAATGACTCCGATTGAGTTCACAGTTTGAACCAACAGGTCGTCAAATCCCAATCTCTTACAACTTCATCGTTCCGAAAGGAACGCCATCATTCAGAAGGCCATTAGATACTTAACAAGATGGCGATTAACCATGCTCTCCACAACCTTCGAGAGTTCAGAAAACATTGCAATAGGGCGGTAGTTTGAAAGCTGGCGTCGAATAGCACTTACATAGGATATGTGCTGAAATACTATCAGGGCCTGGACGTTTATTTACGTTGAAATCTGCAAGAACCCTTTAAACTCCATGTGTTCCTAAAAATCACTAGATACGTTTTCGATCACAGGAAGAATTGTCTCTTACTCTTTTTACAAACAGACCCCAGAGGAGGTCCCAGGGAGAAAAGATAACTTTAGCACGAAGACGCTGTTCGTTAAGATCTTTTTCTCGCCTAAGTACTCTGGCACACTTTGATCTTGCACTCTGGCGTGAAATTTTTGATCTTCTTCTTATTGTTTTTATTGGTCCGAAGAGGAGAATCAAAAAGCCATAATACCGGAGACATGAGCCGAAATGTTGGAAAAAGTATTACGAAACTTCACTTTTCGAATAGACAACCTGAAGCGTAGACAAAATTGTCGTGAAATAAGATTTGAAAGGTAAATGGCCTGTTGATTTATCGATTCAAATTAATATTTCATTCGTTTGCACACATTTTCTGTGTTTTTTTCTTCTCTAATTTTCAAAAACCAAACATGTAAAAAAACACTTTTTACAAACTTTAAGGCCCATAAAGTATATGCCGGGTATTCAAGGTAATCCCAAGTCAATGAGAAACTGAATAAACTCCATTCTATGTGGGAGGGTGACATGTGTCTTCTAGAGTCGTTTTATATTGAATGTAGAATTAGTTTCTTCCACTAAAAATGCACCTAAGACAATTGCATTGATTTAAATTAAAATTAAAATAAATTTATTTAAAAACATTATCAGACTTTAGACATTAGACTACGCCCGTTTGCTACTCCAATAAATCTCAACACATGTCGGCTGAAAATCAACACATTCCTGTGTTGAGACTCGTTATTGGATACTTACGGTAGGTGTTTAAGCATTTTAAAGTGTATCTGTTGGTATTTTGTGACTGTGGTTGTGGCTGAGGCTGAGGCTGTGACACATGTCACATGTTGTTGCTGCCGGTGCGGGTACTGTTGAAACTTCATCTGTTGTTCTTGGTAGTCGTTTAATACCGTTAATTAAAAAAATAATCTTTTCTTTAAACACCTAAAATATAAATTCAAAATGAAAACCATATGGTTGAGATATTTCATCACAGTTTATTTTGAGATTTTTTTTTTCACTTCATTCTTGTCCACTGAACAGTACCTATAAATATAGGTGACGTTGGAGTTTATCCCTTAAACATCCATCACATATGACACATTAGCTTCGGCTAATGTCCTTTTGGAGAGATAGACATACAGAGAGAGGGGGAGAGAGCGAGAGAGAACGAGAAAAGTGGATTGTTGGAGAACAATGAAGACGTCCCTGTGTAACTTAATCTTGTAGAAAATGTACTGACATACAGCCAACCTTATGGTCACATATGGCTCCAAAAACGCTGCATCGTCGCTGTCGTACATCTCTGTTCACCTCCCTTCGTACTTCTCGAAAATGTTTACAGCTACTTATACCTTCTGAATCTCCTTTTTGTTCCCTCCCCTCATGTCGGGGGAAAAAGTACTAAAATATATCATTTTCGGGGCAACAACGACGGCAGCAGAAAGAAACATCCAAAAACGTATGTTGACGACGTGTGACATCAGGTTGTGCTACGAAATAAAATCTCAAATTTCAGCTTCCCCCGAACACATTCCCGTTCCTCTGGGGAGTTTTGGTTTGTTCTTTGGGTGTTTGCATGTAAGTACTCCAGAGGACATGCGGTTCTTAATCGGTTTTTTTTTGTTCCAAGTATGTCGTATTCTTTCTTGGTGGATTTGTGGCTTCAGTTGTAAATATGTGCGTAAGTAGAGAGTCTGCAACTAATTACAAATCAATTTGTATGCCTTGGGTGTGTTTTACATGTGTGTGTGTGGTTTGTTTTGGATTCCAATGATAACTGGCGGCTGTGAATGGTCCACCTGTTCCCCGCCAGAATGAGAAAAAAAAACAAGTATATTTTTATTTATTGCCTGTAACTTATCCTGGCTGTCGGTCGATAACATTTCGTGGGTTGGAGCGTGTTTGTAATAAGGAAACACACTCCTCGACGTTGGATATCATATTAAAAAGGAAGTAATATTTTTTGTTGGTTAATGCCATCTCAGGAATTTGGACAAAGAAATCGTGTTCTCCGGCCCCCACCACAACAAGGAAACCATAACAAATTGGCTCCAATTGTAGTATGACGGCGAAATTATTGTTAAGGAACATGTGCTCGGAAGTCCTGAAAAAGTGTCCACAATATTTGCTTGTGAAGTATGAGAAAATTCCTAGCATAATGAAAAAGAGGAGGACAGAATACTTGAGGATTAAGGAAAGCAGTCGAGGTCCTTTGGCACTTTACACTATTTGGGGGGAGCAGAACACTTTCTCACTTGTTCTTAATGAAATTGCATTAATTTTTAGGAAACTCATTGCAAAAAAAAAAAAAAAAAATTGTGATTGAAATTGGTTCAACTAGTAACGATCCATACCAAATGTCCTACACATTCTCTCTGTGTATATCAGTAGTTAAGAATACAATTATTAAAAAATTCGACGATAGAAAACTTCAGTGTTTGATTTTGGAAAATGTAAGAAATATACAAACAAATTTCTGCTGATAAATAAAATATTTAACATTGTCGGCCGAAAATTCACCCAAATGTTTTTATTTTTATGAAATTTTTTTTTAAATTCCGTTCCATTTTGTCCAATTTTAGCAAACTTTTTCCTATATTTCTGCCGGTATCTCAGCAATGACACGTGTATTGTTTGATAGACGAGCGATATCAGGTGTCCACACAAAACTTGATCTAGTGCTGTCAAATCGCACGAACGAGGCGGCCAAATGACAGTGAAAACTGTTTAGATTAAGTGCCCAACAAACTGGCCTCTCAACTGCTTGCACTTATTCACCATCCCATTAAAACCAATCAATTTTGGACAAAAAAAATAGTACATGGTCACCTGATTAATTACAAAGATTCCATTAGTAGTACGATGCCACCGACGTAAATACGAAAAGCATTAACTTTAGAAACATTTCTAAACTATATCCAGTTGTTAGATTATTAATATCAATACCTTAAAATGATTCCCCACGCCTTGTCTGAACATATTTTTTTTTTTAAAGAATTTACAAATGTTTACTAAAACAAAAGTTACGGATGTTTGTCTGATGGTATTGGTTTCTGGAGTGGCCCATAAACAACACCACATAGTAAAGGAAGCTCTTAAACAGGATCTGGCTGCTCTTCGAAACAAATTCGGTAATTCTGTCGATTGACGTCTCCATTGAGCAGAAAATTAGCCTTCACCCAAAAGAGGACATTTTCGTAGATCGCCCGGCATGGACTCCATCACCAGCTGTATTTTATAAGGCTTTTGATGTCTCTACAGCTTAAGTAGATTTAAGTTTTGACACGAAATGTTTGTTTTGCCAACAATAAAAAGTGAAAAGTAATTTCAAAATAAGACCCCTTTCATTTCTTTCTTTCACGTATATAGACATACAGCCATGGACAGTAATTTAGCACACATTTTTTATAAAAATATTTTTATATTTTATTGCGCAGGGTTTTCCAACAAGAGGTGTTATATTGGTATTCAAATTTTAATAATTTCAATGCGTTGTTGAAGCGTGTATCGTTCCAGTTTCTAAAGGGTGTTTTTTATTGAGGTATAGAACTTCGAATTGAAATAAAACACAAGAAAATCGTTTTAACCAATTTGGCTTTATTGAAAGGATAATTTTATGCCATTAATGTTTAAATATGATTTCGGGCATGTGGCCGCCGCGGCTGGCTCGAATAAAGCCAATTCTACAGCTCCAATTTTCAACCACTTGTTGGAACCACAACTCGTCCACATTCATGCCATCCAATTCGGGAACAAAATAGTCGGTTATCATGGCTCTATACCGGTCTCCATTAACGGTAACTGACTCTCCAGCATTATTTCGGAAGAAGTATGGCTCAATGACTCCACCAGCCCATAGAGCACACCAAACAGTCAGTTTTTGTGGATGTAATGGCATAAAATGGACGGAGCTTGCGGTGAACTTCGCGAACTGAACCATTACTTTCGAAATAAATTTGCACGATTTGCAAGCGTTGTTCTTTTGTCAACCTGTTCATGATGAAATGGCAAACCAAACTAAATATTAATCACTTGACAGCTGACAAAATGGCCGCCAGTTAAAAAAGTGATGCCAACTTAAAGTTCTATACCCCAATAAAAAACACACTTTACTTGTCAAGTGTCAAAGAATAAAGGCTTCAAAAGTGACAGCTACAGAAATACCGCATAATTCAAAATACCACCTCTTCTTGGAAAACCCTTTATTTATTAAAGTTTTTTTTTTAAAAAAAACAAAACGATGTGAAAACCGAAACGATCTGATTTAAGTTTTGAAACAAATTCCACCATTTTAGGCCAAAATTGAAAGTGATCACGACTGACGATTAGTTTAGGAGACGTAGCTAATTGTTGTTATCAAACCAACGTCAACGTTTTTCAAATCAATTAAATAACAGTGATCCGAAAATAAGCTCCATTTCTCAATGAAATATAGGTGATATAAATTTCGAGGGACCAACAAAAACAGCACCTCCAGATCAAACACAAGATTAACTGGTGTCCAAATGGAAACAGTGGAATTCAGGTTATCCAAAAAAAAAACTTAAGCAGAGAATCAAGATTGTTTTTGGAACAATGCAACACATTTGGTCTTCGTAGATCTCAGAGGTTCTAAGCACAAAAGATTTTCCATCTACCGGTAGCCTCTTACAAGTTTGGCAGGTGAAATCAAATACGGAAACCACGAATACGTCCACCTTTCAGCAGAATTGATCTCACTTAACTATAAATGTTCCATTGCACCATATAACCCAGCCCAAACACATTCACACTACATGCAAAAACGTCCAGCTCAAACTACAAATATCCAGATGAGCTCCATAAACGGTTTAACTGGTACCATAACTCAGTTACACACCTCAATCTCTCTACAGTTCTAATTCCCTTCTTCGCACCTTCTGTAACTCTTCTTTATTATCCTTTATTCCACCTGACACCTTCTTATCTATGTATTCGCACACCATCTCCCGTTGTTATCGGAAAACTATACAAGTGACGAATAATTGCCAAGTGAAAACCAAAGGAAGGAAGCACGGAGGCGGGATGTAGCGAGTGAGAATAAACACTATTTTCACGTGAAATGTTTCCTAATTATTTTAACACAAAAAAGGTAAAATGTTAACCACATAAGATAATTACTTAACGAATTTATAAGCGCATAACACGCTACACACACACACACATGCAGTCTCTAGCGTCAGGACTGTCAATAACACCAGCAAATAACCCGAAGTGCCATAAGCCACAATATGTAAAACGCAACAGCAGAACAGCAGAACAACAACAACAAACAGCACCATAACCGAGTAACAGCCAAGTAACATGAACAGCAGGATCCGTGCAAGGATACGTACAAGTGACAAGATAAAAGCTCCGAAGGTAAAAACAGAATTGGTACAATGTTCAAATTTGTTCAACGACGACGAGGACGACCGTGATGATGATGACGACAATGACGACGATATCATATGACATTACTGCGAGCGAAAAGTAAAATGACAAAAACAAAATATAAAGGATTGTTTTTTATAAAGATACCGGAATGTTAACGAAATGTTTGGCAGACAAAAGCGAGGGCTGGGTAGTCAGTCTAGGATAGCCAACGAATTTATGTATTGAAACGAAATGATAACTTTTTGACCGAATCACAAGTGGTCACAAAAAAGCTTTTTTTCTCGATTATAAATAGGTTCAAGAGGTGTTATTTTGAATCACGCGGTATTTCGGTAGTTGTCATTTTTGAAGCTTTTATTCTTTGGCATTTGACAAGTAAAAACTACGCCATTACTACAAATGGAACGATACACGCTTCAACAACGCATTGGAATTATTAAAATTCACTACAAACTAAAGCATTTTTGGGTGGTCGTAAATCACCTTGTCGGACCGCAATACAGAAATTGGTGGACAAATTCGAGCTGTTGGGCCACGTGAAAGATACGGTCTACGCCAATAGCCCAGCGTCGATTGAAGACCTCAAAGAGAATTCGTGAGGCTATCGAGGAATATTTCATGAAAAGGATAATGTCCTGTAAGCGTGGTCGTGGTGGCCATTTGGCTGATGTTTTTTTTCATTATTAACGACATACCTTCCTCTTTATTGTGAAATAAACATTCGATCATTTATCTCCAAAAATGTTGTCAAACCCTGTACGTTTAGCAGATACAGCTGATTTTGAAACCATAATTAACACCTTGGTATACAAGAAAAAAGTGATTCCAAAAAAAACTTATTTTTCTCAATTAGAAAATTTTTTTTGGAAAATCCTGTACCAAATTAACACCTTCGTATACAAGAAAAAAGTGATTCCAAAAAAAAACGTATTTTTCTCAATTAGACACTTAATTTCGGAGATCCCTTTTGACAAAAAGAAAAATTCTCCCAAACTAGGCTCTGTTTCTTGATTAGAAAGTGCATGTTTTTTTTTTAACTGAAAGAAAACCCAAAATGACTTCCTTTTCTCTATTAACCCATTAACGCTTTCTGTCCCCATACGAGGACACCTACTTAAAGCCAAACAGATATAAGAAGAACCATTACTATTTCACTACAAGTGGTAAAAACCATATTAAAACCTGAAAACCACGTGTAGAAAAAAAGTAATCGAACAGGAGAAAAAACACTTTAGTGAATAATTTAGTGATTACTTTGTGACAAAGAGTGAATAAAAGTGAATAAAAAAAATGTACGTTTTTTGTTAAAATCCTATTACTTAATATCCAATGAATTAATAAAACGATAACAATTGATTACCTGTAGTTTGTTTTTGGGCGTTAATGGGTTAAACGCTTGGTTAAAACTGTAATACGAAATTTGCAGTTTTGATTCATTTCTTATTTTTTTTTCAATTTGTGAATTTCTATATAACAATCCATCTCATTCTCTCGGTATTGCTTTTATTTTAAAGAGCGAAAATTCAAAAAAAAAAATTTCGAAAACAGTTGCAAATACACACTTATTCGCACTCAAATGTTGTACTTTGTTGAATTTAATAAGTTCGTTGTCTGTTTTTCCCAAACACGCTATTGCTTATACACAAATACGTAATATTAATAGCAAATGAGTTATATTTATATCCAAATAAGCTTTGTGTAGATGGAAATAAGTAAAGGAGTGCATTCGATATCTTCTCTGTACTTGTCGTTTCCTGACCAATACAGGGTTCTCGTTTCTTTAGGAACCACACTATTTTGGGGCGCTTGGAATAGTTCTGCGGTGGGGACTAGAATGTGTTTTTTTGTTAGTTTTCGCGATATTACAATGGACTACTGAGTCTGCCTATAAAGACTGCCTCTTGATTCTTAACGAAACACTAAATTTTCTTTGGCAGCTGCTGAAATGTAAATGGAAAATCTAGTTCTGGTAACCGGAAAAAAGTGAGATCTATCGGAGCAGTTGGGCGGGATTAGTGTGAAACAGACAGGCTGCTGTTGTGTAACCAGCAACTTTATATGTTTGTCTTAGAGATCGGCCATTCCAACATCGTATCTCTCACTTATTGAACAGCCCACGTCAATGGACATATCAGGAAACATAATTATGTGTGTATGTATGTCTCTGTCGTACGTACATATCCGACATTTACAATTATAGAGCTTTCAGGTTTCGTGAATAATAGGCATTATCTCTCAGATATGAGACATTTGTCGGAATGTATGTGCGATAATATCAGGACGGACCGACAACAACATCGAAACAACAAATGTACATGAATAAATCCTGTTAAAGTCAAAAGCAACAATACAAAGGGGGCGAATTTTGCTCTTTTTTTCGAGTTTGGGGGGTAGGGGATTCTATTTCGAATTTGTTGTTCACCTCAGGCCGCTGAGGTACGCGCACAAACAAACAATGTCTAATAATGTTTTTGTTATGTAAATAAAACGACAGATACGAATGAAACAAACAAACAAACAAAAAAAAGCCACATCTCACCTCCAGCTCCTCCCCGCCCCACCTACCACTTATAGTCGAAGTAAGGCCACCGCCTGCCCCCGCCCCAACCCATTCGTTCGTTATCATGTGAAGATATAAGTGTAGCTGACATTTGCCCCCTGCTACCATTTGTTGTCGCTCTTGACGTGATGGGGCAATATGTTAACGTCGTCCTCCTCACCGCTATGTGTGCGTGTAAGGGGATATGCGTGTGTGTGTGTGAGAGAGTGCGTGCTTGCTTTGGTAGTGACGGTTCGGGGAGGGAGCTTCATAAGCGACTTTTTAGTTGCGGCACACAAAAAACGTGCTAAGACATTTCGCGATATACTTTTGATACGTGCAAGTTGCTTTCCTGTCTTCATACCCACTTGTTTTTTTTTTTTTTGTGTCAGAAAAAGTGGAAAATAAAAAAAAAATACAAAAAAAACAGACAAAAACGATATGTGGAAATATTATCTGCATACGTGTTTGTATTCGTATTAGCTCTTTAACGGAGTGACACGGTAGTGCTGGTTTTTATTACAGCTTTGAAAATTTTTTGACATTTTTCCATAGAGAATGACAAAAAGAGAGTTACATCCATATCCATTCCTCTGTAGACACAGACGTCTGTATGTATGGCTGTCATGTCAGTGGAAACTGCTTACAAAATCGCACAGCTCTGTGGAAAAGGGCACACTTCTGGCTGGATATTATTTTACAAACTGTGCCCTATGCCCAGTACTACATATGACAATTTTAGTACCTTAGGTTCAAAAATCTTTCTGACTTGTCCATCGTTCTCCATCGAGTAATCGGAGTAGAAAAACATTACTTACTTACTTATTTCCCTTAACATTCCCTGAAGGAACAGACGGGGAACTTGTCTCGAATCAGTGAGCTGTGTACGATATAATTTGTATACTCACTGACCGGGACCTACGGTTTAAAGCCAGCTCCGAACGGCTAATGCTTTTCTAGAGAAGTTTTACATGGCCACACCACGGCCTTCCAGAAAAACATACACAGAAAAAAAGACAACCATAAAATTTCACTGAAAATATTTGTACAAGAATTTCCTCACTTCTCAATGAAACTTTTCGTTAATATGCTAAAAAATTTGTCAAATATTGAAACGAAGTTTGATGAAATGTATCAACAAAACAATTCATCAAATATTTGGATATTTTTAATGAATTTTTTTGTTGATCCCATTTATCAAATTTCGTTTTAATATTTGATACATTTTTAGCATATTTACGAAAAATGTTATCAAATGTTGAAAGAAATTTGATAAATTGAATCGACAAAAAAATTTATATTTTGTATGATTTGTCTTTTGGTTATCTAATTTATAAAATTTACAATTTTTTTTGTAGATATGCAAATTTTTTCATCAAAAATATTTTTGATAAACAACCTACAAATTATTTTGTTGAATGTGAATGATTTCATCAAAAATATTTTTAATGAACGACATACAATTTTTTTTTGTATATATGTAACTGTCTTCATCAAAGATATTTTTGATAAACAGTATACGAATATTTTCTTTAAGTTGACAAATTGTTTTATCACAGGATTTTCAATGAATTTTTTGTTTGAATTCGTGAATATTTTCATTGAAAATACACCTCACCCCGATGACAACATGTTACCCATATACAACACCTCTCACATACCGACCGACTGTGTGACATAGCTGCCGAAGCAAAGAATGCTGCCCATAACACAAAGATGAGGACAGTGAAGGTGAGAAAGAAAGTAAAATTGACTATTTGGCAAATGAAAATGGAGATGGAAAATGCATAGAACCAAATGCAATGAAAAGTAAAAGTAATGAAATAACAAAAACTTCTTCTAATGTTAATGACCACAAATTTACGGAGAACGATTTATCCTTTAACTGATGAGGTGGTGGTAAATTTTACACTTTTTTAGGCCACATACTATGTCCAAAAAATTCACCTGGAATTGGAATAAACGAACTCTCATAAGGTCAAAAGTTAAATGAACGAATGTCCGTTGCAGGGTAGGAGGATAGAAATATTCACATTAGACCCGAGGAGTCTCTGAACCAAATTGGATTCATGACTCTCTGTTCTGCTGGACTGAAACTTTCTCACTGGTTTCAATTCAACATTGACTTTAAACTATAGACGGCGTTCCAGTTAAAGATCTGTGATGTATTTTGTGATCTCCTTTATGCGAGGTCCGAGATAAAATGTGGTCTTATAATCTTAAAGAGATGTGGACAAAAAATTAAAAAAAAAGTAATAATAAAAAAGACTAGAAGCTACAAATTCGAATTTCTAGTGAATGTTCGCATTCGAATAGGTGTGACTTACCCCGCAATAAAATACGCTATTAGTACGTTTAGTTCACGTGACGCTAAAGACCCACAAATGACCCTCGAAATAATTAAACAATACATTTCCCAAAACAATGCAATACTCCTTAAATTAGGATTTGTGATTTAATAACATAATAATTGGGTCAAAAGTTACCCTCGCCACATCCGTTAGTTAAAATGTACGTCTGTCAACCCCAGGCATTTATCAGTTATTTTAATGACTTGAATATTTGTCACACGAAGTGCAACACCTTTTCTAAGCGCTCTCCCCCATCCCTGTAGCGCCCCACCAAACAAATATTCACGTATGGAATTCGTTTCAATCGTATCGCCACTATTTACAATACAAAAGCAGACAAAGGAGAAGAAGAACAAGAAGAAGAGGAGGCAGTAGACGAAAAAAAGAAACTTACATATGCAAAACCGCAGAAAAGACGCCTGAAATGAAGGAAGAGCAAAGGAGCAAAGGAATTTCGAAACACTCCCTGGAAAACACCTTTTAGTTCGTTATTTGTTCCGTTGTGGCAAACCCAGTTAAAAAGTTTCCTTCCGGCTTCACCACTCACTCGAGTATATGTGCGTGTGTGTGTGTGATGGCAGTAGTAGATAATGGTGTGTTGGGTTTCCAATTGTTGTCATATCTTTGGCTGGTGGCAAGAGGGAGGTGTTGTTATCCTTACGAACAAAAAAAAAAAACAACGCGAACAAAAGGATGTGTGTAATGTTGACACTTTTCGTGTGTGATTTGTAAATATATGCCTTTGGTTGGTGTCTTCCCCCCTCCCGAGTGCGCATACAAAGCAAATATATGTACAGAGGTACACGGATAAAAACCACTTGACTGTCAGAGAATATGCGGTGAGGACTTTGTAGCTCAGTCATTCTGTTACTTCAGTCCGATGAATCCAACAGTGAATTGGTACTCTCTGTGTAGCTCTAGATCTTTGGAGCGTATCACGAAACCTATCGTTAAACCCTTTTTTTTCAGTGTATGGCACATATGTCCTCAAAAAAAAAAGAATATATTTTTGTATATAAATATTTTTCATGCTTTATTTAATTAGATGAGTGTGTGTGTGTTTGTTTATTTGTCAGTCATGTTGATGTTGTTCTTTTATTCGCCCCCCCCCCCCCCCTTCCCCTCCATCTTCTTTCGTTTGTGGCAGTTTTGCACTAGTTAAAGTGTAAATGTTGTCGACTCTGTCATTCGTTGGCACACGTAATTTTTTGTCGTTACAGTTCCATTGGAACTTAAATGACCCATTTAAATGTAAATTGTCGATTTTTCATGTGTGTGTCTGTGTGTGAGTGCGCTTTTCCTTTCGCCAGACTCAACTCAACTTATGGGGTTGTATGCGTGTGTGTGTCACAAGGACTTTTGTGTACCTTTTGCAAATTGGCACTTATGGAAATTGTACGCCCAAGTTTCATCGTGGACTAATTTCCAAAGATTCTTTCGCTAAGTGGAACACCTGCAAAACTTTTCGATTAGTTAGGGCGTAGTTGTCGAACAATGGAATTTAATTTCCATTTGGCCGGAATTTCGTTGGATGTGCTTGGATATTCGAGCGGTCATAATAAAGACATAGTTTCATAGTTCATGTTGTAATGTACTCGAAATAATGGCGGTGATTTGAACCGAGCCCATATCACTGATGTCATTCATATTACTAGTTGTTCATTAATATTGCTCACTTTTTTTTTTTTGTTAATTCCATTTAGGATTTAATGTCCTTCTATTTAGGCCACTCTAATTACACAGTAAGTAATAAATTAATTTGATCAACCCATCTACATTTAAAAGATTGCCAATTGCTGAATTCAAATTTGGAAAGATTACAATTAGGTTAGGTACGATTGAGAAGAGGATGCAGATTTACTCTGTCTCATATCGATAAGCCAGGATTCGGGTTGTTGTGCGCTCTAACTGTTCCATGTATTAAGTAACACCTACAGGTTTTAAAAAAAAACACTTCCAAGCATTTCTAAGTTAAGTCTAGTTTTCCTCAGGAACATTTTGTCATTTCGCCCATCTGGCCAAAATTTGTGGTTAGAAAATCTCATGGGGAATTTTCTTTCATTTCGATGCAATCGGTTTTGAAGTAAAGGCTTATCCATTTTGCGTTTTCAAAAGTAAAAGTGAATAAAACACATATAAAATATTTTTTTTGCAACCATTGATTCTTTTGAGGTAATTTTGGACCACTTTTTGGCACATATTGGGCGATATCTCAGCCATAACTTGACGAAGGTTGGTTCTTAAGTGCTCATGAGTTAAAGGTTTATCTGCATAAACACGGATTTTTGGGTAGCCCCACAACAAAAAGTATAATGGTGTCAAATCGCATGATCTTGGTGGCCAGTTGATGTCGCCACGATTTCCCGGCCAGGAAATGTCTCTTGCAATAAACCCACATTCGCTCGAGTTGTGTGGCACCGTCTTGTTGAAACCACATATTCTCCAAATCGTATTTTTTAATAGCAGGAAAAAAAAAGTCGGTTATCATACGACCATAACGCTCCGAATTGACGGTGACAGTCGTTCCCTCGTCGTTTTCGAAGAAGTAAGGTCCAATCACAGCTTCGGACCAAAGAAGGCACCACAGAAGAATTTTTAGATCCTAACAGAGACGCCGAAACATGCAAACACCAAGGAAGGACTTCTAATCTAGTAGAAGTATCCTATGACAGAGCATAAGGGACAGTGCGACAGATTGCATTATATGTAGCGACGAAATTTCAGGCAAACTAGTTATCAAGAAAGGAATTCTAAATACTCACAAATTGGTTGTCTTTCAATTTGCAATTGAATTATTTTATTTTAAATTATATTTTAAATTATAAATTATTACATGATATTTCCAAATACGGACATATAACTAGTTGTTTCACGCAATCATGAGTAAATGCTGATGCTTTGCCACAGCTCAGATATTTTCCCGCGAACCTAATAAATTGTTTAGTTGTAGGAGCTGATTCTACCCTAAGTACCAAAGACAATGACCAAGGGATCTAACTATCGTGGATCAAAAAAATTTTAAAAAATCAATATGAGGTATATTGTCGTATGCTGTTTTGATATCAAGTCAATTTTATTTCCACACAATGGCAAACAATTTGAGAACAGCTGTTTCGACATCAGCCGTTGATTGTGAGTACATCGGTTGATTGTGACTGTGTTGCCATATTGGGGGTAGTCAGTCACTACACAAATAATTTTCTGCATCTTAACCCTCTAACCGACACTACCACTCTGAGGATGTATTTATTAATTGTGTTTAATTTCGTAAAAATATTTGTTGGTGCATAACTGGTAAACAACTGGGATTGCAAGGATTTTCCAGTATTTCTCTTTGACCGGTTAGAGGGATAATATTTTTTATGAAATTAAACACAATTATTGAAGACCGGCGGTCTTGTCGGTAACAGGGTTAATATAAAGAATAAAATAGTATTCATGTTCAATTCGCGGTCTAAATGCTACTTCAGCAATGCTGTATTAGACCGGAGCTGATAAAAAGGATTAGCTGACTTATGATTGGAATCTTCACATCTTCTCGGCCTACCCACATAAATTGTCCTCTTTTTGAGAATGACCTTGCGGATCATCAAGTCGAGGCCGATAGACCAAGTTAATGAAAGAATTTATGTTCATTGGATCATTCATTACGAGGCCGTTATACGAAGGATCATAGTGGGACATCGAAAGTACTCTGGGCTCAGCATACAGCTGACGGACATAGCCCTATCTCGAAACTATCGAACAGAGGCCTCTATCTGTGTTAACGAGCATTATAGGAGTCCTATGTTTAATGCAGACGATTAACAGGTATAAAGGGATTTAATTTCAGGTCAAAATTCGTTACTTTCCTCGTAGCATCAAATAAACTAACAGCCTAAGAAAATCTTAAACACTGATAGAATTTTCGAACACAATACCAAATATTGTGAATTCCTTCACTACCCAAAACACACTTCCTCTTAGGCATAGGGCTCCTAATAGAACAATGGTGTCATCTTTACCATTTAGCCGGAGAACAGTGGAAACATCTATTCCCATCGCAGGAAGTAAACCCACAATCCAATGGATGAATACCTGTCATATTTGTGAAATAAATTGGAACAATTAAAGGTTCCCCTCATACAACGTGGAAAAGTTTAACATTTCTCCAACACAAGAACAAGGAAATATTTCAAATAAATATTTTGCTATAAATAAAAACGCCCTCCAACCAAATCGTGAAACAGCGCAAACAAAAACTCTTTTCGTTGTCTATCTCAAAGGAAGGTTGGCAAGATGGAGGGTAACCAGAAACCATGGCTGCTTCATCTAATCAAATGGCATAGACAGTCTGACGGGACAGACATTTGCACACGCACAGTACTCGATCTGAACTGACACAGGCACACATACACGCACACCTGTGTCAAAATATCAAATTACCAAAGATATCTGAAAGAACATGCAGACCTTGCGACGAAAATGGTAAATGGTAAGGTAAGGAGGCTGAAGAGTGTGTGTATCTATTCCACTCAGGTCTCGGAGACATAAAAAGGAAGGCATGTCTGGATTTACGGATTCATAAAATTCCAAACAATTCCATCGTACTTCAGGATTTTAATGCATTTCCGTATGTTTTGTAATTCAATTCGCCAAAAAAAACAACAGAGAGAGAGAGAGAAGAAAAGACGTCAAGAACAGCGCGGAAAAAAACCCAACAACTGACAATCAAAATTAAAGTGGAAAATAAAATAAAATAAAAGGCAACAACAATGATAGCAATATGTTAACAAGAGATATCAGGATGTATGTACATATGTGCAAATGTTTGTGTAGGTACATAAGGGTGGGTCGCCAAAATATGTTTCACCGCTTAGAGCAAAAGTGGACCTTAATACTATATGGATTCATTTGCCTAATGCGGCCGATCGTCGTCTATCATTTCATGGAGTAAAAAATAAAATACTAATGGGGAGAGTTCGGCAAGAACATGGCCAATTCGGGGCTGACCCGCCATCATATACTCATCTTAAGATATTCATTTATACAGTCAAAAGTAAGCGTTAGTTCAGCACCCATATCGCTTATTTACTTCAACACAAAACACGATTTAAAGTTTTCAATTGCATCTTAGTAAATATGGACCAAAAATCATAGCTTTCCCGAATAAACGGAGTCGAGAAACAGAGTGGGCATCAAAGAGAACTGTCGGGCCCGAAGCGATATAGTTATTTGTTATACCCTTCCATTACCTGTTTGGAACTGTGTCCGGTTATAGTTGATCTCTCAGTGGCTTTGATGTACCCATTTCTTGATGTGGGCGATTAGATTTAAAGTCCACCGTCCTTTTGTCGAATTTTTCCCCCTGCTTTGACAATTTAGCATAGATTTGCTTCTTCCCACTACTCGAATGGATCCGTAGTCAAATTCCTTCATACATTTCTGGGAATTCACCTCCTATTTCAATGGGACCGAACATGATGCCTTTAGCGATTATTGTGCCATAACTGCAACAGACCCTGGGCCAGCTTCTACGGAAGATGGACAGCATGGCCTTCTTCGATGTTTTCCTTAGAGTTTTTTCCCAGACGAGTGCACCGTAAAGCAGGATTTAGTTGGCCACTGTCGCAAACAATATTCTACGACTATTTTTTTGGGCCTGCAATGTATTTTTTTAGCCTCTTCCTGTACTTTGAGCCTCAACACGTAAACGTCCTTAATGTTTCACAGTAGTGGTCCAAGAACCGATCCTTGCGAAACAGCTGTTGTAATGGTTTGGGACCCCATGCCACTTGGTTCTACTTCTGAAGTAGTCTTTCACAACGCGTATCTAACAGGTGGCGCAAAAGTAAACATCCGATGTTTTTTGGCAGTAATTAAAAAAAAAAATGAAAAACTTTGATTCTTCTTGTGGATTATTTAATTTTGGATCTCTTAATTTTTTTTTAATTTAATTTTTATTTTGGCCGCACAGTTGCCACTGACATTAGGGGCCAATCGCAAAATTTATAGCATTTTCTGATAGGAGGATTACTTTTGCGCCACCTGTTAGTACTCTAGTACCTCCAAAATAAGAAATGGCGGCTGAGCATCCCCCTGAGGGTTTTTTATATCCACAATAATTAGCATACAGTATTTCCTCGCACCGCCTTTGCCTTGGAGTACGTTTTTCGCACTATAAACGACTCGGTTGCCTATCGCTTCGTTCATTACTGTCTGTAACCTCTTGTATATCAACCCAAAAGCCAGATGTAGGTTAATACATTTGGAATCGCTTGAAAATCGACGAAGTAAAAGCTCGTTGTTGTTTCTATATAAACTTATTTGTGATCTTATTGATTGTCCTTTTCTTCTGAGTCGCATTGATTTCAAAGTTCCTACTAGATTACTTAGGCATAATGAATTTTTTAATGTTACGTGCCATAGAAGCAATTATTCAAATTTTGAACTCATTATGAGGTCCATGAGGGAATTTAATAATTTACATATGAAATATGATATTGATTTTTCGTTTTCTTTAAGTAAATTTATCGATTTGTTGAATTTAATATATTTTTAAGATAATGTGTAAGTTAGTCTGTAAGGTTTATGTACCATAGACTAATGAATGAATAAATAAATAACCTCTTAAGACACTTACTTACTTACTTTGGTACTTATGGTCAGTACGACTCGGGTTCGCAAAAAGGTTTTTCCTGGTTATGGTATTAGGATGAGTTTATGCTTCTTTCATAGATCTGGAAATACACCATCTCTCAGGCATCTATTGAATAGGTTTCCAAATAGATCCTTAATGTTCTGTTGGAGATACTAGCTGGAGCTGGAGACCTTTCCGTCTCCAATATTTAAGCACAGTTTAAGAATTTCTTCCTCAGTTACTGCTATCCATTACAGTTATCCGTTATGTTTGTTTCCAGTCGACATCAAATGACAACTATATTTTCACCAACATTCGTGTCTCAGGGGTCCAATCATTAAACATTAAACCTTACATTCCATTGAACCCTCGTATAATAGCAATTCAAATACATATGTACCTTACTTAAGAACTAAATTAGTAAGCACACAAGTACCTTCACCGTATCCCTCACACTCGAGTTAAAAAAGAAAACAGTCATACTCTATATTCCACTTAGCCAAACTGGCAATTGTACTTCACGGAAAATAGCTTCAGGGTCGTATATCACCTTTTCGACATCCGGCAAAGCGTCAAGTACAACATACATTATCATAGCCAAGTAAAACAAAAACAAAAAAATAAGAAACAAAATAAAAATCCCAAAAATTCAACAAAAACATACACTTGCACTTAAATGTATGGAACAGAGGCAGCTACCACAGATTCATCGGAGACGACAACACCGAAATAACAAAACAACAGAAGCATTAAAGCATCAGCCCGTACAATGCCACCGTCATCAAAAACATCAACATCATCGTCATCTTTGCCAGAGCCATCAATGTTAACCACAGACATTAAAAAGGGTACAACCAACACACCTCAACGCCAACTTTTCTTACGCAGTGTTTCACTTGTGGCCGGAACAGGAGCAGGAGTCGGGGAGGGCAAACAAAATGCGCGCGCGATTCATCTTTCAACGACAGACAATCGGAGGGCGTGAATTATGGAGGAGGTCCTACCGCAGGCACATGCATCAACCACAACATATCCACCTATTTCCGATCCTACACAGCCACAGTCACACTCACATGTCATTGCCACTTGACACGTTGGTGTGGTTGGATGTTTTGCCAAGTATTGTTGCAAAAAACAAAATATATGCTATACTCGTACCGTCCGTCCCTCCCTCCCTCCTTCGCTGCTCTGTCTGTTCCAATATGCCGGGTAATGGTAAAACAATCTTAAGCCAAGAACTGTAACATCAGAAGACGAAACACAGGAAGGCATGCTGCAGAGAGCGTTTGGAAAAATACTTACTGCAAATGGATACTATCTGCAGGATATTGGATACCTCTTACCTTCAAATACATACAGACATTTACGGTAGTGCTCTGCACTCTGAGAGTTTTATTGTCTTTCATGCAGTCTATGCCACACGGTAAATTGTATTGACAAGGGCAGTTTGTTGCCTTTGCGTTACTCCGCAATCAAAGATTTATTTCAGCTGACAGGCAGAAGGAAATTGTAAAGATTTGGTAACATTTTTCGAAAGTTTTTGAAAAAAAAAACAAAGAAGTTGTGGTCCTTTTAAGGATAAGATAACTTATACAAATCCTGGTCAAAGGTCAATGCACTTCTTTCCACTGCAAAATCTCTGGCCCTTGTGATTTTTTTAAAATGCCGCAAGTGCAAGTACTGGGAAAAATTCAAAAACATTCATATTCATATTGTTGATTTAATGAACTGATAGAATTAAAAGAATTAACCTTGAACTGGTGATTTTGAAAATTATTTGTCGAAGCTCAAAATAAGCCATTACACTAGACAGACACATTTTATTTAACCCATATCCAATTGTTTTATAGGATTTTTTTTTGGCGAATTTACTTTTTCCTTGTGTTAGTTGCAGCTGTATAAAGAGCGACAACAGCATATCGAGCCCCAAACAGCAACAGAGACAAGCGAGGGTTTATTATGTTCAAGCAAAACGGCGTACAATTGCATTTGCAATATTTTTGTAAGTAGAGTAAGAGCTCGATTTGCGCAACCGATAGGAAATCAAGCCTGTTGCATTTACTGAGATTGTTGCACTTACCGAGCCTCAAATATATACAGTCGAGTCGGGTTACAACGAACACCGGTTATAAAGAACTTTCGTCTATAACGAATAGGAGTTTTTCTTCTATCCTATTTTACCCTGGATATAACGAACCACTTTGTCGAGTCCCCAGGAGTTCGACTGTATGTTAAAATAATGAAATCGAAGAATATGGAATGAAAAATAACAAGAAAACAACGGTTAAATAACGGTTATAAGACGCTAGTTCACAGTGGACAGAGTCGTACAGAGAATAATTTTGCCAAGGGAGCATTTGGTTAAACAATGACCTCCAAACAAAATACCTAATTTCAGTGCATCAGAAAAATGTTATCAGGATCTTTTTTCTTCGAAAGTTGCACTTATAAAGACTGTAATATAAAAAAACGCTGTTACTGTATACATTTTTAAATGGCGATTACGTCTTTTTCGCGGTAAGGACTTGGTATTATTCAGAGAACACAATTATATGCGACTTTGGAGTACCGGTAGTATGTCCGACTATCTCAATTAGAAATATTTTAAAAATTCCAGCCAGTAATGAATTACATGATTCATTTAATTAAGTTATGATCAAACTTTTATGTCAGCCTGGAATTATTTAAAAAATACGTTAGGTTTTTTTTTGTTTGGTCCTTTACTTTTTGAATACAGAATAAATCAAGTGGCCGCCGACATTGGTCATGGCAAAAAAAAATCTTTTACGGTGATTTCCATTACTCGGTGATTTCGACACACAAGTTTTACTTTAGCTCGATAATGGTCTAAGGCCTCCTGGCACAGACTTTGATAAAATCGCTAAACCCAAATTCCTTTTATTTATGAAACAGAATTCCATTCATGTGGCAGCCTCGTATCGCTTTTTTCAAAAATGTAGTAACGAGTTCTGACTCTATCTGGCAAAAGGTTTGCTGGATATTTAAATTAAGAGTCTGAATCGGTTAATGGATTCTTCGCATAACTTAGGTCCTTTACGATACCCTACAAAGAAAATTTTAAAAGCATTGGCCGTGGTTGGGCGCAAAATATCGATTGTGGCATCCTGCTGAATTCAAAGATCGTCTAAGTCCTTGTCTTCATCTCTGACTAACAAAAATGGTTATTAAGTCGCTCACCTTCAAATTGGTGAGCGTTTCCAGCAGCATTCTCTAAGAAAAAATGGTCAATTACTGTCAGAGTCAGAGACTACTGTCAGAGTTCTGTCTTCAGGGCCAGTCCAGGGTTCCAGAGGACTACATAATTAAGAAAATAGAAAATGACCCTGCCCGGGCTAGAAATCCCTGAAAGGGATTCATGGCTAGGAGTCCGCAACTTGCACGAGGTTTCGTCTAGGGTAGTTAACGAATGTAGGCAGGCGCTACGCCTACTTCTAAGGGACTACAACGTAGGCTTGTGCTGGGTGTCAGGTCACTGTGACATTGAAGGGAATGAAATCGCGGCTGAGCTGGCTCGAATGGGCTCAGCTTTGCATATTGAGGAAGCGGACAGATCGGTTAAACCGCCAATCCGCTACTTTTTCAAAAAACAGATGGATCATATCCTAACCAGACCACTCTCCAATTGGGAAACGAGAGTGGGTTGCAATATATCGAAGGTCTTGTGGCCTAGGTTAGATATAGCGACAACAAATGCACTGATGGGGCTGGATAGAAGAAGTCTAAGAATTGCAATAGGAGTCTTCACTCAGTTAGGGCTATGACCAGCAGATGGGACAGTAGATCTCCAGTCATCTGCAGGATGTGGACGAATTGAAGACAATAGAACACATCCTTAGTCATTGTCCAAGTTTGCAACGTCATAGACAAAAATGTCTAGGGCAGAGATTTTTCGAAGACAGGCGTTGAAAACATTATTAGCTATATAAGCGGTATTAGAAGGTTGAACGACGGGGGATGCGGATACCCGATGGACTGAACAGACTGCCTACCATACATAAACATTACACCAGGGACTCTCACACTTTTTTCTTTTCTATATATTTTCTACACTTCCAGCTATACACAGAAGGCATTCACAATGGACCCAATGGGTCTCCGAGTGGAGGGGTCTCTTAGGATGTACCACCCTTCCTAACCTAACTTAACCTAACATGGTCAATTATGCCGCTTCAAAATCCGCACGTAATTGTCATGGAAGTTCCATTGTTTTTTTGACGATCACATGCAGGATTTACGATTCTCAGATGCGACAGTTTTGCTTGTCAACATAACCCCGATAATGGAAAGGCGCTTCGAGAAAAGAAGATTTTTCGAGCCGTACTCCCAAACTATGAAAAGCTAACACAGCGGACAGTCATTTGGACCTTGAAGGTGAATAATGTGAGGTTATCTTGTAAACTTCACATCAGGCTGTCGCTTAACATGTTGAGTTATTGAGATCGTTGGCGGGTCAATGCTCTTGGACTGAGTCGCACACTGTCGGCTACGGCAGCCATATTTTCTTCTTAGGACAACAAGGACCATGAGTGTTATCCACTAATATGCCAGTCTCGCATCCAAAAAAAAAAAACAAGTTCCAAAACGAACTCAAATCGAGAACAGAAATGTTTTCAATTCAAGTAAGTTGGTACCTTTGAGGTACCTTTGAATTCTACTCAGCTGTAGTAAATACCAAAGACCATACAGATAGCGGACGTCCCAAGTCGTATGCTGAACATTTCCAAGAGGGTATTTAAACAGTATTTGTTTTAAAAAAGTTGGTATTTGTTTTAAAAAAAAAACCTTATTTGCTTGGAAAACCTTTCAAATATTGCCATGCCAATTACTGGCATCTGGATTGTGCTTCAGAACTACTGCGACGCCTGCCCTCTAAATGGTCTTTGGTACAATAAGTAAGTAGTTCTTAAATTGAATAGAAAAAATACTGGGTGCGACATAAAGATAAAATTTAATAAATTTGACTACATTTCCCTGGATTTAAGTAATTTGTTTAGTGCACGAGCTTTTAGTAAACCACCTTACAGCAGGCGCTGTGTATGTCTCATTTTGACCGAAACTTGATTTGACTTTGGAAAGAAGAGCTGTACCTCTCAAAATGACGTGCGATTGGGTTATTTAGTTATTCTGACTTTTTCCCGGGAATCGCGGATTTTTTCGACGTCCTGGGGTTTGTTTTTCTTTATAAAAATCATACGCAATTATTCTGTACAATTTAAATCGAATACGATCAACTAGTTCAGGAATAGTTCAGCATGTAAAAAATCATATAATTTTCCTCATAAACGTTGTAAAAAGGGCGTAAAATAGTTTCATTTTTTTGGTGGTATTCTATTCCTGGCAATCCCAACCAATAACTTCCCGAGAATCGGGAAGTAATAAATTGGCAAATTTTCCGGGATTATACGTCCGGGAATTCCCGGATTAAAAACCAACATGTGATTCAAAAAGGAACAACTAGCTGGATAATCCAGTATAATCAAATGTTCATTTCTAAGCCGATCTGCTCGGGATCGATTTGGAAATGTACCAAATCTGAATCTGAAATTAAGAGTACTCCCAATATATTTTCTAAAAAATCCCTCCAAATAAAAGAAGAGATTACTACATATGAGCTTACTCCGGGGAATATAATATTCTTAAGGAATCAAATACTAATTTTACAAAATGAACACCAAATGTCGGTGGCAAAAGAAAAAGCCATAACCGGACGAACGGTTTTTGCTGATTCGATTTTCTATCTCAATTTCCTCAACTTTTTCTGAGTTATCGTATTTATTGAAAACATTACTGACCATCTGCCTTTGTGCATACATTCGGTCAACACTCATATTTTATGTAGTTTTTCCAAATGTTTTTATCGCCTTCATGGCCGCCCCAAAAAAAAAAGCTCTTCATTTGAAGATTTTTTTTTCTTTGATTTCACTTTATAATTGACCAATAAATGATTTTTTCGTTTGGTTATTTGGGCAGGAGGAGCAGCGGACAAACTCCAGCCAACCAAAATTCAATGTTCACCTGCATCTGTTGCGGCAGCGTTTGGCGTGTTTTTCTGTCTCCTTTTTTTTGTTTGGGCTACAACGTTCAGATTGTAATCGATCCTTTTTTTTCGTCTGTGGTTTATTTACATCCGTTATAGACGATGGCCGGGCAAGTGAATGAGTGGCGAGATGGTGAATGATGTGGTGCGGTGCGGTGCGGCGCGTTGTATTGATGACAACAGCAACAACTATGTATGTATTTACAACAATTGTTGTAGTTTGCAGATGCGAATTTATATCCGGTTGTTGACATACTCGTCCGTTGTCGTTTGCTGTACTTGCTGCTGATATTGATTGATATTGTGGTGGTGTTGCTGCTGTTGCTGTTGTTGTTGGTGTGGGAATTACATTTCAACTTCCGAAATTTATGCTGGAAATCAAAACAATAGCCCTCGATGCCACCATAAGCACAGCATATACAGTACACATGAGTTTGCTGAATTGCTGTAACGTGTCCAATTTCCCTTAATGGCTTTAATAAATAAATATTTCTTTTTCGGCGAATTGAGGTATTGTTTGCCATATCGATAATAATTCGAATGGTATTAAATTTAATAGTTTTCTGTTTTGTTGTTGTATGTGTGGTGTGTGGTTAAGATGATGCCTTTGTTGGTCTGAAATAGGCAATGTCAGAAATGTGATGTGATGGCAGGAAATGTGGAGATTTTGTATAATCACATTTGAATATTTCGTGGAGACACTGAAAGAAATAATTTAGATGAAATCAATGTAAAAGTCATAGATTGATCTACATTGAATTGATTCGATGAAGATTTCCTACATTTGATGATTATGCATGTCAATCATTTTTCGATGAATTTTTCCTCCGCCATGGGATGGATTTTTTTTATTATTATTTAATTCGAGTTCAAAGTAATTTTATATTCTACTTCTGGGTCCAGGGTAAACCAGGTGACACAGACCATCTGGCTAGATTTTTTTTTCCCCTCCTCCGCCATGGGAAGGATTTTTTTTATTATTATTTAATTCCAGTTCAAACTAATTTTATATTCTACTTCTAGGTCCAGGGTAAACCGGGTAACACAGACCATCTGGCTAGATTTTTTTGCAGCGGCAGACCAAAGCCTCTGGTGGATATCAAACCCACAACCCCCACGCTGATTGGCAAGCACGCTACCAACTCGCCTATCGGGGCACTTTAGGATCGAATGTATATTAATTTGGTGGACGACGGTTATCTGACGGTGGTTGTGTGTGCGACTATCACACAGAAAAGCCGGGTTTGTTTCATGGCTAGACCATCAAACAATGTTTTAGTTTAGAGATTATTCTCTTTTAGAACAAGATAGTAATCTGTAAGTCATACGGGGTTTTCCAATAAGATATGTTATTTTGGTATTAAAAGAAAAATTAAATTTTTTGAGACAAATGATCAGATGTTTATCTTCTTAATATATATTTACCCTCGACACTGATTCACTGATTCACTGATACACTGATTCACTGACTCTGTCACGCAGTACGTAGGAATTTAAATAGGCATTATATAATTCTATAAATAATAATAATAAAAAAAATAATATTTTTTTGTGTTTTCCCCAAATTTTTTTTTTACCAAAATTTTTTTTTTCCAAAATTTGTTTCCAAAATTTTGTTTTCCAATTTTTTTTTATACAAAAATTTTTTTTTTTAGAAAATTTTTTTTTCAACAAAAATTTTTTTTTTTACAAAATTTGTTTTTTTCCAGAAAACTTTTTTTTTCAACAAAAATTTTTTTTTTCAACAAAATTTTTTTTTCCAAACATTTTTTTTTCCAATTTCATTTTTTTTCGAAATTTTTTTTTACAAAATATTTTTTACAAAATTTTTAAAATTAAGTAACAAATACTTTCTCAAGCAAATTAACGGGCGCCATAGGCGCATTACAACTTACTAGTTTGATAATAAAGAGGAAGATATGCCGTTAATAATGAAAAAAAAATCAGCAAAATTACCACCACGAGCATTCTTACAGGACCATATCCTTTTCATTAAATTTCCCATATCCAAATCGCCAAGTGGCTGCCCTATGTCCTCGATAGCATCACAAATTCCATCTTTGAGGTATTGAATTGACGCTGGGCTGTTGGGGTAGACCTTATCTTCCACGTGGCCCCAAAGGCAGAAGTTAAATCACAAGATCTCGGTGGCCAATTAAGATCAGCTCTTCGAGAGATAACACGGTCCGGAAACTTTTCTCGTAAAAGAGCAATGGTTTCGTTGCTTGTGTGGCACGTAGCGCCGTCTTGTTGAAAGAAAACGTTGTCCAGATCAATATCATCCAACTCCGACCATTAATCATCTCTCGATAGCCCAATCCATTCACCGTAACTGTTGATCCAACCTCATTTTCGAAAAAGTAATGTCCAATGACCACGCCAGTGACCATAAACCGCACCAAACAGTCACACGTTGAGAATGGAGAGGCTTCTCAACAATAAAACTTGGGTTTTCCGAGCACCAGATGCGACAATTTGGCTTGTTGGCGTAGCCAACGAGATAGAAATGGGCCTCATCAGTCAAAATGATTTTTCGATGGAATTCTGGAACATTTTCATGCATTTCAAGGACCCAATCAGCAAAGAGAGGATGCGTTGTTGATGATCAGCCGACTTGAGTTCTTGTGTTAACTGAACTTAATAAGCCTTAAGACCCAAGTCTTTATGCAAAATACGGTGTAATAACGTTTGTGCAATACCCAATTCCAAAGAACGACGAGAAATGGACAAACCTCTTCCAACACTCTGGGCTACAGCAGCAATATTCTCAGTTGTTCTTGAGCGACGTGTACGGATTTTACTCTTCCCATCACTAACTTGTCCCAACAGCTCGAATTTTCGCACTAATTTCTGTATTGCGGTCCGACAAGGTGCTTTACGACCACCGAAAAATGCTTTAGTTTTGCGAACTGTGACTGCATGATTTTCACCATTTTTGTCGTTCCATTGTTCCATTTTTAGTAATGGCGCAGTTTCTACTTTTCAAATGTCAACGAATAAAAGCTTCGAAACTGACACCTACCGAAATACCGGGTGATTCAAAATAACACCTCCTGTTGGACAACCCTTTATAATACTTCTCCACAAAAAGCGTAATCCTCTCGAAGAGGGATTTAAACAGTAGGCCTCGGTCAGTGCCCAGACAAATTGCATTTTGCACAGCTCCCTCATATGAGAGAAGTTCCCCGTTTATTAGTTCATGGAATGTTAAGGGAACTCAATATGAAGAATATTTCTTTACTGTAGGGAACAAACAAATTTACTATTGACAAAGAACTTCAGTTCATCTTTCTCTCCGCTACCAATCACCGTTTATACAGCATAAAATACTTATTTCCATTTTCCAAAAAAAAGACCACTACCCGTAGAAATTACTTTTTGATGAACCTTAACGAGCGTAACAAAAGCAAAAGGTGTGATTTTTTATGCTTCCATTCTTTGGTCTTCACACTGTCTCTCGAATTGCTTTGGTATCCTTTGTCTTAGCGCCAGGGGCTTCCGAAGCCGATCGCCCTCTCTCTCTCTCTCTCTCTTTCTATGTCTTCGAACAAAAGTCATTAATTTACCTTTTTCTTTTTTTGTAATGTAATTAGAAAATTTTGCCGACAAACGTTACAGACGAAAAGAATACCGCTCATTGAAATCAGACCGATTTCATACGAATTCAGTTCCAAAATTGTAGGGCAAAAGAAAACGAAAGAAAAAAATTACAACTCATCAGGATTTGATTAACAGGCCAATCTGAATTCAATGGAAATAGACCAATAATTTCTTTGTAACGAGAACATAGTTTGAATCTTAAAGCAACAACGACTCCCACACAGGAAAAGCTGCAAACACAAACAAGACAGACGTCCGTTTGGTTGTTAAATACACCTTCGACACAAATTCAATTGTATCCTGACATCGGTGTTGTGAATTCATGAGTTCGTTCATGTGTTTCTGTGTGTGTGTCTTGACCAATATGGAGAATTGTGGTCAGAATAGCTCTAAGGTGTATGTAACAAATCCTTTTAGCTGTTAGGCTGAGAAAGTGTATTACTTTTGGGTTGATGAGAAATTGAGGCATTCTGAGGTCTTCGGCATTAAATATGGCAAAAGTTGATAAGTATGTACTTTTTTAAATGGGTTGGGTTTTTTAGAACAAGCAGTTATAGTATTATCTGTTTCACATCAGTCAAATTGTAGTAAGTGGCTCGATAAAAACCTCGTATGTTCTCAAATATTATTGTTTAATAAGGTTTCAAAACTTTGATTAGTCTTCCTGTGAAATCATGAAAATTTAACACGTATCAACTTCTGTGCCCAATTGTATTTCTTGTAACTTGGACGTCTATGGTACAGGACATGTTTTCAAAATTCAAGACGGGTGATCAAAAGCCCTTTTCCAGCTTTATTTAAAGATTTATATACAGAGAAGCCCCTATTTTTTCATAATACCAAAGATTTTCATACATTCTTCCAACGGAATCACGTTGGACTTCCTTAGCACCTGTCTAACGCCTTTCGGAACGGAGAGTTTGGGTTCAGTCAATCGATTTGGCTCAGCCAAAAAAAACTCCTCATAAACGCCGATGGGACCATAGGTTTTGCGAAGGATTCTTCCCATGCAAACAAACTACACAGATCCATGCGGCCCTTAAGCGCCGTAACGAATCATGGCTAAGACTAATCTAGACTGTTGTTTTAGTTCAGCGAGAGATTGTTTTGTTATTGGTTTGTTTTGCACCAAGTATCTTTGCTTATATTTTTTTATTTTTTGTTTTTTTTGTAAAGGGTGCTGACATCATTATTTATAAAAGGTGGTCGAAATTCAAGTTTCTTTTTAAAAATCCATCAAAATGAACACAAATTCATTAACTGCGTAATATTTGAAAGAGCAGATACTCCCATTATTTGTGGAAAAATATTTGATTCATGTGGCTCCACGGCTGGCTTTCCACATCCTTTCAATACAATTTTCCCAGACCCTGTTGACCTTGATTCCTGGCTCTGTCTCACTAATAGCTTGCTCGCTATTCACCTTAAAGGCCTGAATCGTAAATGGATTGGAAAGAAATCTAACGGCGCACAGTGTTTCAGATTGTAATTCCATCTCCCAAAAGTCTGTAACTTTGGGTTTAATAAACTTTTTTGAGTTCAGTAAAAAAAAACGGTTGTAGACAAGGAGTGAGTGATTATTTTGAGTTATTAACATTAGCAATCAGACAATTGGATATATTTTAGAAATATTTCCCAATTTGACATCTTTTCTTTTTTTTTCTATTAAGGGGAAAATTTTTCTCATATTTTTTACACATTTTGACATACAGTTGATAAAAGCCAAAGTCGCGTACATCAGTTTACATTTTCTTTATCTTTAGTCGTCAATAACAACTTCTATGGAAATGGTACAGAACAAATAGAAAATCGAGAATTTGCAGCTTATATTGTCGTTTATTACAAATTAGAAATATTAGTTAAAACGTTGGCTGCATTATTTGGGTGTACTTTACCCAAATTGGTATGATTTGAAATGCAAAAGCGAAACTCGTTCACTCGTTTATTTTCATGGTTAAAGCAAACTTTGAATATAATGTCAGAAAGGCTTTCAATATTCTGTAAATGTCAAGGATCGCCAAAGGATCGCCGCAAGTTTTCTGCATTCGATACTCGTTTGCCCTCTTTGGCGATCCTTACACGTTACAACTTTTCGTTCAACTTAGATGAAGAAGCAAATTGGCCGATCTCCTCACACACTACAACTTTTCAACTAATTTCTTATTCAATCTCATTTGCAAACATTGTTCGTAGTGTCAACATGAATGCATATGTTATTATTATAAATATTGTTTTTTCAATTAATAGGTTTTTTTTACTGAGGTCAATTTTTATATTCCTCAATATAATCAATCACTTTCACTTTCAGCTTTCAGGACATGGCAACTCTATTCGCCAATCTATTGCCAAAATATTGGATAGAAGCTTCTACCAGGTTGAAAAAAAGGTCAAAAGAGTGCATAATTAAATATTTACAGCAGCAGAGTAACGATATATTGTCCGAATATCGAAAGAAATCCCGTTCCTGAGTGCCACAAAAAACTTACGACATTCGTGGAAAAGAATATTGGAAAAAAAGGTTAGCCCACATTAGAAATGTACTCCATAGAGCCAATATTAATGGTAGAAGAGCCAGGAAGATGCCATTATTTACTGATAGAAATAAGAAGGTCAGATTAAGTTACGCAAAATAACATAAAAATAAGGACCTTTTTATTTTGGAAGGATGTGCTGTTCACGGATGAGAGTAAATATAATATATTTCGATCTGACGGACAACCTCTCTCTCTCTATCTCTATCTCTCTCTCTCTCTCTCTCTCTCTCTCTCTCTCTCTCTCTCTCTCTCCCTTTCTCTCTCTATCTCTCTCTCAACACATCAAACCAAGTGTAAAACACGGTGGGGTGGGGGATCTCTGATGGTTTGGGGATCTTTTTCGGCAGCTGGTCCAGCATCTCTCCACTTCATCGAAGGAATAATGGATCAGAAAGCGTATTCGGATATTTTAAAGGCAAATTTTACATTATCAAAGGAGAAACTTGGATTAAGCCACAACTACTACTTTTACCATGATAACGATTCGAAACACATGGCCCATAGTGTAAGGTCGTGGCTCTTGTATAACTGCCCATATGTAATGGACACTCCTCCCCAAAGCCCCGACCTCAATTCAATTGAAAATCTTTGGAATTATCTTGACAATAAAGTCCAAGAGAACACACATTTCTTCCAAGCCTGAGTTGAAGCTCATTCTTCTGCAAGAATGAGAATGTATTGAGCCTAGTTTTTGACGCAAACTAATTGAAAGTATTCCAAAGAGATTGGAGTATGTTATACAGGTCAAAGGCCGGCATACCAAGTATTAACTACTCTCGAATTGTTATGTTACATTAAGTGTACGAGCAACATGCAAATTAGTTGTTTCAAAACGATTGACAACCTCACTATGAGCCGCCCTGTAGATGGCCAGCCAATGTCGGCTGTCTGGGGCCACATATGAATCAACACAGCATTAGCTTCAGTGTAAATCATCGTAGCAAACTATTTAAAACTAGTAAGTTGTAATGCGCCTATGGCGCCCGTTAATTTGCTTGAGAAAGTATTTGTTACTTAATTTTAAAAATTTTGTAAAAAATATTTTGAGAAAACTATTTTGTAAAAAAAAACTTCGAAAAAATATAAAATTGGGAAAAAAAAAATGTAGGGAAAAAAATTTTTGCTGAAAAAAAAATTTTTGTTGAAAAAAAAAATTTTGTTGAAAAAAAAAATTTTGTGGAAAAAAAAATGTTGTTGAAAAAAAAAATGTTTGTTGAAAAAAAAAATTTTTGTTGAAAAAAAAGTTTGCTGAAAAAAAAAATTTTAGTGGAAAAAAAAAATTTTGTTGAAAAAAAATTTGTGGAAAAAAAAAATTTTGTGGAAAAAAAAAATTTTTTTTTTAAAAAAAAAAATTTGTAAAAAAAAAATTTTTGGAAAAAAAAAATTTTGGTAAAAAAAAAATTTGGGGAAAACACAATTTCTGTACAAAAAAAAATATTATTTTTTTTATTATTATTATTTATAGAATTATTATAGAACTAGTAAGTTGTAATGCGCCTATGGCGCCCGTTAATTTGCTTAAGAAAGTATTTGTTACTTAATTTTAAAAATTTTGTAAAAAATATTTTGAGAAAACTATTTTGTAAAAAAAAAAAATCGAAAAAAAATAAAATTCGAAAAAAAATAAAATTCGAAAAAAAAAACTTTTGGAGAAAAATTTTTTGTTGAAAAAAAAAAATTTTGTTGAAAAAAAAAAATTTGTGGAAAAAAAAAATTTTTGTGGAAAAAAAAAAATTTTTGTGGAAAAAAAAAATTTTGTTGAAAAAAAAAAAAATTTGGAAAAAAAAAAATTTGGAAAAAAAAAATTTTGGAAAAAAAAATTTTTGGTAAAAAAAAAATTTGGGGAAAACACAATTTCTGTACAAAAAAAATATATTATTTTTTTTATTATTATTATTTATAGAATTATTATAGAATGCCTATTTAAATTCCTACGTACTGCGTGACAGAGTCAGTGAATCAGTGTATCAGTGTATCAGTGTCGAGGGTAAATATATATTAAGATTGCAATTTGTAAGGCCCACAAAAGTATCCAAATAACAAATCCTAACTATTATATTCTAAAATTATTTTGGGATTTCGAAATTCCCTCACGCCAACAAAAACAACAGCCTCTAACTATAATAGATGCCAAATACCAACTTCGAATCGTATTCAATTTACTTTTTGGCCATTTACTTGTGCCATTCCACAAACACACGCACACAGAGAACTGATGTCAAAGGTTCATTCGAATCCCAGCCAACTACAGAATCGACACACTCCCGTTCCGGCTGGACTAGGTAGGAGCTGCATGATTGAACGAACAATTAGTGAACGCCTTTAGGTTTCTTTTGTTGTTGCTGTGTTCGTTTTTTTTTTGTTTTTGCTGTTGTTACATCGGGTAATTGTTCCACAAAGTGACATGTAATTTTTCTTTAACATTTCTTAAATGACTTACGTATGCGACGTAATGAACGTACGTTCTTACGTATCTACACGTATGGAGTACGGGCAGACGAACGCATCGGCATAAGTGCAAACGTATGAAGTGAGTTACGAAGGCGTCTCAATGTGTGACCAGCTTTATTGGAAACTCTGGCGAATGCGAATGGAATGTAAATCTTTATATTTTTTTTTGTTGTTGCTATGTGTGTATTGTTTCTTCTGTTCCTTTGACCTGGTCTTTGTTATTATTGTTCTCTGTGTGTATCCTTCTTTTGTCGTCACGGAATTCCTTTCATTGCAATTGATTTTGATTTCGGTCCGTTTTTTTCTTTCTTATGTTGCTCTTGTCATTACACAAACCATTCTTTTGGGTGATTTCTTTTCGCAATTTGTTTTCGGTTAACATTCTTGGCCAATTACACATTTTTCTCACCTGGACATTTGTCCAGACGAAAGGCCGACAACCATTGGCCATTGTTATTTTGTCTTTGTTCCCTGGCTATGACATGGCCGAGGTGTTGCAAAAGTCTTAGAAGGCGGTAAGACATAAATAAATTATAATAGAACAATTGCAACAATGGGGTGTTATTTTCGTATATTCATTCGTTCTGGGAAAATATCCATTAGAATCAGTTCAAAAACCGTTGACTAGTAGGAGGAGGTGCAGAGGTGGCGAAGAGATAAGACGACATTAATTTAGGTTTGCCGATAGTTTCTTTGATTTCAAATAACAAAAGCAGGAAGGTGCCAAAATCATTAGAGGACAATTGTTATTTGTTTAAAAAATATAGTTTTGCTAAAATCCTAAGCACAGGGTGTCCTTTTGTTCTCTTAAAATCCCGCAAAGTGTTCGGTTATGTTGCCGCAATAGTTTTCAGAATTGAAGAACATAAATGCCGCCACGAATGTAACCGAATTTTGGTCTAATACAATTTGTTGGCCAGTTCAATTTATTTTTGTCCACTGAAAGCCAAAGCCAAACGAATTGCATACTTCGACAAAACAATGTCGGTAACCAAGAAAACAAAAATATTTCATAAAATTTCAAAAAGTCACTATCCAATGCAATGGCGACATTTCAACCATTACTGTTTTCATCACATTTCTTTGTCAGACCTTAAATTGATATGGGACCCTATACAGGATCCATTCCTTATATATTAGGGTGGAGTGAAATTCAAAAAAAAAAAGTTAACCTCGGAAAGAGATGTAGTCTGGGGTCCTAATGAGGAGAAAAATAAAGAAAAAAATGTTTAAGGGTCGCGCCACTCCCTCGAAATTTGGAAATTATCGCTATTTTGGCGTTGATTTTAGAAAAATCCTAAAAAGTTTTATGTCAATAAATGTTTGCAATAGCGTAAGCAATGAAATAAGGGCATGAAAAAATTTAAAAAAAAATTTCTCATTGTTCAAAAATTTCAAAAAGTAAAATAAGTCAAATCGTCCCTTCTTCAGAAAATTGACTGAACAATGAAATCGCCACCAAAGCTACAAATATTAGTCGATTATCCTCATATTTGCCTCAAATACTTTTGTTTGGGCACTGAACAAGCTCAAACTTTTAAATTTCGAATAAGTTAAGTTGTTAATTTTTAGGATTTTTCTAAAATCAACGCCAAAATAGCGATAATTTCCAAATTTCGAGGGAGTGGCGCGACCCCTAAAAATTTTTTTCTTTACTTTTCCCCTCATTAGGACCCCAGACTACATCTCTTTCCGAGGATAACTTTTTCAAATTAAAAAAAAAGCATGTTTTCACTCCACCCTATTATATATACATATATATTCAGAATTAAGACGATCTCTGGACTTCCGTGGCTGTTGACCGAATTATGGACTTTAAACGATAATATTTGTGTCCCAGAGTTGCCAATCGGTTAGTAATGAAAATGTCCAATAAACTTGAACATATCTAAATGAAATTAAATTTCCTCACAAATACCAGAATCCCCTTTTTTCCATCTTCTTCCATATTAGAATCGAAACATCTGTAAATAACGTATATCTCTACACTGACAAAAAAAACTTTGACATTCTCCTCCAATCAGTCCAAGATTTGAACATTTTGTATTTTTTTCTCTGCGCTTGCAGTCTGTGCTGACCCAATTGTTGTTGAGTACATTTTCAAAAAATTCCACCGACATACTACACGTAAAAATAATGTTATTTAAAACAATATTATGCCGGTACGAAAATAGTTTATTTGTATGAATTGAACGCAGCAGATACGGACGTATGTACATACATACGTATATTTCCATAGTTGGTACAGAATGAAACAGAAAAATAAAACAGAAAATTAAATCGGAAAAATAAAAACGAAAAAAATCTATTGTTCTTTGCGATACAATTGAAACGACAAGTGTTCACAGTTGGCAATATTCCCAATACCAGCCGCTGACAATACCCGACTATTTTCACAATTATATTCGGTGTCTGTGCTTGTGTGTGTGTGTGTATATATTTTACCATTTCTGTTGAATTTCAATCATTTTCATTTTCACTTCACCTATTCAATGTTTTTGTTTTTATTTTCAATACAAGAAAATATTTTTTGGGTTAACAGCAACTCTGCCGAACAATGCAAAGCAATGCAAAAGGAACCGAGTAAATCTCATTCAACAATTGTATGCAAAAATTTATAAAAATTCGAACCAACACCGAAAACCGAGAAATGAATTGAAGAAAAACAACATAAGCCTCATTCAAATTCACTCTGAGCCCGAAGTGGTGACAAAAAAGCAAACAAAAAAAAATAAAGAAAAACACCGAAACAGGAACAACTTTTGTTGTTCTTCCTTTCTTTCTGTTTTTGATTTGCATTGTAGGGCTGGGTGTGTGTGTGCGGCAAGGGGGGGTTTTAAATATGGCTATAATCCTGCAGGTGGTCAACAGTTAATAAAAACAACAGACAACAGAATAAAGAACAACAACATCACCATCAACTACGATTTTTACAACAATGAGAACACACAAGCCCGGATATTTGCATTCTGTTGCAACAGTCCCTACATTTGTCCTCGGTCAAAGGCGAACTAATGATGCCCAATTCAGTTTTTCCCCTAATGGAATGATGCTTAAGTGTGGCGTAGTGAAGAGAGATTGTAGAAACAAAATTACCAAGAGTAATCGCTTACCAAATTGCTTTCATCATACATTTGAATGTTTTCGGAAGTCGTTTTGCTTCAGAGTAGTCGAGTAGTAAAGCTAAAGCTAAAGCTAAAGCTAAAGCTAAAGCTAAAGCTAAAGCTAAAGCTAAAGCTAAAGCTAAAGCTAAAGCTAAAGCTAAAGCTAAAGCTAAAGCTAAAGCTAAAGCTAAAGCTAAAGCTAAAGCTAAAGCTAAAGCTAAAGCTAAAGCTAAAGCTAAAGCTAAAGCTAAAGCTAAAGCTAAAGCTAAAGCTAAAGCTAAAGCTAAAGCTAAAGCTAAAGCTAAAGCTAAAGCTAAAGCTAAAGCTAAAGCTAAAGCTAAAGCTAAAGCTAAAGCTAAAGCTAAAGCTAAAGCTAAAGCTAAAGCTAAAGCTAAAGCTAAAGCTAAAGCTAAAGCTAAAGCTAAAGCTAAAGCTAAAGCTAAAGCTAAAGCTAAAGCTAAAGCTAAAGCTAAAGCTAAAGCTAAAGCTAAAGCTAAAGCTAAAGCTAAAGCTAAAGCTAAAGCTAAAGCTAAAGCTAAAGCTAAAGCTAAAGCTAAAGCTAAAGCTAAAGCTAAAGCTAAAGCTAAAGCTAAAGCTAAAGCTAAAGCTAAAGCTAAAGCTAAAGCTAAAGCTAAAGCTAAAGCTAAAGCTAAAGCTAAAGCTAAAGCTAAAGCTAAAGCTAAAGCTAAAGCTAAAGCTAAAGCTAAAGCTAAAGCTAAAGCTAAAGCTAAAGCTAAAGCTAAAGCTAAAGCTAAAGCTAAAGCTAAAGCTAAAGCTAAAGCTAAAGCTAAAGCTAAAGCTAAAGCTAAAGCTAAAGCTAAAGCTAAAGCTAAAGCTAAAGCTAAAGCTAAATCATGTTGTTACTTACGACATCTCCAACCAAAAGTGACCATATAGCGCACCCCTTACAACAACACCACGTGCAAAACGGCATCACTACATGGCCAACCCGACCAAGCGTTTTCTTTTGCATTATGGGTATAAGCACATGCATACATGCGAATATGAATGCATGCGTAAATGCCTCTCTGTGTGTGTGTGTGTGGCTATGGTGTATAAATAAATTTACATATGGATTTGTGTAGCCTTGTCTGTACGGATGGGCTCTAGGAAAAGAGGATTCCACTCAATAAACCTCAGTCGAATGCAAAAAATGCGACAGTATTTACATTGTCCCTACTGCAGCAGCTCGGTTGACAGGTGGTCGTTCGGTCACCGGTTTTGGTGGCACTCTTCCAAACCTATTAGAATGGCATTGTCTTTGGGTGCGAGGGATGAGTGTATGTGAGTGTGTGTGTGCGGATTAAATCATGGTGTGTGTTCCTATCCTTTATTTTTTAATTTTTTTTCATTGATGAGTTCTTTTCAATAATTTAAAGAACTGTCAATTCAATACATTAATCCTTTTTTTTTGCTCTTGCCACCAGCAGCAATTTGTCTCGTAGTTTATCCGCTCTGTACCATTGACATGATTTGGACAGTTGGAATAGTTGAAAGGATGGGTGGATTTCTCACACATACCGGGCAATGGGAATATGAGAATGGATTTACAATTTAACACAGATTTTCACACGGCGTTTTGGGGATTTCTGGGAAGAGGCATAAAGAAGTCCTAATACAGAAGACTTGCAAACAAGTCTCATAAATGGACCGGCAAAAACCAATTCAGCAGGATAGCGAGTTCGACAAAAGAATTTCCAGCAATGTTAGCAACGCCACCATTCCTCTAACATATCCATTATGATCATTAGTGCGGTATAGACTACCAAACTGCCAGGACATTTTTTTTTTTGGGACCAGGAACATTCCTGGATGAATAATCATCACACAATTTAAGAGTGTTCCTCCAAAAAGTTAAGGAAATTGCTCCACAAACTGTCTAAGACCTCTTGAATTCTTACTGAGGATCTAGTGTCACTCAGAGTCATACGACGAATGCGTGTTGTCCCTTTTTGTTCCTCCAAAAAGTTAAGGAAATTGCTCCACAAACTGTCTGAGACCTCTTGAATTCTTACTGAGGATCTAGTGTCACTCAGAGTCATACGACGAATGCGTGTTGTTCCCTTCCCTCCATAAGGTCACTGAGACTGTTGGCCTTTTTTAAACTCTAAATAATCCCTACATAAATCAGATACCTTTTGCGAAAGTTCCTGCAAACCAATATCAGCCTTATTTAAATTCACAATTTCGAATTTAGCACTTCCATTGACCTCAGCCCAATCAGCCATCGCTGAACTTCCAGCCAAAGGCCACATATCAATTAATCAACATCACTTTCAGGTATTCCAAGAATCGAAAGATTAACAACTTTCGATAATAATAAGCCGCTCGGTTAAGGTTAAAGGTGCAATTACTTTTGTACTTTTTCCGATGCTATTATAGGAAAATACAAACGCTATTTGTGGTAAGCACAACAGAAATTGTTAAGAATTTGACAAAAAAAATCCTATAAGAGTACAAAAGATCCATCAACAAAAACCAACACAAGACGACACACAATGGCCAATACCAAAATTGATGTCCTCTTCTGATTGTCAGCCTACAATGCTGACACACATGTCGAGCAACACAATGCCACAATCGGCGGCACGGCACACATCATCTCCGTTGTAGCAATGGAATCATCGACCATCTCATGGCCAAGTGCAGAAGAAGACGAAAAAAAGTAAAGGCGTTACTATGTCGTCCTTGGTTGTGTCTTTTGTCAAAGCAAGGCAGGCGGCATAACAAAGTAACAAGAAACCAATGCACAGTGTAACAAAACCTGATGAAATTCCAGTGAAGGGGATTGGTAGCCCACGATGTTGTCCTACAGTTGAAAGGGAAATTCCTAGCGAAAATCAGAGTGTTGACAAACCAAACCGCATTTGACAGGTAGTTGGGAACTCTCTGTGGTGTTTTAGATGTCTAGACATGGCCAGGGAATCGCAATATCTCTGTAGTTTTCCTTCTGTAATCAGTTCAACTCTGTGCGTCTCTATTGTACCATTAGCCAATTTGAAAGACTAAGCCTGTTTACCAACTTTCTACAGTCTTAGAGATAGTATTTGCAGCCGGATGATCAGGTCGAAGTTTGCGATTAATGATCTTGAACATATAAATGTCACGAACTGTTAAAGGTTAATTTTCCTCACCGCCTCATCGGAGATTGTAGAAATCACCAATCACATTATTCCTGTTTCGAACCACTGTGCCACACGGGCAGAAATAAAATAAAGATTGATGAGTGTTTCTTTGATGATTGGGTACATTTCGACCATTTGACAAACAAATTTTCGGTGACTTCGACGAACGTTGGGTAGCAAGAAGTACAATTGGTAACACCTTTTGATGTCAGTCAAAAGGAAAGACATACACACACACACACAAAAGAAAACAGTATCAAATAGAAAATAAATGACTTTTGACTTTAAAGTCACATACATACATGTGTACTCACAACTATTGATGTTTCGTCCTTTCCTTGCTCTTTGTCTTACTTTAAGACAACACAAAAATAAATAACAAACAACTGGAGAAATTGTGTGAGAGAGAGAGAGAAATACAAAAACGGCAATAAAAACAAAGAAATTACATTTTTGACAATAAAACCATAATATCCAGAAAAACGACTTTTTATGTCTTTTGTTTTTCCAGTCCATCTTTACCTTTTTGACAAAATCAAAAGGTGGCAAATTGGCTTTTTGTGCCGAGAGGGAGAGAGCATCGTAAACAGAACACAATGTCTCTAACATCCTGTCCTACTGCCGGGCAGGACAACAGGCAGATGTTTCTTGGCCATTGCATGTCCCAATTTGAATAAGATTTAAATTGGACTTAAGATGCTTTGTTCGGTTTATGATAAATTTTCTGGTTTGCGGATAAAAGAGGTTTTCTTGTGTGCGTGTTTTTTTTTTCTTTTCTTCCAAACTGTAAAGGTGAATAAACAATTTTGGACAAATGTCCACAAAAGAGTTGGTGTGGTTGGCCAACCGACTTAACACACATTTGGAGGAGTTTGCAACCACAACAGATTTAGGTGACTTTTTAAGTGGAGATGAAACGAAAAAAAAATTAAAAAAAATTGGATTTCCACTTATATTAGGAATGTGCCAGGAGGTCAAGAAGACATTAAGAGAACAAACGTTGTATAGACAGCCACGTGGATATTTTCATAGGGAACTTACAACAATCTGTGAGCCAACAGTATTTTCTTTACTCTATGAGATGTAGCAGTAGGTCCGGATCAGTGAGTATACAGAAACATAGCTCACTGATTTGAGAGAAGTTTACCATGAGTTTCTTTAAGGATTTTTAAGCGATGTAACAGTAGGTCCCGATCTGTGAGTATCCATTAAGGAATGTTTCTGTCCAATTTTTCCCCCGGAGTCGGTGGTTCATTTAGTTGCTCCCGAATGTTTTTTTCGGTAGTGCGAGGCTATGTCTCTGTTGAATCGTTTGTATCAGCTGGATTCAGTTAACTCAGAGTATGTCTTGCTGCTTGATTCGTCGTAGGTAGGCTAATTGCTGCTTGATTCAGTTTACACAGGTCGAAAGCTATTAAAGGCTGATCATGATATTTGCAGCTTCTGGGTTCGGATCGTTATTCCCTGTGCTGGCTATATAACAAGATAGGAAGACACTATCACGGATGTAAACAAATCTGCAATACGAACAAATTACGTGTGCAAACAAATTTGTATCTCATGCCCACGAAACACGTATACAAACGAATCGGGAATGCGAAATAATTGTAAATGGAAAATGAATGAGTAAGGAGTCATCAGTGTTGGGTTTAGCAGAGATCGCATGAAACCCAACTGGGAATGTAAACGAAGCACGCATCATATGAACTGATCGTGGATGAGAAATAATGGATTGTGAGTGAGAGAAAATGGAAAATGAATGAGTAAGGAGTCATCAGTGTTGGGTTTAGCAGAGATCGCATGAAACCCAACTGGGAATGTAAACGAAGCACGCATCATATGAACTGATCGTGGATGAGAAATAATGGATTGTGAGTGAGAGAAAATGGAAAATAAATGAGTAAGGAGTCATCAGTGTTGGGTTTAGCAGAGATCGCATGAAACCCAACTGAGAATGTAAACGAAGCACGCATCATATGAACTGATCGTGGATGAGAAATAATGGATTGTGAGTGAGAGAAAATGGAAAATGAATGAGTAAGGAGTCATCAGTGTTGGGTTTAGCAGAGATGGCATGAAACCCAACTGGGAATGTGAACGAAGCACGCATCATATGAACTGATGGTGGATGAGAAATAATGGATTGTGAGTGAGAGAAAATGGAACTGAATGAGTAAGGAGTCATCAGTGTTGGGTTTAGCAGAGATCGCATGAAACCCAACTGGGAATGTGAACGAAGCTCGCATCATATGAACTGATCGTGGATGAGAAATAATGGATTGTGAGTGAGAGAAAAATGAAAATTAATGAGTAAGGAGTCATCAGTGTTCGGTTTAGCAGAGATCACATGAAATCCAACTGGGAATGTGAACGAAGCACGCATCATATGAACTGATCGTGGATGAGAAATGAGAGAAAATGAATGACTAAGAGGTCATGAGCTCTTTGCTCGGTCGTATGTGTTATCAGAAATAGTCGCTGATGATTTAGTGAAAGTCTATTGTTCCCAACTGATGCACTGGCTGTCGTGAAGGTGATGAACTTTTCATTCGTTACCTGGCCTAAACTAGGGATTGGAGCCAGTTGCATGACAACTATGGTTGAGCCATGACCTTGCAGAGTTTGTGTTGACATGGAACTAGCCGGTGATAGACATAGTGAAGGACGGTGTACGTCTGATACTCTGTATGCAAATCTGAGAGTATATTTCATCCATGACGTTGTAAGTCTTCTGCTATTTATGTGAACGTATATCTCTACCATTCCGCGCATGAGCGGTGTGGGCAGTTTCGATATGACAGATACACAAGCTGACGAAAATCTGAAATCTCCCTTTGGGGACCCATGATCGCACTCACTATGGTGACACCGGAAGCTTCCTTTGTTTGCACAACCCTCAAAAACCATAATATGACATTGCTTCGGATTTAAATCGCGAATCGCAAAGAAATGGTCCTAAATTGTAGCTAAACCGACCGACATGGAATCATTGCAATTTGTACCACATTCTAACTTACTATGTTTATAAAACCGTCCATCTGTCTTTAAATGTGTCAGTCTACTATTTTTATTAGCTATCAGGAATGAAGATAGGCCCCAGGAAAAATCTCAGATTAAAACGACAACATTTTTTGTTGCGCCATATTAATTTTTCATCGCCCATCCAAAGATTCCTCCCAAACTGAATTCTGTATTAAAAATTAGAACCACAAACTTTCCAGTAATCCACAACGTTTGCAGCATTCAAATTGAAAGATCAATTCTTACAAGCTTATATTAGTTCTGTGAAATTTTGAAGATTCCTCAAAAACAGAGTATTATAATTGTTGCGACCAGCTAAACATCTGCTGTTTTAACAACATAACCGGCCAAACTCCGTCAGCGACCAAATCATTAAACTTGCATCAGTCTCATCTTTGTTGCAGCTTTTTTTTCCAGCTTACCAGCGGGCACGAAAAATCCCACACCAAGACTATTTTGGATGGCCAGAGGAGTCATTGCACATGTCCATCATTAAAGTTCAGTTAAAAGTTTTAAACAGTAATCCTTTAATTATCTGAAAGTTTCCTTTAACCTCGACAATAAACGGACCGAGATATTAAACCACCCAAAAAGATTACAACGACACTGCCCTTAGCCTTTAGCCAGCCGTTCATATTGGTTAAAACAGCCGCATACAATTTTGTATCTTTATTAAATTGTTGTAGCTGTAGTCTGGTTTGTGTTTTTCTTTTTTTTTTTGTATGAAATGTAACATTTACACGCAATGGCCATTAAGAGAAGACCAGCCAACAACCTCGGCGAACAAAGAAACAAAAATAAGAGACGCAAAGATGTTGGACAAAAATCCTCACAATTATTTGTTAATCCACCGCAAAATCCACCTGCCCTATTAACCAACCAAAATACAGATTTCAGTTAATACCCTACAACCAACTCAGCTCTCCTTCTCCAACTCCCTCTCTTCACACTTATGTTGGCGTCCCTAATACTCTGGTTTGCCAGTTTGACTTTTTCGTTATCATGTTGGCCCCGGCATAAAGGCCAAAAACAAATATCAGCGTTCAGCCAGTTGGCCGAAAACAACAGCAATGTTAAAAAGCTGATGTTAATGCTAATACGAAAACATGTTTTAATAAAGTGACCGAAAATGAAAACCAAAATACTGAAACCACCTGCAATACACACAGCGTAAATCGTTACGGACACTCTCGCGTCCGTATGACGCAGCAGCAGCAGCGCAAGCAGACAAAGTTGTATCAACCAAGTCATCCACTGGCACAGATACAGATCCATATCGACATATCAAAAACAACAACAACACTAGCCAACAATAAGCGGCTTCGGCAGCGGCACCGTGCTGTATATTTTGGATACGCTCGATGTAGCCTCAACATAAAAGAGTAAAAGTCGTCGTACTGCGACGACAACATTCGAACAACAACGAAAAGAACGCGTCGAATAAAGCCGTGAATGAATGCGTAAGCAGACAGTATTATAATTGAGATCTCTTCGGCGGGGGGTTTGAACAGTGGTTCAGTCCGTCATTGTACCCTGCATTATGGAATGATCACTGTGTGCCGATGTGATGTAAGCACTGGAAATGTCTGGGCAAGATTAGGTGAGCCAGGACTCACAAAGACTCTGTAGTCCCTTATAAAACTACGGAAACTCTAGTCGCCTCCCACCGGCTGAACCATGCGGAGTTACCCAAAAAAAAAAACTCCTGAGCTGATCAATACGAATATCGACCAATTCATAAAAGTGACGAACAAAATAAGAGCCCAGTGTTGTTTCCTGCCAGGAGAAGTGAGGAAAACCTGTTTATGGACTCCATCCCCACTACTTCTGATGTCGTAACCCCCAGTCCCATTGGATGGCTTCCAATCGGACAGTGTTCTCTCTTGACGAACACAGCCAATGTGACATCGATTCTTGGTAGCGACAGCATTGTATACAAAAGATTCTTCTCTAAGCAGGACTACGTCTGTCTGGATTACATGCCGCCTCGACAGATGATAGAACAAAGCATTTGCCATGGGAAATCAACAGATCGTGGCCAGTAATACCAGGCATAGTCATAAGGAACAGTCCAGCCAAACCATTTCCAAAGCCCCCCATTATAATGCTGGCCTGGTCAATTAACAGAGTCGCAATGACGCCAATTAAGCGCCCCGGTAGGCGAGTTGGTAGCGTGCTTGTCTATCAGCGTGGGGGTTGTAGGTTCGATTCCCACAAGAGGGCTTTGGTCTGTCGCTGCAAAAAATCTAGCCATATGGTTTGTGTCTCCCGGTTTACCCTTGGACCAAAAATTAGAATATTACTGCCTGTTTCCATAAAAGCGCTATAAAATGGGTTTCAGACATTATTGAATTCCGATTTTCAGATATATTTTAGAGATCGACATATGGAACACAATCCCCAATTCGAATAAGGTCTCATCGCTGATAAAAATCCATTTTATTGGACATTCAAGTTTGACAATTTTTAACGAACGAAAAAATTCGTTTTATGGAAACATGCAGTAAATTCACCTTGTATTGTAATTAATAATAAATAAAATAAAATATGTGATAGCCTTGGATGATCCATAGAACCCAACCTGATACAGAGAGATTTCGTCAGTATCACAAACGGTTTTGGCGGATGATTACAGCGCTAATATTGTTCGCTAAGAAGCCGTGGGTAAAAAAGCCCGAATGGCATCTTCCCGATGAGAGGAAATCCGAGTCCAACGGTGTTTGGATCTGGTGATTGGAAAGCCCTTGTTTAGTCTTACGATAAGTGTGAAACTGGCCTCGTCTTGCTGAATAGAAGCCCAAAACCCACACTCTCACTGTCTACCACCAAGGGTTCAAAATTATATCTAACTTCATGGCTGGCCAGAGATTGTCTACAGCTCGATTGTAAGAAAGTGAAGAGTTTTCTTACCACTGCATCTGACGATCTCAATGTCATTTGTCTCCGACAAACTCTGTGATAGAGTCACACTCTTTACGATTGCAGTATCATCTCCCCGAGCTGTAGACATTTTCCCATTGTTTTTGCAAACGTTTGATTTCAGGAACCTGAGTATCAGTGGATCTCTGTCGCTTTCCACTTGATTTGGATTTGTCGGCGAGAGGTAGAGGTGTCAAACTATCGATATTGGAACTATTAAAAAACTATCGATATATCGATGAAACTATCGTTTTACTATCCAATTTTAATAGTTCGAATAGAAAACGTTTTGTTTAACAAACAAAATTTGTAAAACAAAATTATTTCAATACAAACTTAAATAATGCATTTCTTGAATGTAGAATTGACGTCTGGTTTTATTTTTTTTAATTTTTAATTTAATTTCGCCCGCCTCTCCGAAACTAAGTGACCAGCTTTGCTGAACACTCTTTCCGGCTCAGCTAAAGTAGCCGGGATGGAAAAGTACTTGCCTTTTGGTCATATCACTGGATCTTGTCTATAGTGACAGAAAAAATCAATTATCGATATTATCAAGAGTACCATCGATAGTTTGACAACTCTAGCGAGAGGGTAACACTAATATTTCGGTATGGGAAAAGCTTTTAGCGGTAGCTCGTTTTTAATTGTCCATCGATCTGTCCTACTACTCCCCAAAAAATAACGATAGTTTACAACTATTAAACGATATGAATAGAAAACATTCGATAGTGACAGAAAAAATAAATTATCGATATTCTCAAGAGTACCATCGATAGTTTGACAACTCTAGCGAGAGGGTGACACTTATTTTTCGATATGGGAAAAGCTTTCTCTCGTCTGGTTTTAGCGGTAGCTCGTTTTTATTTGTCCTTCGATCTGTCCTACTTCCTTTAAACTCCATGGCGCATCGCTCTCCCATACCACTGTCCAGTCCGTCGTCGTTGTTGCTGTTATTTTAATTTAACAACATTCCAACATACTTTCATACGTACAATTTACTTTTATTGTTTTCTTATTTAATAATAACAATAATGATGCCTACATTTAGGATGGTTGCGTTGGTTTGGGATTGGATTGCTGCATTAGGCTGAGAAAGAGCCACAGAAAGAAGAAAACTCATCGGTGGTGTCGTAGCATTTGGTTGTAACGTTTTTTTTTTTTTGTTTGGGCTGTTGATGGTCGTTATGGGTTGCCTCAATATGATAACCGTGAAGTAATGCGTTTGCACCTGTAGACGAATTTGAAATTACCCTTAAGTATGTCTTAAACACAATATTAAATTGGCTGGCTGGCTGGCTGACTGGTTGGTATACCATCCTCTGGCAACCCTCCTCACACAGTACTGCCCAAGTAATGTACATCGGCGAGCAGCGAAAGCGAGAAAACATTCGTGTGAACATGTTACAGTTCCACTTTAAATTCATAAGCAGTTATAAGCATTAATAATTGGACAATGATGTTTGGGGCCATTATTAGGATGGCGCGGATGATGATGATGCCGACGAACGAAGATGCGGCTGATGTGCTCTTGCTCAAACTGGAGGTGGAGGGAGAGATGGTGGGGCGACGACGGCGTTAAGACGTTGACGCTGCTGCTGGTAATTGTAATGTTGACGCTACGTTCCAAAAATGGTTTAATTAAATGCTGGACCCATGGCGTTCTTTAATAAGTTGCGATTAAATTATTGCATAAATTAATAAAGTAAGTAAATGAACGGCAAAATAATTACTTGTGTACAATATTTCGTTTGTCGACGCATTTCTGACTGTCTGTCGTTTATATTAAATTCCAACGACGATAGAAATATTTTTGGAAATTGTATTCTATTATCTCTGCTTGGATTGGATGAAGTATATGACAGCTATTTGGCAAATAGCTTCATTCTGTAGGCGAATTTGAAAGGGGTATGTGCACTACATAATTTGTATACTCAGTCACCGGAACCTACTGTTTGAACACTAGGTGGACCCCGCCAAACTGTTGATTTTTAAAATGGTTTCTTACAGTATCCAAGGTAGCCTAACAGTTGTCTACAAGCCTCACAATATTTTCTCTATCACTTTGCAACAGAATCAGGAGGCGTGTGTCGCCAGTTTTTCATTTCTGAAACAACTTAAATTTGCAAAATCTGGTTTGAAATGCATTTCACAAAAATCCATCTAGCCCACCAACAGTCACCATCATCATATTAACCCTCAATTACCCTCAAATCCAGGAAAAAGCACACACAACTCGTTCACAATTTGCCTCATAGCAATCTTTGATAAACAAAAAAAGTCAAAAATAAATATTCATGGATGAATTACAACAATCCCGACTAAAACAACTAACAAACCCCTCTATGAGGGAAAAAATACATGGCCAACAAAAAGGAACAACACATCGAAGTGTGTGAAAAAACACGGGGTTCATTAATTTGACACTGCACTCGATACACTCGAGTCCGCGATGATGATGAGTGGCACAATCAACGACTTTTTGCCAGCCAACAACGAACGGGTTTGTGATTTTGAAAGTGCCATCATTTAGATGCACATTGCATTTGCTGTGGTGTGGAGGTGCTATGTGCCTCTCCAATAAACCGTTAACATCATATGTATATTCGAGTTTCTTTTTTTTTTTGCTTTTCCTAGAGCTCAAAAAACTCAGATGTACCTGAAACATTTTTTTCAGAGTATCCGGGGACACAAAAATATAATAAAAAAAAACTAACGCACAGTGTTGGGAAAATATGCTTTCCTTTCATTTGATTTAAGCTCAGTTTGGTCTATTGCATTTATTGCAATTCCCGCCACTGTGCCATCACGACATCATGAGTGGTAAATTTACATAACACTGATGACAGAGTTGATGGATTTGAATGTGGAATTAATTGGCTAAATATAATGGACACGTTTTTTATTTTTTTGAATTCTTTCAAATTTTTCGTTTGTCCGAAATTAAATAGTATCTTTGGCAACATAAAAGGCAGTTTGGTTTTTGTTATTTTCTGTATTTTTCATTGAATTCTTTTCAACATTTTATTTAAATTTACAAAAATTCTTTAATATCCTTTTTTCTAATCGCTTGTCAAACATTTCAACTATTGTTTATTTATTCCTTAGCTGCTCCTCCGTGACGGCCGGGACCGCCATGACGTCCATGATGGAGGAATTCATGCAACACATGTTTGCCCAAAGCCAAAGTTTCACCCTTGGCATAGCGTTCGCGAATCTTTTGGCATCTGTGGTTGTTGATCTGCGACTCTACGGGACAGCCGGTTACCATTTCACCAAATAGACAATGCTGCATTTCCATGGGAGCACGACTGCATTTATTCTCCGGTTTGAGTTCCATATCCTTGAGTTTGTTCAAGCACTTGTCGACATAGGACTCAAGTACTTCGTGCTTTAAGTCACTTTCGGCAGACAAGTGATTTTTGAAACTGGCAAGAATTACATCACGTTTAATGTCACCATTGTCGTCGAGCATATCCAAAGTTTTGGCCACACACTCGCTCTCGCAGATGATCAATTCCTTGATCTTGTTCATGTGTTCGCAGTTGAAGGGATCAAAGTTTTCCACATCAGCTAAAAGAGAATGCAAGTCACACAAATATATTTTTACTGAAAATCTCTTGGATTGCGATGAGTTTTTTCTTAACGAAAGCTATAATTTGTTCCCTCTAATTTTTATTACCGAAATCTATACAACGTTTTGAGAGATTTACAAAACTGAATCATATCGAAAAGTCCAATTTACTTTCTTAATACATTTGTAAACGGACAACTTAGTGATATTCTTAAAATCTAAGATCTTTAAAGAAAGCTTTTGCATTTAGACAAACCAGAGGAGCTTTTTAGATTATGGAAAATCTATGATACCGTTTCGGATACATTTTATCTAACAAATCGTTTCGGAAAGCTATTTGATTTGGAGAGTTTTTTTTAAATACAATACAAAGTAAATTTGTATACTAATTTTGGATCCGTATGGTCTGTGAAGCCGGGTGACACAGACGGTTAGACAGGCCAAAGCCTCTGGCGGGAATTCGGGGCGCCTAGGACCTATTTTTATGGTAAAATTTCGAGAAATTGAATAACGCCAAAAAAATCCCCCTATTCATTCTATAAAGTTTTTTTCAAGTGTCACTACTTGGACAGATTGACATATTCGTAGAGCTTTTTTTTAATTGTAAAGCTTTTTTCAATTCTCATTAACTTTCAGGTTAATGGAAGTACGCACTTCACGCTAGCTTTTTTTTCTACAAAAGAAAAACTATGCATTTGCTAAAAAAAAACTTCCGATACAGAAAGCTTTCTCTTGTAAAGGGAAATTTTGGGAAGATTAGTCCTAAAAACAAAATCACTTAAAAAGTTTGCACATTCAGTGCATTGAGCTTTTGATCACAACTGCTATGCCTTGACATTAAATCATACGGACATTTTGGGGGAGCTTTTTCCCAAATGTATAGATTTAAAAATATATATGATTTTTTCGTATAGAGAAATTTATCAATTTACTGCCTGTTTCCATAAAACGAATTTATTCGTTCGTTACAAATCGTCAATATTCGAAGCGTTATAAAATGGATTTCAGACATGATTCAATTCGGGTTTTCAGATATATGTTAGATATGGAAAATGGAACACAATTCCAAAAACAATAAGCTCCCATTACTGATAAGAATCTATTTTATTTCAATTTTGACAATTTGTATCGAACGAACAAATTCGTTTTATGGAAACAGGCAGTTTAAAATAAAAATAGAAATTGAGTCCATTTAGAAAATATCCTGTTCTGAGAGCTTATTCGTACTGAAAAGTTCTTTGAAATGTAAAACTCCATTAAAAACAATAGAATACACGGATGACAGAATATGCTCACAATTAGTCCTTGAACTTCAAGGTATTGTCTCAAATAAAATAGAGCTTTATCGTCTGGAACATATCCCTTATTTTTTAAAAGGCACCCAGAAGGCTTACCTTAAATCCATTAAACAACAAAATTGGGTAATTGTGTAGCAAAGCAAGCTTTTCACATGACATTTTACACAATGTTACTCCAATGTCCGATTTTTTACTACGCACAAGTTTCGGATTCCTTCACATTATACTTACAATTATTGGCTCTCAATTTCATGGCACACTGTTTCTTGGTATCCCGAATCGTTGAGAAATAGGCAGGATCATGTTTGTTAATCTCACAACAGGTCAAATCCTTTTTCATTTCACCGTAACGACCACCGCCGCACTGCGATGGTTTCTCATCAACCAAGTCCACTTTAACTTCTTCAGCGGGAATTTCTTCGGTGGGCTTTTCATCAACGTCGCGCCGATTGCGGGACAAAACATTTGAGTTCAAATATTCATATTCTTCGAATAGAATTTGATCTTTAAGGAACAAAAAGGAACACAATTTTACAATTATTTTTATTGTCGTTGATTTTTACAAAGTTGTTTCGTTTTTCTTTCTTGGAATACTTACTAAAGTATGTATCCGAAAAATCATAGGCGTTAACGGCTATCACGGCCAAACAGAAAATTGGTAGGATTTTAATCATTTTGTTAAATTAAACACTTCACTTGTTGACCGTTAGAACACTGAGAACGGAATGCTGGAGTTAAAGCAAAAATTCTCAATTTTATAGAATTGTTAACAAATTATTTGTTGTTGTCGTCATCTCGTTGTGGGAGATTATTAAACACAAATACCAGTTAAAGGGGCAAATATCTTTGATTGACTTTTCTTTCGATGGGCTTTCGTGAACACATACACTCGAATAAATATGTCAGTTCAATACATTCGATAGATGGCGCGATTGATTTCAGAGAAATTGTTATTGGTTTTTTAGGGCTATTGGGTTTTCAATAGGCTACTAGAATATCTGATACATCAAACGGACATACGCCGTAAAATGTTGAATCACCGTATTTCCTTAACTATTAAAGGATTCCGAAATCTATACGAATATAAAGGAGTAGAGGCCCCTTTTTAAAAATGACTTCATGATACAGGTTTTTCCAACAAGAAGTGTTATTTTGAGTTTCAAAGAAAAATGTAATTTTTTGAGATAAATGGACCATATTCTTTTCATGAAATTGTTCATAACCAAATCGCAAATTGGCTGCCCTATGTCCACGATAGTATCAGGAATTCTATCTTTGAGGTCTTGAATCGACGTTGGGCTGTTGGCGTAGACCTGATCTTTCACCTGGCCCCAAAGGAAGAAGTCGCAAAGTGTTAAATCACAAGATCTCGGTGGCCAATTGTGATCACCTCTTCGAGAGATAATATGGTCCAGGAACTTTTCCCGTAAAATAGCAATGGTTTCGTTGCTTGTGTGGCACGTAGCGCGGTCTTGTTGAAAGTAAACGTTGTCCAGAACAATATCATCCAACTCCGACCATAAAAAATCATTAATCACGTTGTCGTTCGATATCGTGGCTTAAGCTGTCAATCATAGGGCCAATGAAAATTGGAGAATTTTTCATAAATTAATTGTGGGATTTTTTCAGAATTTTTGGGGAAATTTTCCTGTTGGCCTTTTAGGGGTATTTTTCATCTGGGGAATTCTTTATTTGTCATTTTATGTTGGTAAAATTTTGCAGTTGGCACATTTTTTATAGAGCTATATCCAAACATTAAACGAAGTTCGAACGTTGAAGTTAATTTTCCGTTAGGCTTGCCCTTTGCTTAATATAAGACAAACTGAAGACCTGGAGGTGGGGTTTTTAACTTCCCAAACTTCTCCAACTCCCGGCTATCGACACACATTGGTTTCGATCTGCGCACAATTGTTCAGAGTCAAGATCTATCGGCCAATTCAATTTCTGTCATAATTCCCATATTTCACATCGAGGATAACAGACAATGTGGACATTTTAATTTGCTGATCTCAACAAGATACTATGATGATTAAGATATGACTAAAATTGGGGCTCGGTTCATGGAACAATAAAAAACACACGGTTGATTATGGTATTGTGAGAAAATGTTTGGATCGATTGGATTTATCAAATAATTGCCATTGTCTACAACTCTTCCCTTTTCCTAGCATTTTTCTTCGAGTCTAAAATCGCAACGCAAGTACGTTACTTTTGCCATGATTTGCCTTCTGCTTATGTTATTCCCCTTTCAAAAAAAAAACAAATTCAAATCCAATTTATACGCGTTAGTAAAAATTCGAAGAAAATACATACATATTTTTAATTTATTTGTTTTCGTTTGTTACGTTTCTGATTATTTGTTCTTTCTTGTTGCGGTTGCTTTTTCGTCTCGCTTGACGCTTTACACACAATTTCGTTCATTTGTTTACACTTTCGCAGAGCTACATTATGACGTCGTGCACAGAGAAATCGCCAAAAAAAAAATCAAATTATTAGGATCACGGCAAATCGATCGTTCATTACGTTGTCCAATCTAACAAACAAAATAAAAGGTCTATGAGAAAGAAGTTTTGGAAAAATCCCAGAAATCTCACAGTAGAGTGTTAATATTCCGGTGAATAAAGAAAGTTTAGTGAAATTGTACTGAAGGGAATGGAATGATTTAAGCATTTTTGATTAAAATAACGAATTTTTTAATCGGGAAGTGGGGAACTGCGAACCCGCTCTAAAATGTCAGATAAGTGGTTAAACTTTACATATTTTAATTCGGGGAAGGAACATCCGACACATGTTTAACATAAAGCCTATGTAAATCATGTAAAGGGTGTTTTTTATTGGGGTATAGAACTTTAAGTTGGCATCACTTTTTTAACTGGCGGCCATTTTGTCAGCTGTCAAGTGATTAATGTTTGGTTTGCCATTTCATCATGAACAGGTTGACAAAAGAACAACGCTTGCAAATCGTGCAAATTTATTTCGAAAGTAATGGTTCAGTTCGCGAAGTTCACCGCAAGCTCCGTCCGAATGAATCGATTCGCCACCGTGCACAGCAATTGGAGCTTTGTCCATCAACTTTATGGAAGATTTTGAGCAAAGATCTTGGCTTGCGACCTTACAAGATCCATCTTGTGCAAGAATTAAAGCCGCGAGACCATGCAATGCGTCGTGATTTTGGTGTATGGGCCGAAAATGAGATTCATCTCATGATTATTTTTTAAGTTTTCCCATCTTGGTGATCTGTTTTGGTAACATTCATCAATTCGACGACCCCTGCAGTAATATTGAAATACCATCGATCCTGTTTGAGTTTAACCAGAGTTTAATTTAATCATGGTGAACAACCAACATTGACATTTGGCATTATAATCGGAAATTATGTTAACATTTCTTTTAATGGCAGAACACTTCTAAATGGTTGTTGTCTGAGATAAACAACCATAAACTCAACAATGTGGCATCACAGATGACAATTGACCTTAAATGTCACCCTTATTAGAGTGTGGTGAATTTTCAATTTGATGAAATAAATTCTAGAGGGGTTGCCTCAAACTGAATTTCAGCTTGACATAAATCAATAATTAATTGTAGTTTATAATTTTTATAATGTTATACTTAATTAATTAATTATGGAATTAGTTGTAATCGGACCTCAACTTTGAGTAAATATAAAAAATGGATAAATGCAAAAAAAATGCATTTGTGGTTTGTGTGTGTTAAGGTTTGGCCTACTGTCAAACAAAAAATATTTTTTAAAAATGTTCGCATAGAATTCAAATGTATCCAAAAATATAAAAAAAAATTGTATATGTTCTGGCGTGTTTTGCCAAATGTCCAAACAAGAATACTAAAAATTTTGCACGCCACATTGGGTCAACAAAAACAAAATTAAAACCCCTTTACAGTGAGGCAATTTTTCGGAAAACTGCTAATATACCTTTTTTAAAATAATTGTATTTCATTATAAAAATTGAAGATGTTTTTATAAATTTTAGGCAATACAGTAAAACTTCCATAACTTGAACCACCATTCTGTGGCTTTCACGAATAATCGCTTAAGTACAATTTAGGGGATTTTGATTTGTTCATGTCAAAGTGCTACATTTTCAAAGGCTTTCCATTAAACTCAACTTCTTTAAATTCAAATGATTCGTTACTCTGTTTTCTTTGCTAATAACAAGTTAAGTTTATATTTTTACAGAAGCTGCGATTTAAAAAATCATTTGTTTTCGCTCTCCTGTTATTATTCGTGAAAACCACACCATTATCCCGTAGAAGAGGGGAATTTTGAATTTTATGTTTGTAGAATATTCCAATTGGGACTATATCCAAACTTTGAACACAGTTCGAAGGTTGAAGTTAAATTTCAGTTTGGCTTGATATAAGACAAACTGGCGACCTGGAGGTGGGGCTTTTAACTTCCCAACCTATTCCAACTCCCGACCATCGACACACAATGGTTTCGATCTGCGCACAATTGTTCAGAGTCAAGATCTATGGGCCAATTCAATTTCTGTCATAATTCCCATATCTCATATCGTAGATAACAGACAATGTGGACATTTTAATTTGCTGATCTCAATAAGACACAATGCTGATTAAGATATGACTAAAATTGGGATTCGGTTGATGGAACAACAAAAAACAGACAGGGGGTGTTTATTGGACGGGGAGAAAATGTTCTCACAAATCAAATATACATATACATATGTTCCCAGAATACATTCGGAATGTAAACAAATTTATTGCCACATTTCACCTGCGGCAATTTCGCACATTTTGCATGATTTCGCTAATTTAATCAATTTGCAAGATTTTCTAACTTGGTCATATACAGTTAGACAACAGATCATTGAACAGACGTACAGTGGTTGCGGTCACGAAATAGGTGAGTTTCCGAACCAAAAAGTAAGGGAGACATTTTTTGTGAAATTTACCAAGAGCCCAGTAATCCTAATATAATAGGAAAATTATCCATTATTATTATAATGGGTAAAATAACGAACAGAAATTCTCTTTCGTTAGTTTGGCTTTTTGTAACACGAAAGTCTCAGTTAAATTCTAATTGAAATTTGTTTCTTATATATTTTTGTGTGTATTGTCTAATTGGATTCGTAGGATTTATAGAAACACAATTCAGTTTCGTTTCGGCTACAGACGTTTCTGTTCGTCTCAGATGTATACGTTTTATGAAAAACAGGCTGTAAATAATAATCGTTCAGTCTGAATAATAATCGAGCTCAGTGCAAACGCTGTCTTAATCTCGCAATGTCTTAATAAGAACCGACCACAGAGCTTCTTGCTTTTATAACACAGTACAGCTCAGAGCTTTTGCTTAATCGAGCTCAGAGTTCCGCAAACATAGAGCGTAAATTCGACATTAATCACATAAGTTTGAGGGGGGGTGGGGGATGGGTTTTATCGTAAATAGAAATCTCCTACAAATAATATTACCAACATTTCTCTCACTGTCTTTCTATTCTCATGACTGGCAATTTCTCGAATTGTTGCCGGCCGTCAATCATTTCTTCTATTCAACAGCTAACACGAAAAATAACACCATTTGTAAAAAAAAATATTGCAAAATAATTGAAATAATATGTTATGGTTTGTTGTTAAATAATTTGAAAAGTACGAGAACTTATACAACCAGAAAATGGCACATTCAAATTATCACGTGTATATACAATTGTATATACAATATGTATGTGGGGATGAGTGAATGTATAAGAAGAAGAAGAAGAAGAAAACATACGAATCAATTAAGATACTGATTCATTGGATAACAAGTCTTAAAATTTGCTTATCTTATTATAAAGATTATATATAATTGATGTTACGAATTGCAATTACACTCAATACGATAATTTTTTTAAATATCTCATGTACCGTAAATTGTTACACGAATACGAATATTAACAAGTGGACGTGATATGTTCGTAATTTATGGATATATCGACCACAATGTGTTTTTGAAAAAAAAAAAACCGGAACCGGGAGAATGTGACAATGGCATTCGACAGGAAATGACTTCAGAATTGGGGATTGAGATTATTATCTTAAATACTCATATTTATCCCATCATATTCGAAAAAATTAAGAATGCCCCATATGAAGAATTTTCGAAAATATGACAAAAATACGCCCAAGAAAGTCAACATGAAAATTTGAGCAAAAGTTCTCAAAAATTCCCCCACGACTACGAGCCGCCGGAAAGGTGCCCCAATTTGGTATGGGAAAATGAAAAAAATGTTCACCCATGCGTAAAGCTTTTTGTGGCTTGCTCTGTAAAGTACACACAGCTTTTGTAAGGCGCCTCTGTTGGCCGCATAACTTATATTGTATTGCGGTCAGGAGTTTTTATTTGTCATAAAAAGAAAACAGATTGAAACATTTTTTTAATACGTTAATACACATCTTAAATCATACTTGCCATCATTCGGACTTTGACACCCATCATTTGCATGCGTCAAACAGAAAGACATCGGCTACTGGTCGTAACAGCTTTACAGGTTTGAGTAACAAATGAAATAAACACACTTACGAACATATGTATGTATTGGTCCAAGTGAATGAGACCTAAAGGGTAAAAGAAATAGTTTATCAAATACCGGTTGGCATTTAATTGTGATCGTCTGCCCGATGTAGCATTCAATCTATACCGATTAGGTAAGAAACGTTCGCACACAATACGGACGCCGTCAACACCAGATGTCTCATTGGTTATGTCCGACACGACAGGACACTGTCGGGTGTGACTACTGCAAAAGGTGTGAGCCGGAGGAGTCAATGAAACAACTTCTCTACACTTGTCCTGACCTGTCAGGAATCATCACTTGGTTATTACCGCAATTGGTCCCAAAAAAAAAGGTTCGCTAAATTATTTTAGTTAAATAATCCAGCATGTGCAGTAATATACTAGGTTTTTAGTTGTCTCTACCATTACAGTTTTTTTTTTTTTGTAAAATTTACTCTTTTGTTCCGTTTGAACATTTTTCAATACAATGATAATTATTTTCGTGTAGTGTGATTTTAAACAAATTTTTTCGTTGCCTGTACCAATTTTTTCTTTTTTTTTTTTTTGCATAAATTGACGACATTTCGTCGGTATAATGAACATTAGTTTGATTAAGTCATTTGGTTAGTTCAAAAACGTTTCCAGCTTAAATAACACAGAACAATAAAGTTGTAAAGGGTTATCCATTTCGTAGTTTCAAAAGTATAGGGCTGGAATTAGACATCTGTCAAACTAAGTTGTTAAACCAATTTTTTTTTCATTTCAGTTGGAAGTCTGACATTGACGAAAAATGGATTGCTTAACAATCACACAACGCGTAAAAATTATTAAAACCTACTACAAAAATGGTGATTCTGGCACAGCCACATATCGTGCTTTAAGAAGAGATTATGGTTTACATAATCGTCCAACTACGCAAGCAATTGGCAAAATTGTGAAAAAATTCGAAGAGACTGGAGCGGTTACAAATATTGTAAGGCCTGTGCATCATCGTTTCGGTCGTTCCGCTGAAAATATCGCCGCTGGAAGTGAAAGTGTTGCCGAAGACCCGAATGTGTCGATTCCTCGTCGTTCTCAGGAATGAGGACTGTCTTACAGCACATTATGGCGTATTTTGCATTTGGATCTACACCTACATCCAAGTCCAGCTCACAAACTTGAAAATCATGATTTTAAAATGAACCAAAAAGTCATCGTATAAACCGGGTAATGGTTCTAACTGATTTCCATATTCCATATTAATATTGAAAATCGTGATTTTAAACAGATTTCGAAATAATCTAATAATAATAAATCGTGATTTTAAACAGATTTCGAAATAATCTAGTGCTTGCAATGTAATCAAACAATTTTATAAATATTTATAAACCAATTCCTCACTTCCATTCTAGTTTGGATGCTCTTTCTGTGTCTTTATTTAATCGTAATTGGACTAAAAATCACTTACAAAAATTCAAGAGCTTTTTGTTTGAGACAAAAACTTAAATCTTGTCCACCGCGTCGCCATAAGTACAATTAGCCAACTCCAAGCTGAATCATATGGAAATGAAAAGGAAACTTTCACTTTGCTGCCGAAATTTTTCCAACAAAAAAACAAATACGTTTACTTCGAAAGTTCTGAATATTTAAATGACTTATTGTTATTAGTATTCATACAAGATCAACAACAAATCCACTTTATGACAAACACAATAATAATCACTCGCGTTTTTTGTTTTCAAAACTGTTTTAAAGGAAAGTATGAAAGAAACAAATATTTTCAGTTACAGTAGAAACTGAAACTCAGACACGCACAATGGAGCAGCGGCGGAGATTAACGCTGGGCTGGCATCGTGTCCTTGCGAAATCTGTGGCATGTCCTTATCACTGTACACGGTGGCGTATGATTCTTAAATAGCATTTAATGTGAGGTATTGTTGGAATGGGGGTGGGAGGGGTCTTCAAACAAATATGTTAAGCATGAATAAAACAAGGAAGACAGTTACAACAACTACAGCGCGTCCTTAACGGAAAACACTGAGCGTGTAAGTGCTGATGAATGTGTTGACGATGACAGTGACAACGTCAACAATGGTGACAACAACAGCAGCCAATCTCAGCAGCAACAAATACAACTTTCGCTGGCCCCGCTCCCTCTTTGCCATTGGGTTTCATTTAAAGAGTAGGGGGTGCAGGAATACTTGTGATTTCTTTGCTTCCGAGTAATTCCAGATGTACTTTCTTCAGACTGTGTTAAATAAACTTTTGCCGCTTTCTCGTAATTGAATTTCTTTGAAAACAGTTTCTTCTCTTCGCATTTTTTCCGCACTTCAGGCGAACTCTTCTCGAATGGCATTGCAACGCATGTTGGTGTTGTTGTTAAATGTTCTTTTAAGTAGCAAAAAAACGTATGCATTTCTTTGCGTCATTTTCCTGGATATCCTCTTTTTTAACAACAACAACAACAACAAAAAAACGAATGAAAACATATTTAAAATAATGTAAGCGTTTTCTTTCGCAAATACACGGAATAAATAAGAGAAAATCAGGACTTCACAGTCTTCAGCACAGACAAAAACGTATGAGTCAAATAATATCGATGACGAAAACAAAGGAAATTAAAAAAAAAAACGTGGATATTACACATTTTCCGTAAAGGTTAGTTTGAAAACTAAACGAATTGAGTACTGTGTTAGATGGTCAACATTAAGTTCTCTTAACCATAAGGAGAATTATTGAAAAAAAATAATTAAACCCATGTCCATTTAACATGCATGCTCTCGGGTAAAATCGTGTTCTTTCGATCCCAGTTTTGTGACGAGCATATCAGATGGATCTGATGACGTGAATGATATCCGCCATCCTGCGAAATGCCATCCAGATATTCACTGACGGATCAACATCGCGAATCGGAGTTGGTTGCGGAATCTTCTCAGCTCTCTTTGTTCCTCTCGTTATTGCTTGGTAACTGTACGGCTGAAGGACTTGCGATAGCTCGCTCTACCCTGACTGAGTGTATTTTTGATATTGCCATCCTTCTCACTGAGAGTAAAAAGCTGCTATCATGAAAAGAATTAACCTGCCAGGAAACCAGAAAAATCTCGCCTGTTATAGGACGTGGGCAGCGATTAATCTGCCAAGATGCCATCTGAGAAACCTCATTGCGATCATTATTGGACAGTGGCCTCTGGGCACACACGACTGCGTATCCCATAAAACTACTTCTATAGAAGATGCAACAATGGAGATGTGGAGGAGGAAACAAGCGAACCTATTTTCTGGACTAAAGACGGAAAATGTATGGTCTTCATATTCGAGAAGACAAATCTTTGGAGAGCCATAGTTAATGTTAGTAGAATTCACACCTTCATTTCGGCAACCGGTTGGCTTAAGAAAATCCACCGGAAACAGAAAAACCGTACGGTCCTCCTGATTAACCCAAATGAGAGATGCTGTAGTTAGCTGCTAAATTAACCTACCAAACCACCAAACTGTTTACAAAGATGAATGTTTCAAACCGACTCCGAACAGCTAAAGATTTATCTATAAAACGGCCGATGAAATACCGTGGGCTGAAGTAATTAACTGACGATCCAAACCATCCGATTCCACAACACGATTCCAATTATCACAGTAACTTAACCCATTCATAGCCAGCGATGCCATATGTCACAGAGAAAAAGATTTCGTAAAGTTAAAAATGTCAAGGGATTCGAATTCAGGACCCCTTTTTTGTAAAATATAAAACTTTTTTTAAAAAATGGTCATAAATAGACCAAAATCAGCTGACAAGCGTAATAACAACGTCATTCAAACCACTGTTGAGTTCCCGCCCGACTAATACAAAGGAATCCTACAACATTGAAACTCTCGTTGGGAGACTTGTCTAGGGTCTGAGTCTGGGTCTCGTTCATTCGTGCTTGGGGAATTGTATGCTGTCCTCGCCAATACTACCGGAGTAATGTAACAGTCATTGGGCATTGAAGACTTGTAGTCGCCGGTAAAGGATCAATTGCAACCTGTACCGTTAAAAAAAATCGCTTGAATTTTCATTGGTTTTTTGTCCTAGACGCCAAGAGTTCAATAACGAGCCACATCATATACGGGTACAGACCCTGGGTGTAGTCGACTAGGGGAACATGAAGCCTACAATTTTGTGGGACTGACTATTTAATGATCGCATTCTGTTGCTAGTCGCGGATTCATTTTCGGACTTCTTTTTTTCTGCAAAGCTCATGGCCGCTGCTGCTATCTGCCATCTGTCTGCTTATCTTTCGCTAGTAAGATGAGATTTTAATTAACACAGTTTTTTGGATCCCTTCGGCTTCAATTCCAAGGGCTGTCCGATGTGTGAAGAACCAAATTTTTGAGTCTCTTGGGGCATTTATATGAAAAATGCACGTAAATGAAAGATACTGTCTTTGCGATTCCCATTGTAAAAACCAAATCTTTCTTGCAGTGCATTTTTTAAGTGGCAAAAACAAAACCAGTACGTTTCTGTTTTTTCAAGTGTGAGCGGAAAGAAAACTTTTCGAATTTTTTTTTTTTCATTCACATATAAAACTTCCACTTGCTGATCTCAGTTGAAGCGGAGTGAGGGAAAAGTGCAAAAATGTCTTCCAGGCTCATGTACGATTATTGTTTGCAAATGTTGTACAAACGAAAGGTGAAAAGGGAAAAAAGAAAATCTGTCGGGAAAATGCGAAAAATGTTAGCACTTTCTATAATTTTACTCTAAATGCTAAATGCAGGAAGATGCAAAAACACAGGACTTTTCTTGTACATGAAATGCTGCTAGATGTTGGGGAAGGTTTCGGTACAAAAAAAAATCCAATATTTTCCATATAATTTTTTGCAAAAACACAAGACTTTTCTTGTACATGAAATGCTGCCACATGCAGGGGAAGGTTTCGGTACAAAAAAAAATCCAATATTTTCCATATAATTTTTTGCAAAAACACAAGACTTTTCTTGTACATGAAATGCTGCTAGATGTTGGGGAAGGTTTCGCTACAAAAAAAAATCCAAAAATCTATTACATTTCTGCCCTGGTTTTAAATAAATTTAAAAGTGTATTTTGCCAAAAAAATATAGATGGGAGTATCCGTTAAGGGCTTACTTCCCTTGTTATGTAAGTTCAACGTTAGTTTTGCGTAAACAAACATTAACACCTGCCTTGAAGGATAACTCCAACCAAATGTTGCACCAAGTTTCACGTAAAGCGAATTTTCAAGTGGAATGCGAATTTTCTCCAAAGGGGGAAAAAACAGGAACTTTAAATTGTTTTAGGGCAAACAAGAGCAGGAAACCCATTCATCAGGTGGGGTGGCAGAAAAAAAAGTTGCCGTAATTTTTACCAGACTTGTCGAAGTAATACATGTGTGCTGAAATTATGTGATTTACGGTTTCTGAATCAAGAAAATACTTGTGACTTACCATATATACGAGTATCGGGGTGAGCCATCTCTTTCCAATATTTCCCCAAATGAATTCTGTTAAATCCAACAGGAATAAAGTGAATCCACACTGGCCATCAGACCGAATACTACAAGCCTCTAATTACTCTGTCATTTGCTTTGGATAAAACCGGTAAAATTTAAAATTTCTGCACTAGCACAACCTTCTCATTCACTTCATCAAAACCGGCCGTCGTTAAAATTGTATTGACAATAAACAAAAAAAAATGTATGGACACACGTCATTCCCACTTCACATCATTTTAGATTTCATAGAGATTTCTTTGCAGACCGTCTGGTATGTGATAATTTGTGGTTTATTAATCTTGAGCAGACATTTATTTGTTAGTGGAGGCGACACTGACCTTTTACATATTGCAGCATTTAAGATGTTTGTCTTAGTCAATTGAATATAAACGCACTGTTTTTGGATGGAGAAAATAAAATGAATTGCTTAGCTATAAACTACATTCCGTTTGCAATTGTTAAATAAATTCTGAAATGTATGTATGTGTATATGTACAGGGTTTTCCAACAAGAGTTGTTATTTTGGAATTAAAAAATAAATACAATTTTTTGAGATAAATGATCGGATGTTTATTTCTTAATAAAGAGGAAGACATGTCGTTAATAATGAGAAACAACATCAGCCAACATGGCCACCACGACCACCACATCTTTTTCATAAAATTTTCCATAACCAAATCGCAAAGTGGCTGCCCTATGTCCTCGATAGCCTCACGAATTCTATCCTTGAGGTCTTGTATCGAAGCTGGGCTGTTGGCGTAGACCTAATCATTCACGTCGCCCCAAAGTCGCCAGGTGTTCAATCACAAATCTCTCTTCGAGAGATAACACGGTCCGGAAACTTTTCCCGTAGCGCCGTCTTGTTGAAAGTAAACGTTGTCCACATCAATATCATCCAACTCCGACCATAAGAAATCATTAATAATCTCTCGATAGCGCAATCCATTCATCGTAACTGTTGATCTAACCTCATTTTCGTAAAAGTAATTTCCAATTACCTCGCCGGACCATAAACCGCACCAAACAGTCACACGATGAGGATCGAGAAGCTTCTTAACAATAAGTCTTGGGTTTTCCGAGCCCCAGATTCGACAATTTTGCTTGTTGACGTAGCCACCGAGATGGAAATGGGCCTCATCAGTCAAGATGATTTTTCGATGGAATTCCGAATAATTTTCATGCATTTCAAGGACACATTCAGCGAACGACACCACGTCGTTGATGATGGCTCGGCTGAGTTCTTGTGTTAACTGAACTTTATAAGCCTTAAGACCCGAGAATGCAAAATACGTTGTAATGACGTTTGTGTAATGCCCAATTCCAAAGAACGACGAGGAATGGACAAACCTGGGTTTTCTTCCAACACTTTGGGCTACAGCAGCAATATTCTCAGTTGTTCTTGAGCGACTTGCACCGGTTTTATTCTTCACATCACTATCTTGTCCCAACAGCTCGAATTTTTCCACCAATTTCTGTATTGCGATCTGACAAGGTGCTTCACGACAACCCAAAAATGCTTTAGTTTTGCGAACTGTGATTGCAAGCTTGTCACCATTTTCGTAGTGAATTTTAATAATTTCAATGCGTTGTTGAAACGTGTATCTTTCCAAAGTTACCGAAATACCGGGTGATTCAAAATAACACCTCTTGTAGGAAACCTCTTTAGAAGATATTGTATTGTGGATAGAGTTGCCTGCATTATGGACCCAATCAACCTTGGGGAAAAAACAAAGTTTTGTCAAAGTTTTGGCGTTGAACGGGGCAGACAGATAAAACCGAGACTCGGGTGGAAGAAGACAAACTGATCCTTGGTATCACGAACTGGAGCAGGCACACACCAGACCGAATTACTTGGAAATCATTTTCTCCAAGGCCAACAACTATTTTAATTCTTCACTAAAATAATAATCTCTCACTCGTTGGCAACTCTGCCAGATCCCCATTTCAAATAACCCAATCACCCTGTTTGTTTCCCTAACGCCCACAAAATCATTCTAATTGACCAAAACAATTAAATTGTCATTTATTTGCAAATTGAATAGTTCGTTTGTATGTGTGTGTGTAGATGTTGATGTGTAAGTCCAATGTGATATGTATGTTTTAGAAATTTAAGTTCTCACTTTGTGGTTTCTTGTCGTCTGTCCGTCCGTCCGTCACTCCGTCTGACTGCCTGTCTCTCCAGACCAAAATAAAAGGTGTCAATCATTTTGTATGTTATATGTATTGTATAGTAGAAACATATATACTGAGTAAGTATATCGTCGGTAGGCAGCAACAAGATCTCAAGTCACATAATTTTGTTTCGGAGTTATTGAAGATTTACAGTGTGTTGGTGTGGATGTTTTGGACATAGTCTTGTTTGTTTCGATCCATTAACTACAAAACTACCTTAAATAGACATGGTATTTTTTACAGATCATAGACTATGAGTTTTGGGGACCATTATGCATCAGTAAATCCAGTTCACAAAAAAGTGGACATGAACTGTTTTTGCAGCCCACCGACGATATAGTTATGTACGCAACTAGGTACATATATACATACATATGACAGTACCTGAATGCAGACTGTCAGTTTCTATTCATATTATATTGTTTATAAAAGTGGTTACACTTTAAATAAACTTATCAAGAGTTTATTGAACTTAAAATGTGCAAGAAATTGAAAGAAACAAATAAGAATGGTGAGCATATGGAAGAAATGTGTGTTTTTAAATCGAAGTGTGACCAATTACCAAAATGATTTGCAAGCCAATTAAAATGTTATTTTATTCGTGAGATATTTGACAAAAGATAATGCATTGCTAGCATTGGCAATACCCTAAGAAAAAATAGCGAATCAGCCAGCAATTAATTTAATTAATATCTTAATAAATCATCGATTGTGTTAATATATTAATTGAGTATCATAAGTGGGTGCAAATTAATTAGTTTGTAATTGAGGTAGCAATTTTTTTAATTGAAGTGCTGTCGCTCGTAGTGATTTAAAAAATAAGACTGTTTCCAATATCGTAGTTGAGGTAGAAGTTCGCAAACACTCATAGTTCAGGGCTCCCCAACAAGAGGTGTTATTTAGGTATTCAAAGAAAAGTGGGATTTTTTGAGGTAAATGATTGGATGCTTATTTCGAGAGCAACGTCTTGTTGAAAGTAAACGTTTTCCAGATCAATATCATCCAACTCCGACCATTAATCATCTCTCGATAGCCCAATCCATTGACCGTAACTGTTGATCCAATCTCATTTTCCAAAAAAGTTAGGTCCAATGACTCCGACGGACAATAAGCCGCACCAAACAGTCACACTTTGAGGATGGAGAGGCTTCTCAACAGTAACTCTTGGGTTTTCCGAGCCCCAGATGCGACAATTTGGCTTGTTGACATAGCCACAGAGGTGGAAATGGGCCTCATCAGTCAAGATGATTTTTCCGATGGAATTCCGGATCATTTTCATGCATTTCAAGGAACCCATCAGCAAAGACACGACGTTGTTGATGATCGGCCGACTTGAGTTATTGTGTTAACAGAACTTTATGAGCCTTAAGACCCGAGTCTTTATGCAAAATACGGTGTAATAACGTTTGTGCAATACCCAATTCCAAAGAACGACGAGAAATGGACAAACCTGGGTTTTCTTCCAACACTCTGGGCTACAGCAACAATATTCTCAGTTGTTCTTGAGCGGTGTGCACGGATTTTATTCTTCCCATCACTAACTTGTCCCAACAGCTCGAATTTGTCCACCAATTTCTGTATTGCGATCTGACAAGGTACTTCACGACGACCCAAAAATGCTTAAGTTTGCAAACTTTGTAGTGAATTTTAATAATTTCAATGCGTTGTTAAAGCGTGTATCGTTCCACTTTTAGTAATGGCCTAGGTTCTACTTGTCAAATATCAAAGAATAAATGCTTCAAAAGTCACAGCCACCAAAATACCGGGTGATTTAGCATAACACCTCTTGTTAGAGAACCCTATACTTTAAAAAAACATCTATTTGAATACTTATACTAACTAAAAAAAAATATCCTTCCCTTCATCTTTATAACACAACTCTCTGTACTACAACAATAAGCGTCTCTCTTTTTGATTCTTTTTCCAAATGCATTCAGACAAAGTTAATAAAAGCGAAAAACTTTCGGCAACAAAACTGCACATATTTTAACCACAAGTTTTCATTTCCATTCGATTTCCAAGCAACATTTTTAGTTTATCTGCCTGCATATGATTTCTTTAAGCAGCACGTGAAAAACTTCTATGCAATCATAGAATAAGTTCCAAATGAATTGAACATCTCATAAATACATACATATACTAATTTATGCGAAAAATAACTTCAAAACCACATTTAACAACTTCTTCATATATCTATGTATATTAGAGTGGGTTGCAATAAAAATATAGCTATTCTACACTACTGTAAAATTAAGTTTAATGGTGGTAATGGGCGTTGTAAACAACAACAAAAATGGAAATAAATATATAAATTCTAAAATATTGTTCTCATTGTTACTGAAAAAATATAGACGATCAGTCAGATCATTTTGCTTTCACTGATACCCTATTCGAACAAAACGTGTACACCGAAGGAAGAAGTCGCAAGGTGTTAAATCACAAGATCTCGATGGTCAATTGTGATCACCTCTTCGAGAGATAACAGGGAAACTAACTGGAAGATTTTCACCGTTTTTGTGGTGAGTTTTAATAATTTCAATGTGTTGTTGAAGCGTGTGTCGTTCCATTTTTATTAATGGCGTAGTTTCTACTTGTCAAATGTCACAGGATAAAAGCTTTAAAAGTGACCGCTACCGAAATACTGTGTGTGATTCAAAGTAATAACTCTTGTTGGAGAACCCTATATATTTCATTTGTGAGAAACTTTTCGAAGTAGAGCGATATAGTTTGAAGGGTTCACTCGGAGGCCATATCTTGGCCTGTGATATCCTTGGTTGGTGACAAGTGATATTTTCCATAATACCTAATTATTAATTAAACCGATAAAAAAGTCGTATATTTACCTTATTTTTTTACAAAAGCCGACTGTGCTGCACTTTAAAAACCATAAATACGATTTGATCCTGTCGTGTGTACTACATATTATTATTGTATTGCCGGACGAACATTGACAAGTTTCCCAGTCCTTCGTTCCCATTCCACCAACTTTAGCAACATCTTGTGTGGCTCATTACTATCCTCCGGCAGTATTCAAAACAGCGCAGTAAATAGTTTGAATAAATTATCGTCAAATTCTCCTTATCAATATTGTCCAAATGTTCTCAATTGAACTCCGTTAAATGAACGTACCTCCGTCTGTCTGCATTCCCGTATGTAATCAAACGAGAGCGCGCGTGTGTGTGTTATTTATAAATAATACTTTTCCCTGCGGACAGAGGAAGGACATGCATGGTAAACTTTCCTTGTGGAGTAGAACTACTCATACATACGGTCATACGTTCTTAATTGCTGGCGCTGTTTTGTGTTATTTCTGATATGAGGAAAAACTTTTGGTTTTCTTAGCCTCTTGACATTTTTAGGTAAAATGGCAATAACTTTGTCCTTACCATTAGAGCCAATCTTAGATTCAGTGACAAGGTATAGTAATTGGCGCCTTCCAACCCACAAATCTATATTAGATATTTTCGGTGGAGGGGAGCGGAAAATGTTGTAAGTTTGTTTGGGAAAACTATTCCTGCAATCATACAAAAGTAATATTAGAAATATGTGTTTAAAAGTATGAATAAAATCAAACACCATGCATAAAGGTATGTTTTACTTACAACGAAATCTCTATCGGAGCATGGCAGGAAATGTGCAAACGTTGGGTAATTTTAAGCTGAGACACACAGTGGTTTTTCAACAAGAATTAGCGGCGCCAAAAGCAGTATTGGTTGAAGAAAGCGGCCTCTGAAAAACAAGCTGCTGTCTGCAAATGTAAGAAGTATAGAATTTTTTAGAATATGCTCTACCTTGTCTGTGAATCAATTACACCTGTACCACAGTACAGGAAGTTGCCTACTACACAAATATTTCCTGTTATGGAAATACGTACATATATATTTAAAGTTTTGCCCTGCCAATTCCCTCGGAAAGGTAAGTTTATGACAAATATTGAAATTGTTTCCCCCTCGACTGGTTCCTGAACATACGAACTTTTTACGTTGGTTCATATGTAGAATGTACTTCGTTAAACGTCTGCTGAAGCAATAAATGATGATACTCCTCAACACAGACACATAGTCAGCTATTTAACCACTCACTTTCATATATCCATAGTAAAACATTTTTGAGATAAACAGTTTCATTTTAAAACACTGATTAAGTAACGTTTGGAAACGATCCACACATTTCTATAGAATGTCTTAGCAAGTTGAGTTATACGATATAGGCAGGGTGGTAGTTTGAGGGGTGGGAGTTAATTCGATATAATGAGCATATGGCCTGCTTTTCTCATCTACATCCGTCTTATGACTTAATGAGTATATGGTAGATTAATTAATATATATGGTAGATGAATTTCCATGTGGTAGATGTATTGGCTTGGCGTGAATGGCCTTTGTCAAAACTGTATCCTTTCCTATTTGTTTAACATTCCGATTAGTGAGTCTCCTTTCAAAGTTTGCAAATCAAAAGGACCTTCGCACAAACAGAAGGGTTAAGTAACACCCAGTAGGTCAGGGCTTAATTTATTAAAAACTGCAAAAAAAAAAGTCCCTTTACAATTTTGCAATATACATATGTATGTATGTATGTGCTCACAATAAATTCAAAGACTAAACTGTTCAGTTTGCCTTGCCATTTTCTCATGAATAGACTTACAACCGAACAACACTTGCAAATCATAGAGATTTATTCTCAAAATTCCTGCACGTAAAGGAAATGTGTTTTTTTGGAAAAAATTTTCTTCAGCGAAGAACTGACAAAATGTACTGTTTGGTGTGGTTTATGGGCCGAGCTTCACTGGACCGTACTTCTTTAAAGACAACCTATCGATTATTACGGCTTTGTTGAGCAATATGAAACCACCGGAATTTAGCGCTAAACACAACCATAGGTAGTCGCCTTTCTTAGTTGGTTAAGCGACTTATCTATTAGTTCGTGCTGTAGTAGTAAGACCTGTCGTTGTACTTTTTCTTTGTTCTATATATTTATACTCATCTTTGAAATAATATTACAGATATATTTGAGTTTTGCATGCTATTGGTGAATGTCTCTTCGAATCAAAGAGATGGAACAAAAGCCAATTTAGTTTCAATTTGTGTCAGTGATTGTTAAGTCGGTTGAACAACTGCATAATTCATTTGATCACATTTTGCTCATGTCACAATTCCAAATTAACTTTATACTTTTTTGCTCAAGACAAATCTGTATATCTCCAATTATGTTGACTTTTGTTCTGAAGTGTATTATAAAAACATATATCAGGCCTCTAGTTTATCCGGGAATCTTATGATATTTTCCTATATTGAGAACTTTAAGTGACTCTCTTGAAAAAATCGTGTTTTGAGTTATGGCCCTATTGAAGTAACACACTAAATCATAAAGATACTAATACTCTATAGTAAATATAATATGTACCAATACTCTAGCAGTCATAACAAATCAAATGCAATGGGAAACAATACTTTTTGTTCTTTTTAAATGCGCAACCATTTAAATAACCAAAAAAAAATACTTAATGTTGAATAATTTCTATTAGAGATAGAAAAGTCTCATTCAGAATCACAGGTCAACTTACATGGAATAACCACTATAATATTTTGAAAAAATGAAATTTTTTTTTAAACATTTTTTTTAGAAAGAAGAATGAAATTAAAATTTTCATTAATTTTCGTACTTAAGTGCATCAAATCTGTATGATGTTTATACATTACAAGTCGGCTTCGAATGGCTAATGCTTTTTCCAGAGAGTTTTTCATGGCTTAGAGACTCAATAATCATTCACCAGCATTTACGAAAAGGAAACACATGCCAAAAAAAATTTGACACTTATACCATCATGCAAACCTGGTATAAGTGATAGTCGCACACACTATCTATTAAACGGAATCGCTAATGCTTTTTTCCTAGACCCCCGTATTTATCTACCAATGCATAAGTACTAAAACATGCCAGTTTTTCATTTCTCAATCTTAATTAATTTAATCGGTGGTACAGACGATCGATGTGTACAAAGGTCAGGATTGCTCCCTTAGGGATTCCGATTTACAATAACTAAGCAAACAGAAAGAAACGCGTTAACATCATTTTAAAACTGACGTATTGTTATAATGTCTTAACAAAGTTGTTCCTTTAAAAATAATACCTATGGTAATATGGTAGCTGGACACAATTGTGTCCCCTTTAATTTTCTCCTCCAATGACATTACTTTGTGCATTTGTTGCGTAACTATAACATTATTGAAATGCGCATTTCCCTCAATCAGATGGCGAACTTCTCTTAAATCCGTGTATACTCATTGAGCGAAATCCTATTTTAAACAGCTACTAGTTTTATGGAAATTTAGTTTATTGTAAAAATCAAGGTTGTCGTAGCAGCTTCGCTACAAAAAAACCATTAAAAAATGTATTATTATCCTGAACAAACAACTACCATTGTCAACTTTTAATCCATTGCATAAAAAAGGTCTCTCGAGCATCTCAGGTGAACTTTTGCTACAAGTGTGACATTGGTCCGATAACTGGCCAGATCTTCGCAGACCTACATTTGTTGATTGAGCTAGTCTTTCGTATTCCCTTAACACTATTCGTACCAAGCTAAATTTGTAACATAAAGTAACGACAAGAACACGACAAAAAAAATTAAAAAATTAGAATCGGCATTTTCTTAAAGTAAATTATTAAAAGGAAGAAACTTAAACCTATGGGACGATAATGACTAATGTAAAATAAAATATATAGAATAGAAGAATATAGAAGAATTAATTTCAATAGTGACCCAAAGTCTCTGCCTGGTTCGAATAGGGTTAATATTAGTACATCTATGTAGAATAAACTGACACAAAATCTTTAATTTACATAGAGAAGTATCAACATCAAGAATTATATAATGGTAGTAAAAGACAATCGATGTGACATTAACTAATCAGAATGTGTGAACTTAAGTTGACCCCAAAAAAAGTATATTTAATAAGTTAATGTTAAAAGAATTTCGTGTAGGTCAAATTGCCATTCAGAAATCATATGTAGTATTTAAATACCGGTATTAGATTGAAAAATTCGTATTATTTCGGAGAGGTAATTAAATTTTCGAACGAACTTATATAACATTATCAACTTATATAACATTATCTGTGGTGTACATTTCAGTGAGCAGGTTAGACTCTGAATATATCGCACAAGGAACTTAAGAGAATAATTTTTAGTTGCGTAAATGCGCTAGAATTTCGAGTTGTGACCTTTAGGGTGCGATATGTATTTAAAAAAAGACATGATTTTTTGTTAAATATGAGCAATACCTGCCCACGTGATATTAAAATCAGCTAAGGACCTGTCAATAATAATACATAAAATGTAGTACATGCACATAGAAGCCTATGCTAGGCCCAATCTTCTTACATTCATGGCTTTTTTAAACAAAATTTGTTTCCCCACAGAGTAACACGAAGTTGGTAGGGCTTCTGCCATAACCACAGCCTGCTGTTTAACGCAAACATGATATACCTTATTGACTTTTATCTTCCGATTATAAAGGCACGTTCGGATGGCTGACTAATTTCTGGCTCTGTAAGTGACTTTTATGTGTGCACATATCCTTAATGCTTAATATAATTATTGTATCCAATAAAGTTTCATGCAATAATTTCCACATCTAACTTGGAAAGCCACATTCCTAAGATATAACTCCAGAAGAATGTGAGAATATCTAGGAAGATATTGCTTCAGTTTTTTAGCTTAGCAGTTCCTTTAATACATTATCAGCTTTGGTACAGTTATCAGCATATGCCATTGTGTATCTGGTCGTTGACTGTTTCTTCCATATTAATCTATTTTGTGGGAGGATTTGGTTGAAATATATGGCTAAGGTAATTTGTGTATATCTGGGCTATATCCGTCCAGATTATATCCAATCACAACTTTCGGTCAGTAGTGGAAATATAGGTTGCACTTCAGTTTCAAACAGTTTTTCAAGTGTTTCGAATTCATACATGTAGTAGATATGATGAGATTTGTCAGTTAGCTCAACTTCCATTTATCCGTTTCCAGGGAAATCCTTTATACTGACATAGTAGTATAAATATATAATTATAACTATGAATTTGATATGATTCGTACCTACAATATTTTTTTATGTTTGCTCAAACCGCATTAATGTGTTGGAAAAGTCATCATCGTATGTTTTAGCTTTTCTGAAAGATTGATATAAAAGTAGAATTAATTCATTATAAAACACATTACTATGCATATACTTTATTACCTTCAAACATTAGGTTTGTGGAAAAATATTCATTTAAATTGTACATAAATTAACATAGGTTTGAACGAAATACTCTGAATTAATTTAATTTAATTTAAAAATTTTAAATTGTGACCCTTGCGATATTTAACTCAAGAGTTATATGACCTAAAAAAGATTTCATTCAGTTTTCGTTCCAAAATGGGAACAGATAAAATAAAAACATTTTCGTCAGGTCACATTCGCAGATCACAACAAATTAACAAACAGCTGAAATAGCCGAATATGGCCCAACGAAATCACCATTGTTGTTTTTTTTTTTTTTTTTTGAATAATTTTATTTAAATTGATTAATTAGTTTTACAGAATATTGACAAAAAAATGTTAATTTCGCATCGATAATAATTCATTTGAAGTGTGTTGTGTGTTTGATTAAATATATTTATATATAATAGAGATTAAAATAAAACAAGCGGTTTATTTATTTATTTTGATATATGTATCGTTTGTTTGTGTGTGTGTGTGTTTGTTTGTTTTCAAATTAAACGAACTGATGGGTTTTCAGAAATTCCAGCATGCCTTGAACATTTGCATCAACGTGTGCTTGTGAACTGTGATGTGTCTGCGAGTTTAGGACACCCGCATTTGGTGGTATATTGCCATTACCGCCGGCGCCACCGACACCACCTGAATGTTGAGGTTGAATGCCGCCGCCCAAGCCAAAGCCTGTTTGTTGGCTCAAGTGTTGCAAGAACATATCTTGTGGTGGTGGAGGCTGCTGCTGTTGCTGTGGTGGTAACTGCGGACCCATCTGATTTTGGGGAAAAGAGAATTGTCTAAAAGATAGTATGGCAGGATCCATAGCAGTCCAATCACTGCCCGTATACCCTCCAGCTTTTTGATTACCCATATTCTGTGGTGGATTGCAGTTCTCATGACGTAGCCCATGAGGACCACCTCCCATCGATTGTTGCTGTGGTTGCTGATGCATGTTGCCCATATGTGTACTCCATACATTGGGATTGGGCATTTGTAGGGGATGTTGTTGTTGATGTGGTGGCATGTGCTGGTTTGTACCGCCATTGTTGCCGGGTAAATTCATAAAAGGCAACATTTTGCTATTTTGGTTGGCATGTAATCTAGGATCAAGCCCATAGCCTGCCAGATTACTGTTCAGATGGCTAAAGCCTGGCGGAGGCATGCGTAATCTTTGCATATATTCCAGCATTTGGTCTTGCTGGTGAGGCTGTGGATGTGGCTGATTATTGACCTGTTTGGGCGGTGCTATCGGATTCGAATGTGGCGATGTCACAGTATTATGCAGTTGCTCCTCTTCATTTTCTATCAACTCAGCTAACGCTTTCTGTGTTTCAATGAAGGGATCGAAGCCTAAATCATCATCTGCAGTGGAATTTTGCAGAAACTGACTTTTCATGTGATTTTGGGGTGTATTGTGAATCGTGGGCACGTTGACGTTATGTTTATTTGCAGGCTGTTGTTGTAGTTGCGGGTGGTGTATCATTGGGTCCATCTTTCCGTATAGTTTTTGTTTCTGCTGTTGTTGTTGCTGCTGCTGCTGCAGTTGGGAGGACAGCAAAGAATTGTGATCTAAAAGTTGTGAATTCAATGGTTTGTTCTCCAACAAAGACATCATGTGGAAATTATCACAAAGTCCGCCCGCCGCCAAACCCGTTGGTCCTCCGTAATGCTGCATTTTTTGCTGTTGATGTTTGTGGAAATCAAAGAACTTCGACATATTTGATTCATATGGTAGTGGGGGATTCTGTAGAGTATTTTCGCCGACAGATTGATGCTGCAATAAGGGATTTTGTGGTGGTGGCATAAAATGTGAGTGCCTGTTGAGCTCTGGCCCTAGGGGAGGGCCATTATTCAATTGTGATACTCTCATGGAATTCAAAAGAATGTTACGCTTTTGTAGCTCCTGAAGCTTACGCAAATCTTCCTGCTGTTTCATCTGATGATGGTTGTGTATATGTTGCTGAAGTTGTTGCTGTTGTTGGAGCTTCTCCTCCATTTGTTTGTTGGTCTTAAGTATAACGCTTTTGAAAGCATCTTCCCAATCGTTAGTACAACTGATATTGCTCTGATAACCATCGATGCCATTTATTAGGTCGGGCAAATTGGGCATAATACGCCCACTAACCTGATCCCTTAATGGATCATCGAGCATCTTATTAGTTGAGCATGGTAGCATCGCTGCAGGTGCCACCTTTCCAGCGTTAAGGCTAAAGAAACTATTATCGTCGAAGAGACTTAACTTTGACATATCTGACACTTCCGGAGGAGTCAATAGTGGGTTGTCTCCGTTCTTGGTGACCGATGGCATTTCCTCCTCATCAAGAGAAAGTGGAATAACTTTAAAGGTAGGTTGTAAAAGGTCTCTCACCGAAATCGTTTTGTTTTTGAGGCCAAAAACTGAAAAGTTTTCGGGAGCAGCACTTCGTTCAATGCTTTCGGTAAATGGACACAGTTCCGACTTTTCCAGGGTTGTTTGTGTTGGGGACTCTTCCAGAGAATTACTCTTGTGGAAGTTGTGTGTGGGACTTTTGCTAATAACGGTCTCATTAAGTGGGCCGTTGTTAGTGGTTGCAGTTGTGATGCTACTACTACTGCTACTGCTACTACTACTAATGCTGCTGATGCTGCTATTGCTGATATTACTATTGGAGACATACAACTGTGGGTCTTCGGTTTTAACATCTTCTATACCATTACATTGCTCATCGTGCGACACAGCAGCTGCAGATTTGTTGCCACTCTCTGAATTCAACTTTGTCTTGGTGGTAACTTTGTTGGTTTCAACCTCTTGTTGCGTAGTCGGTTCTTCCTTCCTCTGACTTTGTTGGTTTGATATACTGCTGTGCTTTCTTTCCCTGTCTTTTTCCGCCTTAGGCTTCTCGGTGCTTGAACTTGAAGTACATAAGCAATCAGCTGCAGGTTTATTGGAAATCGAGGCATTTTGTGAATCACCATCTTTGGCTGGCCCAGAAACCACGGTGTTGTTGTTATTACTGCTGTTGCTGGTAGAGACCGAATTCTTGTTTTTCGTTTTGCCATTCTTTTCGGGTTTACTTTTTTCCTGTTTGTTGCGTTCTTTTTTACTTTTGGGTCCAGCATTTGGAATTGTTTCCTTTTTACTGACCGGCGATACTGACAAACTGGGCCAGGCTTCGGGCTGCTGGCCATTAACAGCAGCAGTAGCTACCGCAATAGCTGCAGATGAATTACCAACCACAACATCACTTGTGGCCGCAACTGCCTTTGCTGTAACAGTAGCCAATAGTACTGAACTTTTATTGGCGGTTTCCGTCACCTTAGTATTTTGGCTTAAACTTACCGCCCCCACAGTAGTTACCAAGCCTCCAGCAGTACTGGCCCCCGAGGTGGCTATCAGGACATCGTGCAGACGCTTCTCGTAGTCTTGATGTTTACCTTGATGCATTTCCTCCTTTGTAAAACTAGCCTCCGGGTCTCCCAGTTCATGGAGATACATACAGTCTCCCTTGGGACACTGTTGATTCTTCATAAAATGACTGCAGTACTTGGTGGTTCCCAAACTAGTCTTTATAAGACGCCCATCGATCATTATATTATTTACGCTCTGTATGGCCCTTAAGGCATCAGGGTTATGGACATACGTAACATAGGCCGAAGCCGAAGGACCCTGTACTCCGGCATACGTAGTGCTAGGATTAATGACCACCTTATGAATCTTACCATACTTGCCAAAATACTCGTGTTTTTTCAAAATCTCCGCATCGGCCAGCCGTGGAGGCAACCCAACCACGAAGACCAAGTTCTTCTGAACCACACGAACATTTGCCAAATGTTTACGATTTTCGGTTATTTCCTGTTTGCGCTTCTGATCCCTTTGACGTTTTTGAAACTTAAAGGCGACCATCTCCTCCTGGCTGAGTGGCTTGAAATCAGCCGGATTTTCAGGATATTCCTTACGGCACGCTGGACACAACTGATTTTCGTCCGTCCGTATTCTGTGCCAGCAGAATCTGCATATCTGATAGCCGCAAGTGCAGGGATAGAAATTGAGATCATCAACTTCCAAAGGCTCCATGCACAATGGACACTCGACCATGTCATCACCATTGTTTAAATTATTCATGCTAATCTTGTCGTCGTCGTAGTAGTAGAGAGCAGCAAGCAGCTAGCTAATCTCAAGCAAAATTTGGTTATTGATTGATACAAAACGACCAATCAACAGTTTTCGACAGACTTCCTCGTTTCTTAATTCACAAAATATGTGTGTGCTATTCGTTTTCGCTAAATTCGCAGTGGAGTTTTCTATGTATGGGTTGAAAAAATTTCTCTAGTTTTCCCAATTAAATTATGATGAAGTAAAAATATTTTCTCGGACCGTCGAGTTCAGTGGTGTTGGGAAAGTATTGAGTATTTGAGTAGAGATTACTTACTACCGACTATATTGACGGTTACTCAATACTTGGGTTCGATATGTATTAGGCATACGAGGCAGTACCAATTATTTGCACTGGTATTCAACACTGAAAAGTAACTATGTTCTCTAACTTTTCACCTTTTCAGCAAATTTTACACTGAAAGAAAACCCCTGTTCGTACAGAATGTAAAGAAATCCTTTTCAGCCAGATTTTATAAGGATTTCATCGAAATTATCGTACAATGTAAAACAGATAGTCAACAAAAGCAGGGCCTCCTTAGAATCAGAAAAAATCAAAAAATTCTGGAAACGGTAATGAAATATTTATTACGTACACATTTGCCCATCCAAAATCGACTCAAAAGATATGATAATAACAAAGACTGCATGTGAATGCCTACAAGACAGTAGTATCTAAGCCATTGAAAACTTCTTCAGAAAATCGTTAAATCGGAGCTAATGCCGGTCAGTGAGAGAAGTTCCTCGTCAAGGATGCTAAAGCAAATACGTAAGGACACAAACTGTAGAACAGATTAACCATTGGACTTCCCGATTTTAAATGGTGTCCCTTCCGTTCTTCGTTTGGTTTGAAACCCATCTCCATCATAAAAATTTAATTTACTTTGAAAGTCTTGTGAAACTATAACCAAGTTAGGGGCAAACCCATGTTTATCGTATTATATGATGAAATTGAGCTGATCGAAATTTTCAATGTTAGCCGAGGGATATATCGAAAGATCCTCCAAATTTGACCATTTTTAAGAAAGAGTTCGGCCTTGGGTTGATTTAATTTCATATGGGCAGATAGAATAACGGACATCGTCAGATCGACTCTTAAAACGAGTGTGGAACGAGTACTCAATTGAAAACTCATCATTACAGCATAATGGTGTGGTGAGTCACCCCATCACAACAAAGCCGATTGATGAATTTCCTCTGCGGCGCTGGCATAACGGAAGATTTGATACGAAATTACTTCCACATATTCCAAAAACTTGGATAGAAAGTACACAGATTGTTTTCAAATAAAGGCTCAGTGCCCTAGGCGGATAGGGCGGCAATCTGACCGCCGTACAAATTCTGGGACAGTCGTGATAATTGCATTAAGCGATATTCGAATCCAACGGATTTCACTTTGATCGGATGGCGGCTCATAGATGTTAACTGGAATTGTGATAAAGACTTTTAGTTGTTTTGAAGTGTTCGACAACAGAAAAAAAGATGTGACTAAAGACAAACCCCCATATTCATAAAAATTTAAAAACTCTTTGTTAATAAAAATGTGTGAAAATTGCTTTTTTGTATTTTCATATATTTGTCATAACAAAGGTTTCTTAAATTTTATGAGTACGGAGGAAACACTTTTCTAGAGCCACTGCGGTTTATTGCTGTACATTCGATGTCGCCTTGAATTTTGCTAAACTAATACTGCTTAATGTCTTGTTGAAATACAGGTGAATTTCGCTGAAGTGGAATTCATCAACAATTAATGTGGTTTTAAAAATTACAAAAACGAAGAGTGGCATCCAAAAAAATGACCCGACCACTAAAGGGACATTACGGTACTCAATTGAGGGGAAATTTCCTTTCAGTAATTGATGGGCGTAGAATCGGAAAAAACCGTCCACCCTCTTTTATTGGATAAATTAAAGAATGTCTCGTATTGAAATAATCAATTATTAGCATGTTGTAGAAGACAAAGTTTTTACTTTTTTTAATAAGTAACAAATGGCTTAAGTTTTTTTTAAATAAAAAATGTGTATTTTAGAATAATCGAACATTTTTATAAAATAATTTCTCTCCTGTCGCGTTTTATTTTCTTTAATACCAAATGATTAAATAACCATTTTCGTCTTTATGGAGATATTTTAAAGAAAACTGATTTTTTTGGTGTAAAATTTGTACGGAAAAGGATTTATGTTCAAGTAATTTATATTACATGACTCAGATTAAAAAGTACCTAGCAGCATATAATAAAGTGTATACTTCTCATTCGTGATTTGAAACAAGGTTGTTCGAAATAATTTTAAACTTTTACTTGACCTACCGTTATAAGTATTATCCGATATGATATCTCTTTACAAACGACAAGAATCTTTCCATATAGCTTAGATATAATGTCAGTGCTAGGTCCAATCGATTTGGTATTGGGATCTTTGGAATGCTACTGAATATATATTATATATCACTCCTTAGGATCCATTAACCTATTTGGCGGCAGTTTCATATTTTCGACTTTTTGGGAATATCTAATATTGTTAATTCATATTTAAACTCATGGTCATATATGCAGTCACTGTAAATGTGAGTTCGTGTTGTGATAGATAGTGGGCACAATTATTACAAACCCAGCATATATACGGCCACTTCCGCTATTAAAAACTTCCTTAAAAAGTCATTAGCCAATCAGTTCCGACTTTAAGCAGTCCCATCTCACAAAAAACATACCTTCACATCGGTCATGTTTAGCCATATTTTTCCAAAGAAAGGTCTGATCGAAAGTTAGTAAATATGGTATATTCATTAGAAATCCAGCCTGTTCTCTTCGGGTAGGTTGAGTCACAAAGAACATATAATATTATATATCCAAGCTTTGTACCATAACTAACGAAATGTTGGCCTCCGTGGAATTGTTTAGTTTCGCCGACGAATAAACTCCAGTCCATAATTCTAAGCGGGACAGTAAATCAGATACATCACTTTTGAAAGCAGAGCCATTTATTCTACAACAGTCTAAAGAAAATATATCGATATAGTACAAGGAAAAAGATAAACACAGCAAGAACGACTACGTTGATGTTGACGTTGAGGGCACAACTGCTTTGTTGTGTTTAGCCACAGCTTCTTGAGCTTTGCTCAAATTTATGTGACCTTCCGTGGCCCGAGAACGCATTTCACTCTCTACCGATTTGTTCAATGTCTTCGAAATGGCTTGTTTGATTTTTTGATGTTCAGTAAATTTTGATTTCTTTGCTTGGATGGGAGCATCTATAAAAGGGGGAAACTGAATTGTAATCGTCATTGCAATAACTTCGTTAAAGGTTGACTTACTTGATCTTCTTGTGAAGGCGGCATTTTTCTGCTTTTGCTTCTTTTGGACTGCGGCCGGGAGTTTAGCTTTTTTGAATTTACCTTGCACCATTTTGTTGATAGTATCTTCCTTTTTTCTTAATTTTTTTCTCAACAACAACGTGTTTTTGTTTTGTTTTGAAAAACGAAAACTAGTGTTGGCTAGTTACTGAGAGTTTTAATCGACTACCCGAGTAGTTGAAATTAAACACAATTGGATCGTCTAAGCCGCTAGCGATTATAGCTATTCACAGGCAAACGCAATTACATTTGCATGTACTGTGACTTCTTGTGGGAGTAATTAGATGAATTCTCAATATAAACAGATCTCCTCTGGTTATTATGGAAAATAATGCAGGGTATAAGAAAACATACTCAAGGGACCAGTGCTAATGGGAATCGTACTGGAAGGTCACAAGACGGCGAAAGTGCAAAAAATACGGTAATATTTTACGGATATTATTCATTATAATTTCCACACCCACTTGGAAAAGTGTGCAGTGCCATGCCCCTTTTTAAAGAAACCATCAAAACAGCCATAATATTAGTAGCCCTGAACTTTGCGCACTATGTTATAGTTGGTCTAGAGATATGCACAGCCTATTTGGAATTAAGTTTGGAAAAGGATCCTGTCCAAAAACTATGTTACGAAATAAGGACATTACGCGAGATATGTTTATTTATGAAAAGAATCGATTTTTTGTGCGACTTTTCCATATTCTCAGCGGTACCACTAAATAGTATAGTAATAAACACATCATTAAAATGTAGGTGATGCCACGCCCCCTAAATATAAAACGCTATATCTGACGTAATAACTTTAACACCCTAAGGTATGGATGAAGATAGACACTACATTGTGATATCCATAATAATTGCAGATGTATGTGTGGGCAAATCCAGTGGGCAAATGAAAGACAAATATCACACTCATCGTTTCGGAAATCCCCTACATTAGTGCCGTAATTGTGTATAAACAAACTGTTAACAATCTGAAGTAGAGAGAACCGACATCATGTCTCAAGAAAATTAACGTGAGGCCCCATCTTCTACCCTCATCAAGCAAAGGTTATATGGAATTTAATATATGCTTGGATAGGCCATTTAACTGGACACACGACTAGTGTTCAAACTTTGCACTTTTTAATTTATCTAGCAACAGTATTATTTCAACCGAAAATTTACAGCGAAATGCTAATGTCTACTAGACAAACATCACACACGACATTCTACGTAAAATGATTTCCAAATTTGCGAACTCACAGGGTCTATCTTCCGGACTTTAAACACCTCTGCTGGATTCATGTAAAATTTCATTTAAATCGGAACAGCCGAAATTGTTTCCAATAATTCACAGATTTGATTCATTTAATATTTTGTCTTTATTTAATTTAACTTAATTTTGTTTTGTTAATGTCAAGTCAAGATGAAATAATCTAAATTAAACTTTTGCCACTAAATTTCCTTGCCAATAATATAAATTAAAACTTTGTGGAATCTATGAAAAATTACCGATATGCAAAATGCACCAAAACAAAATAAAGAATATTCAAAATGAAAAATTCTCACAAAAAGATTAAAAATTCTCCTTAGTGGAGAACATTCTGAAATATCCCAAAAATAATTTATTTTCCATAGAGCCACTGTTTGTCACTTTTTAGTTTGTTACGTTAACAAATTATATTTTATTTTTCAAATTTTGCGGTTGTTCCATTGGTTTTTCATCGTATATATTCAAATACGTAGATAATAGCGAATATATTAGATTCAACTAAAATGGTTATCAATAAGTCATACCATAAATGAAAAATTACTAAATGAAATTAAATTATTTTACAGAAAAATAATCACTCCAGTTCATTATAAAGAATATTGTGAAAATAATAAAAATACGATAAATTAGTATGAATGTAATAATAGTGTAAAATATGTTTGTTTTAACTATTAATACTTATGGCCAGTGTTATTTTGTTCATCGACTTTATTCGAAGGTAATCGTTTGGACAACTTTACCTTCATTGACCTATGTAGAACTTGTCGTGAAAATATTCTTGGCAACACAAAATTTGTGTAACACTGACTTTCATCTACTCATGAAAATAGCGAAATAGAAGTATATCGAATACCACTAGCTTGAGTATCAATAGTTAAAAAGCAAAATTAAATTACAAAGGTCGAATAACAAACAAAATAGTACTTACTTACTTCAAAGATAATAAAATATTATTAATAATAGAACTACATTCACAATGTTGTAACTTTCAAAGAAATAATAATACATCTTCTTCTCTTATAAATATCATAAATTACAATGTAAATATTTTTATGTGTAGCTCGGACATAGCATTTATAATGCCCAACTAAATTCCAATCTTTCTATTAATTTTATCAAATCATCATCGATTCATCCGTTTTATATGATATATATATAGAGTGGATAAAAAAGAGGAGGTTGTAACTTCCTCCTTTGATAGCTCATCACTGCAGACAAGTTTATAAAAAAAATATGACATACAGTGTGTATGTCTGGTGGAAAAAAAAAACACTTTAACTGGTCAATTTACTCACAATAATACCAGTTACAATTAAGCCTATTATCACAGCAATTGCTAAAAGTATTAAAATCTTACGACGATAACTCTGCCGCTGGCTGGCAGCTTTGGCCAATTCTTCACGGCCGAGTTCAACTTCAGCTGCCGAATGTTCAATGGTAGTCTCTATGCGTTCTGAAAGAAACAAATAAGAGAAAAGACGTTAAACGAAATAAGTTTAACACAATTCGTATCTAAAGCCGACTATAGAGTATTTATATATCCTACACGTTTTAGCCATTTAAAAAACACCCAGAACAAGCATCACCCGGAGGCGTATTCTGTCTGTCTATCTTTTGCTATTTTGATACTATGGGTATGAGGATTATTTAATACGACGAAAAAGTGTAACACGTAGATGGAGTTACTTTAGATATTAGATATGTTTAAATCAAATTCGATTAAAGACTTTTAAGTCGTTTAAGTCATGTCCGTATTTCGATGACTTTCGCAGGAATTGACAAATTGCTTTGCAACTCGGCATGGTCAATATTTTCTCATTATGTACAACTTATGGTAGCTCCAATACAAATAAATCATTCCGCCGACTTTGGGCATCGTGTAATAATATTACTACGCCCAGCACAATTTTACCTGAATTCTGTATTTAGTAAACTTTAACTTCAAATATTGGAATTGTAACCAAACCTCCCATACAAGTATACTATTCCGCACATTTTGAAAATCGTTTAATTAGATTATTTATCTGGAGTCGGGACAACCCGGGGTCTCAGAGGGACAGTCGTACCACAAATTAAAGGAAATAGAATGTCTGAACCTGCCAAGGCCAGAAATTGCTGCTGGGGAGTCTTGGGTAGGAGTTAATAACTTATACAGGTATTATGCATTTATGGCTGCGGAGGAAGTGCATAGATCGATTAAACCCCCCAATCTGCAGGAATACAAGAGTGGGTTGCAATGTATTAGAGGCCATTTGGCTTGGTTAGATATATCAAGAACAACGGTACTGGTGGGACTGGACAGAAGGAGTGTCAGACTAGTCATAAGAGTTATCACAGGCAACTGTTCAATTAGAGCGATGGTCAGCAAATGGGATAGCAGATATTCATACTTCTGCAGAATGTGCGAGTATAAGTTGGATACTATAGAATATGTACTATGCCATTGTCCAAGTTTCCAACGCCACATACAAAAGTGTCTAGGGGATAGATTCTTGACAGAACTGGGGGACATTACAAAGATAAGGTTTAAAGACTTAATACACTTTATAAGTGGCATAAGATGGCTGGACTACGGGGATGCTGGTTCCCAACAGACTAACTAACAAGCGGACAACTCACTATACTCATTTCCTAACTAACAAGCGGAATTCAGGAGACGATGTGTGTTAGTGATTGCAAATAAGGGTGTTGGAGTGAGAAAGTAGGGAGGGTTTTTTTTTTACTTTTGTCTTGGTTTGAGAATGTCAAAGCTGGCAAGAAAGGCTTTGCTGAATAGTATTCCACATACGGGCATTTGACAATGAACGCATGAGAGTCTCTAAATAGCCGCGAATCCCGGTTGAATGACTTAACATCAGAGGACGGATGTCTGAAGAACAGATACCGTTAAAATGTCTATAGAACAGCTATATACACACCACGTTCCGGCGTTGTTAAAAGGTAGACAATAAAGTTGGATGCCCTACTATCCCATATCATCATCACCGCTTTCCTCTGTTAAGGCGTATTTGAGCTGCAAAAATCTACTCTGTTCATTTGATTCCACTCATAAATCATCACCAAATCGCAGTTATTCATTGTTCGCCTTTGGCCGATTGTCAATGAAAAACAAGTTGTTACCGTGGTTAATTTCCGAGAAAAATAACGATTAAACACATCATAATCTACCGACATCTATACATGATTTTCTCAAAGACTCAAAAATATATTCTTTTTAATAACGCCACTTACCCACATCCTCCCCCTGTGCATTTACCAAAGTGCTAATTTTAAGCATTATCGAATTTACATCCAAAATGTCAGCCTCTATTAATTGTATTTGTCTTTCACGATCCACCAACAAATCATGTTCAAATTGCAGTTGTTGTTGTTCCACTTGCTTTTGTCTTTGTAGTAATACTTCTCGATCCGTATCACCATCTTGTTCCTGCATTTGAGCCAATTGTGTTTGGGTATATGTCTGACGCATAGTGGTGGCAAGGCGTTTCTGCACTGCGGAATACTTTTCCACCACTGTGCAAAAATCATTGGTAAGCTTTTCTAACTGTAACTTCTGTTGTTTATCTCCACGGCGTACGATGGCCGTTAAACGTTGCAAATCAGTGCTGGTGGCCTCAATACGTGAATTACTTTTGGTATGAATGTCATGAACTTTATCACGTGTCGACTGCTGATCTCGTGGTGTGCCGAGAATTTGTAAAATTTTATCCAATTGCTTGGACGATGAGTTGACGGCTTGTATATTGTGAGCGATATCTTCGCTGAGTGACATAAATTCGGTTGGACTGAAGCCGGAAAAATTCACATCGGGTATTGATGCCGTTGCTGATGAACCACCCATCATGTTTGCTGTCGTACTGGAAGTGGCACCATAATCACGATGTGATGATGAACCATTGTTGAGATTTTGAGACATTTTCAGTGTTCAGAGAATTGTCTCTCTCCCTCACCCTCAATGAAATGTGCTTGTAATTATTTTGTTTTTAATCGCAACTTCAGACTGCGGCAGCTTCAAATGGTAAATCGCAACTGAAAGAAAGAAGAGAAAAATAAACAATGTCGATTAATGAACGAGAACAAAATAATACATTTAATTGTTATATAATGCGTATTTAATAAACAGGAACGGGGTACCAGAGGGAGTCACAGGAGGAGCAGTATGTTTTTTTAAATTTATCACGTATCACCGATGTGATGTCACTGTTTACGATCATCATTTAATATTTGTTTCAAGATTGATATATTCTTTGAATTCATAAATTTATTTAAATTTGAACAAATAAAATAAGTACATTACATACAGATATACATTTGTTTGTGCTGTGTAGCATGCGACACGTACAGAATATTTTAAAGAATTTAAAGAGATGGCGTAGGTGTATGAAATGTACCAAAGGTTTTAACATATTTCAAAACGCAAAGTTAATATTGTAAATATTTTTGAGATAAAAAAGTAACAACTAATTATTATTTAAATCTATTTATATGAACGGTAGATGCTGTGAACGTGAAACATTTAAGTATTTTTGCAAATATTTTGCTCATAAATGTCTAATGTGGAATAAGGCGTTGTTTACCCTAAGTCGGGCTTAGTCCACTCTGCTAAAGTGCTTATTGTAATTTCATCTGAATAGGTTAATAAATCTGTAAAAAAACTTCTGAGAGATTCCAACGGTCCAAGTCCGCTTTGGTAATGTTATGACCTTTTCAAAAAGTGTTTTGAATACGGAAATTCTACTCTCGGCCCGTTGGATCGTTGGGTGTAAAACGTCAAGTTTAGAGACATTCGATCGCGATGTACACCAGTAAATGCTGTGTGATAGTATACCGACTACGATGGATTTGCAATGGTCCTCGTCTCCTTAAACATATGTCTTAATAAATAATTCGATTTTCGCTGCCAGGATACGAGGTATTTGATGTGATCATTACATACGAGTTTCTTTGAGAATATAAATCCCAGAATTGCCATATGGGGAACTTTACCAATAGTACAGGGTTCTCCAACAAAAGGTATTCAAAGAAAAATGAAATTTTTTGAGATAAATGATCGGATGTTCATTTCATAATTAAGAGGAAGGTATGGTATTAATGATGAAAAACAACATCAACCAAATGGCCACCACGAACACGCTTACAGGACCATGTCCTTTTCATGGAATTGTCCATAACCAAATCGCAAAGTGGCTGCCCTATGTCCTCGATAGCCTCACGAATTTTATCTCTGAGGTCTTAAATCGACGCTGGGCTGTTGGCGTATACGTTATCTTTCACGTGGCCCCAAAGGAAGAAGTCGCAAGGTGTTAAATCACAAGATCTTTATGGCCAATTGTGATGACCTCTTCGAGAAATAACACGGTCCGGAAACTTTTTAGTTTTGCGAACTGTGAATTTTAATAATTGCAATGCGTTGTTGAAGCGTTCTACTTGTTAAAGAATAAAAGCTTCAAAAGTTACAGCTACCGAAATACTGGGTGATTCAAAATAACACCTTTTGTTGGAGAACCCTGTATATGTAAGTATTCACACCGGCTTCCACTCCTGCTGCAGAGTGTAGGATATACGTCTTCTTCAGACGTATAGCTTATTGACGTTTACGTATCTGTATCTATTTACTTCGTAATACTGACAGCTGCCGGCCTGATTCGCTAAGCTACTCCCTATTGTATCTGAAGATATTGTGTTAGTTTACATCATTCTGCAGAAATACAAAAGACAGTACATTGATGTTATCGAGCCGACGAAGGCGTCCTTGAATTCAGCGAAGAGATGGTGAAGAATGATGATATGTGTATACAATATTCTTTTCAGGAGTCTGCACCTGAATTTGGGTCAAAGTGAAGACGCTGGGAACGATTCAATGATTTTGTTGACATGAGGCTTTAATCGTCCACATAATTCGTTCGAGCGAACCTTGTATGCTATTTAACGTAAACGTGTACCACGGTTATTAACGCAAAACGTGCGGTCTGCTTTGTTATGAAAGGTGCATAGTACATAGTACATTTTAATCATAATATCCGTAAACAGCTCTGCCGTTTGTATTATTCATCAAGATCAGTTTCAATTATTATGGTCTTTCATATTATTTACGTGACTCCACGTTACTCTACGCCACTGCGTTTAAACCGCCTTCCTTTTGTTAAAACGTTATTTTACATGTATGAGTGTACAAGTATTCCATTGCATTTCTATTATTTTTGTAATTACACACTGTCACATACAAAACAAAACAAACAATTATGAATCACATTTTTTTTTTAATTTGATCAATACTTCATTGTTTTCAGTAGCGAAAAGTGCATTAACATTTTATGCGATTATAATATAAACTTTTGACTTACTCTAAATACCACAAACAGAATGAAATGATAAACTGACTTCGTCAACATTAGAAATGAGAATGGAGCGGAAAAAAATGCACGCAACTGAAACCCGCATATTATGAGGAATGAAATCCAACACTCACTCAATACAAACCATAACTAGCTACCACAAAGAATTGTTTTTCTAAATACATTTATAAGATTTCATTCTTTACTAATATACATTTATGGTTTGTTTGCCCGCTTTCATATCTTCCTTTAGTTTCTATCATATCATTCATTCATTATCTGTTCTTTAGCTAGAGTTCAGTGTCAACAGAGACAGACTTGACACAGAGTGTAACAGAGATCCAAGCAGACAACAGTTTTTCCTTATTCTAGGGCTTCATTTTGGAAATATTTATTTATTTATTCAGAGATGAGCAAAACGAACAAAATGATTAATGTGAGAAAAGGCTGTTCTGGAATACGAATCAAAACGAGAATAATTTTTTTTCAGATAAGAATTAAGGAGCACATGTTTTAAAATAAACGTAAAACACTCATCGAAGTGGATTCTTCAGAATTTTACAATAGTATCAACAGTATTTAAATGTGGTGGAATTTTTTCGAACTAATTCAATTCTAAAATGGTCATAAATTTCTGGAAGCGAATGCGAAACAACAATGCACCGAAAAGGTCATTGAATTGGGAATACCTTCAAGTGTAAATTAAATCTTTAGTACATTTTGCGCTCTCTGATGTCAGTAATAATAAAGTAGACGCAACACCTTTATGAAATTCGATATGTAATGCTGATCTTTAAATGCACAACCTATTTACAATACTGTAGCATTCTATGTCGTTGATATTGTTCGATATCTATACCATACTTTTAAATGGTACAGAACTATAGTCACAGTTTTTTTCTATTATTCTTTTTTTTTGACAAAATTAACAAGTTTGTTTAGTTGTGTATTGCTGAATGACATTCGTATTGATTTTCAATATTTCGATGCGACATCGTCATTGAGATTAAATCACAAATTCCAACAACACTTAGTCATTAGTCTGTGACAACAATAAAACTAAGGAATGCTTATTTTTTTGTTGCTGAAGTAGTATTTTTTAAAATAATATACAATACAATTTATCTATTTCCTGTCCGTTCAACTGTTTGCGACTCAAAATTCTAATGACTTCGTTTGACAAAGAATTAAGATTCCTCCTTATCGCCCAAGAGGCTCACTTAACAACTGAATTTAAATAAATAAAATGAAAATGACTATGCGAAATTTTCATATCTTCAAACAATTAAGTAACAATATTCGCGGGTCTTCTAGATACAACTTAAAGACAAAAAATGGAAAGTCAATAACATCGGGTAAAGGACATTTGTAGAACTGGTTTTTTGTTGGTCGTGATATGGCAATTAGTGTGTACGACTCACTAATTAATGCTGACGATTTTACGAAGAGGAGACTAGTCTCTAAGCCATGCAAAAACTGCACAGCTCACTGTTTTGAAGAAAGTCCTCATTCTGTTCCTTCATCGAATGTTAAGGACAATAAGTAATTAAGTATTTATTTTATTTAGAGAAAATAAAATGTGAGCAAGTAGACTAGAATAGGTCCGAAGCATATGGATGAACACTTTATCTGTCAATTAATGATTTGGGAAACTAAGAACTATGCTATACACAGTTTTGCTTTCGAGGTGTCATTAAAAATTAAAACTAATATTAAAAAGTATTTAGGGAACTAGTGGAATGGCTGAGACATTAAAGAAAGAAGATATGGAAATCCTTGCCATTACTTATGTTAACTCTATCTGTTGTTGATCATCTTTAAAACTCTCGACCTAACGGCTTTCTGGCTGGTGGGTTCGGGTTCTTTTGGCCGACATGTCCCAGATATTCCAATGCGTTTAATAATGATTATAGTTTGCGGGAACGATCATTCGTTTAAAATCGATGCTAACACTATTCTCACTACCTCGGACTTGCATTATGTCTGATTAATAGGAACACTGAGAGCAACACTGGGCTAATCCATATTATAGTCGAAATGCTTCATTCACACACTAGCTATGGCTTGATTGGACATTTAATTGTTCCAAAAACTAAATACTGAATATCTTAACATTCTTTTTGCATGCACTGGTCGCCTATTATTTTCGAAATATATATAAATATACATATCCTAGGCAACTGCAGTAACACTTGGTCTATGTATCCTGGGAACCTGAAAGAAAGGAAACATATTTATGTGGATATTTTATTTCAGTGAGTGAGTCATTGGCAACCTTTAAAAACGCCAGAGGAGGAGACAATTAAGGAAACTAAAACACCCTTTTTCAAACATGGGGACATATTCAAAATAGATAAACTTTTGTCACGTGACAATTCCGCTATGAGGCGTAATCTTATTCCTATACCGTATATAGTTTTGTAGTAATTGCTTCCAAAGTGGGTCTTTTCTTTGGATTTGTGGTAATTTTAGCTGTAATGTATTCGTATTAATACATAATACGTTTCTTAGATGGATTTAATTGATTGGAAATGCGATATTTTAATGCGGAAATTAGACGTAAACATCTTCCGGAAGAATGTATTTTCAGTGACCAGTATTGCGCACAGGAGTAGTGCCATTTCTTAAATTTGCATGGATTTTCATGGTGCATAGAAATTCCTTTTCCCTTTAATTTGTTGTTGCAACGGCTCCCCATCTCAGCCATAAAACAGACCAAGGACAAACAAACATTAGCAACACTGAACATTGGTTCATTGGTCGGGGGGAGATACGGGAGCAGAGACAATTGAAACTACATTTACAGTTGTAACACACAAAAACAAACAGATTATCTTACCTATAAAATAACTATTTCCCGATACTTTTCGACAGTTTTAGTTACTTTTAATAATTAATTTCGTTCGATCGAATCAAAAATGAAAACTAATTCTGGAGAAAACGCACACAAATAAAAACAAAAGCTGTCAGCTGTCAATGAGAATGGCAAAAAATTGGCAAAACACTGTTGCCAAACCTTCGATTCAATCTGTAAGAGGGATTTCCAGACGTACAAACAAATACAAGGGGATATACATAATTGGTGAATTTTCTTAGTTTATCGTTATAAAATTCCGGTTCAAATCTAAAAAATATGAAATAGATTTCTGGATTAATCATACGTTCCACTCAATTCCGACTCGAACCATTTATTTTTCACACTAGTTTTGCACATCTCAAAACCATTTTACGCCAATTGTTTTCATTTTAATCGTAGCTACGACTGTATATTAATATCCTTCATATCGGATTTCATCTGCAAATCTCGAATGATAGGATTTACATATTTATTATTCCACTTTGTTTTGGTGGATATGGTGAAATTCTCTATGATTCTGGGATTGTCATAGGAAGTGCTGAGAATTGGCTACACTGACCGGGGGTTGTCAGAAGTGAACAGCTGATTGTTTATGATACAATAAATTGTTGGCATTCACATTGAATGGTTACTTCTGAAGAGCATTTATTGATAAAGCGTGTTTTCCAGGCTAGGATTCGACGGTTCACAAGGATTTTATTGTTATTATTTTTTTTTTTTTTGAAGTTCAATAGTTTATTTGATGGCTTTTCCTACACTAGGAGCTCAACAAGGTGAGTTTTTATAACTTATACTTTGTGTAGTAGTACTTATTACCATCGCATATCACAGAAACCAATAGAAAAATTCTGGAAGATATACAGCTCAAGCGGCAGCTTCTGCAAAAAGGAGTCAATCCCGTAGCAGAAATTACTCTCGGCACCGGCCTCACCACCCTCAATTCCCCCATCGCCCAGGTATGCATAGTCCCTTCTCTTGTTTTTCTTTCGTTGCCAATTAAATAACAGACTGCATATTTCCAGATGCCCACTACACAGTTGCTGGGTCAGCCGGAATTTCCACAGTCCAGCGGCGCTATAACAGTTCCACGTTCTGTATTCAATCCCACAAGTGCGACTACACTGGGTTATTTTATTAGCCAAGATTCTCACTACGGCAATTCGTTTATCCCCGTTTTGCCGCGGCTGGATCCTATGCCCCCCAATCATACGACCAAATAGGACTAACATCGTATACTACTAAACAAATTAATCGAAAAGGTTGGAGAACGGAAACTCTTAAACATGGCTCGTATGCGCATGAAGAGGTTGGAGGAGTATTTATCAGGGGTGGATGGATTTGAAAACCCTAAAATCAAATTGGAGCAGTATCCCACACCACCGCACATCGCCAGTTGTGTGTTATACAATATTCAAGTAGGTTATAAATTGTGCCATGTTAAAAATACATTAATAAACAATTTTTTTTAGGCTCAATTTTCGGATTTGGAAGGTAAACTAGTAGGAGATTTGGGCTGCGGATGTGGCATGTTAAGCATAGGCTCATTCTTGTTGGGGTCACAGCTTACTGTAGGATTTGAACTGGATCCGGATGCAGTAGATGTAAGTAAATGACTTCTTCTACAGATAAATATTTATGCAAATTATGTTGTATTTTATGTTCGTACACATCCAACTATGTATTCCAAAATTTTGTTGAACTTTTGTTTATAGACGAGTGGTTGTTATGTTTATTAAAAACTTTATTTGTCTGTGTGTCCACTACTTTTAACAACCCCTACATATGTTCTGTTTATAATCTATACCGGAAGCATGCAACGCACTTGCGGACAAATCCTTTTAAATTGTCTTCCACAATCGGACTAATTTTAATAGTTTACTAAGGCAATATGTTGTCCCACATTGTTTCGTAGATTCACAATGGGGTTTATATCCAATTTGTTTTTCTTCAGAGCTTTGTTTGTGAACTGTGTCTAAAACGGCCAAGTGGCATATTTTCATCTGGGTTTGCACTTATTTTTAGTATGGGAGCAATTTCTGTCACCTTAATTTACCGTATACGATGTTCTTGGAGTTGTGCTGCATAGCCGAAGAACAACAAAAGACACAACAAAATGTATGTATACATCTGCCATAGTACTGAGCTCCCACACACAGAAAAACTCTTGGCCTGAGATCGAAGCACTGTTCTCTTATAGAAACCCTGTCTCAATTAGTTTTACAGAACACATGTCGCAGTTGGATGACATTACAGCTCGTCTAAGATATGGGTTTGTCATAGAAAAATGATTCAGTTGGACTGAGGAACGGGTTTCTACAGAAAACCAGTTTCACTTGGATTGAGAAAATCTCTCACAGTTGGAATGTATTTTGATCCGAAAACATATAGTTGTCTATTTTGGTGTCTTCTCTTAAAATCTTATTAACTTTGCAAATATTATAGATTTTCCGTTATAATGTTACCGAAATGGAACTGCCCGCCATTGATTGTGTGCAGGCTAATGTTTTAGAGCTGCCTGGTACAAAATGGGAAAATGCTTTCGATACTATTGTGTCCAACCCTCCTTTCGGTACGAAGAACAATGCAGGCATGGATATGAAATTTGTTGAAACTGGAATACATTTGGCCACAGTTGCAGTCTATTCGCTGCACAAGTCATCAACAAGGTATAAATTGAGTTAATCGTTTAAAATGTCTTTTTAATATATATATATTTTTATTGCAGGGACTATGTTTTCAAAAAAACAAAAGATTGGAAGGTGAAGGGTGAAGTAGTGGCTAAACTGAAGTATAACATTGAAGCTAGCTACAAGTTTCACAAGAGCAAATCTGTCGATATTGAAGTTGATTTCTGGCGTTTCGATGTCAGCGAAAAGGAATTATAGCGCATACAATTATGAAAATATTTGTCAGAATTATTATTAAATATACAAAATATTTTAATTATAAATACAGTGAATTGTTCGATCTAAATATCAAAACAGCTAGAATGTTTAGTTATTGTACACGGAGGATTCTGTAAATTAAAAATTGGAACCTTGTTTTTGTCACTAATGGGACCCCCAAATAAATAGTAAGGCAAAAATAAAATGACATTCGTACTGAAAATAATTCGGTCAGACCGAGGTTACATTTGAAAAAATATCTACAGAGAAGTTAAACTGTATTTAAATTTATCTGAAATTTAAATTTTATAAAGATAGCGTAAATTGCGAACTCAACAAACAAACAAAATAAAAACACATGGAAATACTTTACAAAATTATTATTAAATTTACAATAAAAAAATAAATATTATGAATAATATTATAAATATAACAATTTGAGTATATTTACATTAAAACTCACAATACATTTTCTTTAAAGCTTAGGGGACACTTAAAATTACTTCCAACTTCATATTCAAACACACTTATTCTACATTGAAAACCACACCCTGGGCACATGCCAATTCACCGGAATGATTGACGGTAATTGTGGCTCGTTTACAGTACTGCTTCCAGGCATCCGAACCAGATTCACGGCCACCTCCAGTGTGTTTCTCACCACCAAAAGCTCCACCGATTTCAGCACCATTTGTTGTGGTATTGATGTTGACAATGCCACAGTCGGAACCTTGGGCGCCAATCCATTTGAAGGCCTTCGACATGTTTTCGGTGAAGATGGCCGACGAAAGACCCTGTTCAACTTCATTATTCCATTCAATAGCCTCCTCGACAGATTTTGTTTTCAAAACATAAACAATGGGAGCAAAGGTTTCACGGTGAACAACGGGGGAATCGTGAGACAAACCCGTAATGATGGTGGGTTCTACGAAGAAACCTTCGCGGGATATGGTTTTGCCACCAAAGCTTACTTTGCCACCCAATTTAATGGCCTCGGCGATAGTGTTCTGGTAGCCATCGATATTCTGCTGAGAATGCACGGGACCCACCAGAGTATTGGCATCAAGTTGATGACCAATTCGGGACAATACTTGTTTATATTTGCCGGTCAGCTCCTTGACAAATTGATCGTACAGTTTCTCATGGACAATGATGCGTCTAGTGGTGGTACAACGTTGGCCGGTTGTGCCAATGCAGCCGAACAGGGCTGCATCCAAAGCCATTTTTAGGTTGGCGTCCTCATTGATGACCAAAGCGTTGTTACCTCCCAATTCCAATATAACTTTGCCAAAACGTTTTTGCACCTCTACGCCGACATCGCGACCCGTTTGGCAACTGCCAGTGAAGGACACCAACTTGACGCGATTGTCAGAAACCAATTTTTTGCCCACATCTGCGCCGCCTTGACACAAAGTGGCGATGGGAGGTAAATTGTTGCGTTTCAATACATCGGCTACAATTTTAGTGGTGGCCACAGAAACCAAAGCGGTACTGGGTGCACCCTTCCACAAAACACTGTTGCCACAAGTCTGTAAACGAAAAACAAAGATTTGAACTGAGGATTTATTTTAAAAATTGCAAATCTCTTACCAAAGCAATGGCAGCATTCCAGCCAAATACAGCATTCGGGAAATTATAGGCAGAGATCACACCCACCAAACCCAAGGGGCGCCATGCTTCCAATATCGTGTGCTGAGCTCTCTCAGAGTTGATCATTTGACCGGCATAAATCCGTGACAAACCCACGGCATAATCACAGATATCAATAAATTCTTGAACTTCACCCTGACCTTCACTGTAAATTTTACCCACTTCCAAGCTCACTAATTTTCCCAAAGGTTCCTTGTACTTGCGCAGCTCATCACCGATCTGACGAACGATCTCACCTCTTACGGGTGCAGGTACCTGACGCCATTCATTGTAGGCCTCTACGCCCGCCTTAATGGATTCTTCCATTTCTTGAACAGTACCGGTGCGAACACTGGCAATGGCTTTGCCGGTACCAGGATCGACGGAGGTTACAATTTCCCCCGAACCCTTCCAGGAGCCAGTAAAGACACCTGGATTTTCGCGTTCCAAACCGATATCTTTCAGAAACGAATATTCGGGTGTATCAATTAAGTAGTTGCTGGCTCGCAGTGATGAACCCAGATGAAGGGAGGCTACCCTCTGGAAGGGGGCATTTTTGAGCAGATTTACAGCGCGAAAAAGTTGCGACATTCTGAAAGAGAGCACAATGGAGAAATTACTTAGCTGTTGTCTAGAAGAGTGGAGATGTCTTAAGTCGATTTTAGTTTCGGCTGTACCTCCTAACCGAAAGCTACACAAATTATTCCTATTTTCAAACTGTGCATCAGATCAACCGCGTAAGATTTTCTATAAAAAAATGTCTCAGCTCAAACCTGAAACAGTTTTTTCCAACGATTGACATGATTTTTAATATTATAGTACAGAACACACCCATTCCTTAAACACATGTATATTCCTCGTGATAATCTATACCCCCCTGTCAAAACCCGATAATAATAACACAATAACAACCAACAAAAGTAATTGAGAAATCTGTATAGTAGGTTAACAATAGATTACCGCAAATAGAACTAATACGATGTATATGCATGTCTGCTGGTCGCATGGAATTTTTTCGAATAAAATATCGGCTGGCCAATAATTCTGATGATAACCAATCTGAAAATCATCACTTGAAACATTATCGCTGAAATACAACATGAGATAAATGTTGAACATTTTAAATGAAGATAAACAAAACTCAAATGAAATATGGAATTGACGACATTTAGTTTAAATATTTTTAAACTCAATTCCATTAGTTACTTTCTTAATATTTCTGATGACGATTTCCTTATGAAAAAAACTATGTCTTTCTTTTATTGAATTTGCAATCTTCCATTGTTGCACCAATTGAATGATAAAACCACAGACAGCCCTCAAATATTATTTTACTTACTTGTTTGTGTTGTGATAGCTGGCCTTTTTTTTAAATAATCGTTAATTTGATTTCGGTGGGATTTGAAAAGTTGTTCCACACAGCTCGACGTTCCCGGTATTACTAAAAACGACTTTCGCTTTCTGCTCGTTTCCTATCCTAAAACCAAATTAACGATTCGAGTTCTTATCAATTAACCGGCGTTTTGAACTTTTGTATTGTATTGGTGAGCCGAGTAGAGTTGCCATAAAACGCAGATTCCTCCACCTGGGCGGATATGTTAAATTACCACTGCAGAGCAAAGGAAAATTAAATGAATAATCAATATACAATTTTGATGTATTAAGTTTTGGAGTTATAAACAAATTCAGGGCAAAAAATATTTGTTTAGGTAATTTTTTTTTTAAATATCTTGGATGATAACATTTTTATGTTATCATATGGTCAATTTACAAACTTATTTAAAAAAAAATCCTAACCATAGAAGACCATAGGGGGACCATAGTACATCAAATTTGCATAAGGGTGTTCATTTCAAAAAATAGGAAAATCTGTGGTTCAGTGTTATTAACAGTAAATGGAAATTGTGATGTAAATAATTGAAATTATTTTGATATTTACGTCTTACTTTTTTTTGACGAATGAAAATAAATTGTCTTTAAGTAAAATGTTAACCTATCGCCTATTATAAGGTCCTTTCATAACGTTATTACGTTCTTTCCGAGGTTGTATTCAATCGAGACATGTGTGGCCCCGATTGGATATGAAACTTATCACAAAATGTTCCCAGCTTACCCTGCCCGGGAGAACAACACTGGGTTCTTATATCTATAGGGATCTAGGCGATCCGGCTGATATTGGCATCGGCCGACTGTTGTACTAGGGATAAATGATGTTGGATAAGAGGCGGCCAATGCGCAATTTCGGTCTGGCAAAATTTACAAAACAGAAATGTTGAATTCATCTACCTTTCCAACTCCAAATGCAACAATACGAAAAGTAGCCAACTTGGAAATATTTCTATTTTTATACACAGTTATCCTCAGTCCTTGCCTACAATCTATTTTTTTCAGATCTGTTTACTATGTATTTCTAAAGTTACAGACTTTTGGCCAATGTAAATTTGTTCGGGACCAATGCAGAGTTGAACCAAAACTGGATTGTAACACAAGATGGTTTTCTTTTTGGCGTGTATTTTTTGCTCTTACATTTCATCTTCTAGCCAGAATCAAAGACCATACAGAGACGTCCCAAGTTGTTTTCTGACACATTAGTTCGGCTACACATTCTAGATGCCAGTAATTGGCATGGCAGTTTTTGAAAGGTTTTCAAAGTACATAATGTTTTTTTTTTAAAACAAATACCGACTTTTTAAAAACAAATACTGCTTAAATATCCTCTTGAAAATGTTCAGCAAACGACTAGGTACGTCTGCCCTCTGTATGGTCTTTGGCCAGAAAGACTGTCGATCAGTTTTGAAATTACTTACAGGATTGTATCCATTGTAATTAAAGTGTAAATTGAATCCGTATGAATTAAATTTACAAAATACATGTGATTGTGTAGTATGTGCGATATTAGGATTCCTTTATTCGTTATATGATATTTATATTTCATCAGCATGGCAACCCTGCGGCTATTTGTATTTGTCGTGTTGACTGATAACAGCCAAAATAAAATAAACTGTGTGTAAATAAATAATGGTATTACTTAAAAAACTCACACCACACCATATGGAAAAATTGCATTTGATTCTTTCTTATCTTATTGCCAGTCTCTTGGAGATGTGTGTCTATTGTACTATTTAATCTCTGATTGTGCTATTTAATCTCTGTATTGTACGAGGTATGTATCGACATGTTTTCAACACTGAGTTAAGTGAGGATTCAGACTTTTCCGTTTCGATGTTCGCCCTATGAATCGAATCTGTCTTGAGTGAACATAACATCGGCCTTCACGGTACTCCACAAAAACCTCTAACGGCTTTAAATGACAGCTCTGAAGTGGCAAAGTGGCGAGATGGCTGACGCCGAACTGGGTGCGATTGTGACGTGGAGTTTGTCGCATGGCGTCCGACCCTGCTGTAACCAAAGATCGTCCAAATCAATGAATTCATACTTCAGCCACGCCTCTGTACCGCTCACCGTTAACCAAAGTCGCGTTTCTCGTTGATGTCCAGCGGATTTTCCGATTCCCACATGCATGCGACAGTTTCGCTTGTTACCATAGTCACTGTGATGAAAATATGATTTGCTTTGAGTCCCAAACTGAAATGCGATAAGGAATCGGATTTAAAGAGGGGAACAACTGTAATTGTAAAAATAACATATGCAATAAAAAAACACTCGGTATTTGTTAGTTGTAAATGCGTGTTATTAGAAAATTTAAAATTGGATCTACTGATTTTCTCTAAGTAAAAAGATGATCTTATTCGTCATCTTTATATGTACTTTATGAAAATCGGTTTAAACACGAGTGCTAATTCGGGAGTATAAAAAATTCATCATCAATATTGCAAAACTCCAGATAAAGCAAGGGTTCGAAATATTGTGTAACTCGATATTAGTTTGTAGGTCTTTTGAGTAAATCGTGCAAAAAGTCCATAAATGTTGGGACCCCAATGCGACACCAGTGTTTTGTGTTCATTCATAGAGTCAGGTCTTAACCCTCCAACCGGCACGTATTGCCACGTGTGTGGGAAATTTGAATGGTATCAACCATTCCTATCGGTTAGAGGGTTAACCCTCCACAATACTTCAGAACTATTTTTGTAATATTGCATTTAAATTTAATGAGAAGTACAAAAATATAATTTTTTTAATTCCACTTACTAAAGACTTAGCCTTTGGTACCGTTTCCACCAACCGAACCAAATCAAATTTTTTTTCTCGCTAAATAAAATCGTCCCCATTATGAATAACAGAAATATTAATACAATATTGTTCACTACGAATAGTGTTACCAGGGCAACTAAATACTTGTTATCTCGTTAAATGTTTCTAAACAACCCAATTTCAATATTTGTACGAACCTGAACATCTAAAAATTTTTTTTTAATTTTACATAAAGAAATTAATATAAAAAACATATTTACAAAATGGAGGTTATGGAAGAAGGTAATCTCATGGACAGAGTTCCAATATTATTACAAAGAGATTTGGAATATTATCAGGTTCGTTGTTGTCCTTTAAAAATATAACTGCATTACGTAAGCTATTGATTGAAATTATGTTTCACTTGTGTTGTAGACCCATCAGCATGTGCTGCAAGAACGGCTGTGTACCGGAGTGGTGGGCGGAAAATTAGACTTTCCCAGATATGCTTCATTTGCGGCCATCAAAATGATATTGTGGTGGGAAGATGAATATTTTGCCTCATATCGAAAACATTCCGGTTTGTTGCATACGGAAAAGGAATTGAGTGAGGGCGATTTTGTGAGTACAAGGATATTAATTGTGGAAAATGTTGTGGAGATAATTTTTCGATTGGACGATATAAATTTATTATTTGATAATGTTTTGGATACCTTTCATAGAAATAGTCCTGGACAATCGTTATAAAAATGACAGCCTTATGTAATACAGGGTTCTCCAAATGAATACCAAAATAAGACCTCTTGTTGGAGAACCCAGTAGGTAATGTAAATCTATATCAACCGTTTTGTGTGTGTATGAAACCCAATGAATGATTCTAGGTACGCTTGTCTTTATAACAAGACTGAACCACCTGGAGCGCCCTAAAAATGATTGTAAGAACAGTTTTCTGTTGTCTCTACAATTTTAGTTAAAATATAAGCTCGATTTTTTCCTTCAATTTCTGTATTGAGGTCCGACAAGATGCTTCACGACGACCCAAAAATGCTTTAGTTTTGCGAACAGTGACTGCGAGATTTTCACCATTTTTGTAGTGAATTCTAATAATTTTAATGCGTTGTTGAAGCGTATATCGTTCCATTTTTAGTAATGGCGTAGTTTCTACTTTTCAAATGTCAATGAATAAAAGCTTCAAAAGTGACAGCTACCGAAATACCGGGTGATTCTAAATAACACCTCTTGTTGGAAAACCCTTTATTAACGAACAACACATCTCTCATTTTAGTCGTCTGTGGTCGTCAAAACTTCCGATCCCGATAAATTTGTCGGCATTGTCACCAAATCGGCGGATCTCCTGTTGGAACACTTGCACGTCCTCTCGCAAGAGTCCTTGGATCATGCCGATCTCACTGTGCTAACGGCCACAATTGGTGCCGCTGCTCTGGTAAGGAATTGCTTGAATGTCTACCTGCAAGCATGCACCACAAAGATATGCCCACCCAAAGGTGATGAAAGCGGCGGTGCCTTGAAAATCTCCCTCAAACAATATTCACAAATGTCCGAGGCCTTGGCGGAACGTTTGCTGGATCTCCATTGTCGTCTGCTTTTGTTGTACATAGTCCAGGATGCCGATGCTCTGCACTGGGAGGATACCGAACCATTCTTTGAATCCGAACGCGGATCCTATACCATACAGATGTGGTGGTTGTACATGTACGGCACCAAAGATGATCTATGGAATTCAGTGCCACCCAAGATGGCACAACGTATATTCGGTGGAATGCTTAATGAGACCTTGAGCGTTTTAACGGTGCGCTACTCGCAAATTGTCACCAGCAACGCTCGTGCTCAATTGCATTTGTGTGATATTTGCAATTTGTTATTTTGTGTGGCAGAGTTGTTGCCGCATGTCAGTGAAAGCGGTGAGGCGTATGTGGGTAAGTTGCATCCGACTGCATTGTCAGCTCCCCCCGTAAGCGGAATCCTTGTGGCATTCCGTTAATTTCTTTCTTTCCACGAAACACTTAACAACGAACTGATGCGTGAATAGCGGCAAAAATGTAAAACAAAAATTCCCTGGCAATTCTGTCTTTCCCTAATGATGTACGCCCGCTTTCACACAAAAAAAAATGTAATTTTGTAGGTTCGTTGTTAAGGTTTAACAAAATGGAATTGCATCTAATTAACATAAAATTATTATTTTCAAACATACGAATATGTCTGTCTGTCTGTATGTATGTATGTGTGTACAATGTGTATAAATTTCTTTCCAGGATTACAGCTAAATAACCAAAGTGTCATTATACGCGATATACATGCAAAGTGCAGGGAACTTTTTTATTGCCTTCTGTTGCGAGGAGCACCACTGGGGGTGCTTTCAAAGGTTTGTTGTTTAGTTATACTTTACTTTATTATTGTGTTTATGTTTTAAACCAAATTAAATTTTTAAATTTAGCTGGAAGGATGTGGTTGGTGGAAGATATTAGTGGAATAAAGCTAAGCCGAAGAATGTTCAAAAGTATCGAATTGTCTCGGAAACTAACAGGTCACTTAGTTCCATTTTCTTTTTTATACTTACAACTAGCTGACCCGGCAGACTTACGAGACTTAGTCTTACGAATTCTTTCTTTGAAGTGCTGAATCGACGCTGGACTGTTGGCGTAGACCTTATCATTCATGTGGCCCCAAAGGAAGAAGTCGCAAGGTGTTAAATCACAAAAGAGCAATGGTTTCGTTGCTTGTGTGGCACGTAGCGCCGTCTTGCTGAAAGTTAACGTTGTCCAGATCAATATCATCCAACTCCGACCTTTAAAAAGTATCAATCATCTCTCGATAGCTCAATCCATTCACAACAGAGAGGCTTCTCAACAATAACTCTTGGGTTTTTCGAGCCCCAGATGCGACAATTTTGCTTGTTGACGTTGCCACCGAGTGGAAATGGGCCTCATCAATCATGATGATTTTTCGATGGAATTCCCGATCATTTTCATGCATTTCACGGACCCTTGAGTTCTTGTGTTAACTGAACTTTATAAGCCTTAATACCCAAGACTTTATGCCAAATACGGCGGGCATTTCCAGAACGACGAGGAATGAACAAACCTTGATTTTCTTCAACACTTTGGGCTACAGCAGCAATATTCTCAGTTGTTCTTAAGCGACGTGCACGGTTTTTATTCTTCACATCCCGAACTTGTCCCAACAGCTCAAATTGTTCCACCAATTTCTGTATTGCGGTTCGACAAGATGCTTCACGACGACCCAAAAATGCTTTAGTTTTGCGAACTGTGACTGCAAGATTTTCACCGGGTTTTCACAGTGAAAGTTTCATGACTATCGATGCCCTAATATTCCTTTCCACCAACTTCAGTTTCCACTAAATAAAATCCAGTTGAACCATTTTTTAAAATTTTATAAGCTATTTGGCACTGCTTCCAAAATTTCAGGTCTTCCGTAAAGGTCTCGAGAACATGGAAATGTTTTCATCGCGCCACGGGCTACCCAGCGCTTGGATTATATTTGCTCTGCCGCGACTATTTCCCAAAGATCAGTCATGCCAATGGGTAACGGAATTTGCCGATCTCAATACGAATAGCGCCATTTCCTTGGAATTGAAAGTATTGATGGCTTTTCCCGAGGCAGATTGGTCATTTTTGGTAAAGGTAAGCGGTAATGCTATACACTTTGAGTACATCGGTTATAATTTGATTTTTACAACAGGTCCTTTTAATGAGAGATGCCCATTTGACGGGCATCATATTGAGACATCTCATTAAACATTTGCCATCTTCGGAAAACTTTAAAAATGTGGCGAAAAATTCCTTTGTCGAAGATGCAACGGAACCGAAAAAATGCGAGGGCTTCCTGTGTCGAGGAGAATGTTTTAAAGTATCGGATTTGATAGCCAATGATGTGGGTAAGTGGGGGAATTAGATAATTTATATATGGGGGCACATTTAGTAGAATTAGATTATCATGACGAAGGACGTCGTCCAAGAAAAATGAAATACGAGTATAATCACAACCATGGCAAAGCCGAAAAAGTCAAGGAAGCTTATATGTATGTGTTCCTCGATGTGAAAAAAGGTCACAGTCAGCCAACGACAGCAAAAAGTGCACCACTCACGGCAAACAGGAAGTCATATGGCGTCTGGAGTACTGATACATAAAGAGTATCGATAAAACTGATTAATTGGCCGGTACATGGTCAATTTGTCAGACAGTTAATGAATTAAATAAATTCCCGAAAATCCGCTCAGAAATTGAGCATGAGTGAAATAGTGATGGGCTCCCTTATGGGAAGCATTGGTCGGGCGGTTGCGAATATATGCGTGTGAAGTCAAAAGGACATTGAAATAATGGAATACGTATGTGCCACTGCCACAGCAACACCTCCTGGCTGGCTACATCTAAGAGGCTCTGGATGGACCAATCAAATCCTAGATGGCACGATCGCCTGCAATAAAAAAATTGCGACCGAAGTGAAGAACATACAACAGGTCGAAGTAAAAGGCTGGTCAAGGGGCTAAGTTAGGAGAATTTCACCCCAATTTTCGACGTAACCTAAGCGAAAAAGAGTCCTAGCTTTAATTGGCATCATTGTATTCATACAGTGGATAACAGATATAATAAAGTCAAATTTCTTTTTTATATGTGATTTTTTCTTATAGGCTATTAATGTTTATAAGAACGTAAAGACACTGCAATTTTCCGATCTTTCTTATAAGAGATGTTCTTATATACGTTATCCGCTGTATACGGATTTTTTTTATATTATCTCGGTTTCACTGTTTCCAACTACTCCCGACAGTGATGAAATATAGCGACAGAGACAGTGTTTGACTCCTCCACGCCGACGCCATGATTGTGTTATATTTTTTTCGAAATAATAATTTTTAAAATTCTTCCTACACCTTTAGATCCTGTGGGTCAGTCGAATTGCCAGATTGTTTTATCGTTGACCTACTTACTGGTTGCCCTGGGGAAGGCTGTGGATATAAAGTTGTGTTTGGTTAAAGCTTTGGAGGAAGTTGGCCTTCCCGGCTGGAGTGATTGTCTGGACAAGAGGCAGGCATGTAATAGTCAGCGTTCTGCAAGCGATGTTTTTCTTAAATATATTTATTTTTTTGTTAAAGGTTTGGAACCAAAAACGTCCACCCTGGCTCGAAGCCATCATGCACTTTGTTTATCCCGTTCTGACCGCTATCGTGGATATGTTGATAAATGCCGTCGAGGCAGGAGCCAGCATGTACCAGGCCATGTCTTTGGCCTTAACCTGTGTATCTGAAATGTGGGATTGTATACCAGAGGGTCTGTACAAGGTTACTTCACTGCTGCAGGATATTACACCCGTTTCGACCAGGCCTTTAAGTGAGCTTATAACAAAGACAATTTAGAGGGCAGACGAAATAAATCTTTTTGCAGACGGATTAATTTTACAGCAAACCAATTCTTTTACAGAAATGATATTTATAAGAAAATCTGACTCAGGACGCCTGCCCCCTAGATTATCGTTGAATTATTTACCTTATCTGAATATATAATTTTCCAGGCGATTCCGTGCTTATGCAGGTCATGTTTGCTGCTTTATATACGGAATTGATTAAAAACGCCGAGAAATATGAAAAATCCAAAGATGAAAATAAGGCATCGATATGTTATACAATTTCGGAAGCGATTTGTTCCATCGACGAAGATGACAAACATACCGATCAGATTGAATTGTTCTTGAAACAGGCCAAGGATAGCATTATTTTGGAGACGTATGGTGAGGCGGGTCGTCGTGTCGGTGGTATGAGTGCTGTTAGTACCGTTAAGATTGATGAGATTGGCACGGCGGATTCGGATCGCATGAGCCATAGTCCACCGGCTAATTATGCCATGGAATTGGATGTGGGCATAACGGATTTTATAGCAGAGGTCCTGACCAGTGACGTGTTGACAACGGATATTGGTAAACAGGCGTTGAAGGTACGTTTGAAAACAAAACTATTCTAAAGTAGTTAAATTTGGAAATATTTCTAAAATACATAAATGCTGTTTTTTAAACGTGTGTAATTTAATGTTATGGCCAAGAATGTATCTTTATTATAAAGATAACGGTTTGCCATTATGTTTTAAAAATGATTTCGGTGTGAAATATGTACAAGATAACCGCATCATATAGCCAGAAATAAATCCACATAAGTTTATGTCTACTGAATTGAGTTTTAGAAAAACAATACTTCGTATCTTAGCATTCCCTGCTACGAATGAAAGTCAGACCGTAATAATGCAGATAAGGCTGGGATTTTTTGTTTAACATATTTTGAGCAAAATGTTCGTAAGAGTGTGCGATTTACTTCTGTACAATCGACTAGCCGTCGATCGCAATACGTACCATTCTGCGTGTATCGTTCTATTTTTAGTAATGGCGTAGTTTCTACTTGACAAATGTCAAAGAAAAAAAACTTCAAAAATGGCAGTTACCGAAATACCGGGTGATTCAAATTAACACCTCTTGTTGGAGAACCCTGCAGAGGTCAGATCATCTAACATATAACCTAGAACGTCTCTCTGCTAGAATGTAGTTGGTATATCAATTCAGAGCTCTATTAGAATTCTATCAGAATTCCCGAAAATAAATGAACAATTTAAAGGTCAAGATGAAAATTGTTCCCAAAAAAATTCTGAAAAATCTCCAAAATTTATTCCCCAATAATCAATAACGCTTCTACCCGCTGATTTTGAAGATTAAACGAAGCTAAATATTGTAAGCTTCTTGACACAAATTAGAGAATTTTGCATTCTTAATTTTTTTTGTACACTATAACACCCGATACACACTAGGCTATTTTATTTGCCGCAATTCGCAGTTTGAATGAAAGGGAGGGAAGGGGAATGGCAATTACTTTTTGTGTTTTTCGTATTTTGAAAGTCATTTGTATTTGAATAGGCAATAATGAAATCAAAAATTGCCGAAATAGAATTTCCTTGTGTGAACAGAGGAGGCAAGTTCAAAAGGAATCATAAAAATTGGCGCAAGTAAAATTGCCTAGTCTGAATCGGGACTAATAGAAGGTAGACGCAATTTCCAACAACAAAAACTCAGATACAATCCTGGGTATTTCGATTAACCTCAAAACTTAACAAACTTCGAAATTCTTTTTCAAATCCAATTGAAACAAATTATTGGACAACAACTGTAAAATAAACGAATTCCCGAATTCCCTTTTCAGGTCTGTTACACTTACTTGAAAAACAACAAGGAATGGCTAATGGAACAATTGGGAACCAGCGAAAAGGAACCCAGTCCCTTTCAAGGCGTGCAAGGACAAAATATCAAGGAGACCAAACCGACACTGCTCAAAACCATGTTCTTTATCGATCAAAATCCATTCGATCAGGTATGATTGTAACTATTTAAATTCGTACTAAATTTTTACTGAATAATTTAAAATACATGCAGTTATTAACCGGTTCTTTGAAAATCGATTATGTTACATGGCTGCAAACGCCCATATCGCTAAATCCGGAACGTGCTTGGTTGCATTTGTCGCGACGCTGTGACTTTCAAGAAGATGCCAAACTAACACTGCCGGAAGTAGCCATGATGGCAAGCATAACGAAAATTATGAAGAAACGTAAAAATTATGGCAAGTAACAAGGAGACGACAGCAAAGCAAATAGGGTGGGAAAACCCCAAAGACAAATATTACTTCTTACTACAGAAACCAAAAAAAAAGAAATGTGAAATGGAAATAGGAATTGAAATAAAGTAGAATTGTCGCCTTGTAAAACGTTAAAACTGAGAAATCGTTTTTATTTAGGAAATGTTTGTCGTTGACAAATTTAAAACATTTTTAATCATGTGCGGATTGTAAAACTGTTGGCGCGCCAACGAATTGGAAAATTGTACGTAAATCATACGCACTGTTGCTCTGCAGGACTTTCGGTAGAATGGAGGATACGGTTATGAATACGTTACAAACATAACCGCAGCCGTCGATGGCAGAGTGAGTGTGTGTGTATGTGAATAGGTATTTTAACTTTTGCGACCTCTGTTTTAAAGCCTCTCGCCCCCTCGCTCTTTCAGTCTAGCATGTCTCGTTGTAATTTAAATACATTCATGTGGCATAATTTACACATATTTGTGGTTATGTTTTCTTTAAGGCTTCAAATAATAAACATTTCCGAACAACGCAATGGTATTATAACAATGCAAATTTACGGCGAACAATCAGCTTTTAAATTACACGCGCACACACAGCAAACACAACACCAGCACTTAGATCTGGCGTGTACCCTGCGTTATTCTGTTGGCTCAGTTGGTTGGTGTGAAAATTGTAATTATTGAATAAGTGAATAATTGAAAATTTGAATGTTAAGATAGGGGAATACATTAATTAATACCATTGAATAATCGACTAGTTACATGTTATTTATTAATTGAATAGATGTAATACAGAATGAAGATGGTCTGCGACGACTGTACGATATGCTACACCGACTGTTTTTCATCCCGAAGAGCAATTCAGAATGTAGGTGTTTAACCTTATTTGGACCAAACATCAACGACAGTCGGAATCCGAGTGGGATGTCCAAGTCAATTGGTCGTCCTAGTGCCGCACAGTAGACGACATTTCACAGCCTATGGCCAAAACTCAAAATGTATGATTTGTGTAATTTGCATACTTACTTCGTTAAGTTGGCTCTACAATCTGTTGTTGGTCTTGGCCTGCTTATTGAGTGATGTCCAAGCCCTTCGGTCTACTGTGTGTGCTTTCTCCAGTTCTTTATGCATGTCTTCTTCCACTTATTCCTTCCGCCTGACTGTCTATCCGTAGTAGATGTCATCCAATGCCTTTTTGACTGGGGCATTTTCATTAATTCGACCGATAGAACCGAGCCAGGAAATTGCTACGTTCATGTCGGGATATAAAGGGTTATCCATATTGCTTTTTAAAAGTAAATGTAAATGAAACACATAAAATATTCTTTTTCTTGATATTTCTTTTTTATTATAAAGTTTAGACGTTGACATTATGTGTGAAACACTACATCATTTAAATGAAGCCTTAAAGAAAACATGTTGCAAGCACAGATTCTTTTGAGGTAATTTTGGATCACTTTTTGGCACATATTGGGCGGTATCTCAGCCATAACTTGATGAATGTTGGTTGTTAAGTGCTCAAGAGTTAAAGGTTTATCAGCATAAATACGGTGTTTCGTGTAGCCCCACAAAAAAAGTCGAATGGTGTCAAATCGCATAATCTTGGTGGCCGGTTGATGTCGCCACGACGAGAAATTACGCGACCAGGAAATGTCTCTTGCAATAAAGCCATATTTGCTCGAGTTGTGTGGCATGTGGCACCGTATTGTTGAAACCACATATTGTCCAAGTCTTATCCTTCAATAGCAGGCAAAAAAAGTCGGTTATCATACGAACATAACGCTCCGAATTGACGGTGACAGTCGTTCCCTCGTCGTTTTCGAAGAAGTAAGGTCCAATCAAAGCTTCGGACCAAAGAGCGCACCAAACAGTGACTTTTTGTGGATGTAATGGCATCTCTTTAATTACTTGAGGATTCTCAGAATCCCAAATACGACAATTTTGTTTATTAACATACTCACCGAGTGAGAAATGTGCTTCATAACCATAAACCATAATCTACTCTTAAAGCACGAAATGTGGCTATGCCAGAATCACCAAGATATTGTTTTAACAACATTGTTTGACAGATGTCGAATTCCAGCCCTATACTTTTGAAAATGCATAACCCTATAGATTCTTAGTAGTTTTTGAGACTTTATAGAGAATACTTTAAAACTAATACCCTCCATTACTAATAGGCGGAGCCCTACGTAGTACACCAGGTGGATGACCCTCATTGGTGGTGGAGCTCCTCGCCTCCGCTCATAGGAGGCATTCCGCCAGTTATAATTTTCGGAGATAGTACACTCATTATTAGAGCCCGAAGAACCCTACGTCCTATGAGAGCCATATGTTGTTGTGTATTTTGGTGAGGACTAATTTCCTGGCGCCGTCGCTTGTAGTGTGACATGTAGCACTGCTCTGTTCAAATCACACGTCAACCAGGTCCACTTCTTCCGTTTTGGAGAAAAAAGTCAGTGATCAACGTTACCGTTCTGCCATTATTGTCTTTAAAGTCCATTTACCGCAAAGACAACGTTGTGATACGTCAACCAGCATCTATTTTCTGTATAGTATCAATTCAATATGGAAATGTAAACTTATTTTCCTAGGCAAATTGAAATTGTGAGAAAAAATAATTTAGTAGATTTCGTAGCATATTTGTGTATAGGATTTTGTATGGCGGCTTTTAAGAATGGCCTTTGGAAGATTTAAATTTTTTTTTTACTGGATGGAAGCTCAGAACCAACCAATGACATTTTTTGTTTCTAGCCACCTCAATCGAATCATTTCGTATGGAAAATATCAAAATTTAATGGGAAATCTGTTGGTACGAATATTATTGAACCGTGTGTTTGTAGCGTAACCTAGTAATTCCTTTCCGTTTCAGTTATTTTGGAAATCTATATTTGTAAGCAAAACGTCCACGTAGAATCCATTGTGAGATAGAAGTAGGGATTGTCTTTGGCGACCTTGACTTACATTTACATTCTCCTGTTCCTGTTAATGTTGTTGCTGCTGTTGCCGCTGCCATTTTCATGTATTTAATATTCTTAACGGCCTGGGAAATGGAGTTTTCGGGGTTCAGCTTTTTCTTTTCTTAGACAATTAAGGAAATTAATGCCTTTCACACAATTCTATGAGTGTGTGTGTGTTTTCTTGTGTGTGTGTCTTCATAATCAGCCGCAAATACAATGCAAAGTCTCGTTTCTGATGAAAGTCTACTTTATGAAAGTGCCAACACTGGCGATTATTTAATAAACAAACATTGTTTTTCAGTATCTTTCTACAATTTTTGTGTGTGTTTTTTCGGGCTTTTGTTAAGAAGTGCGAATTCATATACTTTTCTTTTTGTTTTTCTCCTCTCCATGTCGACTACAGAATGACACAGAAATTTGAAATGTTTGTCAACAGCATTATGGCCAACATTATGATATCAATGGGAATACGAAATAATCGCGCGTAATTTCGTAATGAGGGTACAGATATGCTCCGAGGCGTGTGAGTAATATTGAGCAGTTTGGTTTTATTGCAAGGAATAATGTAAGGGTCCATACAAAGTGTCGATGAGTGTCTTGAACCTTTTAATGATACATTGAATTACACATTTGATACGTGAATTGTGTTTTCTTTTGCAGCTGAAAGTGCCTTAAAGTTTTAAGCCCAGTGTCTACTCCACTATCGGATGGAGTGTACACCGAGTTTTAACATGTCGTTTGTAATGTCTTGATAGTATGACTATATTCACGTAAAGGCATTGAAGGTTTAAATTCAATTTACTAACTCGATTCACCGATTTCCTATTTCCTAAAATACTTTTTAATTTCCATATTGGTGTCCCCGATGTTGCAGAGCACTTTCAGGCGTAGGTCAGTAATTTGTTTTGGAGGTGCAAGAATGGCAGAGGATATCGCGTTAATGATTTCCATACAAGATACTGGTGGATTTCGTCATGAGATCGCTCAGCAGCTGCAAGTTTACCTAATTTCGCTTAAAAATCTGCTGAAATGGTACGTATTGCTGTGTAACTCGTAGACATTCGACGAAATTGCTGTATGGACTTTACATGGACGACCCAAATTTGCTTCAGAGGGCCATAACTGGTGACGAATCATGGGTTTATGGTTACGACTTGGAAACTAAAGCTCAATTACAAGCTCAAATACAAAATTCGCGATATTTTTTTAACATACCTCATGTGAAGCTCGTATTGTAACCAGAAATACTCCGGCGAAGGGTATAAAATATTCGTCATGTTCAAACTTTACTCCAGTTATTTTTTCTTCAGTTCTATATTGAATGCATGACCTCCGCTTGCAGCCAATGTAAACAAATAAATACCAAAAAAAAGTAAAATAAAACACTAGACAACAAATAACTCCCAATGAAATTAAGGTCACAACAATATGAAATCGTGACTGTACGATCGATTATGACACTTTAAGCCAAGATGCTTTAACACTGCGTCCAATGGCGCTTTAAGAGGTCGTCCTTGGCGGATGAAGCTTCTTATCGGCCATATGACCTCATTAAAAACGAATTGACGTGTTGTTGTTGTTGTGGTTCGTAATCATAGCTAGGCTGGCAGGGAAATAACTACAAAAAGGACACCTTTTTCTCTCTCTGCTCTTCTGCAAAAGCATATTGAGGTTTTTCTGCTTTCTATCTTTTTGTTACGGTTGTTGTTGCTGTTGTTGTTGGTGGCATATTTGCTGTGGCGGTTTTAATTGTTCCGTGGGCAGACCGAGCGCGCGAACAATTCTAATTGTACGGTTATGTTCATTATAAGGCTGTGTTTGTGTGAATGGTTTTTGTGTCTGGCTGGCTGTGTTCTAACATCTCTCTGTGGCATACAACAAAATGTTGTATAATACCCTGCAAACATTTTTGAGATTTTTTGGCGATGATTTGTTTGGCGATGATTACGCGATCTTTCTCAGGGAATAAAAATCGCCAATCATCGCCTACGCCTTACAACTAAGCGATGAATATGCGAGCGTAATAAAGCAAGTCAAATTTTTTTCTAAAAACACTTAAATGTGAAAACAATTTTGATGACGTTTACGATGTGAATCGCGCGCCATCGCCTACGCCTTGAAACTAAGCGATGAATATGCGAGCGCACATAAGTAGCGGGAAATCTTCCTCACAATAGTTTTTTTTGTTGCATTTTTTATCGTTTAGAGTTGAGTCATCAGTGTTTTTTCATAAGTTTCGATGGATTTTTTTTTGTCTTGTTGTTTTGTTAATGTAACGGGAAAATGAATATTTGGTTTCAAGGGCAATTAGCAAAATTATCATTTAGTAAGTGACAGTGATCTGTGAAGGGTGTGTAAAAAATTCATAAAAATGTTGTCAAACAAGGCTTTACGGTTGAAAAGTAAGAGGGAAGCATCCAAATTAATAGCGAAAAATGCAAACTTAAATGAAATAGACACAACTAGTGCAGAGGCCGCGACAATTGATATTTTAGAAAATAGTTCTACCCAAACAGTGCATCGTTTGGTGAACGTTGAAAATGTGGTTGAATTAAATGTTAACGTTGTTGAAGAAAATGTGTTGCCGACTGAGGAAACTCAGAAAGTAAAGGGACGAAAACAAAGCATACCATTGAAAATATGTATTTCATATCCCTTCTCAGAGGTTTGTATTTTATACGATTTTATAACATAAAATATATTTAAACAACTTTTCTTAAATTTTACAGAAGTATGGCAACAAAAGTTTAATAGCGCCGACGATTCCATTGTCAACCACGTTCTGCAGCAACATTTCGTGCATGCTAACGATCGCCTCGCAAAACGAAAGGACCACAAATAAATATTTTTTTTAATAATTATTTTTATTTTTAATAGTTATAGTTTTTTATATTTTTAATGTAACTGAAATATTAATTAATGAAATGCATTTAAAATTGTTGTTAAAATGAATGAATACTCTGTCATCCTTATTTTGATCCCATTACAGATTCGCTAAATGCGAATCGCTAAATGCGACTCGCGGGCAAATCGCTAAATGCGACTCGCGGGCGAATCGCTAAATGCGAATCGCGGGCGAATCGCTAAATGCGACTCGCGGGCGAATCGCTAAATGCGACTCGCGGGCGAATCGCTAAATGCGAATCGCGGGCGAATCGCACACGCGAATCGCGACAGGCACACAGGCGATCGATATGGCGAATCGCCTAACCATAATTTATTGATCGCACGCGATGTATCGCAGCGATATTACACAACTCTTAGGCGATTCGCGCGCGAACAATAGGCGATGGAAAATGTTTGCAGGGTAAGGATGTATGTATGAGTGTGTGTGTGTGTAGTAACTAATGTATGTATTACAAATTATACACATATGCGTGTGTGTGTGTGGGTATGAATGTGTGCATGTAGATAAAAAACACTTTGTCTCTCGAACATCTTCAACACTTAATTGTGATTATTATCCCAAAAGGCGGCAAAATTGACTATGAATATATACTTTCATACATATATGATGTATGTACGTGCAGACGAGTGTTGCCACTTCTACGGTACCGAATAGGGAAAACCGAGTCCAGACGGCATCCCATGAGAAAATTATAACTAAATACGTTAAAGACACTGACTGAAACATAGTTCAGTTACACGTTTTCAAAAGTGGGCGTTTTCCAATTTTTTCTCAAGAACTTTAACTAGTGACATATTTACTAAATACATAAATTGGTTGAGATTGAGTTGAGCGAAGTAATCTTATTACAGGATTTACAATGTGGGCGGAATGGTACAGATGTAGATATAGTAGTTACCAAAAGGGGCGCGGGAATTCTTCTAATTTAAGCTTTACTCAATACAGAATTTGGACAAGATTGTGTTGGACGTATTGATATTATTAAACGATTTCTAAACTGGACGGAATGGTACATCTGTATGAGAGTTACAAGAAGTGCCTTAACTAGGCGTCCAATTTTCTCTGGACACCTTTTTTTATGTCCATAGCTTCCTTAAATACAGAATTAGAATTCCTTAAATCGCATAGGGCTTACTGATACAATTGCTCTATTTAAAAAGAGGGCGAAATGGTAAATTTGTATGGGAGTTACCAGAAGGGGCGTGGCCAGATTTACACATTTTTATATGCCGTTTTCGTGTACAGCGCTTTCTCACATACATTCTGTTATGTAAATAAAAATATAAATCCGAAATCTTCCTAAATTTTAATAAAAAAGTTTATGTTTGTGGTTTTATGTTTGATTTCTCTCCTGCAAAATGTGTTTTTCATGAAAACTGAAGTTAGGTTTGTTTCGTTGTGGGTGGGAGCCTACACTACTCAATATTGTAGGTCATTTCGGAGCTTGGTCAATTTTTTCCCCCCAAAAACGTATATGAACTATTATGACCATTAAAAAAATGCTCCTTAGTTCTTAATTGATTTGAAATGATTTTGTTTTTAGAATTACTTACGTATAAGTGTTATTAATTTAATTAGCTGTGGGCGTATGATTTATTTTGTTTAGACTTTCATGGTGGTTGAAGCCGGAGGATGTGGTGAGATTGAAAGTCATTCGAGCCATGTCACACCTTTTTTAAAAGCCTTTTATTCTGGATATATTGAAGCCAGGAAAGTACAAAGTCTTCCCATCAATAATGACCGGTAACAAACGAAATCCATCAATGTCGTCCTATATTCTGGCATTCCCCAAAAGTTATTCCTTATTAAATTCAATACCAGTGGACAGCCGTGGTGTGGTAGGTAGTAACCTCAAACCATCAAACATTTTTCAGCGGCTGCTTCCACTGCGGCGACTCTGTGAGTAAGAGAGTTATCTCTAAGCCATGTAAAACTTCTCTAGAAAAGCATTAGCCGTTCGGAGTTGACTTTCAAGTGTAGGTCCCGGTCAGTGAGTATACAAACTATATGGTGCACAGGTCACTGTGTTCAAAGATGAACACGTTTCTTGTGGTGTGGTTCGAATGTGCTGTTGTAGTATTTACAGAAATTATACAATCTACTTATATTTTGGCCGCGGCAGAATGTTCAGAAATGAACATGGATATTCCGCCCAGGCTGTTATCACTTTCAAATGTGAGCACGTTGCTGGTGGTGTGTTTGGATTATGCTGTATCTACACTTCGGAGAGTGTACGATCAATTGACCCTTGCACCGATAACAAATGTACATGCATAGTGACGAGCAAATAGATGCACATCGCTATGAAGAAAAGGGTCGCGATAAGACACCATGCACACACACACTAGAATATAAATAGAATTAATAATGTAGTGCCTAAGTAAAACAATTGTTTAGATTGGTATAAATAGTCCATACCAATTCCTTGGTTCTTTAGTATTATTTCAAGGTTCATACTGATTGTATGTTCCATGTATTCACTGGGTGCATTACAAAACATCCAGACAACTGAATACAAGTAATAAATACTCACTCATATGAAGAGAAACCGTAGTAGTTTCATTCACACTGATTGGAGATACGTTCCCCGTCAGTTTCTTCATGGAATTTTAAGGGAGTAAGTAAGTAAGTAACTCAATACCTACCTGATAAATTAGGAGAGGTGATCAACTTTCGAAAACTATAAAAAATTTAACCGAGATGGGAGGTGACAGTGGGAACCACAGAGATTAGTAAATTACGTATTTTAAATTTCATAACAGTGCGATATCCTTTGTTTCTAGAGCCCCTATAGTTTAGTTTATTACAATTTTTATTGTAATAAATATATAGATAAATAAATAAGAATTAAAAAAAAAATTTCATACAAATTTAACTGCCTGTTTCCATAAAACGAATTTGTTCGTTCTTTACAAATTGTCAAAATTGAAGGTGCAATAAAATGGATTTTTCTCAGTAATGTAAGCCCTCATTCTTTTGGTCGATATCTAACATATATCTGAAAACCAGAATTGAATAATGCATGAAACCCTTCCTTCCAATATTGAAGACTTGTAACGAACGAACAAATTCGTTATATGGAAACAGGCAGTAAACTCATCCTTTTGATATTTTTCAAAAATATTTTCTTTCAAATTGACGGCGATTCTGTTCAATAGGTACAGTGGGAGATTATTTTTTTTAGTATTTCTGGTGGCAACACTGTGTCTGAGTATGTGTGCGGACAGTGTATTTTGTTGTTGCAACTTATGTAGACAGTGGTGGCAGGTCGCAGTACTACCAACACTGAATGAGTACTTGCAAGTGAGTGTATTTTGTTGAAATGTTTAGTTGGGCTTGTTATAAATTTGTGATAATACACACGCACACACAGACACATACAGACAAGTACTTGGAATCACAAGTGTACATGTGTGTATGAACACACCTCTTCTTGTTGGGAAAAGAAAACATCCTCGATGGCTATAGAAACAGTACCGGCAACAACGCCAACTCACCAAAACTCACAGTGACTTGAAAAAATATTTGTTAATGTATTCTGGGGGGCTGAAAAGTTACCTTAGCCCAAGTTGGCCTGGAAAAGTTGAGAATTTAGTATAGCAGACATATAGATGGTCAGATTGTAATAAAAGGTATACTTACTTACATAGGTTGGCCATACAACCTGTTGCTGGTCTGGGCCTGCTGAATGAGTGATTTCCAAGCACTGCGGTCTTCTGCCTGGCTTCCCCAGTTCGTTATAAAGGGTCCGACATCTAACGTTTTTTTTTCCACTAGTGCTTATTTCGTTTTCGTTATTTTCCTTATCGGGCCATGTTGAAGGAATTTTTGTTTACAAAAATTGAAGAGGAGGATATTGGCAACATTTGGTTTCAACAAGACGGCGCTACGTGCCACACAGCTGAAGCTACACTGGATGTTTTGCGCCCTGTTTTTGAAGATCGCATTATCAGCCGCAGAGCTGATGTCGTTAGGCTACTGCATGGCCAGCCGAGGCAGCCATTTGAATGAAATTATTTTCCCTTATTAACCGAAAGGATTGTACTTTCAAATAAAAAAAGAAATTTAAGAAAATATCCAGTAGTAGTTTTTTTTATAGAATTTTCCAAAAAAAAAAAAAAAAAAGTTATTTGGCGGACCCTGTAGTAAGGATTTGCATTGTATTCTTTTACATGGACCCTTCACCGAAGTATCGGTCCTTTCTGTCTGCTCTTTCCATGGTAGATGCCATTTTTGATGCGCTTACCCACGTTCATATCGGGATATATCTCCACAGCTCACGGTTCATTCGACTTCTATACTGCTCGTAAATACAGCAATTGCCTTCACAATTAATTCGGAAGGCTTATTGCCCCTCAAAAACGTTACCAAAGCACAGTGCAACTGAACAAAAAGCATCCAAGGCAACTGAAAGAATAACTGAAAGAACAACGCCAGAACATCGTCCCTACCTACACACCGACAACACCAACACCATTCAAACATCCAGCGAGCCAGCCAGTACAGACAAGTCGCAGCAACTCTTGCAAGTACTCGTACTTCGTATTTGCTACTTGCCACAAAGCCGCTGTTGTAGTACGAATACTATTGCCACCAGTACGTCTCCTTGTCAGTCTGTCCGTGCAGCCTTACATGCCAATACCGATGTTAGCAATGTTCGTTCGGTCCTTCTGCGCCAGCAAAATAGAAAACAACCAACATTTGACTTTTGCCTTTAGACCAATGCGGACGTGTTTACCACACTCGTGTGACTCTTGTCCTTTCGTCCTGAGTGCGTGTGTGTGTTTTTTCGGTGCGGAGTACGCACGGATCCTTGTGTCGCATTTGTTTTGTATTTTGTTGTCGTGTCTTTTACCTCGAAAGCGAACTTTAAGTGGAAAATCTTCTGGAGTGAATCAAAATGAGTGTGTGTTTGCGACCGAAAAGAAAAGTGAACAGTGATATTTTACGTGAAAATCCGTGTCTGCGTACGCAGTAACAACAACACGAATAGCAAAATAAAGGACGAAAACATTGCCTAATGATGTAATTTAATTACATCTAAAGTACGTTTGCTGTAAGGACCTCCATTTGTCGGCGTACCTAGCGTGGATGTTTCAGCGCTCTCCGCTTGTGAGGACTTAAGTGAGATTTTTTATTTTTAAATTTTTCAAATAGGCAACCAACCGTTGGCATTCAAAGATCTTTTCCTTGGTAGTATGTGCGTGTGTGTTTGCGCACGAAAGAAGATTTATTGTATAATTCGTAATGTTTTGTCATATGAATCTGTAATGTTTTACTTTTCTCCGGTGTTCGTTTTGAGAATATTTACGCGTACTCGAGTTTAAGTGCTAGTGTGTGTGTTTGTTTCTTTTTTTTTTGGCTAAGGAGTGGATGTTCCCATTGTTGTGCTGTTCCGAATGCGGCCTTAAAGGTGGTGGTGACTTTATGGTGCTGCACGCGACATGGGCTAAGGATAATGCACTTTTATGTTTGGAAGTTTGATTACCGATAGTGTCAGGTAGATTAAATTAACGAAACTTGCGGTACTTTTTTTTGTAAACTAACACTTTTCAATTCATTTACAAATTTGAAGAAAAAGACAATGATATTGTCTCAATCTAAATTAAATTAAAAATTAATTAAAAATTAAAAAAAAGAAAATTAAAATAAATCACATACAAATTTATATTAAAAACTGAAAAAAATTAATATACAAATTTGAAAAGAAATGCACTGAGAAGTGACCAATAGAATTTACAGCCTGTTTTACATAAAACGTATGCGTCTGAGACGAACAGAAACGTCTGTAGCTGAAACGAAACTGAATTGTCTTTCTATAACTCCAACAAATCCAATTAGACAATGCACACAAAAATACATAAGAAAAAATGTCAATTAAAATTTAACTGAGACTTTCAAAACACAATTTCTGTTCGTTATTTTAACGAAACGAAAGACCCATTCGTTTTTAAAAAAAAAGGCTGTTAAAATGAGAGTCCAAAATTTAAATACATTACAACGGATATTGAAACATTACAAGTGATATGGAAAATATTGGAAATAGCTGAATTTAATTGAGAACGAAAGTTTTTTTTTTTAGGAGCCTGAGAACTTCAAATTTTAATGAATGTTTTTTATTACAATCTGGTAGATAATATCATGACAATTATTTTTTAAATATGATTTCCGGCATATGTCCACCGGGGCTAGGAGTTACACGATCCATTCGATCTGTCACATAGTGATTTGTTAACCGCTTGAGGATACGGAAATGATGCTTTTTAAAGTACATTGTTCCCCAAACAACAGGTGATATTTTGGCATTTTTTGAGATAAATTATCGGATGTTTATTTCATAATAAAGAGGAAGGTTTGCCGTTAATAATGAAAAACAACATCAGCTAACATGGCCACCACGAAAACCACATCCTTTTCATGAAATTCTCCATAACCAAACCGCAAAGTGGCTGCCCTATGTCCTCGATAGCCTCACAAATTCCATCTTTGAGGTCTTGAATCGACGCTGGGCTATTGGCGTAGACCTTATCATTCACCTGGCCCCAAAGGCAGAAGTCGCAAGGTGTTAAATCACAAGATCTCGGTTACCGAAATATCGGATGATTCAAAATTACACCTACTGTTGGAGAACCCTGTATATGAATACGGAAAATAAATAAAAATAAGTAAACCCTTTTAGGTTTTTAGGACATTCATGTTCAATTCAAATACAGATGGCGCTATCAGTCTGTGAAATAGGATTACTTGTCCTATATTCATGGACTCTGTCTTTTCAACTGTTTTGATTCAAAATAACACCTCTTATTGGAAAACCCTTTTGCTCGCTCATTGGCCGTAAAATGAACAAAGTGTTCTATGAATGTATTTGTTTTTTCCCAAGTAAATTTCTACAATTTGGAAGCTTTAAACGATTCGTGATGACTTGCCAAACCATACTGAACAGAAATGTCGACACAGTTTGTCAAGCAATCGATGCTTGACTAAATATGATTTTTAACCCAGTCAGCATTTTTTAAACACCTGAATGATCTTTTTCTGATTGTTATATACCCTATGAATCACTTTTAAAGCATACACATGAGTCATTTTCATTTGATCATAAAAAGTACTCGAAAAAGACTCATATGATTTTTGACAAAACAATCATCCAATTGCTTGCTGGTAAGGAACGGAATGGAACATTTGTATGGGTGGTGCCACAATGGGTGCCACATTTGTTGCATAGTGTAAATTAATAGTGACCACATTTATATTCAAAATTAAACGATTTCTAGTTTGGCCACCACAACAATTTGAATATCAAACCATATTCACTTTTTATTTTTCTTGTAAATCTCTAATTAAGGTTCACTTTTGTTCTTGTGTGAATTATACAAACATATTTCAGGCCTCTAGTTTATTCGGGAATCCTATTTTTTGCTAAGTAAGACGCAATTGAGAACTTTAAACGAAGCTTTTGAAAAAATCGTGTTTTGAGTTATGCCATTATTCAAGTAGCGTGTATTATTTTCCTGCTGCTGAAAAAAACCATATGATAACACTTCAAAAGCTTGCAAAAGCTAATGTTGTAATCCGATTGAAATGATGTTCAACCTATGAGAAAGGTATCATCAGAACATACAAAAAACATGCTTACATGAGTGGAATATCGCCTACACCACAGGAGTTATCGACAATCTAAATTCTTTTAAATGCAGGCGAGCTTGTTTTGATGTTTTAAATACAGCGTCATAAAAGTTCCTGCCACACATTCTAGATAATATAGATATAAACTCTGTATCATAATTATAATCCAGTCAAACGTTACATCTGGTTGAAGTTGAGACATGCAGTTTTTTTTGGTGTTAAAAATATGGTAGCACTATTCTGCTTATAAAAAGAAGAGTTGAAAAAAAGTAATTATTTAAATTAATACAAAACAACAAGACCTCAAGCTTAAATAAACAAAATATTAGTTCATGCTGTTTAAAACAATGTATGTGTTTCTGAAAGTAGATTTTATGTAGAGGAATTCAGAATTTTTTTTTTTTTACAATATGACAGATTTTAAGTTTTTTATTTAAAAACAGTTCTTTGTCGCAATCTAAAGCTGCGACGTGAAAAAAATGTAAACTCTTTAGTTGGCATTGATATGACTGTTAAAACTCTAGAAAATATTTGCTGATCTGCGACAAAATGTAAGCTATGACGACCATTTTTGTTAACCCCACTTTTGGAATATATTTTAGAGGGTTAATAAGAGAAAAATAAGGCAAACATTTTTAAAACTACTTATAACTCCCTTATAACTTTAAACCTTTTGCTATTTTGGGGTTGATTTGAAAAAAAATCTCTAAAAACTAATGAATCAACTTATTCAAAATTTTGCCAGTTTGACCTTCAGTACTCAAATAGAAGTATTTGAGGCAAATAAGAGAATGGTCAACGAATATTCGTAGCTTTGGAATCGATTTAAATGTCAAGGTAATTTTTTGAATAGGGACTATTTATTTATTATTTTATTTTATTTACTTTTTCGAAAATGATGTTGGATCAACAGTTACGGTGAATGGATTCGAGAGATGATTCATGATTTCTTATGGTCGGATTTGGACGATATTGATCTGGACAACGTTTACTTTCAACAAGACGACGCTACGTGCCACACAAGCAACGAAACCATTGCTATTTTACTCGAAAACTTTCCAGACCGTGTTATCTCTCAAAGAACTGATCACAATTGGCTATCAAGATCTTGTGATTTAACACCTTGCGACATCTTCGTTTGAGGCCTGGTGAAAGATAAGGTCTACGTCAACAGCCCAGCATTGATTCAAGACCTCAAAGATAGAATTAGTGAGGTTATCGAGGACCATTTTTAGGGCAGCCACTTTGCGATTTGGTTATGGACGATATTATGAAAATGATATGGTCCTGTATGCGTGATCGTGGTGGCCATTGGGCTGATGTTGTTTTTCATTATTATGAAATAAACAACCGATCATTTATCTCAAAAAATTAAATTTTTCTTTGTAGACCAAAATAACAGCTATTATTGGAAAACCCTGTATATAGAGCATACTTCGCAATAGTAGCGTTATTGGTTTAAAAGTTACTCGAATGCCAAATTTTTTAAATTTTTTTCCCGATGCAATTTTCCCGATGACGAATTCGATCCGTTTCCGGAAGCTACCATCGGTACTCATTTGCAATGTTTTCTGCTACAAATTATTGGTCTAATATACGCATAATTCTCACAAGTGGATTTTTTTTTATTTTAAACAATTGTCCTTCTAGCAATGTCACTTGATACCTCTGGCTTTAATTTAAGAGTAGTGCCATAGTTAAAGGTATTTCCATTTGTGCTCCGTGGACGCATATAGTTTGTTTCACATTTCGAAAAAGTTGCATTGAAAACCAACAGAAAAATGTACCACTGTGCGACGGTTGAAGAAGCGATTTACTACAACTTTAAAGTGGCTTCTTTGACTTTAAGTAATTTCACGTCCACATTACAAATCTGTAGCGTAATCTCATTGTAGTGTACGACGTATGTTCAACTACACATAAAATGACCGTCATAAAATGTAATACATGATTCATCACAACAACAACACGAATGTCCCACTCCAAACGGTGGCTCTTCTAAAGTAATGTACTCGAGTAATGGAAAAAACGCCAGCAGTGAGTAGTAGATGTTAGTACAAATGCTGATGCTTGACATTCGCACGAGTTCAGTGAGATGTTGTAGTAATAAAATAGGACAAATCATCAGCGAATCGAGTTAAAATGAATTCCGTGGAACTGAGACTTTTAAATAAGTGATGAGTTGTTTTTTCGGGAAAACATATATTTAAAAGCAGGGGAAAAAAGTATACGGATATCAATCGTCCTCAAAACATACGACATGGAGACAATTGTCATGTGGATGAACTAAAATCCCACTCAGAATAGAGAATTTTGCCGTTAGCCCCCAAAACTACTGCAGGGTATCTCCTTTCACCTAGTACCCATTACAATTTACCCTAAATGTGAAACATGATTTTAAGGACATTTTGCTTACTATTCTTGGCCATACCAAGAAAGACCATCAACAAACAGCAAATAACTTTTGAATCTTTGCCAACATAATCATATATAAATTTTCCGAATTTTTCCCTCGAAAAAACAAAACAAAACACGAGGTATCAAACGGAGAATGGAAGAATCCTGATGGAGAAAAAAATACTTGAATACACGAAACACTAAAATCATAAGAAATCATAATGATTTATATGCAATACACGCATGATGCTGTCCTTTGTTGGTCCACCCAGTCCCTTTACGGCCGTATGGTGCACAGTGGCATCAGCACGGAATGAATTACAGAATGCTAAAGTCGATGTGATAATTACAAGTTTTGTTTATCAAAAATTCGTGTTAGTCTACGTGCAACGAAATGAATAGCTTGAAGAAAATTGGGAACTAATGCAACCTTAGTTCCAAAGTCAATGCCGTGTTACACATTAAATTGTAGAAAATAATTTCCATTTCAATTAAGGGGTCTTTTCAATTAAGAGGATTCGAATGTGTGTGTGGAGAATAATCACGGTCCCAGGCGCTCGGACGAAAATGTGATTGCTTGAAACATCAACTTCCCATCGATTTCCTCACATGGTTGACCAATTTTCCCTCAAAACTGCTGCTGTTAAAGCCATTTCGGTTAATGATGAGAGCTACAGAGGCATGTTAAACCACTTTCTCTAGCTGGAGATTAAAGACTTGGATTTTAGTCTCAAAGCCCACTCCACACTCTATATTTTGCGCACGCAGTTCGCAATCATTGTATCAGCCGTCTCAGCAGCTATTGGAGGCCATTAGACTTTTTTGTGGGTTATAAGGACCGATGTTCTTCGATTCCGGTCCCTAAGGCAAAGGTAAAGCAAAAACTAGTCACTAAGTTTATGGAAAATTGTGTGGGCAGTATGCGCTACTTTCAGGCCTGCCAAAGTATCCATGGCTTTTTGATGTGTCCTCACTCCGCGTTTTCTCCATGGTTAACGTTTTCTTATTTCTCGTTCAGTTATTCAACATTTAGTGATCGCACGTTCATGGTTCTGCATGAAGAAATATCCTACATGTGATATTAGAGATTCTTTCTTATTATTTACTCAAAACGGAAAGAGTTGTCTCCAACGTTGTCCTCAAACGCCACAAAAAATAGGTTACAATATATTATTTTACAAAAAATATGTTAGTACACAAACATATGTTTCTTTTAATATGCTATACATATGTGTGTGTGTGTGTAAGTACATATTGTTTGTACGAAAACATAGGACTTTTCAATATGCTAGAATTATGACCTAAACATATATACTTATGTGTGTGTGTTATCATATTATGTGTGTGTAATCATATTATGTTCGTGTCTAAGCATATTGTGTTTGAATACAAACATTCATATAATCACCAGAAATCCAAAATAGCCTTAAGGCCCATTTAGTCTCGACGGTTGACGGTGGACGGTAGCCGATCAGCTGTTTGAGTTGGGGTTGCATTATGCATGTGTTAGAGAGAGACAACTAAAATTGACGGTAGACGACGGTAGACTTCTGCAGGTTGCAGAATCAACATAGTTTAAAGTTGTGAGTAATGTATTTATAAACGAAGTCAAGTTATATTTTGTACAAATGCTCTTCAATTAGCTGTTTTTATTTTGTTTTGTCTTACCGTCGTCTACCGTCGTAACTAAACGCACAATATTGAGTCAACCGTCTACCGTCAACCGTCGAGACTAAATGGGCCTTCACAAGTATTTGCATAACTATACAGGAAAAGCAAAAAAAACTTTCTCAAATCTAAACATCGTTTTGGAAGATGCCTACCAAAATTGTAAATTTGTGCAGACACATTTATTTTAGGTCATTTCAAGAGAATCTATTAAAAACACAATTTTGGACGTTTAGATGTTTGGTAATTTTGGATTTCAGGTGACGATATGCCTGTGTCCATCCCCAAATATATTTATGTTTGCATGCAAACATATTTTTTCTCCGTGCACACGGATGAAGTCGAGTGCTATAACTATTGGAAATGTTTAATTTATCGAGTAAATTGATAATGTGTTTATAGCCACATCTGGTGTTTGTTACTTTTGGAATTAAAAAAAATAATCGGGAGAGACTCTTGGTCGAAGAGTCTCTCTCTCACCAATTCATACAACGCCCCACAAGAAAAACACGATATAACGGGAAACGCCAGTTCAAGAATTTGATGTGCGGCCGCATCCTCCCTCTTGTTTAGGCTCCTCAGAATCATGTCGAGCCGAACTTACCCAGTCATTTGTTTGCGAAGAAACTGACCGGTGGACCGATACCCATAAGTAAGGCTATCGCCGGTATTTTAAGGATCAAAGTTATCCCGGGACTTGGGTTTAGACTACAGCTGCTCCCTGTAAAGCACCACCCTTTAATCGAGCGATGAGTAGTTTCTCACCACAACAATTTCCCAAATTCAACTCTCCGATGAAACCTCGTTTTGTGTGATACCACTGTGCGATGGTCCCCTTTACTCCAGGCCATTCTCTCTAAGTTCACAACCATTCCCCTGGTGTAAAGTGATAGGAAGCAATAGCAGCAAAAAGTTTACAATACAATGCTCTGGTGTTGTTTACAATTTAACTAACGAACAACCGAACAATGATTATGACTTGGTGTTATTGTTACATATACACATTAGGGTGGAACTTTATGGATTGTCGGGTGGTCATTGAAGACAATGTGATATGGGAATTTGCTGTACATCCGTCAAATGGGAGCAGAAGTTATGAGAAACAAAAATTCGCATAATTAGTTATTCAAATATAACAGATGGGAATGCTTGCTGACGTTCTGAAATGTAGACTATAATTTGTAAAGAAAATCAATCGGACAATGGTAAACCTTGAGGCCAAAGGGAAAGTTCATACAATATTGTTTTCCACAGACTTCAATTCGAAAATAGAAAGTTGTAATTCGGTTTTAAAGTCCCTGCCGACTATTGCTGCGAGAATCTGCAAAGTCTCAACCTAATATACATAAACTTATTGTTTTTGTTATTGTTGTGGTTGATGTATTTTGAATTTGCCGCAGGATTATTTACACTTTGGGATTTCCATACACACGCACACATGCATACATAGATTTTTATGGATAAGAGGCATAAACTATTGTTGTAATACATGGACACGTAGTTGAATGTGTGCGTATATATATGAGTGAATATATCGTTAAACAATATCGGTTTACCAGCAAAGAAAACAAAGAAAAACACACACACAGTAACACTCTCTCTCTCACTCTCTCCCGAGTCCTGAGACTTTTACGCAAACGACATACATATAATAATAAAATTATAATTCCCCAAAAAAAGTACCAACCCAACGTTCTCGCCAGAAAATAAAAACTTTAAACACTTAAAATGTTAATGGCCCGTTTCTCGTGGATGGGGTCAAGTGTATGTTTGTGTGTGCCGGCATAAGGACTTTAAACAAATACAAGCGTATTAAAATTTGGAGAATAAGAAGAAAAATCGAAAAATCCATTAAAAAAAAAGAAGACACTTCAACTTCAACAAGCTTATCTCGTAGTAAAAATCACGCCTTTTCAACGTGTTCATTGTCGTGTATAACAAGCAGAAGAAGCAGCAGCGGCAGCGGCAGACCTTGAACGACAAAATTTGGCAATATGTCACATTTCCAAAGACGGCGACGGCAGTTTGGTGAACCTTGTGACTGTCTAAAGCCGCTTATACGGATATTTGGTATAATGACAGCTTTTGGTGAGTAGCAAAATTTGCTTTGTTTTCTTTTTCCTATTTTGCCAGGAGTTGTATCCTTTTTTGTTCTGTTAATAAAAGACAATGGGCCATTTTACATATTAACATATTTACCCAATGGGGGTATACGTATTAGGTTACTCAGAAAAGTTAAGGTAATATCAATTACTAATTGTCTATTGGAAAAATGCGATGTTTGTTAACTTCCAAGGAGCAGATTTAAGGGTATTCTAATAAAACATAATAACAACAAGTCATCGGGTTTGTTGTAAACATTACCATTTTTACTTTCCAAAAACAAATTTATTATTTTTTTTTTTGGTAGAATAAACGCAATTTTTGTAAAATATAAGGTGACATTTTATGGGATAAGGTTTTAGTATATCTTTGTAAATATCATTTTTTGTATGTTTTGGGTTAAACAGCGTTGGACAAAATTCCATTGAATTTAATTAAAAATCGAGTTTGGAAAAATATTTGATAAAAAGGTACCATAATCAAAATTCGTTGCTAACAGGAAACCCAACAAACCATCTGATTACCCATCCCCATGGCGTGCCATCAGTTTATTGCCTTTCATTACTGAGGTCCTGGAAAAGGAAATAAAAGTGATATCTCTTAAGGGAAAAAAAACTACAGATTCTGTGGACTCAGCAGTTTGGGTGTTTTCACAGGTGTTTTCTATTTATTTTCATAAATTAAACCCACTAATTACCCAAGGGATCCAAAAAGGGCCCAAAATTGGAATAGTTTAGTGTGTAACAGTGTAAGTTCTCAAACTATAGTGAATTGGCCATAATGGCTACGTAATCAATTTGGTCATAATGGCTTCTGGATTATGAAATAAATAAATAAATAAAAATAAATTGCATAAGGATGCAAAATAAATTTTCTCAAATAATTCCATTATGTCATGGGAAATATTTATTTATTATTAATTACAATACAAATAAATATTATAATTTAGTGTTTAAGGGTAAACCGGGTGACCCATATGGCTAGATTTTTGCAACGACAGACCAAAGACTCTGGTGGGAATTTAACCCACAAACCCCATGCTGATAAGCAAGCACGCAACAAACTGGCCTACCGGTGCGCTTGGGCAGACATATATTTTTATAAAATGTTGGGAAATAAAATTAAAAAAATTAACTCTGAGTTTAGCATTTGTAAAATATTCTTTGAAATAAAATTAAAAAAATTTAATTAGATTTTATTTATTCCGAAACTATAACAAAAAGCTAAATGGAAGTATGCTTTACTTGCTACAAAGACCAAACAGCCGCTGAAAAATGTTTGATGGTCTTACCCGGATTCGAACTCGGGTTCTTCTGTCTGGTAGTCGCACACACTACCTACCACACCACGGCCTGTTAAAAAATACACTTTTTCCAAATTACGAAAATCTTTTGTTGTATTTTTCATAATATTTGGGGGGATTTTGCATTGGGTAACTTTTCATAAATTGGTTGGGGGGATTTCTTAGAATTTTTTGGGGAAATGTTCATATTGGGTTTTGGGGGGGATTTTTCACTTATTTTGGGGAATACTTCATTGGGGACATTCTGCATTTTCTTTTGGTGCATTTTTCATTTGGATTATTTTTCATAAAGTCCTTTTGCATTTACTGAAAAAGAAACTTTAACAGTCTATGGTCTCAACCCAATATGTAAAGGAGTTGCTTCATCCATATGGTGGAGGACACAAAAATCATCATTTTGATGAATATAAATTCATAATCTTCAAACAGAACGGGAATTTACCATCAATTTCATAAAAACCAATTGCAGGCACTTTTTCATTGATTTCTTGTACAGTTTTTTCGTTCATTGTATGCATTTTTTTAGCAAGGAGGTTATTGGTGGCCTGTGGAAGAAATTATATATCCCAATACCCAAATTTGATAGCCCACATATAATCAGTACTCAGACACACTTCAAGCTATATTATTTGACTTTTCATTTAACTCAAATTTGCTATTAAGTCATTTATCAACTACAGACCATGGGTGATTCTTGAGTATACACACCAACTTATTCTTTTCTTCTTCTCATATAGACTACGGCTTATTTGTGTGCCACCCTCGTATATCCGATTAACCTAATAATAACCTAATAATAACAACGCTTCAATAGGCCAATTTGAATAAATTAATGCTATAAATCATTGTTAAAGATACTGAGTGAAAAAAAAAATCCATGATTGATGATGACATGCAATCTCCTACCAAACACCAGTCGTTCGATTATAGGCTTAAAAGTAAATAGAATATTACACACTTGTAGGTGCCCTGGACAAATCCAGAGCTGTCGGTTAGAAAACATTCATGTTTTGTGTAATTAATAACATTCAATAGAATTTAATAATTCATTCATGTCTTTAATACAGATACTGAAGGCGATTAGCTAATAGAGTGGAAGGCGCCAGAAAAATACACCCCAAATGTAGATGAAATTAGTGCCCAAGTTTGGGTTCTAATTGCATTACGAAAATTAACCAAAGGAAAGTACTTACCAAAATACTAAGACGTAGATTTAAAATAGACACCAACAATTTTAAGTGGGGCTTTGTTAGTGTTTATTGAAGGTATACAAATGCAACCCGGAAATAGGAAAATAGACCCTAATTTTTCGTGTAGTTGTTTCTTGAGCTTGGGGTGTAATTTCCATATTGATATCGTAATTCGTATGTAAAAACTAATAAATATGCCCCAAAAATTAAATGGGGCTTATTTTTGCACTAATGTTTTGTAAAGAAATAAGCCCCAGTACAAATTTTCATTAAACCTCAAAAAATGGCTCCGTGAACAGTTGGCCCCAATGAAAAAAGGTCAATTCAAAAATGAAAAATCTCAATATCACCCCAAACTAAATTGTGAAAAAACACCATAAAACAAAAGAGAAAAATTCATTCATTCACCGATTCTTTTTTATAATGTTTTGGGGTTACGAACCACACTTGAAAATGACACCCACTTTAAAATGAACGATGGCCCTAGCAAAATGTAAAAAATCACCACAAATGTCCGTGTTTTTTTCTTTGGGCTAAAAAGGGGAATTCGAGGGAGAAAAGATGACATTGTCATAGCAGGTAGGAAGATTATTCCACATTTTTTTTTTTTTTTTGACTAACACTCAGGGGATGCCCCCTATGAATGCAATGCACTGTGTTAGCGATAGGAAATAAGGGTATTGGAGGGAGGAAAGAGGGAGTAGTGTTTGTTGATGTTTGCCTTGAATTTGATAATGTCATAGCAGGTAGGAAAAACACTTACTGGAAGATTATTCCACATGCGAACAGTACGGCTGAAGAACGAATTTTCTCTATAGTGCGTTGTCCGGTCAACCGGCCATTTGACAATGAACGGATGAGATTCCCTGGATAGCCGAGTATTCCGGCTAAATGTTCTAACTTCAGGGACCAGACGACGGATATCTTCTGAACAGATACCATTAAAATATCTATAGAATAGCGATACACAACCCACATTTCGGCGATGCTGTAGGGAGACAATAGAGCTGGATACCCTACCATCCCCTATCATCGCCACCGCTCTCCTCTGTACACGGTCCAGAAGCTTCAAAGATGTTAATGGAGCCCCTGCCCATATATGCGAGTTGTATTCCATTTTAGGCCGGATGTAGGTGGTGTAAATATTTACGAGATCAGATGGGGTGAAGTATTTCTTGCACCGCTTTAAAAAGCCCAAACACTTGAATGCTTCTTTCGACACTTCGAATATATGGCTAGCCCAGCGAGCATCACCCTGTATCTTCATGCCCAGAACATCAAGAGTATCTGATACGTCGATATCCACACCACCCATAGATATTGACGACGGTGCTGGATCAGTGGAACGTTTGTGTGACAACAAACAGCACTGGGTCTTTTGTGCATTAAAATCTACTCTGTTCATTTGGCCCCACTCACAAATCGTCGCCAAATCGCGGTTAAGTGAGTTATTCATCGTTCGCCTTTTGTCCTCTATCTCCGAGGGACTTGGCCGATGATCAAATGAGTACGAATGACAGAGGTTGCTGTCATCCGCAAAGGAGTAGATTGGGTTCACAGTCTGCCCCAACAGGTCGTCAATGAAAATAAGAAATAGAGAAGGAGAGAGGACAGAGCCTTGTGGAACTCCTGCGGTCAACCTATGCTCGTTGGATGAGACCCCATCTATAACAACTCGTATAGAGCGATCCCTGAGAAAACTCGATATGAATCGAGAGAAGATATTACCGACACCAAAAGCAATAAGTTTTGATATGAGTGCTCCGTGCCAGACCCTATCGAACGCCTTGGAAATATCCAGAGCCACGACCTTACTTTCACCAAGGGCGTGAATAGATCGACTCCATCGCTCCGAAAGGAACGCCATCAGGTCTCCAGTAGATCGATTTCTACGGAAGCCATACTGTCGATCATTTAGAAGGCCGTTAGACTCTAAATACTTAACAAGATGGTGGTTAACCATGCTCTCCATAACCTTCGAGAGCGCAGAACATATTGCAATTGGACGGTAATTCGCAGGATTAGTAGCCTCACCTTTCTTGGGGATCGGCTGAACATTGGCAACTTTCCAACGTGAAGGGTAAATACCAGCACGGTACGACATGTTGAAAAGATTGCGCAATGGACGAGCTAGCGTCGAAGAGCACTTACATAGGACAAGTGCTGAAATACCATCCGGGCCCGGAGTTTTGTTTACATTGAGATCTGCAAGAACCCTTTTAACGCCACGTGTTCGAAAAAATATCTGAGGCATCGAAGTAGATACGTTTTCGATTACGGGGAGTGGTTGACTGCTGTCTGGCAAAGATGAATTCTTTGCAAATATTTCAGCCAGAAGGTTAGCTTTGTCTAAATGTTCTAACATCAGGAACCAGACGACGGATATCTGACGAACAGATATCATTGAAATATCTATAGAATAGCGTTACACAACCCACATTCCCGCAATGATGTAGGGAGACAATAGAGTTGGATACTCTATCATCGCCCCTATCATCACCACCGCTCTTCACTGTACATGGTTCAGAAGCTGCAAAGATGAGAGTTATTTTGGGGCCACGTATAATTTTTGGGGCCAAATTTTATTTTCAATTTTGTGGTATATTTTCGTGGGGCCTAAGTTCATTCCGCCAGAGCAGACTACTAATAAATTTGTCTACAAGACCTTCTAAGCGAGGTCCGGTATAATGTCTTCTGTGCGAAGGCAAGCAGGCATTTTTATTAGATATCTCTAAAAGGCCTTCTAGAGGAATTGTCTCAGACATTGGTATGGGATTTGAATTACTTAAAAAATGGACTTCTAAAGTGCAGATGATTAGAAGCTCGTCAAGAATGTGTTTTTGGGTTTAATGCAGGAATTTAAAGAAGGTCTTTCGAAGGTCTTGCTTATCTTACCGCTGGGGCTATCTACATATCTATATCTTATGATCTATACGAGATAACCCAAAACCGTAAAGATATTTTTAGGACCCTATCATTTAGGACGTTGCTTAAGCAGTACGTCGCACCATAAAGCAAAAATTAAAATGTTTGGCTACTCACATTCAGACTTAAACCCACTTTACACCTTTACTTTTTCGAAACTGAGGTTGGATCAACAGTTACGGCGAATGGATTGCACTATCGAGAGAGGATTCATGATTTTTTTATGGTCGCAGTTGGATGATATTGATCTGGACAGCGTTTACTTTCAATAGGACGGCGCTACGTGCCACACAAGCAACAAAACCATTGCTCTTTTACGGAGAACGTTTCCGGACCCTGTTATCTCTCGAAGAGGTGTTCACAATTGGCGCTCGAGAGCTGTGATTTAACACCTTCACGTGATCGATCATCACTGTTCGAGGGCCCAGAATGCTTCACTCTATCACTTCAGCTAACAGTTGGCATAAAAAACGATCGATATCATGTTCACATTATCGTTTACTCAGATACCCTTTTAAGAGTACAACAATTTACCACAATCACCACACATTCCCACACAACAACATAAGGGTTAATTCCATACTAGGCCCACAGCTCAATTACATTAACTGGATTAATAAAAACGGCCTACACTCCCACCCCCGCAAAACTACATGTAAACGCCGGAAAAAAAAAACGAAAGAGCAACTCAACTAAAATATGCACAAAGTCCAAGTGGAAATGGAAATTGTTATTATACATTTTTCCTCCTGGAAACACGAAGCCACACAGACAAACATACAAACAACGGAATTGAGACCAACAAAAAGTTAAATTTAGTTTTGTGTTCTGCACAAAACGTGTCAACAAAATTCTTTGCCAACAACTTTTCTCCACTCTTTCCTCTGACACCACCACAGACAACAGACGTTTACATTACCACGAACACAAACAAAAACCAAAAACATAGACTCACACACACATGCATACTCATGCAGTTCAATATCCTCATTCCGTTTTATAGTCGTTAATTTCAAATATCGCAACTATGGAAAAAAAGTTCACTCCTTTAGTTTAGTTTTTCCAGTTGTTTTCTTTTCTTTATTGTTCATTTTATAATTTGTTGGTTAAAATGTTTGTTTGTTGTTGCTGCTGCATAATGCAGTTGCTAGTTGTTGTTGTTGTTGGTCTGTACGCAAAAAAATGCGTTTTTCTCGGTATTGTTGTCCTTTGGCGGTTTATTACAATCTAAAATCAAATACTAACTCACTCACTAACGAACGCACACTGGCACAAACACATTTGGAGGACCGTGACTGCGAAAGTGTACTTATAGTCGTAACAGGGGACAGTGGTTTTGAAACAGGAAATGACGTTTCAATTACATTGGGAACAGATTTTTAGAATTTCATAAACTTTTTCAGAATTTCTATTAAGATTTTAAAATTTAAATTGTCTTCTTGCTGACCATTTCTGAGACTCTCGCTGTAAACCGAACAGTGAATTCGAATGGACCTGGACAAATCTCTCAAGAAAATTGAGACAGGAAGTCGGAGTCCACCCAGAAAGTCTTACGCCTTAAAGTCCTCGTATTCTTAATATTTGCCAGTTTCTTGTGCAGTAGTCTATTTATCGTTTGTTGTACCTGCGTCCGTGTCAGTGGTCAGGACACAGAAAACATTTGTTGGCCCTCAAACTTCAATCACAAATTATGTCACTGGTCTCTTATATGATCGAGTGAGGATTCCTACAATGCTGGGAAATATTAAAACGTATGGCGTGTTTGTTTTTGCAATAAATGCATAATATATCCCACTATATTCCAGAACCTCGTGCGTCACACAGAAAACCAATATAATGAATTGTATTTGTTTACATTAATTTTTTACGTTTCCTTTGGGCTTTACATGCAGTAGAATACAAATATCAACTCATCAGTATTTGTTATTGTTTTTTTTATCTATTTTGAAGCACTGTGCAGGGTAAGAGTATGTGTGTGTGCGTGAAGAGGAAAAAGACGATGAAAAGCGTTTAGTTGACAATAAATTTTCAACAATATCTGGCGCCATTGTTATTGCAAAACATATCGATGTCAATGTATGTATGTATGTATATACGTATGGGTGTATGCCAGTACTGTGATTTTTCTAACACGTCTGCGTGTGTGTGTGTGTGCATGTATGGTATGTGGCCATGTACATATTGCCAATGTCTACACGTTGCCTCTGTCTGCTATTATCGAGCTTCTTTCATGTTTTTCTTCCTCTTTTCCCTTGAATTGGTAATCCTTTATGCATAATGCCATTTGATTGGATTTCCATCCCGATCATATCTCAAAACATTAACGACATATTTTCTTCGCATGGTACATTCTATTTTGGGGTGGAGAAAATTGAACGAAAATGTTCTAAGGAAAATTATATTTTCTGTTTCTCGATATGAAATCAATGAATGAGCTGAGCATTTTTTTTTCTTCTCCTCTTAATGGTTTTTTGCCGCCAATTGTTGGAAGAATGCAGGAAGGAGTTATTGGCGCGGGAGGGGTGTGTGCCAAAAGATTGGCCAGAAATTGATTTTACAATGAAGTAATTTTCAAAGGAAAATTATATATTTTATGACGAAATTATTTTGTTTCATTTCTTATAATTGAATTCTTCACTTTATGAAGAAATAACTTAAGAAATATGTTTTCATTCTATGAAGAACATGAGTAATTCTCAAGTCTCTGCTTTAATTCAGAAGGAGAGATTTATAATAGTTTTAATTATAATTTATAATGATATGAAAATACGAATATGCAATTAAAATTTCGTGTTGTTTCGCATATAATTGTTAAGTCCACATTTTATTTTTACTTGTGGGGTATATTTTCGTGGGGCTTAATTTCATTCCGGCCCAACATCCACCGATGTCGATAATTTCCATCAACTGATTTGTCTTCTCTGAAGACAAATGGACCAATGATGGTTTTGCGACATACTTTGGAACAGCCCCTCGGCCAATTGCGTAGCTTGTCCGTAGGCAAATAGTCTTGTTCTATGTGTCAAGGCACCCGGCTGAAAAATATCACCTTTGGTTCATGCAACAGTGTTTCATGGATCTCCCTTGGAGTTTCTGTTCCCCATATGCAGCAATTTTTGGTGTTTGGTGCCGCACAGTGTTCCAGAATGTAATTCCATCAAAATCGAAAACCTATCTGGTTCGATGCCTCAGATATTTTTTCGAACACTCCGGGCCCGAATGGTTTTCAGCACTTGTCCTATGTTAAAGCTCGTCGACGCTAGCTCGTCCATTGCGCAACCTTTTCAACATGTCATACCGTGCTCTTCACGTTGGAAAGTTCAAAATGTGCAGTCGATCCCCAAGAATGATGATCCTGCAAACTACTGCCCAATAGCAAAATGCTTCTGCGCTGTCGATGATTTTGGAGAGCATGGTTAACCACCATCTGGATAAGTAACTAGAGTCTAACGGCCTTCTGAATGATCGTCCGTATGGCTTCCGTAGAAATCGATCTACTGGAGACCTGATGGCGTTCCTTGGAGCAATGTAGTCGATCCATACACCGCTTGGGTGAAAGCAATGTCGTGGCTCTGGATATTTCCAAAGCGCTCGAGCACGGACCACTCATATCAAAACTTATTGCATTTGGTGTCGGTAACACATACTCTAGATTTATATCGAGATCGCTCTATACGAGTTGTTATAGATGGGGTGTCATCCAACAAGCATAGGTTGGTCACAGGAGTGCCACAAGGATCTGTCCTCTCTCCTTCTCTATTTCTTATTTTCATTGACGACCTGTTGGGTCGGACTGTGAACCCGATTTACTCTTTTACGGATGACAGCAACCTCTGTCATTCATACTCATTTGATCATCGGCCAAGTCCCTCGGAGATAGAGGACAGAAGGCGAACGATGATTAATTATCTTAACCGCGATTTGGCAACGATTTGTGAGTGGGGCCAAATGAACAGATTTTAATGCACAAAAGACCCAGTGCTGTTTGTTGTCACGCAAACTTTCCACTGATCCAGCACCTTCGCCAATCTCTATGGCTGGTGTTGATATCGACGTATCAGATACTCTTGGTGTACTGGAGATGAAGATACAGGGTGATGCTAGTTGTGACATATATTCGGTGTGTCGAAAGAAGCATTGATCTCGTAAATATTTACACCACCTACATCCGGCCTAAAATGGAAGACAACTCCCACATATGGGCAGGGGCTCCAAAGACATCTTTGTAGCTTCTGGACCGTGTACAGAGGAGAGCGGTGGTAATGATAGGGGTATCCAACTTTATTGTCTCCCTTCAGCATCGCCGGAATGTAAAATTCAAAACAAATGTCAACAAACACTACCCTCATTTTCCTCCTTCCTCCTTCCGATACCCTGATTTCCTTTTGCTAACACAATGCACTGCATTTATATGGGGCATCCACTAAGTGTTGGTCTTCAAAAAAAAAACGATTTGGAAGGGTCCCCATTTTTGACTGCTCCAAACTTCACACTTTTTAGTGGTCCCAAAATGCCATCTAATTATTTCCTACTCATTAACTTTTGGAAATATAAGCAAAATGTCTTTCTTCTAAAGCCAAATTGTATCCCCATCGTAGTTCATTTGCCGGTGCTATGTTCCACAGACAGCTGTTGGGTATCAGTCAATATTCTGACCCGTTCAAATATTTACTTGAAGTCTTTTTCATTTAACTTTCTAACTCTTCGAAGACAAATCTATTTCATTCCATTTGCCAAGTATTTCCAAAAGATTAATCAATCTAACGATTGCGTGTGCGTTTTTTGAATTAAATATATTCTTCTACTCCCACTTACTTAAGTTTAGTTTATTAATCCCACCCAACCTAATTAATCTGGCAGACATACAATATCATAAATATTGTAATCCATGTCCCAAATATTCATACTCGTACAAGTACACGATACTAACAAACAAATGAAACATGTTTTTGATTTAATTTCAGTTATTTGTGGTGTGGGTGTCGATGTCTATTTACATGGCTACCAGGCAGGACTATTTATACTGTAAGTATCGACCGAGCAGCACTAATGGATGGATGACGGCACGTACATATCCTTACATATCATCAGACAACATTGGCTTTTTGCAGTGGTTGTTGTTAATATTTGAGGATATTGCGCTGGCTGATATGGTTGTTGTTAATCTACTACTTCTGCCTTCTCTTGTTATTGTATATTTTTGTCTTCTAGAATTTCATCAATAATTATATTATTCTTTGAAGTCAAATGGGTCATAACTCTTTTTCTCCAATTAATATTTGGCAAGTAAGCAAAACCTAAAACCCAAGACCAAAATTATATTTTCAGTTTTCTTATAATGTCTGTCCTGAACTTTGACTGGTACCCATCTCCCCATACAGCACATTTCATTCATCTGCTTGTTGTTTTTTTTTCGTTGCCGTTTATTTCCAGCGATAACTATTCCAAGTGTTTGCGGTGTTGGTCGTTGTGCAAATGTTTCGGTAGTTGGCGTTTATCGCTGCCGTATATGGCGATTGGCACGGCTCTCGTGGTGTGGCCCCACAATCTCTGGTTAAGCTATGTTGCCGGTATTCTGCTCATCCTGTTGTCGGTGCTGCGTCTGTGTCTGGTCTTCCGTTTCAGCAATAATACAAAGGATGAGGGTTTATTGCCGCAATGTGATTTTGAAGAGTATGTAACTCACACACACACACCAACCAAAACAAATAATGGCGGATGGCAGTTACTTTATAATAAATCTTTATTTTAAAGTGTTTGGTAATACTGAATTTCCTCTTTTCTTTGTTTCTTTGTGTCTTTTCATATTGGCATTGCATAGAGTGGATAGTGGTCCCGACATACCTGAGGAGGGGTTCGTCGAAATCGGCCCATGTTTGGAGGACGAGGAGGCCATTGACGATGTTTGTTAATATTTTGTGAACAAAACAAAAAAAAAAAGAAAGGAAAAATATTTATTACTTCTTTAGCTGTATGATAGTGTTAAGATTATGATACTTTTATTACACATACAAACAATTGTAGTTATATACAGAAATGCCAATAAATTAAAGAGCTTTTATATGTTAACAAACATAACGAATGAACAAATTTCAACACAAGAAAACAAAGGTGTTGCTGGCCGCAATAAGAAGACAGGAGACTTGCGTTGAACTACCGTACAAAATTACAAACACAGGTTTATGTATGTATGTGTATGGACTGTTTATTTCTATAAAAAATGTAACGGATTAAAAAACACATTACAAAAACACTTAAAATCTACTTACCGCAGTTTTCACCTCCTTCTTCTTCGAGATCACAATTAGAATGAGAGTTTGATCTCTGTTCAAATAAACAAATGAAGAATAAAGAAGAAGGACAAAACTGCGGCTCACCAAACGTCAATAAAAATGACAATTCACAATAGGCGACAAATGAAAACAAATAAAGGAGAATAAATAAATCATATGTTCAGGAGGGACCAATTAGTCGTTTTGTAACAGAACCGATTAGTCGTTCCGCAACACCCCCACCCCCGTGGAGCGATCAGCTTCACTAGATTCCAGGTCGAGAACGGCTAACTTGGACACAGCACGCTGTAGGCTTCCAGTCGCAGTTTTAACATCGGCTCTTCGTACCACTCCATCAGTGCCAGCATGGACGCAAGTGACCATACCTCTCCGCCATTGATTTCGTGGAATATTAGAGTCGCAAACAAACACAATATCTCCTTCCTTTATCGGCTTAGTGTATTCACACCATTTTACTCTTCTCGTTAGAGTCGGTAAGTATTCAAGTACCCATCGTTTCCAAAATCTATCTCGCAAACTTCTCACAACCCGCCACTGCTTCCTTAGGCGGAAGAGCTCGACGTCAGGAGCGCTGATTGTGGCAGTCTGCGCAATATTCGGCGTACCCAATAAAAAATGATTCGGAGTAAGCGGTTCCTCTTCATTCGGACTCACAGGTAGATGTGTCAAAGGCCTTGAATTGACTATGTTTTCCGCTTCAATTAGTAGAGATTGCAACACATGCTCTTTGGGAGACGTATCTTTCATCGTCTGACGCAGTACTCTTTTAACGCATTGTACCATACGCTCCCATACTCCTCCCTCGGATGGATTCGCCGGACAATTAAATACCCACTCTACACCTTTCGCAGACAATTCATGTTGAATTCGTTCAGCCTCGAAAACCTCTTCAAAACGCTTAGCCTCCTCATTAGCACCAACAAAATTCTTCCCGTTGTCGGAGCGAATCCTTACCGGCACTCCTCGGCGATTCATAAAGTTTTTCAATGCGATGATACAGGAATCCGTCGACAGATCATTGGCTAATTCAAGATGGATGGCGCGAATAGTTAGGCATGTAAATAATGCCACCCATCTCTTTTCGGTTCTCCGTCCAATAGTGACATTTAAAGGACCAAAATAATCAAGTCCAGTATATTTAAATGGAGGAATATATGGCTCAAGTCGATCAACTGGCAGGGGGCCCATGATAGGCGCAGCCGGAGCGGCATTATTTTTTCTGCACATAAAACAGCTGGATACAACTTTTTTCAAAAGGCGTCTTAATTCCGGAATCCAGAACTTTTTTCTTATCTCGCAGATAGTGGCTTCGCGATTTTGATGTTTCATTTCACAATGGTACTGCCTTACAACAAGCTTCGTGAAGTAGTGGTCTTTAGGCAGTATAATAGGGCGTCTCGTACTATATGGTAGGAAGCTGGCTGCATCAATCCTGCCATACACTCTAAGTAGACCATCTTCATCAATATATGGCATTAAATTAACCAAATTTCCGGCCTTTGGGACTGGCTGTCCCTTTTTAATACATTCAATGGCTTCGGCAAATGATTCACGTTGAACCTGTTGGCATAAGGACTTCTCAGCCTTTTCTAAATCTTGGGCAGTTAGACCATGGCGATCAAGATCACTAACTTTCTTTCGGCATATGTTTATAAATCTAAAAACTTGAGCGGCCGATCTTTTCAAACGGCAATATGACGAAAAACGTTCAAATTTTATAAAATCATTTTTAAATATTAAAAGCGAAATCTTGGGACGCATCTCTTCTTCATCTTCACTCTCAGGATGAGGTGAAGCAACGACAAAACTCGGCCATTCATTTTCTGGATCTCTTAGAAATGCTGGTCCAGTTAACCATCGGGATGAAGTCGAAAAGTCAACTTTATTATAGCACCGAGTGGCGTCATCTGCTACGTTCTGGGTTGTTGAAATCCATTTCCAATTATCTATTTTAGTGGACTCGAGTATTTCAGCTATCCGGTGGGCTACGTATGGCTTATAGTTTCTATGGCTACTTGAGATCCATTTCAGTACGGTTTTTGAATCGCTCCACAAGATTATTGATTCCGACTCAATTTTGTGCTCATTCATTACATTTTGCTTAATTCTTGTTCCAAGCACCGCAGCTTGTAATTCCAGGCGAGGAATTGAGACCTTTGTTAAAGGGGCAACCTTGGTCTTAGAGCACACAAAACTTACTCCAATAGCACCATCTGTTGATATAAATCTAAAATAGGCAACGGCGGCAAAGGCATCTTGACTGGCGTCGACAAAAATATGCAACTGAATTTCTTTAATTTTCCCTGGGTGAAAATAATAACGTGGCAAACGAAAATCAGAAATGTTTTTTAATTGTTTACGCCACTGTTCCCAGAAAACGTTGATATCATCAGGAATCGGCTCATCCCAGCGAACATCGCTTCTCCATATGTATCTCAGCACTAATTTACCTCCTACTGTAAAATGGCTCAAAAATCCGAGGGGGTCGAAAGTTGACATGATGATGCTCAATACTTGACGTTTAGTGGGCTTCACCGCACCGGATATGACGTCATTATTAACTTTATTGAATTTTATATTGAACATGAATGCATCGGATGCTGAATCCCAATACAGACCTAAAACTTTATCTGTGTTGTCATTTTCAGAAATAATTTTAGACGATGATGCTCCGTCTAGCGCCAGGATGACGTCATTTGAATTTGAAATAAACCCTCTTAAATCAAATCCTCCATTTTTATGGATTTCTCTGACCTGCTTCGAAATTGCAATAGCTTCTTCAGTTGAGTCGAAGCTATCAACAAAATCATCCATATAGTGATGTTTACAAATTGCTTCCAAGACTCTTGGATGGCATTCAGTATGTTCTTTGGCGTTGGTCTTCATGACATGTATGGCTGAGCATGGTGAGCAGGTAGCTCCAAATGTCATCACCATCATTTCGTACTCGTCTGGCGGCTTATTCTGATCCTTATTTCTCCACAAAAATCTTTGAGAAATTCTGTCACTCGGCTGTATAATAATTTGGTGAAACATTTCACGAATATCTGCACATACGGCAATCTGGCCACTCCGAAAATTGTAAAGTGTTGAAGGCAATGAAGAAATACCTTGAGGCCCTTTAAGCAAATTATCGTTCAATGAAATTCCGTTTACTTTGGCTGCGGCGTCAAACACAAGCCTCAACTTTTTCTTCTCTTTGTTGGGATTAATAACGGCAAAATGTGGCAAATACCATTTTTTGTTCGATATCAGGCATATATCCTCTGGTGGTACTTTTCTAACGTAGCCTTTATCAATGTATCCGTTTATTATTTCTTCGTAGGCTGCAGAGAAGTTTTCGTCGCGTTTCATTTTCTTTTCAATTCCTTCAAGGCGGCTAAGTGCCATTGAGTAACTATCTGGCAACTCTATCGTATCATTTTTCCAAAGTAGACCCGTTTGAAACCGATTTCGAATCCGTACCGTCGATTCATGGAGAATCCTTTTCGCCCGAACATCGTCATCAGACTCGACTGGAGGTGCAGCTCGTACACCAATATTTTCAATATTGAAATAATCTTGAACCATTTTATGAATTTCCTTTTCTTCTTCAATATGAACGAAAAGACATGAATGTGGTGGTGGCGATATCGATTTACACGGCCCAAATACGACCCACCCTAATTCCGTACTACACGCGAAAGGTCCAGATGAATTATCAATTTTAAAATTAGATGGCAACCCTAAACTGGCATGGTCCAATCCGATTAAAAGTTTTGGCACTATATTGGTATATGGCTTCATTAAATGACGTGACGAATTTTTAAAACTATTTTTAATTTCATCTTCACTTAGGCTCTGCATTGGTAAATTTAAATTCGATACTGCATACACATTTCTAAGCAGATGATTCTTCTTCTTCCCAACTCCGCTGACCATCAGGTTGAATGTCATTGACGGCTCTCGTGCTGATCTTCCACCAAACCACTGAATATTTAAGTTACTATTTCTTCCACGTACTCCAATTTTTTCTGCAATTTCCTTATCCAACATCGTTATAGAGGAACCATCATCAAATAAGGCATAAATGTCTAGGCTGCACTTTTCTCCGTACAGAGTAACTGGCAAAACTCTAAATAACAACTTTTTATTGTTATTGGAGCAGCTAAGAACATTTTGGCTAATTTCACTTGAAGAACTGCGTTGCGTTGGAATCGATACACAGGATGTGTCATCATGGAGCAGCTTATTGTGTTTTCGTTGGCAACCATCTTTTGGACACATTTTCTTTTTGTTGCACTCACGGGTTGAATGTCCAATATTTAAGCACGAAAAACAGGCACGAATCTTTTTCACCACAGACCAACGTTCATTAACTGTCAAATTTAAAAATGTACTGCAATCATAGATTTTGTGATTTGCTTTGCACATCGGGCACTGTATAATCTTTTCAGTTGCATGTAGCACTCTTCGTTTAGGTTCGTTATTATTCACCTCTTTCACCAAGCAAATTAAATTAGCCACTTCACTGATCCAGTCACTAAAATTTACAATGGTGGGGTATGGTCGAACACTGGAGGCAACTTTGGCCCATTCCAATTTTTTACTCATGGGGAGTTTCGACACCAACTCGTCCAATAGCGTTGGGTTGCCCAAATGTTGTTCCCCATTCACAGATTTTAGAAAAACTGCTAAATTTTTCACTTTGGTTGAAAACGGCACTAATTTCACTAAGTTATTTTCACTTATAAACGGCATCTCTCTCACGGCCCTCAATTGGCTGTAAATCAGCTGTTCAGGTCTTCCAAATCTAAATTTCAGTTGTTCCACAACAGCATCAACGTTATCAGGGTGGATAAGTAGCGATTTTACTACCTCCTTGGCGTCACCCTTAAGGCATTTCTGCAATCGCTGGTTGTTTTCAAAATTGGTGTATCCATATACAGCTGTTGATTGGCTATAGGCTGTAAAAAATAGTGGCCAATCTTCTGGTTCACCGCTGAATTCCGGCAGGTCTTGAATTTTTCGCGGCATCGTTTGGGTCCCATAAATGCTCATATTACCTTGTTGTTGTTGGCTGGCAAAAATATTTCCAGAAGATGGCGGCAAAGAAATATTTGAAGCGGCTGACGATACATAAGTATATGATGATGTAGGCGCAGGTTGCGTCGACGGCAGAGCGACGCTAGCAGAGGTATGAGCAAGTTGCGTAGACGGCAAGGCGACGCTGGCGGCTGAGATGAGCGGCAAATGCATCGGTGTCATGGCGGCTGTTGACAATGTCGATGTATGTGTCGCTTGGTTACAGCGGGACTCTGATGTTGTTGTGTTCGCGAAATCAATGGCGGACATATTTGGCATACTTCTAAAATTGAGGTTATGGTCACTTATCGTTTGCGTTAATGGCTTCCGAGATGTAGATTCTAATTGCTGGCACTGGCGTCTACTCTCGTTGAGCTCCGACTGGGTTTCCAACAGCTGACGTTTCAGGCATGCCAGCTGCTGTTGCATTTCCGTCAGGAGGACGGCTTCCCTCGATATAGATGGCTGCTTATTTACCGAGGCTGACATAATTGTGGCGGCTGATGTCTTTGTGGCACTACTGGGGTTCACTGGCTTGCTTAAAGGCGTCCTCTTACTGGCACCACTTTCTTTTGGCGTTTCTGTGCTGGCGGCATTAGCACTGGCATTTGTTTGTGATGCTGGCTGCATCACTTGTTGATTTATGGCTGCTGATGTGTTGTCGTTAATATCACTAGTGGTCAGATCAGGGAGATCGGATGATCGGATGTTGTCCGCACTGGCTGTGCTTCTCAATACTGGAGGGCTCCGGCGTACTGGCATAGACATTATCTCCAAATCACTTTAAATACTTTACCCAAACTTTCCACTGTGACAGACAAGTTTTACACGACTTCTTTTACAACATAAAAGACATCAAAGACACGGCAGATCGCAATAGTGGAAATATATAATTTCCACTGCGAAATAAAAATGTTGCTGGCCGCAATAAGAAGACAGGAGACTTGCGTTGAACTACCGTACAAAATTACAAACACAGGTTTATGTATGTATGTGTATGGACTGTTTATTTCTATAAAAAATGTAACGGATTAAAAAACACATTACAAAAACACTTAAAATCTACTTACCGCAGTTTTCACCTCCTTCTTCTTCGAGATCACAATTAGAATGAGAGTTTGATCTCTGTTCAAATAAACAAATGAAGAATAAAGAAGAAGGACAAAACTGCGGCTCACCAAACGTCAATAAAAATGACAATTCACAATAGGCGACAAATGAAAACAAATAAAGGAGAATAAATAAATCATATGTTCAGGAGGGACCAATTAGTCGTTTTGTAACAGAACCGATTAGTCGTTCCGCAACAAAAGGTAAGACTTTAATGAGTACATCTTCTTCTACATATGTCAGTAGAAGAAGAGAGGAACCATAATACAGAGGAAGGTATGCCGTTAATAATGAAAAACAACATTAGCCAAATGGCCAACACGACCACGCTTACAGGACCATATCATTTTCAAGTAATTTTCCGTAACCAAATCGCAAAGTGGCTGACCAATGTCCACGATAACCTCACTAATTCTATCTTTGCGGTCTTGAGTCAATGCTGGGCTGTTGACGTAGACCTTATCTTTCACATGGCCTCCAAGGAAGATGTTGCAAGGTGTTAAATCGCAAGATCTCGGTGGCCAATTGTGATCACCTCTTTGATAGAGATAACAACTTTTCCCGTAAAAGGCCAGTGGTTTCATCGCTTGTGTGGCATGTCTTGTTGAAAGTAAACAATGTCCAGATCAATATCATCCAACTCCGACCATAAAAAAATCATTAATCATCTCTCGATAGCGCAATTCATTCACCTTAACTGTTCATCCAACCTCATTTTCGAAAAAGTAAGATCCAATGACTCCGCCAAACAGTCACACGTTAAGGACAAACAGGCTTCTCAGCAATAACTCTTGTGTTTTCCGAGCCCAAGATGCGACAATTTTGCTGTTGGGCCTCATCAGCCAAGATGATTTGTCGATGGAATTCCGGATCATTTTCATGCATTTCAGCAAATACACGACGTTGTTGATGATCGGCCGGCTTGAGTTCTTGTGTTAACTGAACTTTATAAGTCTTTAGGCAAAATACGGTGTAATGACGTTTGTGAATGTCCGATTCCAAAGAACGACGAAGAATGGACAAACTTGGTTTTCTTCAACACTTTGGGCGACAACAGCAATACTCTCAGTTGTTCTTGAGCGACGTGCACGGGTTTTATTCCTCACATCACTAACTTGTCCCAACAGCTTGAATTTTTCCACAAATTTCTGTATTGCGACAAGTTGATAATATATGAAGCTGATACCTGCATTTGGACCACCCTGGTATTGCCATTTTGCACAGATAGTTCCTTGGGAGATGTTCCGAAAGAGAGATGTTCGTGGAGTAAGCCTGTGCTGTATGTTGTGAATGCAGCTTTTCAACTCCTCGCTTTCTGTTGGAGTTTGTTACTTCCCCTTGCAGTGTAAATAGAAAACAAATATTTCAAAGTGATACCTGTATTTGAACCATCCTGTGTAAATTGCCCTTTTCCGCAGATATCATCGAGATACGGAGTTCCTTAAAAGAAGTTCAGATAGCTTCGTGAAGTAGACTGGGGCTGTCGGTTGCGAATGACGCTTTTTAACGCCTCGCTTTCTGTTGGAGTTGTTACATAGGTCCAGTGTGTGTCTTTGCTGGAGCCCGAATCAATACGTGCAGTTCCCATGTCCATGTCATTGCCTTTGTATGGTACGAGTATGCCCAATAAATGTAATCACACTTGTTTTATTGTTTATTTATATTTTTATTGTTACTATTACATGTGTCCAAATATGTCTGTAATAAGTACTTATTTGTATACTTATCAATATATTTATGAATGGTTATTCATAATAAAAATACAATTCACAAACCGATATTTCATTACATTTAACCGCAATAGGTAGGTAGTTCACACACACACCTTCCGATAGACGTACATACATTGTCGCCTAGTATTTTATTCTATCGCAGATAGTATCATCGCTATCTTACATTATCTTTAGCTTAGTTTATCAACAATTATTCGATTATTTCGTAATCGTAATCTGTTTAGTAATATATTTTATTTTATTACATGCATACAATTAAGTGTGCACCGCTCAACATTTTCATTTCATTCGTTAACAATATTTTCTTTTTTCTACAATTTCAACTTCGGTAAAATTTTCATAATTTCTAGCATGCATCATCTTAGATCAACTATGATGGCCATAAACAATAAGCGTTCCAAAATTTCATTACCTAAAATATATAGTCAATGACTTATTCAGAGCGATACCTATAACAAGTTAATATTCAATAGTTAACGTGACACTATTTTACTAAAAGTACTTTTAAAAACAATTTCATACAAAAAATCGAAAAACTATAAACGAATTCGGACCTTTTTAGAAAATATCAACAGTCAGTTAGCCACAATCTAATCAGCGGCTACACAAGTTAACACGCAAAACTGTGGTTTATGAGGATCGGAAAATCCGCAAGTGATCGTGAGGTGAGGATTTTCAAGTGGTGACATTGTTTCCCGAATTTTCTTAGAGAAAGCTGCTGAAATTTTTATTTCGGCTAAAGCTACAGAGATATGAGAAATAGTTTTTGGTGGCCGGAGATTAAAGACAGGGACTTGGACGACCTTTGGTTTCAGCAGGATGACAGCCTTGCCATACAGCCAACACCGCAATATCAAGTTCGGTAATCATGCTATCAGCCGTCTCGGCGATGTCAACTAAGCTCTACGAAGTTACCATTTGACAGCGTCACACCCTAACGATTTCATTAAGAATTTAACAATTAAGATATTGAGAAAGCCATTCGTGCTATAAAGACATAAACCGAAATGAAATCGAGTTACATAACCAATCAGCCCTATTGCGGGAGACGACGTCGTTTCTCAGCCTACGGCACTTCTTGTCGTCGTCGACATCAATTCAATCCAAACATGGCATTTTGAATAAATGCGACGACGACTGTTTATCGATAAATCGAATAAAAAAAATGGCACCTCTAGCGGTTGAGTCGGTTTATTTGGTTTTTTGTGGGAAAATCTCATTTATTTCTGATTCTAATTCCGCTTCGAGTGAGTAGAAAATAAACAAAATTAAATATATCAAAGAAGAACACAGGGGCAGGAGTCAGATATCGTCAAATAACAAATTAAAAGTGAGTGGGAAAATCAAAGTCTGTTTTTGGACGTGTACATTTTTTTTTATTTTTTTTAAAGGATTGAGAGTTAATAGCGCAGCCTTTATTCATGTGTTAACATGTTAATTGGAAGCCGGAATCAGATCAACATTCATTTCGAAAAGAACTTAAATGTCGGCAACATTGAGATTTTTGCCCAGCTGATTAATGGAATCGACTTTAACATGGGACTGATACTGCTAGTTGTCTAGCAGGATCTGTCTGAGTCTCTGTCACAATTGGTATCCCTTTGTAGCAGATTCGACACCGCATCCTCCGCAAATTGCTTAAATCTACTGCCACTGGTGGGCATAACATTCTGCTTTGTTGGTGACCAAACATATGCTGTGTTTTTATAATGCACCAAACAAATCCACAATCTCTTTAACTTTTTCCACTCTTCTGGGTAAGGGAAAATATTTTAACAACTTTGGTATGTCGTCCCGTTGTTGTACAAAATTACATGGAACAGTGGCCTTACAAAATCCTCCGACAAGCGAAGGTTTTTTCTCCAACACTTCCACACGTTTCACAAATTGGTTTGCAAACAACGTCGTCTAGTGTCGACGTTGACTCCCGCAATAGGGCTGAATACGAATCCATCGAATCAATCAATAATATGCCAAAATCCATTTTGTTAATTTTATTTACTGTAAATAGATGTGGGTTGTCTGACCCAGAGACACTCTGGAGAGCAAAACTTTAATTATAATTAGAGTAGTAGTTTATACGCGAGCAATCTCGAGATGTCACTCTCCGTCTCTATTCCAAAATATGTGCCTTGTTTTTAGAAAAATCATTAGATGATCTCTGTTGACAAAATCCGCATGTCACTTCGTCTACCCTCAGGATTATCATTGGATTGTATTTGCTTAAACAACTGATGAAATTTTTCTAGAAATGTACCTTTTATAATCTAAGTTTTCAAAACATATCCGAAAAATAAAACCAAAAAGAAATCACAAAAATTAGGTTTTCAACGATTTTCCAAATTTTTAGTACACCGAGGTAATAAAGTCGTTTTTAGTGCGTCAAAAAGGTTGGTAAACTAGTGTAATCGAAATTTTTTTAGGTTAACTTAACATACGATATTTAGTAAATCATTCATTATTTAGAACGTGTCCAAGTGTCATTGTCAGTGGTCAGTTTATCAGTCTGCATTTAATGTGTGTGTATTAAATCATTTAGTTTTTCAGTTTAAACTCCATTTTCAGTTTAAACTCCGTTTTACCTTAGACATGACCATTATTTACCAGTGATTAATTGGGTCTCAGTGTTTTGCATTCGCTGTTGTTATATGACAATGGCTCTTCCGTACTTATCAACTAAATAATATTTAAATTATAATTATTTAGTACATACAGTTATTATATTTAATAATTAATAACTTTTTAAGTTTATATTCTTTTTTTTTTAGATTTTTATGTAGTGTTTTTTTTTTAACATTTATTTATTAATTTCCTTTGCTATGCAAAATTTTCATGTGTATTTTAAATTAGTGATGTCATAGGTTTCGTTAGTTTTATTTCTTTTAGTATAGTTTTTATTGTAATAATTGCATTTTTGTTGTTGTTGCTTTGAGGTAGTTGCTTTCTTTTGTTTCAGGTAAGTTAGATTTTGACTGGCTAGTAGTAGTTTTTTGTTGTCAGATACAAATTGGTCTGTTCGTTTTCATTGTGGTAGTGGGGATTTTTTTAAAATATTAAACACTGATTTGAAATTTAATAACAGTTTTTTTCGACATAACCTTAAAAAAATGTACTTAAGAAAAAAATTTAATTAACAAAAATTAAAAGATATGGATTATCGTGATTTCATTTGTGCAAAAAAACGTGTTAAATTTTTTCCTGAATGTATGTGTCTCAAGTGTCTGCTCTCTATTTCTTATTTTCATTCACGACCTGTTGGATCACACTGGGAACCAAATCTACTCTTTTGCGGATGACAGCAACCTTGGGATTCAATTGATCATATGCCAAGTCCTCTGGATGTCGGAGACAAAATGCAAACGATGTATGACTCACCAACCGCTATTTGGCCACGATTAATTCGGTGAGTGGTCAAATGGACATTTTAATACACGCTCATCGGACATACGCCGTCTAGTCCTGATGTTTGGACATTCCGCCGGGATACGTGCTTATCCAGGGACATCCATTTGTTCATAGTCGGAAAACCGGTTGATCTCAGGACACACTATAAAGAACATTCGTTCTTCAGTCGAACTGCTCGTATGTGGAATACTTAATTAGTGCAGGGGATTTTTTTCTTAATCATGACCTAAAGGAACTGATCATTAACTGATGGAACGCCTTGAACTCCTTCGATTATTCATTTAACTCAAAATTGTTTAATTTCGCCAAGGCTTTCGCGCATAACTTCAAATTTGCACAACAAGTACTTTTCCATCTGCTGTGCAAGGTACGTCAACTGGATTTGGATTCTGGAGCTCAAAATATATAACGAAAGGCTACTAACAGTCCAATTGTAATAGCATTTTTTTACTTATATTTCAATGAAGAATGATTAATTGGCCTTATAGGCTTTGTATATTACAATGAAACCAATAAATGAAATGAAATGAATTCTAAAAAAAAAATATATATTTTAATTTCAAATCAGTGTTCAAATAAACTTTTTTAGTTTTCTTACAATAACGAACAGACCTATCAGTAATCAAGTTGAGGTTTGTTTTGTTATTTTTTTAAATAAAAACTGAGAGAAAAAGAAACAATAAAAGAAAAAAATAATTCATAAAAATTGTGTTTAAAAATATTTTATTTCTTTATTGTGTATACTATGATGTATTTACTAATAAAAAAAGAATCATTAAATAAAAATTAAAATATGTAAATAATTCTGCTTAAAATGTAACATCGTGTAAAAAATATAATTTTTGTTTCAATAAAACAATTAAAAGAAAAAAAAACAGACAATAATAAAAATTAAACAAAAAAGAGTTCCAAAATAAAGGAAAATAATCACAAATTTTTGGTTGTAAAAGAAACTGTGACAAGAAAATATCGATGGCATACGAATTTGATCCTAAAAGGGTGTAAAATTCAATCAATCATTGGGTGTGAAATGGCAAACCCAAAGATTGAATATATAAGCAAAATATAGTTTTGTTTCAAAATCTAAGGAACCAAAGTGAAATAGGTATTTTATTTAGTTAGAGCGCACAGCGCCCCTTTGTGGAGTTTCTTTCCAATTTAACTGAAACAATTGGAATTAATTGGTCATTGAAAGTCTGCCAGTTTTCATAAAACTAATTCGTTGGTCAAAATTTAAAGCTCAATAAAATTGGTCTAGGAATTAATGCAGTTGTGGATTTGAAATAAAACAGCATATGACCAAAAGACTGACTGTTGATTATGAAAAATCCCTTTTTATTGTGCTTCTAATTTCGACGATTTCTAATATACGCACGAACTCGTTTTACGGAAACAGGCTATTAAACAATATTTGTTGAATTATTCAGTTTATTTATTGAGACTTTCCAGAGACTTTAAAAAAAATCGTTTATTAATGACTGACTTCATATTTGAATACCCGCATAAAGTCAGTCGACTTAACGACGATTGGCTTCATATGGGGTTTCAGTGTCCCGTATTAAATTTGTGTTTTATTAAATCTAGAATTTAAGTCCCACTATAATGGGCATGGTACGAAAAACTCTTTCAATACATCCAGTATTTCTCTTTATCAAGGAAAACAATAACAAATCTACTCCCTTTAAAAAATTCCCTCGAATAACACGAACATTTGCCTTAGGCAAGGTATGGCTAGACTTTTTGCCACAGTTTTTTTTTTTTTTTTGGGGGGGGGGGGGGAGTTTAGGAAGTGATAACCTGAAAAAACAAACTACATAAATAAATTACAGCAAAAACGAATATAAACTTAAAATGAAAAAAAAAAATAATAATTAAAATTAAACAAAACTAAACAGGAAATACACTACGAGTACTAAGTTATATCGACATCTCTTTAAAATTGTAGGGAGTTCTTCTTCTTTTCTTCTTGTATTCTTTACATTTCAACTGTATGTGTGTGGGTTTATTTAAGAATTGTATAAAAATAATTCTCGTTAACTCACAATAAATAACAGAAAATTATTTCTCAACAGGTTTTGTTCGATTTCAACATTTTCTTGTTGTTGATGGCATTAAACGATTTGCTTTGATTTTACATAAAATGGATGGGGGTTTTGGGTTTATCAATGAAATTACAGTCGTATTGGTTCGTTTAAGAAAAAAAAGAAGTATTTTTGTATTACCTGAGTATTCCTATATATTTTTTTTTTGTATTTAATAGTCACTTTTAAACGGTGGCGGTTCGATATGAATATGAGTTGTTGTTGTTCTTGATACTGTAATTTCATTATAAACTTTTAAAGGTTACACTTCTTCGGAATATATACTATATATGTATATAAATAAATGTATGGATATAGATTTCTTTGTTTGTAATTGAAAAAAGTTAACAGAAGTTAAACTAAGGGGGTTTTTGTGTGATGTATAATTTAATGCATTTGTTTGTACAACGGTATGTCAGGGTTCGGAATTTATGTTTAATAAGATCCAAGTCTGAGAATAATTTAGGGCCAATTATTTAATCGGAGCCTTTATAATTATCTTACATTTCCTATTTCACACATACAAATTTAAGCTTTGAAAACTCTGAATCATTGTACGCCCATGCTGCGTTTTTAAAACAGCATTACAAAATTTAAGAGAAAGGCGGGCACGTTTATTTGACAGTTTTTTGGCATACCGAAATTATAAAAAGAAGAACTCTAAGTTACCACTCAAAACACTTTTACAGGAGAAGGAATAGACTTAATAGAACTAGAAATAATATAGGTACACAAACATTGTCAATGAACTTTTTTTGAAATCCTCGTATAATTTTAATAAAAAAAATCCTTTGCTAATGTTTGTGTACCAATATCCTCCCTACTTATTAAATTTGTTACTTCTCCTGTAAATAGTGTTTGTCAGAGCCTTTTTCATATACAGTTTTTCTTGATATCATTTTAAAAATTTGTCTGGTGTAGCCTTTAAGTGACCCGATGGCTTTTGTAACAACTTTTGTTAATGATGTATACAATTTTCCGTTTGGTTATTTTAATATTTTTGGCAAATAATTACTGACAATAGAATAGCTTGAAGCTGATTAAATATTTTTAATATAAAAAAAGGGCCTAACTCAAAACAATTTTTATAGGAGAAGGAATAAACTTAATACAATTTTAAATAATATACGTACACAAACATTGTCAATGAGATTTTTTTTGAAATCCTCGATATAATTTTAATAATCATAAAATTCATTGAAAATGTTTGTGTACCAATACTCTTTCTGTGTTTATTAAATTTGTTCCTTCCCTTGTAAAAAGTGTTTTTCATGAGTTAGAGCCTTTTTATATATATATATAAGTAAGGATACCATTCAATTTCTCTGAAATTAATATTGAAAAAAACTCTAACATTTAGATAAGATATATGACAGATACAAGTGCGAAGAAACTCTGATCTTCGTTTTTACCTTTTATTGGTGTGAAAGCTTAGAGGACAGATTGAAATTTTATTATTGCTCAATATGGCGAAGATACTTTCTTATCTTCTACTTTTCTCTCATGTCAGCTGAGTATATCAAAAATGTCCAACTTAACAACATCCGTTTAATAACTAACCAGCAGTTATAAATGCCAGTTTGTGTTGGATTCGACAGCTATAACGCTGGCTAGCTTTGTTTGGCAAATTATTGCTCGTCTTAAAGCTTGAAACTTTGAGGCAACAGCTTTATACATATATACAAATATACATAGCAAATGACTTTCTGTTGTTTTTGGAGGTTTAAAATTTATGTACACAATATTTAAGGGGACCTTGCCTATAAAAAGAATTTGCTGATTCATATCAAAAACTTTAATATTCTTCTTCCGATCAAAAATTGTCAAGCCGGCATTCTATAGTTTTTTCTAGTCAAGTCTAGGAAAAAACCTCACGACCAAAATCTTGCTTGGTGGTGTTACATTTTAGATTACATCTGAATGGTCCATAGAGCTCATGATTGACATATTAAATCTTTACATTAATCGAAGCGATTTATGATATCGTTCCAGACACCTTTCTTTTACAATAGCTTGAGATTGTATTTGTATTAAAACAAATTTTAGTTTTGCTAAAATCGTCTTTAAAATCTAATCGCCGCGATTGTAAAGTAAACATCCGATTTAAAATTGAAACAAAAACAATTTTGCTTAAATCCTTTTTGAAATCTCACTTTTCCCTATGCACACAGATGCCAAGCTAACAATTTTCAATAGCCGGATAACCTTCGGCATCCTACCGTTTTCTTAATGACCGAATATTTTTTATGACAAAGATTGCCCAATGATTGATGGAAAGCTGTACTTATCGCCAAATAAAGCTTACAAAAATCATTGCGAAACAATAATTAATATTAGTGGTAAACCAAACCGAGCCTTAAAATGTTCAAATCAATCCATCCATTCAATACCATTGAATACTGCTTTTTAAGCAATAATTTAAAAAAAACCTAATCTTTTATCGTCGACAAATTCATTGCAGCTCAAATGATTTCTCAACCTAAATCACAACATTTCCGAACCCTGTTTACAGTGTAACCTTTAACCCGATTGTTTTTTTGAATACGTTTTTTTTTTGCTTTGTCCAACAATTTATCAAACTTAATTTCTTAGATTAACTTCGGCAACATTCAAACCAATATGTGTCCGCGCCACCCCTCAATAGAACGAACTACACCATGCCTCCCCCGCAGTTGGACTCAAAAGACCCACCATATTGCTTGTATGATGCGATGGCATCACTGGTGCCGGTGTGGGTACCGAAGATGTTGGCAAACATTGGAAACAATAATTGGAGCCATAGTTATTGTCCCAATATTGTTGACCCTTACAGTGGAAACGTACGGCGAACTCCAGACGCTGGCCAATATGCAGAGAGTTGCCAAATATAACGAAAGCGAATTTATCGGAGAAGCCATCACAGGAGTTGGGTACATAATTCGCCTGTAAATCGGCAAAGCTACGCCAGCCGTCCAGAGAGTAACGTATGTGTACGGATTTGTTGAAATCGAGATTTCGTACACGGACACTGCCGGTGATGGTGTGATTGATGGTGTCGGTGACTGCGGCATTTTCCAGTGAAACTTGTTTTTCGCGTACGATATCGAGAAAGCTGGCTAAACCTCCAGGCTGTTGGAACAGAGGCATCAGGAGTTTATCGGATCTGGGACCCAATTGTACGGGTGCTTCAGACTCGACGATTTCCAGATCTTCATAGGCGGACTTGGGTATGGTGGGTATTTCGTCAAGGAACGTTTTGATATCGGCCAAATCCAAACCCAATACATCGGCAAAGCGTACGATTTTCTTGCGGCCCGGTGTTCCTGGAGGAGTTTTGCCTGTCTTCAACGACGAACAACGTCTTATTCGTTGGGGTCGACAGTCATCCTCATCGTCGGTTGTGTCCAGATGTGAAGTGTTCAGTAGTTGCGGTTTCGTATCTAAAGCCTGTTCTACAGTTGGTTCGGTAGTTTTACTTTCAGTACTTTCTATGGGAACTTGTGGTTCTGCCACCCGTATCAGACTTTCTTCTATGGGTTGTGGTTCGAGTTCTTTCATTTCACAGACTTCTACTTTGAGGACATCTTCTCCGTTCTCCGCATGGCCATTAATGAGAGTGTGTATCACTTTGCACAGGTTTTCTTCATTTTCTTTGACACTCGTTTCTGTTTCTGTTTCGTTTTCAGTTTCTGGAGCTGTTTGCAGGTTCTTCTTATTCTCCTCTTCCTCTTGTGTAACATCCTGTGATTGTTTTTGCAATTCCTTCAATATCTGTTCCTGGACACAGGCCATCATTTCGCCGCCGTTCGGTTTGTCAGCTGTTGTTGGGGCGTGTACATGACTGTCCGCCTCAATGTCGGGTCCCTCACTAGGCAGTGTTTTTGTCACATCATTGGATATATGCTGAGATTCAGTTTCGGAGGAGGTCTGTGATTCGGTGGAAATGTGGCTGGTATGGCCGTTACATAGAACCGCCTCTGCACCATTCGCCGAGGCTGCATTGGCCGTCGCAATTTTAACAAAGTCCACTTCGTCGCGCTCGATGTGATGGGGCTGACATATGTGAGGTTGTGGCTGTTGATGTTGTAGCTTTACTTGTTTCTGTTGGCTGGTTTCGCTTTCGGAATTTACATCATAATAAGGACCATCGGAGGAACTTTGGGAACTGGCCGCCGAGGCACACGCATAGCCGGACTCAGCTGCCGAATTGTGAGGTGTATTTGAAGTAGATTCTATTAGTCTTAAATATTCACATTCATCGACCGGGCTGCCGGGACTTTCCAATTCACAATCGAAATCAAAGAACGAATCAGACTCGTGCCTCAACGGCTGCAAATCTGTTACGGCCTGTTCCGCTTCGTGACCCGTAACCCAGGTGTTGGGTGTGTCGCCATTTATAATGGGTTCATCCTCCGGCGAATGTTCGCTATCGTCAGTCTGTTGGCGGGGAAAACAAAACAGAACAATTACGATGGAGGCCTGAGATAGCAAATCACAAATTTACCGTACATACCTGTGAGCCTAACGTGCGCAATTTGGAGGATAAACGGCGTGCAAATGCCTCAGCCCGGCCCCTACATGATGACATCCCTAATGTGGGTATAATCGAGATTATGCTGCAGTTATTGGCGTCGGGTGTGGCACTGTAATGTTGTAATGGTAAATCGCCTGGACCGTTCATTTACGTCAGACTTTTAGCAATATTGCGTTGAACTGCAAATGAAGAAAGACCCAAAAAGAAACAAAAATAAATAGAATGTTTAAAAAGTTTACAAATATATTATAAAGTGATATAGTATATTTATATATATACGTGTGCATATCTATATATAAAAATATATGTTTGTGACTGTAAGTATATGAAATCATTGAAATTGTTGACCGAATTTTCATTTTCTTCTTAATTAATATATTTTATGCATTCATTATTAAAACCGATCTATTTTATGTCTGGCTGATACGTCAACAGCCATATTTTAAGTTTTATTTTATGAACTACTTGTGTGGGTTTTAAATCGACAAAGTAAGCACAATTACCATTCAGTCATTATACAATTCTAGCCTATGCGTATGTACAATTTTGAATGCCGTAGGACGTTTGGAACACCGCCAGGATATAATTGTGACATTGTCAGATGGACAACAATTGTAAAATATCGCACAGTGTCATCCAACACAGTGACACACAACAAAGTAAACAATTGTGTATTTTTGAAATTATGGAAAATGTATAAAGATTTTGTTTCAAGTGACAAGCCATGATCAAAAACTATACAGAGGGCAGACGTCCCAAGTCGTTTGCTGATCATTTCCATGAGGGTCGTTGTCCAGGATAGCATAACAGTAACTCATTCATCAGTCGGTTGGCTACAGCATTTTACTCAGGTACCTACAGTTTGTAGTTTCTAAATTATGAATGTATTAAAATTACAATTAAAATCGAAAAAAACCCCAAAACATAGTGTATCTCTGAGGATTAAAAAAATTCAATTTGGAAAGCCTTAAAAGCGAATTTTGCGCAAAATATTGAAATTCAATTTGTATTTTTTTATGTTATGTCCATGTAATTATTAATATATCTAGTTACGAGTAACGTAACGTTGCGGCCCTTGAAGAAGTGCAGTCCAATGTTGCTGTCGACCCATAAATCGCAGCAATCAGTGGATTTTTCAGGGTGCATTGCCAGCTCTTGAACAGTATGTTCCTATTAAGCCAAAACGGTCGACCAAAATAATAATAATTCAATTATTAAATGTATTTCTTTAATTACTTTACACTAATCAACAAATTGAGAAAACTGTTGGAATAGAAAAATGAACATGATAGACTAGCTCGGACAATGTTTGAAAAATTCGCCAGTCTCTATTGTTCTTCTTGGAATGTTATAGAAAAACACGTCTGCGATTACGGTGGTTATATCTTCTAAACTAAATGTTTCTTCGTGGAAAATCAGCAGCATTTTAATAAAAATCGCTTCAGTCGATGTTGTGCCACATGGGGTAGTATAAGATGACGTTGACCTCAAAGTATAGGAAAATGGAGTGTTTTGAATATTCAATTGAGTAATAGTAAATACCTTCGACTTTACGACTAGGGCATGCAAAATTTCTTCTGAAAAAATTTAAGCTTTTCGGACCCATCTTTAAACAGTAAGTCCCGGCCAGTATACAGTACTTATATAGTGGTCATCTCACCGATTTGAGAGACCTTTTCCGAGGACGTAATAAGAGTAGAAGGCTTCTTTTGAGAAAACATAAAAATTTCCTTACCAATCAACCAACGTTTGGCCTTCCCAAATGTCATGGGTTATTTAAGGGGCAATGCAACTAAATGTAAACGTCAATCATCAAGAAGCATGATCAGTTCAACACGTGCTGTTTACTGATACATTTGAAATCGAGAGAAACACGTGCCTCTATCAACACAACCAATTACTGATTACGAAATATTTGGCATATAACTCAAGGGTATTGAAATATTTGCTAACATTTTCTTGGATTTACACGTATTTTTGGGCTTTCCGAATTGCCCAGAACCGGAACTTTCACTTTAAGAAACATTTTCTCAAATTTTCGTAAATTTCAAAAGATGAAATCATACAAAGTCACTCAAACCTCCACACAGACAGAGACAGATTACAGCAAACCTCCCCAAAACAAAAACAAACAAACACCAACGTCATGCCACACCAGCAACACCCAAAAACAGATGAAACCCATGACGACGATCATGATGATGATTAGTAGCGTTCATACCAAAGCAAATGAATAACTAAATAAATAGATAAAACAAAACAATAATAATAAAAAAAGTCGCTCATTTAAGCGCATTTAAAATTATTTGGATAAGAGCCATAAATGCAAAAACAGAAACAAAACAAAAAAACACTAACAAAATATTCTTACATAGAACGAAAGAAATGTGTTGATTTTAAACGCGCTATTCTTAGATTGCAATAAATATAAATAAAAATGCAATTTCGAGAAAACATTTGGAAAGGAAAAAAAAGAACTGAAACGCGACTTTCATCAGACATACTCCTACATTTACTCAGAACGACGAAACGAAAAGCTGAAGAAATCCCAAAAGTCATTTGGGGCCCACAATACCACCCACTCACACATACAGCCACCCACTCATTACCAACACAGACGAAGCCAATGCCAAAGCCAACAAAAACAAAAAGACCCACAGCCGACGGACAAGCACAGATTCTAAATGGGTTGCAACATTTAGTTATGCCCCTGCAACAGCAGATCACCAGATCTCGCATCAATTCAAAAGACGGCGCAGCAAATTCGTGATGTGAATGAATCAAGTGCAACTGAAATCAGTGCTCTCCCTCCACCTCTCTCTCTGTCGCATGCCATTACTTGCGTCGACATCTACACAAAATCTTTGCAAATCATGCATCACTAACTGTACGGGCCCAAACAAAAAAAAATCGGAAGTTGTCGTCTGACGTGCTTTCATTTCCTCCACACCCGGCGATAAACAGATGTTGCAACTCTGCTTGGACTGTCCTAACCCATCCACCCCCACATTGTTTTTGGATTTGGATATACTGCAACAGAAACTGATGTCCGATGAGAGGTTGCTTCTTGTGTCGCAACGGGTGTGTCTACCGCCGCCACACGGAAAGTACCGTTTGTTAGCTTGGTATGTTATTTCCTTACATTGTTGCCAATTTTTCAATCGGAATTAACCTTTTCGGTTTTTCTTTGCACTCGGTTCAAGGCCAATTTTAGATTAATTGGCAAATTAATCTATTTGTCGATAATGGTCGCCATTTGGTCCACCACGTTGTTGCTGCTGGGTCTTTTAGATGAACAGAAAAAAAAAAACATTTGCGGCAGCAAACTGTTTGGTAACCGTCAATTGATTTGCGTTGCTTTCAAACACCAGGTGTCACTGTACTCGGAATATTTTCAATTGTCAACATTTGTACATGTTTTTTTTCTCAGAATGTTTAAATTGTTTGAATTTTGATGAAATTTTAGGGAATTTTTAATATTTATGCTTATGTCTGTAAAACGTTAAAGGGCAAATGCTACAAATATCTTAGTTGGTATTCAATTTTTAGTTTTGAGTGCCTTAATCGTTATTTGATATAAATTCAAATTTAAACTATAGACCAAAGGAATTGATTGCAATAAATTTAAAGAAATTACCCAAATGTTGCTTATACGAAATTGTGTACTATGGGAATAGAAATGATTTTACCAACGAGTAAATAATCAAAGCCGAGACGAGTAGTCTACTGGCATAACTTCGTGGAACCTAGTGACAGACACTTCGAGTGTGCTGAGGATTGGGAAGCAACCTTTCTCCAGATTGTTAGAGGCAGAAGAATCCCCCTAAGGAATGATGTTTATAGAAAATTTGGAGTCATGTTTCTCTATTCGAAATCAAATTTTGATGAAAATGGAAACCTGGTGACAGACACTTCGAGTGTGCTGAGTATTTGGAAGCAATATTTCTCCAGCTTGTTAGCGGCTGAAGAATCCCACGTAGAAAATATGTTTATAGGAAATTTGGATTCATATTCTTTGATCTAAATTCGGAGTCATATTTTTAGTTTTTTTTTTGGATCCCATGGTCGCAATGTCCGATTTGATTCAACTACACACAGACATAGCGTAATTGTGTTCCAGCTGAAGTCCGGCCGAAAAATTTTAACTTCTGCCAAATTTTTACTTATTAAGCCACATTTTTCTCCAACTCGGTATTTTTTCTACATATTCCCGAAACTTGATTTTCTCTATAAAATATAATGAAAAAATTAATATCAAAGCGCACCGATAGGCGAGTTGATAGCGTGCTTGACCATCAGCGTGGGTGTTGTGGGTTCGAGTCCCACCAGAGACTTTGGTCTGTCGCTGCAAAAATCTAGCCATTTGGTCTGTAACACCCGGTTTCGAATATAAATTTACTTTGTATTGTAATTAAGTAAAAATAAATAAAAAGAAAATAATTCCTTTCCACATTTTTGTTTTAAATATTAGTATTTTTTTTAATCAAGACTTAAACACTATCAGCGTGGGGGTTGTGTGTTCGATTCCCACAAGAGGTTTTGGTCTGTCGCTGTAAAAATCTGGCCATAAAAATTTACCTTGTATTGTAATTAAAATAATTCTGGTATGTTAACAAAACTTGAATTAAAAATCCTGGACAATTAATATTAAACAAAAATTCTCTACAATTTAAATGTAATCATACCAACTAATTCAGAAAGTAAAAAATCACTTGTGGTTGTCAAATCACCTTAGGAAAAATTAGTTATGCTGCCCTACGCTTTAGCTCCTTTCGTCAAGACCAACCAACCACCATGAGCCAAACAATAAATGGAACATATTTTTTAAAAACGCATTTAATACATGTTAATTAAAACTATAGCGGGGTTCTTTAAGTGCACAGCAGTTCAGAACATATTAAAGATTATTTAAGAATTGTTTATGTGATATTTTGGGCAATGTTTAGTAATAAAATGTTGATTTCTATTCTTAATTACCATGGTGTTTGAAAGTGATTGTGAATCACAAACAATTTAGTGATTGTTAAATACAGCACAAGAATTTTGTGAACAATAATAACCTCGGCAATAAAATAAAGTCCAGCACATACTTGATAATCGGGAAAAAAATTAATTTGAAGTTCGATTTCAGTCAAGTAAACATAATTATTTTTAAACAAAAACCGCTGGCCCAGCCATTACACGTACAATTAATTTGTGGCACACACATATTGTCTTGGAAACAAAAGAAATAATATCGAAAATCATCTGAAAAAACTGAGGGTCTACATGTGCCCGTGCATGTTCATTTGAAAAATGTCGTCGCCAGAATAAGTTTTCACAACAATTGTTGCAGTAAATAAAAACACAATGTTGCCCTCATAGATCACAAATTGTAAAAGCATTTGGGGAAAAGTACGGACCAACAAATTTGTGTTCATAAATACGTTACCATTTTGTTTTTAGGACTTCAAACATGTCTGATGAATTCCTTATTGAAAATAATGAATAAAATTTAACTTTTTTTTAATACGAATTGAACTATTCTTAATCGAAACACAAAAACATGTGTCGGGGAACTCTAACATTCGTTACTGTCTGTATGTTTCGAATTTCACTGGCAATGAATTTTCTTTGGCCTGCCTGTAGCTAAAATGTGTGTGTGTATGGGTGTATTGTGTTGAGTTTTTCCAACAATCACTGTCCAGTGTAATGACTGGGTAAGGACATAAGAATGAGAAAAATGTTATAGTCGTTTGAAAAACAATGGACTTTTGCTAAAAACTAAAAGGTAGTGTGAGCATGGACTATACAGAGGGCAGACGTTCCAAGTTGTTTTTTGACACATGAGTTCGACTACACACTCTAGATGTCAGTAATTGGCATGGCAATATAGGAAAGGTTTTGAAAGCAAATAATGTATTTTTTATAAAACAAATATTGTTTAAATGCCCTCATGAAAATGTTCAGCGAACGACTTGGGACGTCTGCCCTCTGTATGGCCTTTGGTATGGCGTGTTTTTTACGAGCTTGAGGACTTAAAATGATAACACTACATCGAAATATTTGTGGATATTTTTTTATACTAAATATCTTTTTATTAAATAATTTTATGTCATTTATTTTTTATATATCATCGGCTACGAGTTACATGGTCCATGCGATCAGTCCCACTTCCATTCAATCAGTCCACGGTAGGTATAGTTTACCTTTGCCTGTTTAATAAATTAAAAGAAAGTTTTGTCCAAAAATACAATTAGAAAAAGAATTAAGAGATAAACTTCATATTCTAATTGTGTTATTGGACAACATTTTCATGTTTGCTTTTTATTTATTAAACTTACACAAAGATAAACTATACGAACCGTATTTTACAACTTCCAAAACAAAACAGACATAATGTTTTGGGGCTTGTTTTTTCGTTTTCTTCTTAAAAATATTCCCGTTATTATTAACCGACAAAGAATCGCGGGAGCATCGCATATTCTTCTGCCCAAGTGGTGATCACAATAAGAAGAATCGCTGATCCATCGCATATTCTTCTACCCAAGCGATTATTTTTTCAATCATCGCAGAGGCAACGCTAAATTCTTCTTAATCTGCCAATGATCGCCAGGAAAAATAAAATGTATATTTTTAATAAGAATATAACCAAACAGTAATTTTGTTGTTATTACAGCGGAGAGCAGTGGCGTCAACTTGGCATTTTATTTGGTAAAACTTGGCGATTACCTTTGGAATTGTTAATGTTGCAACATTATCACTCACTCACAAAACGTAAGGCTATGCGAATAATAATGACTGACATATGCGGGATTTTCAATAAATAGGACTTCGGATAATTGAACCTTCTTTCATTTAAACGAACTGAGTATGTACTTCTTGCACAACTATTAAAATACATGTATATATGTAAAATTTAAATTCAATATTAATGAGTTTGGATGAAAATAGACACTTATTTTCATTTGGTTGAGTTGTCTTAAATGTGATAATTTTTTGAGATCTATTGTTTTGTGCAAGTCTTCAGAATTGTCTCCTAAAAATGTTTTCCTAAATAGTCAACAAAACGGTACACCCTCTGGTAATGCTGTTTCACAAGATTTTTGAATACAAAACGAAATTATGATCCCCAAAAATAAATACGTTCCCTCATAGGAAACACTTGACTTTTATGTATTAACGATGGTGCTACGCGTGTATGACTGGGCCCACAATCTATTCTAGAACACAGATTTAGTCATGTCCCATTAACCAACTATAACATACATATCTCTGAAATACTGAATGAAATTCAATGAAATTTTGCAGAATCATTGATCACACTATGAATACTTTTCGTTTTTTTTTTATATCCTATTTCAAAATAAAAAGTTGATGCATTTATTAGGCATCACGTAGAAGAGCATATATTTATTTTTTTTTATTATACAAAAAAAAAATGTTGCGAAATTCCAAAATAAAATTTCGCCATCCATTTGTTAAACAATAGAAGAAAGCTGTTTGCGTGGGTGATTTTTGAATGTCGGTTGTTATTTTCACATACTATAAATTTATTTTTAAAATTCCAAAAAACATTTCTTTCTTTATCTCGTTGTTTTACTTTTTTTTCTCCGTCAATGTGTGTGTTTCTTTTTTTCAAAATTTAATTCAAGAACATATACAGGCCGTATATACATACATACATACATATTTATATAATAACACAAGAAACCCAGCAAATAATATATAAATCATGTGACACCAGCCAGCGGCGATCCCGTGGAAATTTTGAAAATAAAACAACAAAAAAAAAACTCAACACGAGAAAATTTATATTGATAATTTTAGAACAACAATTGAAAACCAACAAACATCTGCTCAAATACATCAAAACGCAAATAATATTGGGAAAAATATTGAAAATAGCTGCAGCTATTTAAATGAATTTTTTTTGGAAATATATATTTAAAATTGTTGTTGTGATAAGAAATATGACAACAATTGCCCTTACCAAATACACATTATTAGCCAACAACTAGCAATTTTTTCGTTCTCGTTAATTTGAAACTGACAGTTGAATGCAAATGACTGATATCTCACATCCTTATAGATAATTGAGGGGCGACTGACTAATTACAACCCACTCAAATGTTTCTATTATTTACTGTAGCGAGACAAAGTTCTGTCTTGTTGATAAAATGAAAATGTTGTTTTGAATCGGTTGATTGCAGTGAAACTATTCTATCTACCTTTAGAATATGATTAATACAAATATATACTAATGTTATTATGTTTATTAATAATACAATATTAAGTACTTGCTAATACGTTAATACGTATGTTTTATTTGGCAAACTAACAGTTGCGTTAATTTTTCATGTACGAAGAATTTCTTGTCTGCCGAGAATATTTTTTAATCTCAGATAACAAAAAAAAAGAAATGTCCATAGAAAAATTAGCGGAAATTAGCAATATAAGATGTGAAATCAATGCACAAACAGAAAACAGTTTGTTTGCCACAACCGATTCATAAGCACTCACATTTGTATATAGAGTGACAAAGTAGTGGCGTGTCAGAAACGAATTGTGTTGCAAACCGAATTGTTGTCATTACCGAATGTTAGTTAGTGCATTGATATTTTCAGTTGCTGTGATAAAATACAGGGGTTTCCAAAAAGTGGTGTTATTTTGCATCACCCGGTATTTCGGTAGCTGGCACTTTTGAAGCTTTTTATTCTTTGACATTTGACAAGTAGAAACTACGCCATTACTAAAAATGGACATGATCGATTCAAGACCTCAAAAATAGAATTCGTGTGGCTATCGTGGACGTAGGGCAGCCACTTTGCGATTGATTATACCATGCTAGTCTTTTATCTTGAGCTGCTACACCTTATCAAATTTATCTGTTCCTCGTACTGATTGCGTATTATTGTTGTTATAATTCAGGAGCTGTCAAGACATATCAAATGGTTTTGCTGAAAACGTCATTTGTTATTACAACGTAATGTGTTATTGTTTTATTACAAAATAAATAATAACAATAAAGAAACACTATATTACAGAAAAAAAACACGATTTTCATCAGGAAAAAATGTTGTGCCTTCATTAAAGAAAAAAATTCACATAATTTAAGTTGTGATATCAATTCGCTTGCTTTACTAAAAGTCACCAGAACCACAAAGCGAACGAAAGAACGTAAGATTTTCAGAACAAAGTCGGAGCCCAATAACTTTTTAAGCGAATGAAAATGTCAAAGCAATACAAGGAGTTTTGTCTTTCGTTGCAAATAAACATTAACCGATAATCCCTTCGAGTTGAAAAAATGAGTATGTGGCGTCGTCTATGGGGGATCGGAATCCTCATCCAAATGCGGTAAATGCAATTGGTGTAGAAAATACATTTGCATTACCCATCGTTTGCCCTCATGGCTACCAGCACCACCAGATCATTTATCAGGTCCCGTAACCGACTTCGGGGAACTTCAATCTCCTCCAAAAATTATTATAATAAAAAAAATCAGCCCCTAAATATTGTTTGTTTACATTTGACGCGAACTTGACAAATTTGCGACTATTTTCGGAATTATTGATCTGGCAACATTTTCACTCACTCACAAAACAGTCAAACGATAGTGAGTCGCTTTCAATACCTAAATAGTCTGTAAACTAGTGTAATACTAATAAAAACTAATAAAAATAAATAAACGAAAGCATATACTAATATTAGCAAATAATTACAAATCAATGAACCGTTAATGATTAGAATTAATAACAAATTATTAAACGAATTATGCAGTTAGAGATTTATTTACGTACGTTTAGGTTTAGAAAATACTTCAGATGTCAGTTACAAAGGTCATTTATTTTTTGTTTTCATTTCTAATTTTGATTATTAGAAATATTTTTATTTTTACACTTCTCTCTAATATTTTAAAATTATTGACTTGATTTTAAACTACGGGCAAATCACCCAAAAAAAAAAAACAAATAAACACGTTAAACACAATGATATTTAAGAGCCCGGCGTCTGTAATTGAACTGATTTGTTTTGATTTTTTGTCTTAAACAAATGTATTTCAATATTTGTCCCATGTGTGTCTGTGTGCATCGCTGTTGAGCTTGATAAGCGAGAGACAGCGAGAGTGATATGTAGTCGCGTGTAAAAAATGCATTAAAAATCGCATTTGATCGTAGAGACATTGCAACAAACCTCCCATAGCAGAATGTATAGACAAACACTTATTTTGAAAATACTCGCGGAAAATGCATCCATGCGATACGTAACATTGTCTAAAATTGAGAATTTGTCATTTGAGGTCTTGTAGACACACACAGACACACACACCCATACATATAGGATCCTATGTGCATCTGTAGATCGGTATATACGCAGATGCCACAGATAGATTTCTGACGCCAGATACGATTTGTGGTTTTTGTGTTATTCGTTTTATTGATTTTGTTTCTCGCAGCTTCTTAAGTTCATTGCAGTAAGAAACATGTGTTGATTACTGGTTCGATTAACTGGGGGGGAAAAATACTGCAGTAAAAAAAATCCATCAGATGCTCATGAAAGATCGCAAGAATTGAACCGGAAAACGTTCATTAGTGCTGCCCTTTTGCTGTTGTCTCTTTATTTTTTGCAAATGTCGAGAAGATTGTGTTTTTATTTTTGGTTGAACAAATATGTATTTCAAATATCAAAAGTTCAACCTCAAACAAGGCAAACTTATACATACTTATTTCCCTTAACATTCCAGGGGAACTGCTCTCGAATCGGTGAGCTGTGTACGATGTAATTTGTATACTCACTGGCCCATCGAAGGCTAATGGCTTAGAGATTACTCTCTGACTCGTAAAGGATACATGTTCAAAAGGGGTTTGTCATTTTTATTATATAACATGATATAACAGAAAGCAGCCCTCGAAAATCGAATGACCCTACAGCACTCTGTAAATTCGATATAATGGATCGGCTTTGTTTCACTTAGAAGCCAGACTTACCGCAAATGGAACCTCCTGATAACACACAGATGACATCATAGAGTCCCCCAGCAAGATTAACACTCTAACCGGCAAGACCGCTCTGAGGATGCCTTCATTAATTGTGTTTAATTTTGTTAAAAATATTTGTTTGTGCATAATTGGCAAAAAAAAACAGGTTGCAAGGATTGTTCAGCATTTCTGTATGAAATATTTTTATGAAATTAAACACAATTATTGAAGTCCGTCTTAGGGCGGTCTTGCCGGTTAGAGGGTTAAAATAAATACAAACACCGCGTGGCCCATCTAGTGTTTTTATGAGAATTTAATGGCCGTAGCCTAGAGTCTGCGACTCAGACCTGAAATATTAACCCAGAGCAGACCGGACGGGACAACGATAACAAACAAAACTGTCTCATCTGGAGATTGGAAAAAAACTCAAGGGGTCTTCAAACGCCAATACAACTTGAGAGAGTGACAGTTTGAGCCATTTTACTTTTAAAATGTCGATTGAAACGACATTTCGTTTAAGGGTGATCGCTACAGAGGTATGATGAACTATTTGTTGTGGTCGACGATTGAAGACATGGACTTGGCCAATCTTCGGTTTCAGCAGAAATGGGCCCATCGTTATTTTGGGCGTTATTTGGGAACTGTGACTGCAAGATTTCACCATTTTTGTAGTGAATTTTAATAATTTCAAGGCGTTGTTGATGCGTGTATCGTTCCATTTTTTTTGGTAATGGCGTAGATTCTACTAGTCAAATGTCAAAGAATAAAAAGCTTCAAAAGTGACTGCTACCGAAATAGCGGGTGATTCAAAATAACATCTCCTGTTGGAGAACCCTGTGCAATGTACCAGCAACGGGGGCTATGGTTCCCCTGGAAAATTATCTAGTTACGTCTATGGCTGACAGCCTGACAGATGAACGAAATCGTCTTCTCTAAATAAAGGAAAAGTTTGCTCTTTCCGAAAAATTGATTTCTGAACGTCAGAAGATTTCTAGAAGACCCTGTTAGACTATTAATTTCGATTATTACACTTTAATTATTTTAATTGAAAAATACTCAAGTGTCGAATAAAAAAAAACAGAAAGATTGAAATAACACACACACACATATCAAATCATCACGTTTGACAGTCTCATCATTGACGTCGCCGTCGACGTCTATGTTGACCGCCGCCTCATTCATCATTATCATAATTGTCACATTGAAAATGACAATGATGATGAAGATAATGATTATCATCTGCCCACAAAGGCATTTATTTAGCCCAAAGACTTTTCACAATCAAACAACAAAATGAAATGAAACGTATTTTCTCACATTTTCGGTCATTTTCCCACAAATACTACAACAACGATAACAGCACTTTTGCGTTTCTGTGTTTTTGTCTGCAAATACGTAAACTTTGCAGAAATGTTTTTTTTATATATTTTATTTTTTTGTTTTGTTGTTTTTTCTTCTACAGTTCGGTGTGTGTGTGTTGTCTAATTTCGTCAGCTCCTTTGCTATGTGTGTGTGCGTGAGATGGTTTCTTCTTCTTCCCCTGCAAACATTTTTGAGATTTTTTGGCGATGATTTGTTTGGCGATGATTACGCGATCTTTCTCAGGGAATAAAAATCGCCAAATCATCGCCTACGCCTTACAACTAAGCGATGAATATGCGAGCGTAATAAAGCAAGTCAAATTTTTTTCTAAAAACACTTAAATGTGAAAACAATTTTGATGACGTTTACGATGTGAATCGCGCGCCATCGCCTACGCCTTGAAACTAAGCGATGAATATGCGAGCGCACATAAGTAGCGGGAAATCTTCCTCACAATAGTTTTTTTTGTTGCATTTTTTATCGTTTAGAGTTGAGTCATCAGTGTTTTTTCATAAGTTTCGATGGATTTTTTTTTTGTCTTGTTGTTTTGTTAATGTAACGGGAAAATGAATATTTGGTTTCAAGGGCAATTAGCAAAATCATTTAGTAAGTGACAGTGATCTGTGAAGGGTGTGTAAAAAATTCATAAAAATGTTGTCAAACAAGGCTTTACGGTTGAAAAGTAAGAGGGAAGCATCCAAATTAATAGCGAAAAATGCAAGCTTAAATGAAATAGACACAACTAGTGCAGAGGCCGCGACAATTGATATTTTAGAAAATAGTTCTACCCAAACAGTGCATCGTTTGGTGAACGTTGAAAATGTGGTTGAATTAAATGTTAACGTTGTTGAAGAAAATGTGTTGCCGACTGAGGAAACTCAGAAAGTAAAGGGACGAAAACAAAGCATACCATTGAAAATATGTATTTCATATCCCTTCTCAGAGGTTTGTATTTTATACGATTTTATAACATAAAATATATTTAAACAACTTTTCTTAAATTTTACAGAAGTATGGCAACAAAAGTTTAATAGCGCCGACGATTCCATTGTCAACCACGTTCTGCAGCAACATTTCGTGCATGCTAACGATCGCCTCGCAAAACGAAAGGACCACAAATAAATATTTTTTTTAATAATTATTTTTATTTTTAATAGTTATAGTTTTTTATATTTTTAATGTAACTGAAATATTAATTAATGAAATGCATTTAAAATTGTTGTTAAAATGAATGAATACTCTGTCATCCTTATTTTGATCCCATTACAGATTCGCTAAATGCGAATCGCGGGCGAAACGCTAAATGCGAATCGCGGGCGAATCGCTAAATGCGACTCGCGGGCGAATCGCACACGCGAATCGCGACAGGCACACAGGCGATCGATATGGCGAATCGCCTAACCATAATTTATTGATCGCACGCGATGTATCGCCGCGATATTACACAACTCTTCGGCGATTCGCGCGCGAACAATAGGCGATGGAAAATGTTTGCAGGGTCGTTTATTCCTTTGCGGCAAGTGCTGGTTACGAGTGTTTTCTTAAACTTTGCTCTATTTTCATTGTCGACACATTTTCGGTTATGGCTGTTTGCGTGTGTTGTCACTCTGTGTGTGTGTGTGTGAAAGTATCGTGTGTGCATGACATTCTCTTTGGCGTCCAATGTCATACAAATATAAATCGTATTCAATACTCGTACAACAGACACGCGCTTGTTTTAATCGCTCCACTTCATTCGTTCATTCGTCTTTATCAACACAGTCACCACCCGTCCACCCACCCACACAAGCACACTGACACGGAAAATGCGAATTAATGTTTTTCCCCCCCTCATTTTGTTTGTATAGAAAATTCGGGCAATGTCGGACAACGAAAATAATTTTTTATTTTTTTGTTTTTTTTTTTGTTATCACTTTAGTAAAGGCAGCATATATTTCGTGGACGCAAGATTAGAATGAATGCCAAAAGAAACGAATATGCGCACCCTACGCACCTTATTTCGTCATAATGTCGTGGTGATGTCCTCAAAGAAAACTCTCTGTCAATGTTAATGATGGCTGGCTGCGATTTGGCCTGTTTGTCGTCATTACGTTTTTTTTTTTGACGAATATTAAAGTGATCTAATATTCATTTTCATCATGTGATTGTTGGATATCCGGCATGTATTTATACATATGTATGTATGTATATGTAGGTATGGGAACGTTTGAATATGTATATGCATATTAGACTGGGTCATGGTCAAACTGCAAACATATTTTATAATAACCGAAAGAATGCGTTTGAAGACTTTTGCGAAAAAAAGAGATAAACACTCTTATACTAAAATAAAGTTAATTTCATGTGTGAAAAAGAGATGGCAAGTATATTTATTTATTCATTCATATTGTAATACTAAAGCCTTCAAGGTCAAACATTGTATTACATGGCAAAAACAACTGAATAGAAAGTTAAAACATATACAGTCGATTCCGGTTATAATGTATAACGAACACTCTCTTGCGTCCCAAGAGTTTTGCTTCTACCCTGGATATAACGAACTTCGCTTATAGCGAGTCCCTAGGAATTCGTTATAACCGGACTCGACTATACTATGATTTTTAAATGATTGGCTCCCCAGCCGTAATTACATTAAGACAAATTTACAATTACAAAAAATTTAGTCCTGACCAGCAACGAAAAGTATTTTTCATTCTCATTTAAAAAAATTCTCACTATTTACAAAAAACAATGTCAATGCTGACAAAAATAGCTAAACATTTTTAAACGGAACTTATTATTGTAGTGAGAAAAAAACTCGTAGTTCATAAGGCAAATAATTCCAACAACACGTACAACGAATGACCTTTCAAACGTTTGAAGTGAAAATTCTGGGTATAACAATTTGTATATTACGGATTGAGAGAGAAAAACTGACCAGACCAGGTGGTCTGTATTTATCAAAATTCCTGAAAGAAATTCCCAAAAAAAGCACAACATATTCAGAAATATGTTCACGTCACGTAACAAATCTAACAACGGTATTAAAAGACAGCTTTAACTTCAAAAAAATAAAATCGAATGTACCAGAGATAACTTTCAGTCCATATCGAATTTGTGGCATTAAAAGGACATGAGCTAACCTAGCTTTAATCCAAGATGGTAAGTTAATATTAGTTGAGCATAGCCTACGTAAAATACTATAGATTCAGCAATGAACGGAATCTATATGTGGCGGAATACATAGTTTCTTATCAATTATAATACCAAGACATTTATCTATTCAATTCGGATGTATATCCCCCAAACATAATAGCCTTAGTCCCCGTGGGGTTTATCACAAGAGAGTTACGATACGTCCATTGTTAAATGCGGTCAAGGCATTATTCATCAGAAAAATCTCTATCAGTACTAAAAAGGAGTAAAACGTCATCTGCAAACAAATGTAATGAACACATATCATCATGTCGACATTCAGAGACTATATAGAATGAACAAAATCGAAATTATGTATTTTCGTTTCTGAAATGCATAATAAAATACGTCTACGAAAATTATTGGAAGGAACAGACACAGTATGCATTCTTAAGCCCACCCTACACCTGCATACATGTTGGTCTCACATTGCTGTTTGACGAATATATTTGATAGTGTAAGGTGCTGTTGGATGTTTGAGATAGTATGTTGGACGAATATCAAAATTTCTTCGATATTTGTGTTGGTCAAACATGTCAAGTGTGTTTTACACTACTGTTGACTGGGGCAAAGACAAAAGTGGCAATCACTAGCCATAGTCATTATGAGTATAATAACTGTGACATATAAAGGTGGAAGCAACAGAAATGATAAGAAAAGCCATGACTGCCAATGACTACAAAGGCTCTGACTATCAACGATTCAATACGTTGGCTGACGCCATATATTAAAAAAAAGTTATCAATGTGACAAAGGTGTTTTTTTGGTTGAATAATGAATTAGTTGAATAATGAATGGCTGAGCCATCGTACTGGGAGATCCGCGATTGATGTTAAATTCTAGAAGATAAAATCCAAAGAATTATCCAATGTTAACGAAAATACTTATGTATGTATGATTTCACAATGTGAACATCTCTGTTATAAATAAATGCAACCCAAAATTTTCTTCTCTGCATGTACATTCTGTAAACATACTCGCATCGAAGTGTTATAAATCAAAAATAGCTAAAAGAAATAAAAGTCGTTGTCAAAGTTCCCATTAACGATTAAACGGACTTGGGTTTGCGATACTCAGCGAATAAAAACTTTTTTTTTTTGGTGAAGAAGCGATTGACATTTCATGTATATGTATTTAATTTCCAGCCATCCACAGATGCATCACTCTTTGTAAGTGATCGCATAATTATCGGATAACGTTTGCCGAACGATCTGCACTTGATTTTGTCGAATTCGAATAGTCTTAAGCCAGTTAGGCATCGTGTAGGACCACTAAGCACGACACGTATACATATCACTCAAATATACACTTTTTTTTGGCGGGGTTGCATGTATTTTGTCATAGATACGGATAAGCCAGAGTCACTGGACGTCTGTACCGACAAAGCAGTTACTATAATCGAAAGAGTGACTATAGTCAAAATTTTTTTTTTTTTTTTTTTTTTTTAATAATTTATTTAGCATACATACTTTATTTAGCATACATAATTGGACTTTCACTTAGTCGAGGTCTACATTTTGTATGAAATAATACTTTAAACTTGCTATTCAATAGTAAAAAACTACAGAATACTTTCAGTAAATAACAACGGTAGGTTAAGTCCTACTCCAAACCCCACCTTCTAACCTCTAAGCTACGTACACTCTGGAGAAAGGAAATACTTCTCTATCTTGAAATTGTTTCCAAATTATTATTTCTTTCTTATTATTTATCGTCATACAGTCGCAACTGTTGATTCAAAAAATGTTCTTCATAATGAAAGACATCAACAGCGGTTATCATTTGAACTGGTAGTTTTCATTGGGTGTAACAAACAATCGGAGCATGTCTCGTATTTGCCTAAATATAGTATATATCGTGTCCTTTTGTAATTGTATGGCATCGGTAAATTGGCTTTGGCTTTGAATTTAAATTATCTAAAAGTTTTTCTTTTATATGCCGACACTAGCCCAGGTGACCGGCATATTTACTTTGCCCGAACTAAAATCAATAGATTTATTTAACTTTGTATCATCGTTGGCTGTTCTTGATTAATTTCACTTTCATTTATTTTTCAAATTCAATTGTATTCGAATCGCCTGAACTTTACTTTGTTTCTTTCATTTTTGCTGTTTTGACAATTTCATCATAACTACTGGCGGACAGACAAACAGATTGAAATGAATGGACAGAGAAACGGAGGAACTTGCCAAGTGCTGCCTTATGGACAATGTTTTTATGCTCACATTAATTGAGCATTTTTATTTGTTGAGGAGGAGACAGCAACAACAAAAAGTATAATTTTTTCTTTATTAATACCACGATATGTCGTGGCATACAATAAATTAAAAAAAACACACACAAAATACAAAGTGGCACGTTATGCTGATGATGTTGTTTAGTTGGTGCGATTGCCTGTGGGTCTTTGGACCAATGATCGAGGCAGACCAATTGTCTTGTTTAAATTAACTTAAATGTTTATATGTATCGACCATTTTTTTTTTATTTAAGAATAAAAACAAATCTACTACGTGTAGACGCAGACTTTGTTTTGCCGTTCGTATTTTTCTTCAAATGATATTCCATTCATTTGACATCCATACGAGAATACAGCCGTGCAGTCTATGTACATACATACATTTGTGAGGTCCTCATTTCATTCAAATCCCCGCAAATGAATTACGTTCAGTTTATTTTCACTTCGACGAATATTCATTTCTATTCTTTTTTTTTCTCTTTTTGTGAACAAATTTTTCCATGAATTTTGGCAATATTTGTTTGGGGTATGATGCTGATGAGCTAACATCGAATATTATCTGCAGCTGCCGCTTGGTGTTAGACAAACATTCATAGAAACATTTATAATGGTCTAGATAGCAAGCTTTTCTCTTGTTTTTTCTTTTGTTGTACCCTGCTGTGATAATCCCTTAAGACTTATTTTATCGCTTCACTATAAAGTGGGATTTTCCACTGAAGCTGCTGGGTAACAATTGATTGACTTTGTCATTGGGTTGTTGCTTAGATAAGCAGCGGAGTTAACATTGACACATTTTCCATTTGAAAAAAAGCAAAACAATCAACTTTCTTGGTGGCAACGACAATCTATGGGACTTGCTATTTGCACATAAGCCATAGTTGTCCTCCGGCGGGTGTATACTTACTTATCTCCCTTAACATTCCATAAAGGAACAGACGGGGAACTTCTCTCGAATCAGTGAGTTGTGTACGATATAATTTGTACTCACTGACCGGGACCTACTGTTTAAAGCCGACTCCGAACGGCTAATGCCGTTCTAGAGAAGTTTTACATGGCTTAGAGATTGCTCTCTTACTCGTAAAGTCGCCAACATTTACAAGGTGGAAACATCTGCCGAAAAATGTTTGATGGTCTTACCCGGTTTCGAACTCGGATTCTTCTGTGTGATAGTCGCACACACAGCTTAACATTCAACGAAATGTTTTTATTTAATTTTATGGGTATTTGTTAGGTTGAAAATTTCAAAGTCAAAATTCGTAAAATAAAGCAGAAGTTGTAGAAAAAACATTTATTTTCAAAGACCTTCAGAGGTTGGATATTTTTGCTTTTTCGATAATGATCACTGACTTTCCCTGTTATCCTACAAACAGAGTTTCTTGAAGATGAATGGATATATTAGGAAATAATTGAAAAAGATTTTTTAGGAAAGAAAAAAACATTTCAAAATTCATCGCATATGACTCTAAATGAATATATAACGTTAAGACAGAAATCATCTTTCAAACAAAACAAATGAACCCGATATCTACACTGCACTCGTAAGAAATAATGTCCCATCTCAATTTTGGTAGTTGTGAGATATTTAGCGTTTACTTTTTATATTTTGATAGCTTGAAGTTGAAGTTGATAGCTTTACACAAAAATCAGAATTTTATTCACGATTCCGAACGTGGCCTGAGCTCAATTATGCAATTGTGGCGCTACTGATGTTCTTTCTTAGGACGGCAGTATGACCGTTTTTTTTTTTTTCATTAGAGATAATAACTTTGTAGTCTATAAATTTACCCAAATTTCACATCAAATGTTTTCCGAACCAAAGTAAATAGAGCAAAACCGGAATGGGTTCTAGAAAATTCATTATTTTTTCCTTCTAGATCCGTTTTTGATATATTTTTGATCGAAGAATTGTTACTTATTTTTGAGCACTCACTTTTGAGCACTCACTTTTGAGCAATTCAAAACACTATAACAATTTGTTCAGTGAGCCAAAATTGCCTTTACATCGGAACTGAATTAATAAAATTATTAAAGAAATAAAACCGAAATGATACGGCGAAGGTTAATACATATTTGATAGAAGTTGCCCGTATGTTCCTTATTGAATGAGAAGTGTTGGTAACTGAGCCTCTTAGGCCTTATACTATTCCGCCCACAATCAGTTCGAACCCCTGAACATTTTTTAATATGTAATTTAAGTTGCTGTTTTTGTATTTTTTTTGTTCTGCTATTGTTTCAAAGAAATAAAACTTTTAGCTTTAAGGAAACAATAAACATTGTCTCAAAAACATCGATTTTTAAATAAACATAAAAGCAAAAACTGAAAATATTAGAAAACGGACAGGCGTACGAACTGATGTTGGTGGAGTAGTATAGTGGGATACACATTTTGAATATTCCAAAGCCGAATACCGAGGACGTTCTAATAGTGAATTGTAAGCCGAGTTTGTTTTTTGGTGATCCAACCTAAAACTATTACGAGCTTGAACGTGTTGTGCGAATGGAAAAGGGAACCTCGCAATCATTTCATGAAATGTTCCTTATTTTTATGAAATACTTCATATACCATACAAAATTTGTTCTAAATTAACAAAATAAACAAAGCGTAATGCAAAATCAATAACTACGGGAAATGCTAATTATATTGTTTTTAGTTGTCCATGTTTTTTTTGGTGAAATATTCTTAGAATTTCCACTCGTACAAATCGAGGGATTTATATTAGATCCATAGATTCTTGATGAAATATTATTAGAATTGTCTTTAGATTATATTTCTGCTAAAGGTTTTGAGTTTTGTTGTCTACAAAATGAGCTAATACTCATTCGAAATGCCAGTCGTCTTAACCCTCTAACCATTTTTTTAAAATCTATATAGGGTTAGGTCCCACTGATCAATTCTCAAAGGCCGCACACACCTCGTCCATTGGATAAGTGGCCACACTACGAATCAAACGGTCTTAAGAGAATCTATGCCGGGTTTCTTCTACAACTATCCACAATTTGTAATCTAGGTCTGTCAGTCTAGGTCTGAGTCGTTATAGCCTTCTCGACCGTCGCAGAATTATCATGAATAGTCCACGGCTGATTAGGATAACACCCAAAATGGTTTATTTCTCGCAGAACGACAAGTCGGTGCGTATTTTTCTGAATTCTTCATGTGATGGCTTTACCGAGTCCAAGCTTTTTGTCGACGGCGCCACGTGTATTTGACTTATCTAGTCTCTTTAAAAAGTCTTAAATATCATCGAAACTATCACTGATATTCTATTAATGTAATCATTCTATTGTTGAGATATTCCAATAGTTAAAAACTTTTTTCAATCGATTATGTATGTAGTTTCGGTTAAGTGTAAACGCAATTGATGTCGCTAATCTCAGCGACTCCCGATACACAGGTATCCACGTTTCGGGGTGGGAAATACGTCTATCCATACCTTAACTGTTGTATATCCTCTTCTCTATTGCATTTCATAAGGGGCATATCATTATCAATAAATCACGAACTTAGAACAACAAGGTTCCAACTGCACCAAGGAAGTTTTGAGAAAACTTAACATCAGTGTGTAATATGTTATAGTTCCTTCCTAGAGAAGACTATACAAGTCCGATTGAAATTGGCACCCCCTTACCGGTGTAGGGTAATTCGTTGACCAAAAATTAAATATTACCAACGTTTTGGCATTTCTTTTGACGGAGACGGAAAGCAACATGCACATACAATACACCCCTATTGTGTCACTTTAACTATTTCGTCACTTTTAATTAAAATCCATATATTTAGCACAAATACTAATGCGTGTTTAGTACACGTTTGCCCTTGTTTGGTCATATTTTGATTAGCGCTTTGTTTTGATCTGTTACTTTATCACTTATTATGCTAAAAAAAAACCCGCTTCGGTGTTTTTCTTGTTTTTTGCTTTTGGCACAAGGATGATGGAATCAAAATAAACTATGAAAACAACGACAAAAAACAACTTACTTTTGTTTGTTATGTTTTAATGCTTCGCACCAGCACACGTTGTTCGCTCTCCTACTATCTCTCTCCTTTTCGAGGGGGGTTGAGGGTGGTTGTTACTCTCTCACCCGGTCAAACTCAAATATTATGTGAGTATCCTTTTAATTGGCGCGGGGTATGTTCCGTAGTTTACTCTCATTCAATGTAACACTCTCCCTTATCGTGTTCCCTACGTGTGTCAATGATAGTGGAGCTTTTGTTGTGATTTTATTTTTTATTTTTCCCCTATGCAAAATATTTTTTTTTGTTCTCTTGCTGTCAGCTCCTAGTTGATGATGTAGGTGGGTGGTGTTCTTTTTGTTGTTATGGTCGGCCGTTAGAAACACACGCGTGCAATCAAGATGTTGTTGGTGGGACCGAAGAGCAAGAACTTTGAAAGTGGGTGTTTTTAAATGATTATGGGGGGATTTTCTGCGTGTTGTACACCGTCTTCGTCACAATGTCATTCAACTCTGACTGCTCCTTTTTCTATTCTTTTTGTTTTACTCTTTTTCTGAGGGCTTTTTAAAGGCAAATATCTGCGTGTAAGTTATCATCGGTTCGATTTGCGGGAAGGGTAAAAGATATTTTTACTTTCTTGAAATTTCTATTAAAAGAAATTTAAAGAAAAACTATATGGTAGTGGTAAATGTAATTTGGGTTCCAGAAGTTAATTTTCCGCAAGTAAGGGTATTTCTTTTTTACGTTTGTAAATGTTATTAGTTCTCCTTATTAGTTTTTTCGAAGAAGATTAGATAATAACTTTTTCTCTCTTTTTTTTGTAAAATTTTCGGTTACTTTTTGTTTTGAATATTTTTGTTATAATTTTTTCAAATTTCGTTTTTCATACAAAGATATGTTTGTTATATATTAAAAAATAATTTGATTTTCTTTAGGTATATGTTTCAATAAATTGCACTTTTCCTTAATTGCTTAATTTTTTTGTGTTAACGATTATTTTTCTATATTTTTTTCATACAAATTTTAATATTTCGTTGAAAAAAAAAATTTGTTTAAAAATTATTCCATTTTATAACTTCTTTTTTACTTTTTTGTTTTGTTTTATCGGGTTGCTTGATTTGTTGTAATATTGTCATCCACCGTGTTTATTTGGCCGTACGTAGTCTCGTAGCCGCCCGCCATACAAATGTTACAGTGGCCCGTACTGTGAATTCTTACTGTTCCGTCCGTAGTGTCTTTGCGTTTTTTTTTTTGGTGTTCGTGTATACTTCTGCTCAATATTCTCTGCTGTTCTCCTCTGTTCTGCTGTGTTCGCTCTGTCGTTGTGTGTCGGCTGCTGTTGTTGTTGTATTGTGTATTATTTGGCTGCTCTGCGCACACAACAGTGTCATTCAAGGGCATTGCAAGGTCGTAGTGCTGTGTATATTTTGTCATACTTTGTTGTATACTCTTCGGTTGGATTGGCTTTGGTCGTCGACGTCGTCAGCCAGCCAGCCAGTCATTCATTCGTTTGCTTGCTCCCTGAGTTACACCGCCGGCACCACCTCCTAACATAGCCACCACCACCATCATCGGCATCAGCATCATCATCGTCGTTGTTCGCTGCTGGCTGGTGGGTCCCCTGTCTGCCAAAAACAAAACCGTGCAAAAGTTTTAGAAAAGCAGTACAAAAAGATCATCATTTCTGTTTGACCCGCACATCGAATAGTACGTGCGGCGTTGTCTCCCAATGCCTTGTCAAGAATTTTCACTTCAGGGAGATAGAGAAGTTGTAGCTACATTAACATTTAATTAACTTCAGTAACAGCTGATTGGGTGTACAAGAAAACAAGACTTCAATCAGGTCCTTTTTTGTGTGAATGAAATGCATCAGCTGTTATTCAGTATAATACAACTTTCACTTGCTTTTCTTTATAAACAATCAAAACAAACCAAAAGTGACCGCGAAAATTTTTAATTTCTATATTTGATCTTAAATGTCTTCAAAAATATGAAAGATAATTTGTCACTGTTATGTATTTTGTCTTCTAGCAGATACACAAATGTCGCATATCATAAAAATAAACGGCGCTAATTAGGACTGGCGAACTTCCAAGTACAAAATCCAGTATGGAAAGCTAATGGTGGTTGGGGTCATACCATAGACAACGTTCGTGTTAAAGATGGTCAGCTTGGTGGCGACCCTTTGTATGGGAACTATTCCAAAATATGGACAGTCACCAGAGGACTACACTTTAGTTAATGGAGAAAATATCAGTAACCTTCAAAATGACAAAAATTTAACTTGTGGATGGGGGCCGTGGCATCAAAAATCGTCCCTGCACTCTTATTTGGACTATACGAGTTTCGGCCCATGTCGAAAATGACAGGAAATGTCACATACAATTAATTCGATGTTGAGGACAACATTTTTCTTCTGCAGCGATTTCCGTCTGCACAAAATATGAACAATTATTTTAAAAAAAATCGGAAGATTTTTCTGATTGATCATAACGTTCTGTATAAAAATTGCAAACACTTGGGATGGCATGGTGAAATTTCACAATGTCTCTTAGTAGTCGGTTTGGTATAGCACCAAATCTGATGGGAATCGTATTTATACAATCGGGAGGCATATTTATATGACGGCTCCTTCAAAACATGAATCGATCTGTTCTTTTTTTTGGGCAAAACTACACTTTATCCTGCGTAAGCCTGTAATAAATGGCATCCCCTTAAAATCAGCTCTCTAGGAACCCAGAAAATATACCAAATCATGTATATACGCCATCTTAGGGAATTTAAATAAGGCTGAAAAATATGAAAAAATATGGGTAAACTTAAATCGCAAAAGGATGAATTAAATATCACTTTTTTACATTGTGAAAAAAATAAATGAAATCGTAAACATACGAAGTCTTGACATAAAATCTAACTCATATTAGGGCTTGTCACTTTTTACATTTTTTTCGAAGTTAATTTTATAGGGTTATCCATTTCGTGGTTTCAAAAGTATAGGGCTGGAATTCGACATCTGTCAAAATAAGTTGTTAAACCAATTTCTTTTCTTTTCAGTTGGAAGTCTGACATTGACGAAAATGGATCGTTTAACTATCACACAACGCGTAAAAATTATTAAAACCTACTACAAAAATGGTGATTCTGGCACAGCCACATTTCGTGCTTTAAGAGTAGATTATGGTTTATGGTTATGAAGCACATTTATCACTCGGTGGGTATGTTAATAAACAAAAATTGTCGTATTTGGGATTCTGAGAATCCTCAAGTAATTGAAGAGAGGCCATTACATCCACAAAAAGTCACTGTTTGGTGCGCTCTTTGGTCCGAAGGTGTGTCATTTAATTAATGTAGTGTTCCACACATAATGTCTACGTTCAAACTTTATAATAAAAAAGAAATATCATGAACAAAAATAGTTGATATGTGTTTTATTTACGTTTACTTTTAAAAAGCAAAATGGATAACAGTTTATATACCATGTAGTGCATAAGAAAATGTGCAGATTTCCACTTTTCCCGAATCGTTAAAAATCATGCGCACCAAATGCAATCTCTGTAGCTCAACCACATATTTTAAATATCATTTTTTAATTTTGTGATTATTTCTATATTTTACGTCGTTATGCAATTTCCTACATTATCGCCCTTTATTAACTGAGCTCCCTCATCTTCCTAGTTCCCCTATGAAATTTGTGCAAGAACTGTCCCCTAAATCTAGACCACTAGGTCTTATTTGGACCTTGGCCACCAATTGTGTTAATGATATACAAGTTATTATATAAACTCTAAAAGTGGACGTAATGGTTCATTTGTATGGGAGATAGAGGTGTGGATATGTGCTTCATTTGCGATAGAACTAGGTTAGTAACATTTGAATTGATGCTTATGCCAAATTAATTCATTTCATTTATTTACATTCATGAAGTAATCTATCCTATGGGCCTTATATGGTTACAACTGACTTCAGTACAAAAATAAAAACATTATAACTCACAGAATAAACTACTTAAAATAATATATAATCTACTATGGTTTTATTCTACAAAACGACTACACAGACTTGCTGGTTTCGAATTAGCCAACGTTAAAATCGCTAGACTGGAACATAACTTAAGAGAAGATGCGAGATATGTCAATATCCACACATTAATGAATTGATTTCATCGTAATCTTAGTAAACTAACGTAATCCTTTTTAAGTTAAAAATCCAAAAATCAAATTTATAAAGGTTTTTGTAATTTTTTCCTTCCATATAAACATAAAATGATCTCATACACATTGTTAAAAAAAAAACATTATAATTATAATGTAGAAAAGGAATTTAAATTTCTAAGCTCTTTTTCTTCGCATGCTAACTAAATTAAACTTGAGTGATATATTTAATAAAGCAAAAATTGAAATTGAAAAAAAAAAAACATTATAAACATATAAATATTGTAGTTTAAATACAATACTTATTAAACTAATTAGAATTAAATTTGAAAACTAATTTATCACTGACTGAATCAATAGTCTTTAGAAACTCCCAGTTAAACGTTCAATGTACTAATCCATATAATGACAACAAAAAACTATTTAAATTTATAGAATAGTTAAATGTTTTTAGTGAAATGGGTAAACTATTCTATAAGCGGTATACTCTAACATGAATTGATCGACTCAATAAGGGTGACAAACGTGGTATAATTAATTGAGGACTTCTCTTGGATCTTCCAGAGTTGAAAACAGTTTCTTTCGACATAGGAAACTTGAGAAGTTCTCAAGTTTTAATTGATTGTGGACTTCTCATGTATCTTCCGGAGTTGAAAACATTTTTTTCGACATAAGAAACTTGGCTTTTATACACTTATCTCGTCAAATTGGTAGAAAGAAAAGCCATAGAAACATAATCCGGTATATGATTTGTCATGTTCAAAGAATATACACATCGCATAACTCGATGAAAAGATACTTTCAATTTTCTGACAATATTCCTACAGCCCAACCTCAATACAATAACAAAAAAAGCGCGATAATAATCGCAATAACTACTTTTATATGCGAAAAAAAAAAACAAAAAATATGTGCATCTTTTCTATAAGCGTAAAATGTTGTACTTTGTCAAATGCTTTTGCTAAGTCCAGTGACAAAAGTACACAACTAATCATGAATTCGTAAAGTTTATGAATTGGATTTACCTTTGCGTATGATTGTAGTGAAAAGAGAAATTGTAAAATGACAGTGAAATTTACTTGACTCTAATTTATCAACGATAGTTTAAATGATGTTCAAGTAATCTGGATGAGGCATGAGACGAAATCTACCGATCATGTGTTCTTATATTGTATTTTCTTAGATAATAAGCTATGACAAAATGCATGAAGATCAACTGCTTTGTTTCGTTTGCGGCTAATCCATTTACCCCAGTGAGTATATACATTTTAATTGTTCAAAAATCCTGTTATCAATTTCTGTCTAACTTTAGCTATTGTTATTAAAATTTTCTAAAAATAAAGCCCAATAGAATCTTTATCTTTTGTAATTAACAAAAAAAAAATGCAGCCATTGCCATTGGTTTCATTTATTTTCATTCTATAGCTTTCAAGTAGGCAACATTTTTAAATCTATTCTGTAGCTATAGCTAACATTTTTTGTTTGGTATTTCTTTAAATCTATTAGGTTTCAACAGATAATCTATATGGTTGCATCTGCGGGTTATCTGGAGGTCACATTTACACCAGTAGGCTTCACATGGTCATGGTCAATATTGTTCTGCTTGTGAAACATTAAAAACAAAACAATATTTTGTCGCAGACTCAAATTTTCATTTCAATTTATCCGAGTTCAGATATGTATTTGGATAAAGTGGTTATCGTTAAAAAGTTGATCGGAATACCATTCACAAGATATGTATTTAATACCGGTTACCATAAATACAATTATTGTAAGATTCCTTTTAAATGTTTAGAAATAGAATTTATTTTTCAAAAAAAAAAACGCCCATAGCTCAAAATCTACAAATACTGGCAAAACAAGTCCACAGTTTTACGGCTGGGCTTAAGTATATTCTTCTTTGAAATAACACCTGTTAGGGAAAATACAACGCCGAAAGCGCAAATCATCTGCTTCGAATACCCATCGTTTAGTTCCTGATATTAGGATTTTTACGTGGACGGTCGTGGTGTGGTAGGTAGTGTGTGCGACTATCACACATAAGAACCCGAGTTCAAAACCGGGTAAGACCATCAAACATTTTTCAGCGGCTGTTTTCACATCGCAAATGTTGGCGACTTTACGAGTAAGAGAGCAATCTCTAAGCCATGTAACACTTCTCTAGAAAAGCATTAGCCGTTCGGAACCGGCTTTAAACAGTAGGTCCCGGTCAGTGAGTATACAAATTATATCGTACACAACTCACTGATTCGAGAGAACTTCCCCGTCTGTTCCTTCATGGAATGTTAAGGGAAATAAGTATTAGGATTTTAGGCGGCAATTAAGGGACTCACATCCGTGCGTTTCATTGCTGCGCAAATCCGGATGATTTCATCAATATTTATTAGAACTTATTTAACTGTTTCCTTCCACCATGGCGATGTCTAGTCTCCGGGGATTGAACCAAACTGGATTATAATCCATACCTACAATATGACGGCAGTAAATCCTTGAAAAATTTCCTAATTTTCGAATTAAAAAAAAATCGAAACCATTATGGACGTTATTTATCGATGTTAAAACTCGATATCAAATTTAAAATTCACATAGTCGAAAATCCGATTTCAGATTACCTTACCAATCTAAATTGTTTCAGAATCTGATTAGGGATATGATCTAAAAAAATCCGTAATAAATATGCCGTTATTTATGTTTAGGTAAACTTGTGGACAGACTTACCTTTTTGATAAGTTCAACGAAAACAACCGAAAATCACTCCAGTTTAAACAACAGTTCTTTTACTTGTAACGAAAACAACTGGATGCTTACGTTACACTTTGTTACAGCCACGTTACGGTTGGCTCTCTAATTCGATCTTTAACTACACTTGCAAAATTTTCCTTTTTTTTGTATCAAGGTTTTTTTTGTTATTATTTTGTTATTACCCCGATTTTTATCACTTTCACTTTATCTTTTCATGTCATAATTCATTTTTGTTTGCGTTTATGCGAGTATTTTTTGCATTATCAATTGTTTTGAGATTGTTAGCCAGAACGAACGGACGAACGACAGACCGACCGACCCATCAACCCCTCAACGGTGAATGCATTTTATTCTTATTTTTGCCTGCAATTTTCTGTTTTGGTCTTTTTCATTCAATTCCTTTACTTGTGTCTTATCATCTTATCAAAGGTATGTTGTTGTCGTCTCCCGTCTCGCTCGCAATGGCATTTGTTCGAAGATTTCGTTGTTGTGGCGTGTTGTATGTGTTTCACTACAAATTTTGTTTATTCTTATTTTTTGTCGAGCTTTCCTTTGCATTTACGTGATATTTGTTTTTATTATTCTGTTGTTTATCTTGGTATTTTTACGATTATCGAGTATCATCTAAGAATTTGCTGCTGCTGCAACCGTTTCGGCTGAAGTGGTTCGAAAAACAAATTACCTCCTCTGGAATTAAAGATTCGTGTGTTTGGCTGGGGAACAACCTCGTAACAGCAACCCCACAATCCAATCCTGCCTGCTGCATTCCTTCATAGAACTGGTTGAGAGTTTTTCGTTTGTTTGTGTTCAAGTGTCGACATTTGCCATTTTCTCAATTACAACTCTCTCGCTCATAAGTAAATTATAAAAGAAATACAGTGGCGTGGTAAAACAAAAAACAGATCGGTATCTTTTCAGGCTCCAATTTTTTATTAAATTTCTATCATGCTGGTCCGATTTGGAGAGTGTTCAGGTGCAAATGGTGGATTTTATAGAGGTTGGTCAACTGGCACTTGAAGAAAATAATGACTTATCCGCTGGTTAGTCGTTTATCGTAACGAAAACCTTCAACAACTAACATCAGCTTTCAATTGTTTGCTTCCAAGTTACTGTTTTGGAATATTTTAATTTGGCTAGTACAGGTTTCTGTTGCTCCATTCCATTTGATCACCAAGTAAGCGCTGCCGTTTCTTTATCGTCGCTGGTTGACTGCAGTGTAAATTGATCTTGTATTGTAAATTATCTTGTTTACAGGGGAAACGCACGCCACTGCAATTCTGTATGCTTTTGGCATCTACTCTTCTTGAATACTCTCCCGGTGTTACCGGCTTTTTAAATTGTTGTTCTTCTCTTATTTACTTTGTATTGGCCACACGTTAAACTTGATACCAGTTGCCAGTTCGAGTGTACAGAGTAATGAAGAAAAGCTAATGACTCCGTTCAATGCTAAGATGGGGAAAAAATGGAACAAATTCTATGGGACGAAAATAGTGTGTGTAACAACGTAACAAATGGAAACTAGACGACCAGTTTTTGGTAAAAACCACAAAAAACTGTGCAGTTTGGTAACGAATCTAATGAATAAAACTGTAACTAAAAATGGGCAATTCAAAAAGTTCTTCAGTAAAGCTGTTCTATGTGATACAGCCGAATCTTACATACATATATACATTTCATGTTTCCAATTGGCTGTAGTAGGTCCAGACTAGAGTGACCCTTATTTGTTTGGAGCTTTTAGAAACTCCTCGCTATATTCTCACTCTGAGAATAAAATGCAAATAATGAATGGGATTAGTCGGACAATTTTAATGGTTTGGTGAACGACGCTACGACGAATAACACAGATGTTTTGGAAATTCTAACTTTAAATGTGGATAAAATTTATCCCTCCTAAACTAGTATTTAATTAATGCCTGGTGGTAAAATCACCTTCTTATGACTTAGGCCCAATGAATAAGTCCTGGAAGATTGTCGATTTTAGTTGAAACTTAAGTTAACGTTAAAACTAAGTTTTTCTGTCAAAATTTAACAGCAGTTTAATCGTCCAATATTGGACGTTTAATTGTGACAGCAGTCCAAATAGAAGAAGAAGAATCAAAATTGATTTTGTTCACCAAATTCCAAACTACATAAATGATGCTGTGTAATTTTGTTTAAAAAAATATTTTGTTGTTGTGCAGTGTTATTTAAACGTCTGGAATACTTCTCTCATATGCATAAGAAAACGCAATTTACATAAAAGATCCGACTAACTAATGAAATGCGAGTGGAACCCAACTATTCTACAATCCACATGTGTTTTCAACAAATATTTAGCATAGACACCAGCCTTGTCCTATACATGGCGCCCTCTATATATTACATATGTAAACTCTGTGCTATTACTGAATGTTACATTTCAAAAAAGAGGAAGCATTTGAGTCAAACATGCACCGACGGCGCGCTGCCTCCAATTTTTTTTTCGCAATGTTGCGCCGCCACCTTTGTGGCTCAAATCGGCTGAAACGAACATACCATTTTTCTGCAAGCAAGGAGTGACGGATTATTTTAAGGTATTAACAAAATCGGACAATATTAACAAAATCGGACAATCGCAAATGTGTGGTGTTGAAATTGTAAAAAACTTAACCACCCGTCATTTAGCTACATTTTAGACGGCTCAGCCGACGCCTTCGAAGCTGCCACGGCTCGGTTCTTCGGTCTGCACTTTAATCATTATTTCTTCGGTTATCATAATGAATGAATAGATGAATAGAAATAAATTAAATCGTGTAGTGCACAGCCAAATAAAAGACAGGCGACAGTGCTGTGAAAAGACATTCTCGTTCAAGTTCATTAAAAGTAATTCAAGGTGTTAGTTGTCACCTTATCGACGGCGAAAGCATTGATAAAATAAAAATCAAGTAATACGATTTAAAATTGAAACCACCAAATCAACAAAATGGTAAGTTTTCCAGGCAGTGCAATTTTCGTTTATTTCTAATTGCAGGGGAGGGTGCATTCAGGATTCAGGGGATGTTTTGTGGCAAACTACCAAAATGCGAGTTTCATACAAAAACAAATTAGCAAAAACCAGCTGAGCAGAGTCAGCTGATGTGTTTGTTTGTAAACAAACTTACCAGTGATGTTAAATCGTCGAAATTTTTTAACACAATCCAGTGTTTATGAGCACCGTGGCACACTCAAATCTATTTAGGCACTTTTTACAAATTATTGGCTCTATTTGGGCACTATTAATGCGTCAATGCCGGAGAAGAAAATAGGTGGCTTCGATCAGTGTTTCTAATATTAGGGGAGCCGAAATCGTGTTTAAAACTATAAAAAGCGTAAATTCGCGTTAAAACATCCTCCGAAACGCGCAAAATGCAACAGATTTTTTTATACACTGACCCTACCTGTAGGACGGTATATATTATTTGATACGACCCAGAACTGTAACACATAAAAATTCACTTTAGACCATAGGTGTCTTTGAAGCAAATTCAATGTATTATTTTCTAAGTCGTTTGAGACACGTCCGTCTGTCTGACCTCTCGAACGAGTTCAACAATCGCTTTGAAATTTGGAATGTGTTAATATTTTCCCAAAACTACTTATGGGATTGCATATGGGCTATATGGCCACACCCCTTCGGGTACCTCCCATACCAATTTTCTATTTCGCCAACTTTAGAAATCGTGTAATAATATCAGTACGCCCTGTTCGATCTTGGTCAAATTCTGTATTTAGTAAAGCTGTAACTGGAGAAAGTTTCGGACAAAAACTTGGAAGTCTGGCCACGCCCCTTGTGGTACCTCTCATGCAAATGCACCATTCCACCCACTTCAGAAATCGTGTAAAAATGTTACCGCGCAAAATCCGATCTTACCCAAAATCCGTATTTAATAAAACTATACACATATATTGTTCTCCAGAAAAAATTCGACCCTTAGTCGGTCCCCATCTGGTACCTCCCATACAAATGTAGCATCCCGCCTAATTTAGAAATCGTGTAATAATATCAATACGACCAGCCCGATCTTGGCCAACATGGCTGTACAAAGTGGGTTACAAAAAGTGTTATATAATCAACAGGATCTGACAGACTTTTTTATCCTACTACTACAATTTAATTTGAATATACAATGAATTTCGAACTAGAAAATATTTTTGGCGTTTTGAGGCCTCTCAATAGCATTAGATCTAATGCGAAAAACTCTATGTCGGCATTGCTGACTTCGGTGATTTCATTTTTAGTGTAATTTTCCATAACCAAATTGCAAAGTAGCTGCCCTTATGTCCCTCCTCGACAAATGTCAAAGAATAAAAGCTTCAAAAGTGACAGCTACCGAAATACCGGTTTATTCAAAATAACACCTCTTGTTGGAGAACCCTGTATTTACTTTCCTAACGTATTCGTCTCAAATTTCCTCCAAAGTGAAAAAAAAAAATAATTTGGAATTTCCGCTACTTTAAAATTTGCTTATTGACAGTGGTGAATATCGCGACAACCACTCCAGTCAATTCACCCACCTCCCAATTTCCATTACGGTTCTGTTCTGGTACACTCATGGCACATAAATGCATTCGAACGGTTGAAGAAACCCTGGGGAGGCTATTAAACGTTTCTATTACGAGTTGTTCTCTTTATTAATATTTTTCGTTAAAAATTCTGATGCAAGTGATCTAAAGATTTTTTGTTTACATTACCGTATACGCATCTAATATCACCTCTATGCTGTATTCTGAAATTCTAAGAATAAATCAAATTACTTTCCCTGATAACTCATAACTTATTTATTGTAGAAAATGGTCAGGCACTAATTCTGAATGGATACGGCTTATCATCAGATGAAGACATTTGTTTGTTATGACATACATATATTAGTTTATAACTCTGAAATTGTCACTCAGAATAAAAGGCACTAAAGGTAAAGGCTGTGACAAATTATATATCAAAAAATTGAAGTTTTAGAACAGAAAATGTTGACTAATTCTATACTCAGGCATCAGAAATGTGTAATGAAATCAGAACACCATCTAACCATTTTTGTCTTCTGAAATCACGATAATTGCAAAACAAAATAAAGTAGATCATTAAAATCGTAATCGCCGTTCGTTGTTTGAACAAAATGAACCATTTGTGTTATAAAAACAGGGAGTAAAACTATTGAGAATGTTATTGAATCGGGTCAAAAACGGGTCTATCATATGTGTTTGTCATGGACTGTATTATAAGCTGGCCTATTCACATATTACCCTTATTATAGTTGCTGTATCGAGCCAATGACCATGTGTTTTGCGGTTAATTTATATAATTAATTTTCGGTAACAAATTTATACACTTTTTAGTCCTGATTTATTCTTCATTCATATTGAAATACTAAAACCTTCAAGGGCAAACATTGTATTACATTGCAAAAACAACTAAATAGAAACTTAAACATAAAACGCAAAATATATACTATATATGTACTATATTAACAAACATAAAATTCCAGAAAAATTCTCAAACTTATAAAGCAACAATTAAAAAACATGGTATCGATGTGATATGTCTTTTTTTAATAATTCCAAAAAGTTCGTCAGAATGCAACGATATATTGAAATCTGTGACAGTAGACCTATGATATTGGCGAAATATGTGGACGCCCTTTTTGGAATTATTAAAAAAAATGCAATAGATAATATTCTGAAGAACCTCAATATCTTTAACAAATAGATACTAAAACAACTAATGGAAAACTCCCGTACCTGGAGTCAATTGTTATAAGAAGATTATATTTGTAGTCTTTCCAGTTATCGCCAATCGAATGACGCCTTTTATTAATGTTTCGGTATAATAGACGCTTACATAGTTATTGTTCAGTGTTACAGGCTATGTTCAGTAAATCCTAGAAAAAGCTAGCAGAGTTGCATTCGAATAGTACAAACTTTCAATAGTTCTAAACTATTCTACTACAAGTTTCAAACTATTCTACTACAGCTCGGCCAACCTGACATGGTGATCGCCCCGATCACCAATTAAAAATAACAGAAATTACAAATATTTTACACAACATTATATACAGATTAGATATTATTTACACAAGAATAAATCTTAAAACTATTAACCGAGGAAGAGCCGCTTCTCATTCTGATCACGATATCCCAGACTTCCAGAGTCTGATGTTGCACGCTTCAATAACCCCATCATAAGGGATCTGTGTTATCTGGCAGTTTTCAATATCCCTTATAATATAACGGTCGTTTGGCAGAACCCTATGCACAACGTAAGGTCCCTTAAATTTGGGCAACAACTTCTTATTCACGCCGACAGAGGTATCAACATTCCTAATAACGACAAAATCACCGGTTTTAAATGAATTCACGTTTCCCGATCTGGCTACTGATCTTTCCTCATTGTACTCCTGTGACTTCTTTATATTCGCTTCTGCAGTCCTCCTAATTTCCACTATGTCCCCTCCCGGGCCTGAAAAGTTCTCCTCTAAGTATTCAGTCAGTTTATCCACAATCTCTCCCTTTTGGTCTACACCAAACAACGCACGACTAGGAGTAGTTTTGATTGATCTATTTATCGTATTGTTGAGAGCGAATTCTATTTTCCCTATCTGTTTCACCCAATCCGAATGAGCCACCGGTTCACTATATTTAGCTAACATCCCTACAAGCGTTCTATTGACTCTCTCTACCTGACCATTTGCTTGAGGGGAATGGACAGCTACTTTCACATGAGTAACATTTCTTTCAGTAAGAAAATCCGCAAATTCTTTTGAAGTGAAGCAACTACCGCGGTCGGTAATACACCTAGTAGGGCGACTATAGTAATCAAAGTATTTACTTAATGCCGCATTAACTTCTTTTGTACTTGTTGTTAATACCGCATATAGTTTCACAAATTTCGTAAAGGCGTCTATCACCACAAGGATGTGTTTTCTTTTGGACTGTAATGACGGAAGTGGCCCTAAATGGTCTAAATGGAGTGTATGAAAAGGTCTGGGATCTTTTGGAATACTATGCAGTATTCTAGCATTCGGTCTATGTGGTGCTGAATACATAATACATTTCAAACAGTTTCCTCGGAACACTGCGATCTTGTCCTTCATTTTCGGAAACCAGTAGTTGTTTTTCATCTTTTGATAACATTTATCAACACCCAAATGACCAATTTGCTCATGAATACCTCTTATGAATTCCGTCTCCAGTTCCTTAGGAACATATAGGCGTCTGTTTTCACCTTCCTTTCGATAAACCACCCCGTTAATCATATCATAGTCATCGAGATCTTCTACCTCCAGTCTAGATTTCAGTTTGCAAATGTCTTTATCTCTTGATTGAGTTGCACATAATTGAAAATCTATATCCTCGCTCTCAATAGTAGAAATCACAATTTGTTCACTAGGCTGTTTTCTAGACAGAGCGTCAACATGAGCCATTCTCGATCCAGGTCTATGCTTAATAATATAATTATAATTTTCCAATTCTAAAGCCCATCTTGCAATTCTGCTATTAACAGTTCTTTTATTCAGCGTAAGAGTTAACGAATTGCAATCGGTTACGATTTTAAAATGAACACCTTCCAGATACACTCGGAATCTACGCAGAGCGTAAATTATAGCCAAAGTCTCGAGTTCAAAACTATGATACCTCGATTCTGCGTCAGTTGTTCTCTTTGAGAAGTATGAAATAGGATGAAATTCGCCGTCGTCCTGTTTCTGCAGTAAAATTGCACCAAAACCTATAGCACTCGCATCGCAGTGTAACTCTGTTTCTCTCTTTGGATTATAGATGGCTAAGATTGGACTCGATACTAAAAGTCTCTTTAGTGTGTCAAATGCATGTATGCAGTCTTCAGTTATTAAAAACTTTACATTTTCTTTTGTCAATTCGTAAAGAGGACGAGCAATAAGGGAAAAGTATTTCACAAATTTTCTAAAATATGAACAAAGACCAAGAAAAGATAACATCTCCTTGCGATTCGTCGGCACGGGATATGAAGAAATTGCCTTTACGTGACATTCCGAAGGTCTAATTCCATTGCCACACACTTTATATCCTAAGTACTCTATCTCAGTATATGCAAATTTACACTTCCCAAACTTCAGTTCTAAGCCGTTCTCGGCTAACCGCGTCAAAACCCTTCCCAAAATATCGAAGTGTTCCTCTAATGTCCTAGAAGCTATTAGTATATCATCCATATATATTACTATTTCGCCCTTTTCCAAAAAGTCCCGAAAAATAAGAGATACAAAACGCTGAAAAATAGCTGGTCCATTCCTTAATCCGAATGGTAATCGCACAAACTCATATTGTCCATTTGGCACAACAAATGAAGTGTACTTGATAGACTCTTCAGCCATTCTGACCTGATAAAATCCAGACTTCAGATCCATAACAGTGAAAAATTTCTTCCCCTCTAAATGCTCTAAACAATCGTCAATAATAGGCAAAGGATAATTGTCTCTGACTATGAGTTTATTGAGGGCCCTGTAGTCAATACACATTCTTGTTTCGCCGTTCTTTTTCTTCACCAGCACAATAGGGGACGCATATGGTGAATCACTATACCTAATTATACCCTTCTCTAACAATTCTCCGATAATACGATCAACTTCCCCTTTTTCAGCAAAGGAAAGACGTCTGGGCGAGCAAAATACTGTATCATTCGAATTCACTAAAATTTTAGCCTCATACCCACAATTTGCCATTTCGACAGTCAAATTTCTAAAATATTTTTCTTCTACTATTTTCCCTATTTCAACAGCCTTGTCTGTTATTATATCAGGATTCACATCGATTGTTTTATCACCATGCATGGAGACCTCAATACCACAAATTCTCATAAATTCTTCAGACACATTATCTTAATATATATTTACCCTCGACACTGATTCACTGATTCACTGATTCACTGATACACTGATTCACTGACTCTGTCACGCAGTACGTAGGAATTTAAATAGGCATTCTATAATAAATAATAAAACAAATAATATTTTTTTTTTTTTTGTACAGAAATTCTGTTTTCCCCAAATTTTTTTTTTACCAATATTTTTTTTTTCCAAAATTTTGTTTTTTACAAATTTTTTTTTTTACAAAAATTTTTTTTTTACGAAAATTTTTTTTCCAATTTTTTTTTTTCAACAAAATTTTTTTTTTTCACAAAAATTTTTTTTTTTAAGAAATTTTTTTTTTTTAAACAAAATTTTTTTTTTTCAACAAAATTTTTTTTTTCCACAAATTTTTTTTTCCATATTTCAACTGGCGCCATAGGCGCATTACAACTTACTAGTTTTCAATAAAATTATCATTTATTTGGATATTCTCAAATTTAGATTTTTCTTCAGAAATACAATCTGAATTATTAACACAAAAAGAATTCAACTTGGAACTAGAATAAAATTCATTATCGGAATCGGATTCTACTAAAAATTCATATGGATCCCTTACAAATAGAGGTTTTAAATCACTTGAATGAGATTTACTTTTTTCAATATATAACGAAATACAAAAAATACGCATGGCATCTCTGCCTAATATCAGATCATTGGGTATACAGTCATCTGGTACGATATATAATTTAACATCCCTGATTTGTTCTTCAATTTCAATTGTCGACATCATAGTTCCGCAAATCTCTAAAACTCCGTTGCCGACACCTCTGAATTTTGAAATCTGTGTTTTGTTAAGTTGTGCATCAGGAACCGCCCTCAAAACCACCGACTTCTTGACAAAACTATTGGGACTGCCAGTGTCCAAAAGAGAAGGTACAACATCAATCCCAGATATACACATGTGATCATGAAAAGCGACTCTTACCTGTACATTGTGATTCATGTTACGCATATTTCCCACAGCTGCTACCATTTTCCGAGGACAATTGGCGTAAAGATGGTCGGTCTGTCCACATTTGAAGCATGACCCTCTGGGACGTTTCTCCTTATCACAATTTTGAGCATAGTGCCCAAACATGTTGCAATTATAACATCTGACGTTCTCTGAGCTCTTGATAAAATCTGCTACACCACCACTCTGTTTGTCTGCAACAATTTTCTCATAGCGTGGAATTATTTTCTTCATTTCTTCGACGTTTGCTACATTGTAAAAGATGGACACAGCTGATGATTTGTCCTTCAATCCTTCAACAATATATTCCACCAACTCAATTTCGCTGATCGGGGCTCCTCTGGCTATTTCCTGCATGGACAGAACATAGTAGTGAACACTTTCTGTCTTTTTGTCCCACTTTCTCGCTTCTAACTTCTTGAATGTGTTTCTGGCACTGATTGGTTTGTCGAATTCAGCCGCAAGTTTAACTTTCAGGTCGGTCCATGAATTTGAAGACACCATACGCAAATACAATCCTGCGCTGCCTGTCATCATTCTCCGGGCAAACATGAATTTTTCTTCATCAGAACAACCATGTACAGCAGTTATTCCATCAAAATCTGAAATCCATTTCACTGCACCGTAGCTGTCGTCCCCATTGAATTTTGGTAAGGCACATTCGATGTCTGTAAAACTTATATTGGCTCTTCTTATGTTGGTTCTTGTTCCTTCTAATTCACTAATTTCTTTCTCAAGTTTGAGAATTCGAAGTCGACGGCTCAGTTCGCGTTCCAATTGCTCCAAATTATCTTCTCTGTTGGCAACGTCGGCTTCACGATCTTGCGCGTTGTTTGAATTTCGCAACATGTCGCCATTTTGTTTGCGATGCATGCCGCTGCATGATGCACTTTCATTTGCGCCACCGTCTCTATTATTGCCGTCCACATGGTCAGCATTAGCACCCACTACGTCGTCAAGCATTTTTTTTAGCTGAATTAGGCTTGCTGTCTCCGGTACGTCAATGCCCATATGCACAAGCTGGGCCACTATTTCGTCTCTAGCGTTCATGTCGGAAAAGTCTCAGTTTTTTTTTTTTATTTTCTTAAACAAATTGTTTCTCGTTTTTTTTTTTTCACTTTCCTTCAAGTCTTCGTTTTTTTTCACTTTCCTTCGAGTCTTCGTTTTTCTTCAGTTTTAATTTTTTTACTTTTTTTTTTTTGTTCACTATAACTTCAGTTTAAAATATTTGTTTGGGAGCTTTTGTCCGTTTCCACATCTGACGTTGTAGTCTTTCCAGTTATCGCCAATCGAATGACGCCTTTTATTAATGTTTCGGTATAATAGACGCTTACATAGTTATTGTTCAGTGTTACAGGCTATGTTCAGTAAATCCTAGAAAAAGCTAGCAGAGTTGCATTCGAATAGTACAAACTTTCAATAGTTCTAAACTATTCTACTACAAGTTTCAAACTATTCTACTACATATTCGATTGGCATTAGAAGCCAACAGCCTCAGGGAGATTGGTGAACTTTCATTCTGATCATCCGATCACATAAACAGAGTCCTCACTATAAGTGACCAATAATTCCATTCCAAGAATCTAAAAAAAGGCATGTTCTTAAATGCAACAGCATTTCGCGAATGACAGTAGAAAGACTCATCAAGGCAGAAATAGCTCTTCTCCAAAAAAGTCCCCGATTAAATATAAATCAGCCGTATATATTCCGGGACTATCGGAGCGATTGGAGAAATCAAACTACAACCAGATCTATAACATAGCACGAAAGACTAACAATACGCTCCATAGTGTTTTCACAAAACTCAAGACAAAATTGGACAAAATGGAACAATCCAACTTAATATATGAAACATAATGCAACGGCAACGATACAACAACTTACGAAAAACTAACTAAACCACAAATGTAACATCAAATCAAGGAACAACAATTTGGCATAAAAAACTGCACTAGATACACACTGTGCGATAAAGAAACACTGTCCCGAGCTCACTGATAAATAAAAGACTGACTTTAGAAATGCTACATATTTTAAATACGTCGCACAGGATCACAGAATGCTTTTAAGAAAAAGAGAGTGAAATAGGAATTAGTGTGATATAAAATGACGAAGATAACACATCGATATACGATATATCAAATAAATAAACATTTAAATTAATTAAAGAAAACCCAAGACTTCGAGTCTAACTTAACAAAAACCAATAATTCATATTCATTAAAAAGGTCGAATATAAAGATATTATTAAAATTATTTTATTCTAGTTGGGCTTGAGGTCATATTATTTGTAATTTGTTTTCTGTTTATGGTTGACGAAATATTGGCAAAATGTAATATTAATAAAAATACAAGAAAAACAACAACATCGTTTTAATATGACCTCAAGCCGAACTAGAACAAAAATAATTTAAATGATCAACATTGGTCAACAATACATTAAAAACAAATAATAATTATACTCCAGATAGTTTTCATTTATTTAGACTTTGCGATCTGAGTTACAATCATTATTTTTTAATTCCAACCAATTAATTTTTCTGCTGTGAAATGCGCCAACATACACTTTTGATAGCTATTCAGAATTGAATATGAGTCTTTTCCTCTTTCCTTTTGTATGTATAGGCGAAAAGATTATGGCACTTCGAGTGTGTCACTATCAGCGGCCTGTGCTGTACTCGCGTATAAATTCAATTGGAAACCAACGATCGAACCCTTCAAGTGGTTCACTATCAACAGCCTAAGCCACACAATCGTTTGAATATCGATACTCCAATACAGCATGTCGTTGCAATGGGCTGTAACAAATGTTTGCGTCTGTTACATCCCAGAATGCATTTTTTGAAAATTTCGAACAAAAAATAGCCACATTTGACTCTTCTGCACTCATTTTTTAATCGTAGATGACTCTGTCATCGGGAGAAAATGTTAACTACAATATAAATTGATTACTAACAATTTTTTAATTCCAGATGGAAATCGAGGACGTAGTCTATGGCAATATCCACTTGCCAGCCGATGTAGCGGCCATTGTGGCGACACCTCAATTTCAACGCTTGAAATCGCTAAAACAATTGGGCTCCATGACACTGGATAATGGTCGGGAATATGCGCATAATCGTTATCATCATTGCATCGGGTAATGACGGCTCTCTGAACTTCTTATTGTTTTTTTACACCTCTCAAATACATTTCGTCATCTTTTTTAGGACCTATCATGCGGCTGGCAAAATGTTGGAGGCTTTAGAAAAGAATACACCTTGGCTATCGGATAATAACAATAAAATACCATTGTTATATCGTCAGGCTGTACAGGTGAATTAAGAAAAATCGAATTTTAAATAAGTATGGCTTTGAATGTTAATACCCACAATCAACGTATACTTTTCAGTGGGATGTTAATCGAATTTTAGTTCGATTCATTCTGGGTATATTTTAACATAGTGCACCAATAGTGCTGAAATTTCTGGCTTCAAAAGGAATCGGAAGGAATCTGTCTATAGAGTACACCGTGTGATCCATCTAGTAGTTTCTCGTTTCAAATCTTGACAGAGAACGGAACAAAATTCATTCTTTTTAACCTTGAAAAATGTTGGGAAAATAATGCCAATTTATTTCCAAAGTTGATACTGTGTGCGAAAAGACGATTTGGCTGTACGCAAGTTTGTGAGAGGTTTTTGTGAGGCATTGTTAGTACATAACACTCACGGTCCCCATTGTCATACGGTGCGCTCTGACGAAAATGTGACTGGAAAGCCAGGAGTGTATCACTCAGTCCTGAATCGCCATCGATGCACCAGCCTGATCTCGCATTGTTCTCTTACAAGGCCAGCAATTGAAGGCACACGGAGCATATTGAACAACGACTTTTCTTTCTGACAAAACGCATTTTATTTCGACTGTTAACAAGCAAAACTGCCGCATCTGGTGATCGGAGAAGCCAGTTTATACGTAGCGTCAGTTTTGTTCGGATTTTGGAGTGGTGGCAGCATTCTTTTCAAAATGCTTCTGGAAACGCCATTTCGATGAACGGTGAGCGCCACAGACGCATGCAAGTCCATTTTTGTGGCCGGAGTTTGGAGACATGGACGTATTTCTATGATTTGGCTCGCTCCATTGCACTAGATTTTTAGTTATTTTACTTTCTATTTACAACTGTCTCCACGAAAATAAGATTTACAAAGAAACTGATCACAGCTAACACAATAGTAACGAGCACAAACACAAGAATGACCAGAATCGTGACGAACAAGAAAACTAACATTTTGCTCATAAGAATATAACGAATGAAATCAGTCACAGCATCAACGTTGTTATCATTCATTCGTCTTTTATTGAAGTATGACACCCAAAATGAACACAGTCCATTTGCAAATACTGATTACAATATTTGCCATGCTTCAGCATTTAAAAATTGAGCCGACGGTATGCCCTGTCCCTATTGATTAACACCAGAACCATTGAAATTCTTAATGCCGAAAGAGGGCTAAGCTTCAGGTGGTCTATTTTGAATATTAATGTTTGACAAAAAATAGTCTAGAATATATTTATAATATTTAATACATAAATATCCAACATATTTATTTCCCTTTGAAAATAATCGGAAGGTTCATACTAGTGATGCGCAGGACCGAAGGCCCGGATCCGGATACCCGGGTCTTTACAAGAACCGACCGGACCGGTTCTTACAAGAACCGAAAAACGGGTCCAAATACCCGAACGGGTCCAAATACCCGAACGGGTCCAAATACCCAAACGGGTCCAAATACCCGAACGAGTCCAAATACCCGAGAACGAGTCCAAATACCGAAAACGGGTCCAAATACCCGAAAACGATTCCAAATACCGAAAACGGGTCCAAATACCGAGAGCGGAAAAAAGACCGAGAGAACCGAAAACGGGTCAAAAGAAGTGTGTGTGTGAGAGTTTGAATGTGCGTATTTTCATTTGTTGATGTCTGTGGCTTGGTAAAGCGAACAACGAGGAAAAACATTTGTTTTTTAATTTTGGCTGCTGCTGTTGTTGTGACTTCAAATTCTGTGGGGTGTTAGTCATTGTTTACATGCAAATATACGTTAAAATACCGTTAGTTCGCAGTTTGCAGAACGCAGCTAGTTCTTTGGCTTAGTAGTGTTTTGTTTTTGAATGTAAGCAAAGTGCATATCTTTCAGTGGAGAATACTAGTGAAAATAAACAATAACATAACATTCAGTAATAAAATTATCTTATTGCTATACTGAGGAACTAATTTCTAAAATATTTGAAGCATAAGTGTATGTATTAAGAGTATTTAATAATATATAATACATATCGATGGCTTAATATAAAAAGGGCCTAACTCGATTTTTTGTTACATTACAGGAGAAGGAAAAAACTTAATAAAATTCGTAAAATTTTAGAAACAAGAAAAATTTGAATACAATTTTTAATAAAAAAGCAATACATTTTATTTCTCATTTAATAATTTTCTTATTTTAATACGGATTACGGATTTCTTTTAAGTTTTTTATTTCTCCCGTAAATTAATCAAAAATCGAGTTAGGCCCTGTTTATATTAAGACATCGATATTATATATTATGCATGTATAAATTTAACTTTGTTATAGTTTAAGGCAATTAGTTTTATATTCATTAGTAGTAACTCTTGGGTTAACCCTTTATTGAGAACCGGTCCAAATACCCGGGTCTTGTTGGAACCGGACCCGAAAGACCCGGGTCTTAAAATACGAGGAACCGCACATCACTAGTTCATACAACATAAAATATTTTTCTCTTCCAGATAGCCGCTCTCCTACATGACATCGGTCATGGTCCATTTTCACATACCTGGGAACGGGTAGCCGACAATTATGAACATGAAAAGATTGGTTTAGCCTGTGTCGATGCAATTTTTTCCTCCTTGGATAAAAACCTATTCCCAGTGCTAAGAGCCAATGATAATTATGGAATACGTCTATTAAAAGCTTTAATAGTAGGCAAAATTAAACAGCTTGATGCATTCCAATTGGAGTTACCCACAAAATTCCAATTTATATTTGGCGTAAGTATAGAAGTGCACTTGGAATGTCATTACATACTTGAAGTTTTTCTAATCTTCGATCATAAAAACTTTAGATTGTCAGCAATGAACGCAGTCAAGTGGACGTTGATAAATGGGACTATTTGAAACGTGATCACTATTACGTTCACGACATTTGCAATCCCAATATGGATTTCGATGATGTCTTCCTTCAAGCCAAAGTTTCACAGTGTGGCCGATATATCGAATATCGATATGAAGATTTTGAAAAAATCTATAATTTATTTGCGGCAAGGTGGCATTTCCATAGATATTGTTATCAACTGCCCATGAATTTGATACGTGATCAAATATTTAAATTGGCCGTAGAAGAAACAAGTCCTATGATTAATGGTGTCATGGTTAGGTCCATAACTGCAGAACATGATAAACATGAATTTCTACAACTTACCGATGATAATGTCATGAGTTTAGTTGGCGGAAGTTCCCTCGGTAGGTTATTGAGATGTGAGACAGTCTTCCTAGAAGTGAGTGATGATGATACCGTGTGGGAAAATGAGGTACGTATATGGTGAATAAAATAAGAAGAGAAAGTGAATTCAAAATTGTCCTTTGCTTTAGGTTCATCACGCTACCATCCACATACCTAGTGTTACTTCTTTCATGAACTGTGATAATTTAAATTTTTATGGTGCCGCCGAGTAAGTAGAATTCAAAATTTAAGTTTTTTGTAATTAGTACTCTAATAAAACAAATAATTGGTTAAAGTGCTCGGAAGCGCTTAATATTATGTAACCGGCATAATAGAATGCATTACAATTGATCATTGTTGACAAATCTTTAAATAACTTTCATATTTGCATTCTTAAGTAAATATCCTGCTATTGGAGTAACAGCCACAGCTCTTAACCCTTTAGTCAATCAATCAATCAATGAAATCAATCCCTTTAACCATTAGAAATGGCTGTTAACGATGACCGTCTATAGACGTTAATATTCAAAATAAGGCTTAATATAATTAAATATTTTTCTTACAGAGACAAACCCCATGTCATTGATCGCACTGAAACTATTACGGAAACAATTAAATTTTATTGCGATATCACGTATGTATAAAAAAAAAACAATTTCCTACTTAAACTTGTTTATTTAATCATCTAAAATTTTCTTACAGAAATCAAACGGTCGTTTACAGTGTTAAAACTTTCAAATAGTCGGGAACTATTACAATTCTAGCATAGAATTTCTATGCATATAATACTATCGTCATAATCTCATTTACAGAGTTTTTAAGTTTGTGTTGAATCCAAAGTAATGTAGCATTTTAGCAATAGTACGTGTTCATACCTGCAATATCACATTTGACTTATGTATCGCATAATCACTGCCACTACGTCATTAAAAGGCATTTCGTTACAATGTACCTTTGATCGTTAACTATTGAAGTTAATTGATTGATTTTTCGTATACATAATCAGTTTAATTTAATTTTTATAATGAAACGTTTCGTTTTATTTTTTTGTTGAAGTTTTTGTGTTAATTTTTTTGTTATGAATCATATCAATAACACCGGCATGAACAGATACTTGATAAGCGAACTAGTGTAGACAGGGCAGATGAAAAATATATCTTGAACATTAACATAGATACGCTCGTTTTTTGGTTTTGTTGAAACCGTATCGGGTTTTTTTAGTGGATTTCCGTTTTAAACTGTTTTATAAAGAAGAGTATTTATTACACATGATCCGAATCTTCATAGTAAGTTTCTAAGAATATTTCATTCATATTTAAATGAGTCTTCATTTATTATAATCGGTTGAACATTTTCAAAAAAATATACAGCATAATTTGGTGCCTTCTTTTGTCAGTGGTAATTCTCCTCCTTCAAAAATTCAGAACGCTGTTTTTTTATAAACATGTCCAGCGTTTATTTTGTCCGAAATAAATTTAAAATAAAAGTATTTAATTGAGCAACTTGTTGTGATCTTCTTCAAATAAGTAAAGTAATGTTTTTAGTATTATTAAAAATTTGCTGAAGGATGAAAATGTCATCTCAAGATTCTTGCTTGTCGAATTCCAACGACGTAAATCCTTTCTCTCTTTGTCCTTTTTATATAACAAGGTGTAGAAAACTGAACTGATCTCATCAGCTAGTGGGTTTAATGTACTGCTCCTTGAATTTAATTAGGGACCATCAAGACGGACATTTTCACAGACTATTGTGGTTTAAAACCTTTCTAACCACTTTGAGTACAATTAACAGTCAAATGGAAGACACACTTTTCTAAATCATGGAATCCCGCCCGTCTGAACCCGTAAGGACTCATGGTATAATGTATGTGATGCCAGACATATCTGTAGAATATTTAATGTGAATTACCAATGATTATTTCTTAAATAGAAAACAGACTAAAAACGCCGTTACGGCAACCACTAATGGAATATTTTCTATAATTAATTTGTAGAATATTATGATTCACTAGAGTAGTCGTTTTTTCTTGACCCACCATTATTTTGGGCACTTTAGAAGCAATCTCTTTTTCACAAAAGAGAAATTAAGAACAAATTGACACACTAATACAAAAGATCGAATATATTTGTCTAGAGTAACTGTACTCATCTAGAGTACCCATTCTCGTTTAAAATAATCATACTGGTTTAGAGTAACCATATTTGTCTAAAAAATAATTTGTCAAATAAAATCCGTTCAACTCCAAAATGTTTTTAAAGGAGTTTCTTCGTTCGATTTACTCAGACTTGAAGTGGAAAAAGTGTAATGTTATTCTAAAAAAAAACAAGTAATAAGACCCACTTACAAAAACGTTTTAAAAACTGGGAATCATCTTGAACCGTAACGGAGTTACTTATTCATTAGTACGCGACTAACTCAAACTTTCAAAATAACTCGACATTCGGAAGGAGTTTCTGAAATTTCTAATACTAATTTGTGATGTTCTCAACAAACCGTAAAACATACACTAGATCGCTTATCACTTATATTTTTAAAGTGCATTTTGTTTACAGCTTTTATTAATATTCCACATTTTTTCTGTTCTCACAGTTATATCTTTATAGTTTTATTAATTATTTTTTACTAATATCGTTCAGTTTACAAATGTTTATGTTTACGTCTATCGTATGTGTTGGTTGCACTACAAACTTTGTAGTTGATATTTTTTATTTTCTTTAAATGTAACTGAATTGAATGTTATCTGTCAAACACTTTATTACTTACAACTAATTGGCGTTAGTTCTTAATTTTGTGAAATTTCTTTTTTAAAAAGATCAAAGACTTATTTATTTACATATAGTTTGTGTTCAAGAAATTCAATTTTTAATTTTCCAATATAAATTATTAAATAGTACATTAAATAACACATACACTCTTACGAGAATGGATTTATATATGCGGTCCTGTGCTGAGTATCACGATAAAATGAATTGTTCGATTCAATTCACCTTCTAATCATTTCGGTGATTTTCACGAATATTTAACTAACTACTATACAATGAAATTAATAAATGGAGTGACTCTTAGCATGAATAGCGCAAAAATTATATTCTCAAAATCTTAGACATAATTTTTGTTCTACCAGGATGTCTTCTGTCTTTGCAAACCTTTATAATCCTGCTTTTGTCTTATGTAACAGAAGATAGTTGAAGAGGATTACTATTTATTTAAATAACGAAATTGTGCATATGCCGGACTACTTTTGCCTGACCTATGGTTTTATTGGTTATTTGTTTCAGCAAACACAAGTTCGCATCCTGTCAAGACTATCAAAAACACTTTTCGGCTGACGTTTCCACCTCGTAAAGGCCGGCGACTTTACGAGTAAGAGCTCACTGATTTGAGAGAAGTTCTGTTCTTTCATGGTATGTTATGGGAAATAAACAGCATTACGGAACATGGGCGCCGGTGTTATTTAAGAGAAAGTCTATTTCTTTTTTTAATTTTTGTTTAATGTTTAATACTCACCAATTAAATTTACCGCCAGAAATCGTATTGAAACACAATGTATTTAAAAATTATTTTACGTTGTATTTTGTTTTCGTAAGTTTGTTATACATATAGTATTTAAAATATTTTATTAAACATTAAATAAAAAAACAAACTAAATATAATAAACACAAAACGGATTAATAATTTCATACAAATCACACATTTTTTCGTTTACGAAAAATTAGAAACATTTTTGTAATACATACTCTGTAGATAATTTTCTATTGAAATTATTTGCGAGTAACAAAAACAAAATTAACAACTAAAGACAAAAATTGATAAAAAAAAAAGAAAACTATAAAAAATAACATTAACATTTAGTTTTAAGCAATAACTTAACAAGATTGTACCAGCTTAAACAGAGAATGGTATTCCTTTTTTTACACATTATAAATAAACACAATACATGGAAAACAATAAAAAAAAAAAGATTAAACGACAGAATTACAATAAACAATTTTCTTATATCCATTTTTAAACTAATTACACAAATTTACAAAGTTTTAAAGTCATATTGAAAGTCATTTTGTTCATTTTATGATTGACTCTCTACTGTAGATAGTTTTTGTTTTTGTTTGATCCTAAGCCAAACAACACGTAACAATGATTTGAACATTTCTGATTTAGGGTTCCAAATTCGGTGCACTTTTATCGGGTAAATGCGCCGCCAAATATTGTTTGTGCAAACGTTGTCGACAGAATTGATAGAATTCAATTTCATTGGTGAAATTACGACGAACAATGTCCTTGACCCTTTCGCTGACTGGAGGTTTAAAATTGTTTTTATTGATTTTGGTGAGATATTCGGCACTGGCTGAAATGAGAATGCAATGGAAACGTGATTAGTATTTTATAAAAATAAGTAAAAAAAAACTGTTTTATAGGCGTAAATGGTCTCGTCAGACAAGTTTGAGTGTCAAGCTGGTATCTTCAGATAAGTTTGAGTGTCAAGCTGGTATCTTCAGACAAGTTTGAGTGTCAAACTGGACACTTCAGACAAGTTTGAATGTCAAACTGGTCTCTTTAGAACAGTTGGAGTTTTAAACTGGCCTCTTCAGACCAGTTTGGATCTCAAACTGGTCTCTTCAGACAAGTTTGGATCTCATACTGGTCTCTTCAGACAAGTTTGAGTCTGAAACTGGTCTCTTCAGACAAGTTTGAGTGTCAAACTGGTCTCTTCAGAAAATTTTGAGTGTCAAACTGGTCTCAACAGACAAGTTTGAGTGTCAAACTGGTCTCTTCAGATAAGTTTGAGTGTCAAACTGGTCTCTTCAGATAAGTTTGAGTGTCAAACTGGTCTCTTCAGACAAGTTTGGATCTCAAACTGGTCTCTTCAGACAAGTTTGGATCTCATACTGGTCTCTTCAGACAAGTTTGAGTCTCTAACTGTCAAAAGAACTAAAAATTATCTCCTAAGAACAGCTTGAATATCAAATGCCTGTTTTTGTTTAAATCTAAATTACCAATAAAACTGTTCTACTTCCGGAAATTTCAAACTTAATTTCTGCTCTTCGTTAATACTTACTATCATAAATTTCCCGAACACCCTCGAAAAATCTGGGTATATATTTCTCAAATACCGACAGTGTAGTATTGAGATCTTCCAAAACCCCCACGACAGAGTACTGACTTTCCACAGCATACTTGGCTCTCTCCAAAGCTCCTACAGAATTGAAGGGCCTGTTGTTAGATAGAAGAGATATGTATATCAAAAATTAGCACATCCACATGAACGACTATGTTCCCCAACTTACGTGCACTCGTAGGCATGACCACAGAAGAATAAACTCTGACGACGATGGTCACCGATACCCTCGACGGTGACACCCTGTGTGTAGGTGCACTCCTGATCACCCGATAGCACACACGACTCAAAATCCTTTTTCAGCCAGGCGGGATGTGGAAGTGGCAAATCGGGAAAGGCAGCCTTGCGTTCCACAAAGTACCAGGGCGCTCTTACATAGTAGAACCAACTAATGACACGTTCGACCGGATCTCTGACGACATTGATATAGATCGGTGTGGGTAGACTGAATTTGGTGAAATTCGTATAGCACACATGTTTGATGAAGACCGAAGGTTCGGGCAGATCACTAATTACTTCGGCCAGCTCACGTTGTTGATCGTCGGCCAGGCGTATGGTTTCCACCTTTTGAACGGCATCACGATGAAATTGGAAATTGTTGCGTTCCGACAGACGACGAAGAAGTTCCATGAACGTTTGACTGCCGACCTTGGGCACGCGATTAAAGAAGACCAAATCCAGTTGAGCTTTGCGGGTGTTATTGAGATCGTGAACGTTTAACGATTGCATCTATTTAATGGTTAGTGGAAAGAAATAGAAGGTGTGCCACAAATAAATTATTAAGGAATTTTGAAATGTTAACAATTCTATATACTTATACCGGTGATTGATATGCATTTGTTGTGTTGCGAAAACTCGGGAACTTCGAAATGTGATCTTTGGACTTTTGCCGGATTTTGGTTTGTGTACTGAAATTGTTTTGGTTTTTAGTTTCGAAACTGTTGTGTATTTTTTGATACCATTTAAATTTTGCCAATTATTTCAAAATTTTGTTTCGATGCCATTTCGTTTTCTTTAGAGAGTTGGTGTAAATTATCTAACGGTTTCAGGCTTGTTATGATTGATTTGCATGTAATAACTATGAGATATTTGAATTTAATTAGGCACTAAAATATTTCCATTCATTATTTTTCCAATTATTCAATATTTCTGATTTAAATTCTTAGTTTAAATATTTCTGAATCGAGTTTAGAATGTATAGTAAGTATATCCTGTGATCAAACTGATTCATGTGATACTCCCATTATTTATAGTGCCATAGTATTCAGTTCAAAATTAGTACCCAGCATTGGCGAAAGTCCTGCTAATTATGACCAACCCCAGTTCATACATTCATCTAGGCTGGGTCATCATTCGCTGAACTTTTATTTGGATTCATGAGAACACTTCGTTTCATTTGGATTCCCAATGGGTTCATGTTAATGGCATGTGGATCTGCGCGCTCTTGGATTCGCCATTGGATTTATACATATGTTAGTCTCTTAAGGAGCAGATCCAATAACAACCTTAAGAATTTCATTTTCAATAAGACAAATATCTACCACTTTTCGATTGGACTATATCGTGCATTCTACAGACAAGCGTATGTACGAAAGATCCACATGGCCGTCTTAAGTGGTTCGGCTTGCAGAGAAAAAACATCACCGCATGAAATAAAAATTCCCCATTGCATTCTCCATAAAATATTGTTCCCAAAAATATACAGCATACTTTTGGGCATTCCATATACGATTTGTATGCAGAGCAGCTACCCAGCGTAAATCGTTCACGTATTATTGTTATTAATATATTACTATTAATCATACGCCTCATTACACAATTGTATACATTCTACTAAAGAGGCCCAACTCACACAAGTCTGGTATAAGGAAAGACTTTGGTTTAGGGGAAGAATTACCAAGTCTCGACTCTAGTGCAGGAGAAGATTTGCAAAACATTGTTTCCAGTATAGAGGAAGACTTAACAAATCTTTGCTCTTGTATGGAGAAAGACTTAACAAGTCTAGGCTCTAGCATAGAGAAAGACTTTGTAAGTCTAGGCTCTAGTACGGAGGAGAGTCTCGACTGAAGTATAGAGAAAAAGGTTGACAAGTCTTTGCTCTTGCATAGAGGAAGACTTCACAAGCCTGGTCTCTAGCAAAGAGGAAAACTTAACACGTGTCTGCTCCAGCATAGAGAAAGTCTTGACAAGTCTCGACTCCAGTATAGAAAAATACTTGACTAGTCTCGATTCTAGTATAGAGGAAGACTTAACAAGACACGACTCTAGCATAGAGATACACTTAACATGACTAGGCTCTAGCATAGAGAACGACTTGATAAGTCTCGGCTCTAGTACGGAGGAGAGTCTCGACTGAAGTATAGAGAAAAAGGTTGACAAGTCTTTGCTCTTGTATAGAGGAAGACTTGACAAGCTCGGTCTGTAGTATAATGGAAGACTTCACATGTTTGGCCTCAAGTATAGAGTAAAACTCAACAAGTTTCGACACTAGTATGGAGGAAGAATCGATATATAGAAGAAATCTTATCAAGGCTTAACGGTAAGGTAGAGCTAATAAAAAAGAGAATTTACAAGTTCGTATCATTGTCTCTACTTTAATAAAGAACAAGACCTTACTCATCAGTGTAGAGTAAAACTTCTCAAATAGGGGAAGACTTGATATAGGTGGAAATTGTTGTCTGCAAGGCACTTTGGACAAAGACAATCTAGACGTTCAAAGCCCGTGGGGATGGAAGCTATCGTTTTTGTACCTACGTAGCATTGAATTTCTATAAAAGAATGAGGGACATTTGTAGTTTGCAGCTCAACTAATGGGTTTGCAATCGGACTTATGACGTTTGCCCTCTAGAGGGTCTTTAATATGGGTGACGAGTCACGACTCTAGTAAGGGGGAAGTTTTCGAGATATCCATTCTCTGGAAAAGTACTATGAACTATATGTGAAGAAGTTTAATGCAAGTCTGTTCTTTTGTCTTTAGCTTTTACAATTTTTATGCGATTTTTATAAATTATAATTTTTACGAATTAACATTGCCTGAATTTCTAGGCAAATAAATGAAAAAAAAAATCACCATATCTCGAAAACTATACGTGATGGGACACTTAAATGGGATTCAGGAGATTCATTTTACATGAGGACCAGTTGGTTTCGTCTAAAGGAAAATCTTGTTGCAGAACGAACCAATTAGCTGTTTATTGAATTTGTTTTCAAAATATTTTCAATTAACAAAATTACTTGATATTGCAATTTTTTGTTTTCCATTTTATTTCTTGAATTAAATATTAATGAATAACATGGGCCTCCAACGACAAGGCAATAAATTGCCTGTACAAACGTTGCTTACAAAAATAATAAAAATCATATTCATTGGTGAAGTTTTTCCGCATCATTGCCCGGACATCGGCATCGACGGGGCGTTTACGTTTGTTCTTGTTACGATTGGTCACCTCGGTGTTGAACTCTATTACAGAAATATGGTCATTAGAAACTCTAGGGCTTTTCATAGTTCGGAAAACTCACTCTGGAAAACATTTTTAACGCCCTTAAAGAAACGCGGTATATAGTGCTCGAACACCGTCAAGGTGATGTTGGTATCCTCCCATGAGCCCACGACGGCATATTCCAGCTCAACATTACGCTTGGCAATTTGCACGGCATCGGCTGAATCAAAGGGTCTACAGAAAAAGTTCGTTTTGAAAAAATCAACCTTTTTAAACGTGCTTCCAAATTGTTCAAGAATCTTACATGCAGATTTGTTCATGACCGCAAAAGAATAACGATTGTCGTTTGTGATTTCCTGCAGCATCTTTTACTGCCTTTGGTATGTACTGACACTCGGGATCACCACTGCGCACACAGTGATTGAAATCCTTTATGAACCATGACTCGCGCGGAATTGGAGCATTGGGGTATTTGTCATAGAACAAGGCATTTCTATTGGCTCCCCTCACATAGAAATACCAAGATATCATACGTTCGACCGGATCTCTGACAAGATTAATCATTATTGGTTTGGGCGATTGTAAACGCGTGAAATTCAACCAATTGCAATGTTCGATATAAACTGAGCCCGGCTCTAGCCGGGCTATCCAATCAGCCTGGATCCGTTGTTGGGCGGGAGTTCGGGTGCGACTTGAAATGTCTAGTGGACCCTTGGTAAACATTTTCATGTGATTAAGGGGAGCCATATGTTCCAAGAGTTCCATGAGCGCTTCACTGCCCACCTTGGCGACTCGATTGAAAAACAGCACTTCCATATCGGCATATTTGGTGTTATTCAAACTATTTGGAGTTAGGCGATCGAGCTGTTTGTGATGGGCGACATCAGAGATGAAACGGTGGATGAGTTTTCAAAATATGGATATAGTTCACTTACCTACGGTATGAGTGGAAGTACACATAAATGCAAACGAATATATGAGAGAACACACAACTCTACATCTACAAATATTACAGACATACGGCAAATATATTACTAAGAGGCGCTTTGTTCAAAATTACTTTGATCGAAAATCGACAACAAATGCAATTTCCGACAGACACAACTAAATGAGTACATACTGTAGAGACACGGTAAGTAAACAAAGACATGCGACATAAAGAATAGCAACAAACATTTGCTCAGTGCAGCTAAGGACCGAAGATTTTGAATAGTGAAAGGACACTTCAGTATCAAGAAAGGTTTTCAATTTCATGTTCGATAATAGTTTGGTTTAATCCTATTCGTACAGGCAGTGACTTTGAGTCATCACTGGAATTAGAACTTGTTTATGTATTTTATTGTACATTAGTCATTATCGTCCCATATGTCTAAATTTAGTTTCAAAAAATTTCCATTCGAATTTTTTTATTTTTTTTTTTGTTTCTTTCTGTGTCTATCATACTTTTTTTTACTGATGTTACAAACAAAACATCTTGTAGGGTGTAAAAATCCTGATTATCGAGGATTTCAACTATTGTCTGGTTATAAATTTAATTAATATTAAATAGACTGTACGACAAAGATAATTCGAAGAGAGGATATTTTTAAAATAAAGGGTGTTTTTTATTGAGGTATAGAACTTCGAATTGAAATAAAACACAAGAAAATCGTTTTAATGTCCATCAATTTGGCTTTATTGGAAGTATAATTTTATGCCATTAATGTTTAAATATGATTTCGGGCATGTGGCCGCCGCGGCTGGCTCGAATAAAGCCAATTCTACAGGTCCAATTTTCCAATTGTGATGAAAATCAGCATCGAGATGAATCTCATTTTCGGCCCATACACCAAAATCACGACGCATTGCATGGTCTCGCGGCTTTAATTCTTGCACAAGCTGGATCTTGTAAGGTCGCAAGCCAAGATCTTTCGCAAAATCGTCCATAAAGTTGATGGACAAAGCTCCAATTGCTGTGCACGGTGGCGAATCGATTCATTCGGACGGAGCTTGCGGTGAACTTCGCGAACTGAACCATTACTTTCGAAATAAATTTGCACGATTTGCAAGCGTTGTTCTTTTGTCAACCTGTTCATGATGAAATGGCAAACCAAACTAAATATTAATCACTTGACAGCTGACAAAATGGCCGCCAGTTAAAAAAGTGATGCCAACTTAAAGTTCTATACCCCAATAAAAAACACCCTTTATAAAGCATACAGGTGCTATCTAGCATTTGAAACAAAATTGATTCAAATAGTTTAAGAAATGTAAAAGTTAAATCACATTGTCTGCATACACTTGTATGGGACTATGGAACGTATGAGTGTTCTTATTTATATTTCTATTGAAAATTAAATAAACGCTACACCGAAATCAATTGTCAAAATAATGAAATATATTGAAATTATATATAATATAATCAAATATTGTTATCATTGAACAGAAATACAAAAATAATTCAAATCGATTAGAATTGTAAAAAACACCGCCGTATTCATAAAAATGTACAACAGCTTTACAAGACGTTGTTAAATGTAAGAAAATACATAAGCAATTTTCTTAACAATGTCTGCAATTTATGTGAATACGGGAGTTAAAATCAAATTGTCTGCATCAAATTGTCTTTGTGGAGACCACGGAGCGTATGAGTGTTATTAATTATCAATAAATTGGACCTTAAATGGGCTCTACTACAAAGTTAATTGCCAAATACATTTTGTTGTAATTAATTATTAGATTATTGAACTCCAGAGCAGTGTTTCAATATCTACATCCAGAAAATAATAGGTTTCTTCAGCTTAAAAACCCAATTCTTTACCAATTCTTCACTGTTGATGGCAAACTTATGAAATACATTTTTTTTATTTGAATATTTTATTTATACAATTCGATAATTTTTATCAACATTTAAAGCAATATACTGCTTATACAATCGTTGCTTACAAAAATAATAAAACTCATATTCATGTGAAAAATTTTTCCGTATCATTGCCTTGACATCCGCATCGATATGAGGCTTGCGGCGATTTTTATTACGATTGGTCACCTGATTGTTGAAAACTGTCAAAGAAATGAATCTGTAGTTTCGTTTACAATGTACAGCCTTACATTTCCAACTTACGCTTGAAAACCTCTTTGATACCCGTAAAGAATCGAGGTATGTAATTTTCGAAAACAGTAAACGTTATGTTGGTATCTTCCCAGGAGCCCACCACAGCATAATCTCGTTCAACATTACGCTTGGCAATTTGTATGGCATGCGGTGAATCGAAGGGCCTACGAGTTGATGAACAACAATGAGTTACCGAACAAAAACAAAAACAAAAAAAAGTTTTCCGCATACTTACAAACATTCCTGTTCATGCCCACAAAAAAATAACGATTGTCTTTTGTGATTGCCCTCCGCATCTTTTACGGAATAGGGAATATATTGACATTCGGGATCACCACTGCGCACACAACGATTGAAATCCTTTGTAAACCATGATGTCGGTTTAATGGGTGCATCGGGAAATTTGGTATAGTACAAGGCATTTTTATAGGCTCCCCTCACATAGAAGTACCACGATACCATACGCTCCACAGGATCTCTGACCAGGTTTATCATTATGGGCTTGGGTGAATTCAAGCGATCAAAATCCAACCAATTGCAATGTTCGATATAAACTGAGCCCGGCTCTAGCTGGGCTATCCAATCAGCCTGGATCCGTTGTTGGGCGGGAGTTCGTGTGCGAGTTGAAATGTCTAGTGGACCCTTGGTAAACATTTTCATGCGATTAAGGGGAGCCATATGTTCCAAGAGTTCCATGAGCGCTTCACTGCCCACCTTGGCGGCACGATTAAAAAACAGAACTTCCAAATCAGCGTATTTGGTGTTATTCAAACGGGCCGGATTCATGCGATAGAGCTGTATGTTGCGGTGGGGTGGAAAGGAAAAGGGACATATGGTTTTGGTTTTTGAGTTTGTTGTAACGGATATTTTTGGGAATTAAAGAGTTAATGGGAAATTTGGAAATGGAAACTGTATTTTGACGTTAGTTTAAGGTATTTAGAGGATAGCAAAGAAGGAAAGTTTGTCAGAGGAATACACGCAGGTCTCTGTTTATGCATTTTTTGCTCGTTGCTCATTGTGTTCGGAGGTTTTTTCTCCAGGATTACAGGTCACTTTTATATGCAAGAAGTCTGCACAGACCTGGTTAAGCAGACGCACTAGCACTCTGTAGTCCATTGCCATAACATGGGAATTAGCGAAATTCATACCCCTAGTCCACCCTCTGAACTATCCGGAGCACCCTAAAAAGCTCCTGAGCCAACGAAGTAGCAAATCGGCTAAAAGTATCTGCTAAAAGTACCTTATGGTACTAAAAGTACCTTATGGTACTATATGTACCCTATGGTACTAAAAGTACCCTATGGTACTAAAAGTACCCTATGGTACTAAAAGTACCCTATGGTACTAAAAGTACCCTATGGTACTAAAAGTACACTAAGGTACTAAAAGTACCCTATGGTACTAAAAGTACCCTATGGTACTAAAAGTACCCTATGGTACTAAAAGTACCCTATGGTACTAAAATTACCCTATGGTGCTAAAAGAATCCCATTGTACTAACAGTACCCCATGGTACTAAAAGCACCCTATGGTACTAAATGTACCAAACGTATCGTAGGGTACTAAAAGTACTTTGTGGTAACAAAAATATTCCTGTTACCAAAATTACCCTATGGTACTAAAAGTACTTTGTGGTAACAAAAATATTCCTATGTTACCAAAAGTACCCTATGGTACTGAAAGTACCATATGGTACTAAAAGTTCCCTATGGTACTAAAAGTACCCTATGGTACTAAAAAGTACCCTATGGTACTAAAAGTATCCTATGGTAATAAAAGTACCCTATGGTAATAAAAGTACCCTACGGTACTAAAAGTACTTTGTGGTAACAACAAATATTTCTATGTTACCAAAAGTACCATATGGTACTAAAAGTACCCTATGGTACTAAAAGTACCCTATGGTACTAAAAGTACCCTATGGTACTAAAAGTACCCATGGTACTAAAAGTACCCATGGCACTAAAAGTACCCATGGTACTAAAAGTACCCATGGTACTAAAAGTACCCATGGTACTAAAAGTACCCCATGGTAGTAAAAGTACCTTATGGTAATAAATGTACCCTTTGGTACTAAAAGTACCCCATGGTACTAAAAGTAGCCTATGGTACTAAAAGTACCCTATGGTACTAAAAGTACTTTGTGGTAACAAAAAAATATTCCTATGTTACCAAAAGTACCCTATGGTACTAAAACAACCCTATGGTAATAAAAGTACCCTATCGTACTAAAATTACCCTATGTACTCTAAATGTACCAAACGTATCCTAGGGTAAAAAAAAACACGATACTCACCCTTCAACGTGATGCGATTGACAATAACATTTTTTTTCTTTAATTTGGTTTAAAAATACTTTATTCACATAATTTGCCAATTTACTAACATATTGCAGTTCCTTCCATCGTCACCTCAATTCAGGAGACCATGAGCTTCCAATGCATTCAAATTAACTGCCAAATATTGCTTATACAAACGTTGCTTACAAAAATTATAAAAATCATATTCATGCGTGAAATTTTTCCTTATCATATCCTTGACATCCTGATCGATTTTCGGCTTTCGTTTGTTCTTATTCCGATTGGTGATTTTATCATTGTGAACTGGAAAAGTGGTACACAAAAAAAGATTAGTAAACTATGTTCAATCTCTTCGGAAACTGGATAGAACTTACTTTCAAATAGCATTTTGGCACCTTGGAAGAATCGCGGTATGTACTTTTCGAAAACGGTCAAGGTGACGTTGGTATCTTCCCATGAGCCAACGACAGCAAAATCACGTTCCACATGTTCTTTGGCCATTTGAATGGCTGCGGGGGAGTTGAAGGGTCTAGGGCGTGGTAGGGAGAATTTCAATATAGTAAACTGAGAATCAAATGTAGAGCTAAGGCATGTCCAATGTGAATGCTAACAAATAACTTGAAATTCGAAAAAAAGGTAGAGAAGTCTTTGCAAATTGTTTCCAATGTGAAGTTAATTCGCTCTCGAGTGAAGAGAGTATACCTTTCACTTAAAAAAGTTGAAAGAAACTCACAACGAAAGCCTTTTTCACAAGTCTTGTTTGGAGTCCTCATCGAATCAACTACAATGACTGCAGATCCCTAATTGGACCTGTCCACAATTCAAATCCCTATTTAACAATACTTACAGACAGTCATCGTGATGGCCGCAAAAGAACAGTGATTGCCTTTTGTAATTGCCCACATAATCCTTGACAGTGAAGGGAACATATTGACACTCTGGATCACCACTACGAACACACTTATTGAAATCTTTGACAAACCATTCGGTGGATTGGATAGGTTTATCCGGATTCTTTTTAAAGTCGATGGCATTCTTGTAGGCTCCACGAGCATAGTAATACCATGATATGACTCGTTCCACCGGATCTCTGACCATATTTATGTAAATCGGCTTGGGTTGATCGAACTCTTCGAAATCTATCCAATTCACATGTTGTATATAGACTGAACCTTCTTCCAGATTGGCGATCGTTTCGACCAATTCCTTTTGTTCCCATTTATCGAATTGACGTTTAGTGGCCTGAAAGAGGCCCTCACGTTCAACCACAATATCATTGAACTTTTCCAGAACATTGAATAATTCCAATAAAGCTTCACTGCCAACTTTGGCCGCACGATTGAAGAATACAACCTCACTTTCAGCTTTACGAGTGTTATTCAAACGATAGGCATTCAGGGAGGCGAGCTAAAAGTGAGAGAAGTGCAGCGGTAGATGTTTAGAAAGTCAACAGATGTTCTGAAAGAGGCGATCTTAAGGGTGATATGAGCAGCAATATTTTTGTTTTGAAAGAACAATGCCACGCAGTAAGCAAATCATTTGGAAATGGTAATTGAATTTAAAAGAAAGTAAGGAAAGCATTTTAACGGGATACGGGTAACAATGGAGCGAGAGTAGTGCCGCAAATGACAGTTGAAAGTTGGTAAGCGACACACAATTGACCAACACTAATCACCACGACTGCAGATCCCTAATTGGACATTCCCCACAGCTCAAGTCCTTATTGGAAGCAATACTTACAGACAATCATCGTGGTGGCCACAAAAGAACAACGACTGCCTTTTGTAATTGCCCACATAATCTTTGACAGTGAAGGGAACATATTGACACTCTGGATCACCACTACGAACACACTTATTGAAATCTTTGACAAACCATTCGGTGGATTGGATAGGTTTATCCGGATTCTTTTTATAGTCGATGGCATTCTTGTAGGCTCCACGAGCATAGTAATACCATGATATGACTCGTTCCACCGGATCTCTGACCATATTTATGTAAATCGGCTTGGGTTGATCAAACTCTTCGAAATCTATCCAATTCACATGTTGTATATAGACTGAACCTTCCTCCAGATTGGTTATTGTTTCGACCAATTCCTTTTGTTCCCATTTCTTGAATTGACGTTTAGTGGCCTGAAAGAGGCCCTCACGTTCAACCACAATATCATTGAACTTTTCCAGAACATTGAATAATTCCAATATCGCTTCACTGCCAACTTTGGCCGCTCGATTGAAGAAAATAACCTCACTTTCAGCTTTACGAGTGTTATTCAAACGATAGGCGTTCAGGGAGGCGAGCTAAAAGTGAGAGAAGTGCAGCGGTAGATGTTTAGAAAGTCAACAGATGTTCTGAAAGAGGCGATCTTAAGGGTGATATGAGCACAAACAGTTTAGTTTTGAAAGGACGATGCTACATAGTAAGCAACTAATTTGGGAAATGAAAATTTAATTTAAAAGAAAGTAAGGAAAGCATTTTAATGGGATGCCGGTAGTGGCACCAATGACAGGGGATAGTTGGGTTTGGTAATACGAAAATAGATTTTTAGTCATTCAATAAAAATCATTTGCCCTAACGCTTCTGTTTGTGAGAAGGCCAACTGGGAGACACACTAATATAATATATTTGGAATTAACAAACATATGTGATTATTGAATAAAAAGTTTCTGGACACCCAGTTGATGTGAAGCGTTCAAGCTGAGGAATTTCATAGGTTGTTCCCTAGTCAAAAATGATTTTTATTTATTTAACACAAACTACAGGTAATCCATTGTTTTCGTAGTAGTGTTTTATTAATTCATTAGGCATTAAGTAAAAGGATTTTAACAAAGAAACGTAAATTTTTGTATTCACTTCTTTTTGTTCCATTACTTTTTTTCTACACGTGGTTTGCTGCTTTTAATATGTTTTTTTTATCACTTGCAGCGAAATAGCAATGGTTCTTCTTATATCTGTCTGGCCTTAAGCAGGAGTCCTCGTATGGGGACTATAAGCGTTACTGGGTTAAGGTTTGCATTCGTTTTTTTTGATGTTTTGAACAATGGGTATTTAAAAAAGTGAGAAAGTTTCAATCGGATAAACCGACTTACATACGCATACCCTCGCCCTCAGCAAAAACACACATGTTTCATATTCCAAAGTATTCCAACCCAAAAAGAGGACGTGGCCACAGAAAAACGTCATAATATAAATAAAAAAAAATTAAATACCGATTTTTTTTAGCAGTTGTGCTTAGCATGGTGACATTCTGCCCCATTTCAATCCAAACAAAATCGCAGATATATTTATAATAATAATGGTTACATTTATTTATTTATTTAGCAGTATATGTGTATGGATATATTTAATTTAATTTAATTTCATTAAGGCCTTATTGAGGAAACCTAATTTTCGTTGCTGCTGCTTCACGTCCAGCTCACTCAATTCGTTTTGTTTCAAGGCCAAATATTGCCGGTGTAAACGTTGCCGGCAAAATTGATAGAATTCAATTTCGCGCGTAAAATTACGTCGTACCATATCTTTAATTTCTTCGTGAATCTGCGGTTTCATGGGATTACCGTTTTTGCGCTCAGAACTGAGATCCACTAAAATAAAAATAAAAAGACTGAGCAATCTGAACTCGTTTCAGGTATCCGTATTATGTTGGCTCTTACAGTAATACATTTTGGTGGCGCCTTTGAAATACCGCGGTATATAATTTTCCAATACGGTCAGGGTGATGTTGGTGTCTTCCCAGGTTCCAACAACGGCATACTCTTTTTCTACTGTACGTTTGGCCATTTCCAAGGGTAGGCGGGTATTAAATGGCCTTAAAGTATTCAACATCAGTCGTTTGTCAAAGAATATCAAAGAAGGCGAACGGTCTCACGAATGAAGGGATTTAAGATATGTAAGATATCATGACATGATATCAGTACACTGGTGAAAAAACCTAATTTATGAACATAACATATTTGTACTAGAAGTACAGTAATGATATTTCACTGAAATGGTACTAAAAATTCCATTTTTAAAATATTCTAAACAAAAAACTGATCAGAAATATTGAGAAACGCGTTCACTGTTTTGGTGCTGGCATATGCAAATACAGCTGAAATGTTTCTTCTCAATTGGGAATTCCAGGTACAGATTTGGATTTTGAATGTCAGAATCTATAAATGTTCTTTGCATGCAATTCCCTTGACTGGATTTATCATTTATTATCTTTCTTCATTCTTTTCTGAGACCGTTCCCTCACTCCGCTTTCTCCAGCCACAAAAAAGAAACACTTACATGCACTTGTGCTCATTGTGACCACAAAAGAACAGCGTTTGACGCCTATGATCGCCGGCATGTTCAAAACCGGAGCCCTCTATGAATGTGCACACCTTTTCCTTTTTCATGACACATTGATCGAATTCCGTATTCACCCATTGTGGATTGGGCATTTTCCTGTTGTGCATACGACGCTTCGGTACAAAAATCCAGGGGGCCCGAATATAATAGTACCAGCTGATAATTCTCTCCACCGGATCTCTGACCATATTCATATAGATTGGACGTGCCTCATCGTATTTGGTGAAATTCAAAAAATTCACATGGCTAACAAAGGCGGTGCCCTCTTCCAAATTACCGATATTATCGATAGCATTCTCCTCTTCCTGACTGTCCAATATCGATCGAATGCCACCTTGTTGCGGATCAATTTCGACCTCGTAATCATGGATTTTGCTCAATTTCTTGAGCAGTGTAATCATCTGGACACTACCGGTTTTGGGTACACGATTGAAGAAGAGAACATCCATTTCAGCTCTTTTGGTATTGTTCAATGCATCGGCACTTAAGGTATTTAGCTGGGAATAGAAAGAAAGTGAGACAGGGAAATGAGAACATCGCGAGAGAGCGTGAGATGTGACAGTCACTATCTACGATAACCAACACAAAGATGAGGGGGGAAGTGCATTGTCGAGTGGTTGCTCTCATTGGAACTATGTTCTCCTACTCAGTTTCAAAAAAGAGAACGATAGAGAATCATTTCTGGTCTTACACTTAGACATGGAGCAACCAAGCTTCTTTGCAGTTCTATAATTTTTTGGAATGACAAGAAAATTAAGAAAGAGGAGCAATAGAAAAATTAAGCATTAGAAAATGGCCAGTAGAGCTTTTTGTTCTATTTTGCGTTGCTGCGATACATTGAAGAAATACCATTAAGAAGAAATGAAAAGTTTGAAAACTGCCAATTTTTAAATTTGAAAAAAAAAAAACCAGAGTTCATAAGCCTTATTAGCTCTCCCAGTAGTAAAAAGTTACATTTTTTTTTTTGGAAAATTTAAAAAAATCCAAAACTCCATCGGAATATTCTCTCTCATTGTGCATGTATTTTTTTGTCTGAAGTTTTGTATTTGTTTTTCATACTCACTGATGATTATTTGCGAGAAAAGAAGCGGTTCTCTCTCATTACTTATTTTGTTATTCTCACACACACACGATTATTCGCGAATGAAAAATTGTATGAACTTCTCTCATACTTAGAGATAAAGCAATGAAGTTACATTCATGTTCAAGCAATCCAATAATTATAATTCCTACAGCAAATACATCAAATTAATGTTGAATATTCAAGCATCTGAGATATGGAGGAAAACGTCTTGGATATGAGACTAAAAGATCGGCTAGTTGAGGTTAGTTTATATTTCAAACTTATCATCTCAAATGCGGTTTCGACTATGATTTAATGATGAATTTGGTGGACTGTGAGACATGAAAGAACATATATTAGATTTTTAAGAAATGCATAGATAGGAGTATTTGATTCGTTTGTCGAAGAGCACTGGGTTTTGCAGAACATTTTTTTCTCTGCGCGGGATGTCGTAATCTTTGTTTCTATCATTCTTCGTACCCGATCTCTAAAGAACTTAGTCGTTGTCAAATAGGTAGGAATACAGAGACTGCTGTAATTCGTAAAAATGTATTGATTCGGTTAGAGTCTAACCCAACAGTTCGCTAATATAAAAAACAGAAGGGAAAACACAAATCATTTGATGAAATACCATCTATAAAAACTCTATATGAATCGAGAGAAGATACCACCGATACCAAATGCAATAACTTCGATGGATACTTTGTTCCAGACCCTATCAAACGCCTTGAAAATATCCAGAGTCACCACTTTGCTTTCACCAAGACGGTGAATGGCTTCCATCGTTTTGTTACACCGAGCGAAAAAACAATATCAAATTGATATTTTCGATAACGAATTGATATTAAACGTTAACAAAATGGGGCTAAGTGGGAAAAATATCAATATGATATCGTTCAATATCAAATGTCTCGGTCGCTATTTTCTCTTGGAATAAATAAATAATAAATTATAATAAACTTTTTTCTTGAAAGTCAACCGAGCCATTTGATATTGATCAATATCAAATTGATATTATAAATATCAAACACGACGCTTACGTCGCATCAAAAATAAAATTAACAACAACCATATGAAAAAAGTGGTTACGCCAGCGTCAAAAAATATCATTTTGTGCAATATCAAATCAATATTTTAAAATATCAATATGATATTGCTATTTTTCGCTCGGTGTAGGAACGTCATAAGATCTCCAATAGATAGGTTTCTACGGAGCCATACTGTCGAAGGCCACCAGGTCATAGCAACCTATACAAACCGGTATATTCTCAATTCTGTTTAACAAAATCTTATTACAATTCTCATCAATTTGATGTAAAATTTTCATTAAATTGATGTACAATATTCATTAAATTTATGTACAATATTCATTAAATTGATGTAAAATTCTCATCACTTTGATGTACAATATTCATTAAGTTGATGTACAATTTTCATAAAATTGATGTAAAATTGTCATTAAATTTATGTAAAATTCTCATCAATTTGATGTACAATATTCATTAAACTGATGTAAAATTGTCATTAAATTGATGTAAAATTTTCATTAAATTGATTAAATTTATGTAAAATTTTCATTAAATTTATGTAAAATATTCATTAAATTGACGTACAATTTTCATTAAATGTATGTAAAATTTTCGTTAAATTAATATGCAATTTTGATCGCATTAATGTACAATTTTCATCAATCTGATGACAATTTTCGTCAAATTGGTACAAAATCCAAAATTATTTCAAACACCACTGGTAATTTAACTATCCGTACTTAATTTCGAGGCAGATCTCTTTTCGCCGACCACTCCTAAAGATACCGAGAAGATGTATTTAAACACTCAAGTTTTCTACGGATATGAAAAGTTTTAACACTACCACTTTTAAACAGAATACTCTCTGTAAGAGTGGTCGGCACAAAGAGAACAGTCTGACGATTGCAGGTTTTTCTGCTCCTAGTGATAAAAATTTCTAAGCTATCGCAATTCAAATAATCCATATGAAATGTATACTATTACTTAGGCTATTTTTACATACATACACACCATCCATGTTTTTATAAAAAAAAACACACAAAACAGTATTTTATAAAAGTACAAAAAGCTTTATTCTAATAGTCCGAAAATCGAGGAACGGTCATTTTCAAATCATAATCCATCGTTTACATTACAATTAACTTAAGTCATTAGTTTGTGATTTTCATCGATTATTGAAATTTCATCATAAGTTCATGTTTCTTAATGGCAATGTATTGTTTATACAAACGTTGCTTGCAGAAATTATACAATTCAATTTCAAATGAGAATTGAACTTTCAATTTGGCCTCAATTTCCGGTTCCAGGCTGGTATCATGCGGCGTTGCATTCTTTTTGAATTTTCCAGTTTTGTCACCTACGAATGGAGAGGACACGCACGTATGATCGGTTAATACATTTTATGTTTCCATCATCACTTACTGTAGTAGAGTTCAGTAGCCCCGCGGAAAAATCGTGGTATATAATGTTCCAGCACGGTTAAGGTAATATTGGTGTCTTCCCAGGATCCGACGACGGCATATTCCTTTTCCACATTCTGTTTGGCTATCTGCATGGCGGCTTGGGAATTGAATTTTCTAAAAGTGGTGGGATTTGCAAAAGGACTTACTTACATTATATAGCAGGACATATGATCATATATACTAAACCAGATCTTTTGGGTGAGGGAGGTTAAGTAACTAACTAATCATTTTCGTCTATAATTTTAAGGTTTTCTTTAAACGACCTAAAGAAGCCGCAGCTATTTAATGAACCTCTAGTTTAAATTGTTTAGTTTTAACTGGCTAAACTTAGTCTCAGAGGTCATACTTGTAATTGCAGAAATAAATATGAAATTAACAAAGTTGTCTTGTTGAAGCTTTGAGGCTTTTATATTAGAAAAATGATCTACTGAAACTCCCTAAACCTGTAAATATATGTATAAATATTTTTTAAAATTCTACAAACGCCTCTATTCTTCAAATAAAATCGTGAAAGCTCGCTGTAGTTTTCACATTTGTAAAAAATATAAATATATATGAGTGGGTATCTTTGTATATACAGAGATGTTAAATCCAAAAGCTTGGTACTTAAGAACAAAATCCCTAAAATCTCAGCAGTTGGTTTTGTTGGCGTCGTATAGAGCTTTTGAAGTATTACGGTGGAAAAAGCAGAGCTTTGTATAAACATTATTTCTCACAGATACATAAATTATAGCGAACAAATAAATTAAAAAATAATTTGGATTTTAACGGCGAAATTCATAAAATATCACTTGGTTTTAGACCCTCCTATAGAGCTTTTCACGTATCAGGCTAGATATTGTAGAGTGTCATAGTGAAAAGATAAAATAAAGTAGTAGCGTGTCTTAGTGAATTCCCTAAATTATCACTAGGGTTTATTTAGCTTTTAACATTTCGCGGTAGATGCTGTAGATCTTTGAATAGAAAAAGTCTAACTCTATGAATAGTGTTAGACTTCAAATAGGACTCTATAATACTAGGTTTGTTAATATACTGGTTCTATATTACAGAAGTTAAAATATAATGGAAAGACCAATTGAAAAGTACCGGACATCTATAAACGTATCTGTAAGCTTTGCAACTAATTCTCTGCGTTTAATTAAACAATAAATCCGCTTTAACAATAAAAAGTCAGGATGATAAATAACAGAAAGAAGGTCCAGAAAGATTAGAAAGCTTCAGTCTAGCGTAATCCTCACAAGCTAAACTTAATTCGCTTGTTAAGCAGCCTCTGAATGCTTCAGAGCATGCTCTGAATTGTAGAGAATTTCCAATAAAAACTCTTAGTCTTGTCGAAAGGTAGTCAAATATTGTTGGTGACTAAAGTTGTTTGCCTTCATGTTTCATCTGATAGTTTTCAAAGCTACAGCTGCCATCTAAAGCCAATTATGATTATCTAAGATTCAAGTTAAACCTAAACCTCTAGTCACAGCTTTTTAAAGCCGGTAAACAAATCACTCCCCACGCGTATAATTCAGTGTATCTTACTTGCAATCCGGATGATTGCCGCACAAATGCAATGCAAAACGACGCCAATCCTTGTTATACATTACATGCGTATCAAATTGGCAATCCTGGATCTTAGCCTGTTTTACGCATTCATTGAATGATGTATCGAACCATTCTTTCGATTCCAATTTACGACCTTTCACTCTAATATAGTAATTAAATACATCCGGCTGACGCACGTAGTAATAGGCACTCATCACCTTCTGTATGGGATGTCTGACGAGATTTATAAAGATTGGCTTGGGTAAATCATATTTCGTAAAGTTCACCCAATTAAGGTGTTCCACATACGACATGGCCCCTCGCACCCCACTTATTTCTTCGGCAATTCCTTGCTCTTCCTCATCCGTAAGGGTCATGCCGCTCTTTGGGTAATCTAGATTTACATACGGAGTGAAATTGTTGCGAAAGGACAGTTGATTCAATAGGGTACTTAAGGACTGTGAGCCGACCTTTTCCAAGCGATTGAAAATCAAAGATTCCCGTTGAGCCTGTCGAGTATTATTCAACCGTTTTGGACAAAGGTTGTACAGCTTAAAATTGGGGAAAGGTGGGAAGGAAAAATATATTCAAACGGTGGCTACATTGAAATATTAAAATTTGCCCGTGCATTCTGTAAAACCCAATCTGAACGCTGGCGTTTTTTCTTTACATTTTGTGAAGAAAATAGCCTGAGTTTTAAAGAATGCAGGGGCTACTTTTGAGGCATTTCTTGAAAGCTTTAAGCTTGTAAAATGGGGAGATAATTAAAGCCATAAACTGATGCAAAAGCTCAGGCTAATGCTAAGCCAATTAGCTTTTCACTACATATATAATTTGTATACTCACTGATTGCAATCTTATTCTTAAAGCTGACTGCGCATGGCAAAGGCTATTTATAGAAAAGCTTAACAATGCTGAAAAATTGCAGACGTTTGTTTTCATTCGGTTTTCAACCTCGTTTTTTTTTTGTATAATAATAGCGCACACTACATAGCACTCAAAATAAAGCGACTAAATAAAGATAAAGCTAAAGCGGAATCAATCCTAGGGAGAAGCATTTATATAGCTTAACGTACAGTTAAGCTTCAATCGATGTATGATGAGCTTTAACCTAAACTAAAACTGAACCTAGGCCAAAACTAAACCTAAGGAAAATTAATATACAGGGCCATTCGACCTAACCAAAGTCGATTTAAATCAAATGGCCTTAAGAAATGTCAGGATCTCAAGATAAATCTTATTAACCTAATACAGTTATTTCTCATTAACCCTAAATTTAAGCCAGAACACAAAAGTAACCTAAATCTAATCCTTGCCTCAATATTTTTGGAAATATGAACATTAAGAAAGCTCGCATTATTTTCCATGGGAATTTTTTACTTTTTCCAAATGTCCAAATCGACAGTTTGTCAATATATATAACTACGTTCGATCATAGCTGACCCTACATCCAAAAGCTCAACTAAACAAAAACCTTAAAATGCTAACTCTCAATTAAACCTAATTAATCTAAGCCAAACTTTAAGCTTAACCCAAATCTCAATCTAATCGTACTCAAACAGACTTGAATAAATTCTCATAATGTTCATCAGATCCGTCTATTCTAACTTAACTCCCCTTGGCAAGATAACTAACATATCGCTGATTTCTATCAAGACCTTTCTAACGATTTAGTTTTTTTTCATGTGAGACTCGTATGGATAAGAAGAAGATTAATAATTCTAAATCAAAATCATTTGAAAGAACTCAAGTCAATTATGACAAATTTGAAGTTGTGACGGTCTTGCACGAAATGAGCGATATCTAAATGAATATGAGCCGCAAAAATATCAATTACGGGAAACATAGCCGACAATTACTATTTTAATTGAAACAATTAGTTGGTTTAGAGAAATGACAAATTAAAATCAACTGTATGATCAAACGGGTTGATCACATAAGTCAGCCAGCTAGATTACTGATGTAATTAAAGAAATTACAAAATACTGTAATTGAAAATAAGAAATCCATTACTGATTTACAATCTGGGCAATTCAGGTCATTGCCAAATCACATTAAAAATGTAATTGAATATCTACTTTTTTTTTTAAAAAAAAAAAGTAATTGAAACTATGAATTTCGTAATTGATTCGATTGCTTATCGTTGTTCTGTATAGCTTACGGGCAATCCGGATGATTGCCACACAAGTGCAATGTAAAACGTCGCCAATCCTTGTTAAACGCAACGTGTGTATCAAACTGGCATTCGGGAATTTTAGCCTGTTTCACGCAATCATTGAAACTTGTATCGAACCATTCTTTCGGTTCCAATTTACGACCTTTGACTCTCATATAGTAATTGAATACTTCCGGCTGACGTATGAAGTAATAGGCACTCATCACCTTCTGTATGGGATGTCTAACGAGGTTTATATAGATTGGCTTGGGTAGATCATATTTCGTAAAGTTCACCCAATTAAGGTGCTCCACATAGGACATGGCCGTTTTAACCTCGCTTAGTTCTTCGGCAAAGTCTTTCTCTTCCTCATCTGTAACGATCACGCCGCTTTTGGGATAATCGTAATTTACATACGGTTCAAAATTATTGCGTATGGACAGTTGATACAATAAAGCACTTAGCGATTGCGAGCCGACCTTTTCTAAGCGATTGAATAACACACATTCCTTGCCGGCCTTACCGGTGTTATTCAAATCTTTTGCATTAAGAGTGTAAAGCTTAAAAATGGAGGAAGAGAAAATTGAAGTGATGACTATTTAAAAATGTTAAATTTTAAGTTTTTGCTTAAAAGCTTATACCTTTTCACCAAGCGTTTTGCGTAAGCTCGTAAAAAAAAGCGGAAATTAAATATCTTGCCAAACAGTTGTCGAGTTTTAATATCAGCGAAATAATCGGTTAGTTTGTCGATGAAACAAGAAAACAATTTATGGACCTGTTTCTTTTGTATTTACAAAACATGTTTATAACCTAAGCTCTAAAGCATGCGAAAAGCTCGCTACCTTAAATAAATTCTACTTATTAAAAATAACCTGGAGAAATATAATAGTTGGAACATGTTGATATCCCAAGCTTCAAAGAATAAGCTTACTACTTCTTGAAAGTAATGTAGATATTTGAGATAGATTGTTCATAGGATATCCTCTATTAACAAATTGATATTTGAGACATTTTTTTATTTAAATTTTAGGAGGCAATGCTAAAGCTCGTCAACGCAACCTTTGGTTTTATTTAGTAGCATTACTTTAAAGGCAGAAGACTCACACTATAATTTCATTAGGTCGCAAGACTAAAGCTTTTTAACGAACCTTTTGCCGAACTTAGTATCATTACTTAAAAGACAAAAGCTCTATACTAATATTTCAATTATAATGGGGCTTTTAATTGAAGTATCATTATGGAACTTTATTCTCTTAACCTCCTATAAGACAAAAGCTCTATACTATCCATGATAACCAATTGTTATTTTAGAGCTTTTTTAAATATTAATATTTAATAAATTGTAGTATTTAAGATGTGTTACAAAGTATAGCTTTTGTCGATATTAACATAATGATAAGTAGAGGCAAAAGCTTTAGACTATTAACTCTATCCCATTGATATTCTGATGTAATACTATGTAAAGCTATGTAAAACTTTAACACAAATCATTGAACATATCAGTTATAAGAGAGCTTTAAATCAAAATGGGTTTTTGAGGGCATTATTGTATATCATTTTAGGAACCTTCCCTACGTCATACTGTGATGTTTCTTCAAGGTAAAAGCTCTATACGTAAGTTAGACTACAACCTTTTAATGGACCTGCTCTTTATGATTAAATTTCTCTGATGAGGGTATAATAGAAAGCTGTAGCCAAATGGTTTTGTAGAAATATCCGTTATAAGAGAGTTTTTCATTTAAGTGGGTGTTTGGAACTTTCTTTTTGTAAACCTTCCTATTTGAAGAGACGGCGCATTATATAAATTCAGTGTTACAGAATGATATTATTTGTTTTGTAAAGGCTGATGCCAATATTCAAAAAAATTTACGAAAAGTTTCAGGTTAAAATTTCCTTTACAGAAACATACTTTAAACCTATTGTAAATGTTTCTGAATGTGAGGGTTAGCCTACTACTACCCTTATTTTCAATAATGCAAAGCGAAAGCTTCATGTGTATATATCCTTTTTTTTGCTAGCTTTTCCAGAACTTTGCAATTTAGGTATATCTGTTGAGTTCTGGAAAAGCTATTGATTAATTTGTTTTCTGTAACTATTTTTTTATGTTTACGAATATCTTACACGCATTCCCGTCTATTGCCGCACAAACGTAAGGAAAATCGACGCCAATCCTTATTATACGCAACGTTTGGCTCAAATTTACAATCTTGAATTTTAGCCTCTTTGACGCAATCATTGAAACTTGTATCGAAGTATTCCTTGGGTTCTAAGTTACGGTTGGCAGTTTTCACATAGTAACTGAATACCGCCGGATGACGCGTATAGTAATAGGCACTTATCACCTTCTGTATGGGATGTCGCACTAGGTTTATATAGATCGGTTTGGGCAGATCAAATTTAGTAAAGTTAATCCAACTTATGTGCTCTACATAGGACATGGCTCCTTTCACCTCATCCAGTTCTTCGGCAATAGCCAATTCTTCGTCGTAGGAAAAACGTATGGGAGATGTGGCATTATCATTGTTCTCATAGGCTGTGAAATTGTTCAATGTGGACAGTTGACGGATCAAGGAGAGTAGGGATTGCGAGCCAACTTTTTCCAAACGATTGAAAATCAGACTTTCTTTGCCAGCCTTACCGGTGTTATTCACATCTCTCGCATTGAGTGTGTAAAGCTTGAGGGAACGGGTGGAGAGAGTATATTTAAGTAATATAAGATTGTTCGGTTTAAAAGCTTAATAACGATAGCTTTAAGCTCGATGTAGGCTATGATGATCTGCTAAAAATTGCTAATTGCTAGGCATATCATACTTTCTCAACTCCCCTTCAAAAGATTAGCTAGATGTACACTGTGTATCTTACTCGCATTCCCGCCTATTTCCACACAAATGCAAGGAAAATCGACGCCAATCCTTATTAAACGAAACGCTCGGTTCGAATTTACAATCTGGAATTTTGGCCTCTTTCACACAATCATTGAAACTTTTATCGAAGAATTCCTGAGGTTCCATTTTCCGTTTGCCACGTTTCACAAAATATTGGAATATTTCCGGCTGGCGTGTATAGTAGTAGGCACTCATCACCTTCTGTATGGGATGTCTGACAAGGTTTATATAGATCGGTGGGGGCAGACCAAATTTGGTGAAGTTTACCCAATTAAGATGCTCTACATAGGACATGGTCTCTTTTACCGCATGTAGTTCTTCGGCAATATCCCGTTCCTCTTCGTACGAATTAAGCGTGCGTACGGTGACATTATGATTATTTTCATATGCTGTGAAATTGTTGGCTTGGGAAAGTTTCCGGATTAAAAAGAGTAGGGATTGCGAGCCAACTTTTTCCAAGCGATTGAAAATAAGACTTTCTTTGCCGGCTTTAACGGTGTTATTTAAGTGTCTCGCGTTGAGTGTGTATAGCTTAAGGAATGGCGTAGAGAGAGAGAGAGAGAGAGAAAGAGAGATAAAGGGGAATTGAGTGCATGATTTTACATTATTATTGTTCAAGATGTAACCCCGGTAGCATCTTGACGAAAATGAATATATGTTTAGCTTTAAGCTCGATGCATGATGATAGTATGTTTAAAGCTTTTTTCAACTTGATACTTGTCGAACTTGTGTTCATATGTGACAGTTAAAAACTTCCGTAAGCTTTAAGCTCTTTTAAGCGTTTTAAGTCTTTTGCAAGTGGGAACGTGTCAAACTTGTGTTCACAATAGTAATCGGGAAACACTTCCCTAAAGACTTAAGCTTTTAGCGGAAATTAACATGTGGTTAGCTTTTACTAAAGTAAATGCGTGTCAAAGATATAATAGGCAAACACTTCGCAGAAGCTTTAAGCCTCTTAACGGATTCTTATACTCTAGGCTTTAAGATCGATGTAAAATGATATGTGTTAAGCTTTTTGGAACTGGTAACGTGTCAAACTTGTAATAGACAAACACTTCTCAAAAGCTTGAAGCTCCTTAACGGAAATTAAAATAGGGTTAGCTTTAAGCTCGGTGTAAGATGATAATACGTTTAAAGCATTTTAAATATAAATACCTGTCAAATAGGCAAATACTATCAGAAAGCTCTAAGCTCAAGGGAAATAAACATACATGTTTAAAATTAGCCTAACAGCTCGACGCAAAAAAGATTAGGATTTCTTAAAAAGCTACATTTTAATGATGTGTAACTCAATAAAGAAGCTTTTCAGTAAAAATATTTATCAAATAATGTAATTTGTAAAAAAGTGTTGGGTAACAAATTCGATATTCACACACAGTAAAATGCGAATGCTGGCGTCTTCGGTTCTGTAATGTATGGCCTGACACGAGCAGCGTTATATGTGGTTTAGAAAAAAGTACTCCAAAAAGCTTTGTAATTGTGTCGTTGTATGTATATGAGTGCTATAAGATTAGAATAACTTAATTTTGGCGCGGTACTTTCGATGGCTTCAGCAACTAGCTACAGCCGTCTACAATTTAATTTCCCATTGTGTGGAGCCTAAAAGGAAAAGCTCTGTAAATTAAATTAAAGAGAGAATGTCTACTACAAAGTTCTATCAACCATATGCTTTACAGCTTTTGTCATAACTTTCATTAATAACTTCTCCCTGAAATGTAGCTTTAACTAACTGTTATCTCAAATTATTCCCAAATCAGACATAGGGATCTAAATCCTCTTAAGCTTTACCAAAAGATCTGGTTTTATACACTTTTCACTGAATTAAATTATCTGTTCGGAAGGACATACGAGCAAAACATTTTATCTCCACAAAAATGTACTGCTAGCCGACGAAAATCTTCATTATATGCATTGTGCCCATCAAAGCTGCAGTACGGTAGAGTGCCCTGTTCGGCACAGTCATTGAATGTTGTATCAAAGAACGACTTTTTTGGTTCTTTTTTCGGCAGATCGTCCAATCGGCTGTTAAACACATACGGATGTCTGATATAGTAATAGGCACTCATCACCTTGTCGATGGGATGCCGGACCATACTTATATAAATCGGACGGGGCAAATCGTAACTGGTGAAATTAATCCAATTTCGATGTTCCGCATACGAAAAGTAACCCTCAAGGGCAGAAAATTCATCAAGAAACTCGGTTTCTTCTTTACGATCAAGTTTGTATGTCGGCTGGGGCGGATGATCACTCTCATAGAATTCGTAATCATTGATTTCCGATAAATCTTCTAGGATTTTTTTCATCGTTGTACTGCCTGTGTGCGGGACTTGATTGAAGAAAATCACGTCACGCTCCGCCTTATGAGTATTGTTCAGTGTATGTGTGTCTAAGTCCCGATACTATGAATTAGAAACAAACAAAAAAAGAAGAGTAATTTAAATAAAAAGGGACAGTACAAAACGGTATATTACCCAGGCCAGAACATGTCATGAAAAAAGCCATTCCCCTGAACAAAGCTTTGAAGGTAGGTATATTAATAAAGCGGCGATGTAAAAAAAAGATTATCAAAGCTACCAGCAAAGAAGTAAAATCATATAGAGATTAGAAAAGTTGTCCTATAGGCTGTTAATTATTGGTTCAACTTTCTAATACCAATTCGTTTCCTAAGAGAACAATAAAGCTTTTGAAGCTGTTTTTAATGGAGATTTGTGTCTTTATGTTGCACGCTGCAAGGTTAGAGCTTTCTGTCAGAAATAATAGCACGATAAAGCTTTCTACTTTTTCGATATTCTGAAAGGGAAATTAAACCGAAGTTTTAGACAAAAGCTGTTTTTAATTAAACGATTTTGTCCTTACATAATATTTCTAACGATATTTTATAGTTGGTAATTATAATTATATACTGAAGTTTAAAGATTACCCAGGATTTGGCAGACAAAAGCTTTTATATTTTTGAACTATTTTTAAACCGAGTTCTCTAAAACTCAAAGCAATAAACATGTGTGTTTATACGGAAATAATTTACAAGGCAATACCACGTTTTTTTGCCAAAGCTATAAAGAGCTTTTACAGTAAATCAGAAATTCAGTTTGAGGTTTCGGCACATACAAAATGCTCAAGAATGAATATCTGTTTTGCTATCCTAGTTCATAGTACAACTTGCTTTTCTCCGTTTGTACATGCAAAAGTGCCAAGTCCAGTACTGTTGCACTCTAAGGTAGCGATATGTTTATTTTCCCCTAAATTGTTTACAGTCCGTACACATTTTCCTTGAGCGGTTATTCCTTCCATCCGCTATTAATTTTAAAACATAGTATATGGTGTGATCTATAGATTCTGCACACAATATAGCTCACTCACTTTTTTTTTGATGAGACTTTTTATTTATTCGATATTTTGTAATGCGAAATACTGTTTATACAATCGTTGTTTACAGAAATGATAGAACTCATATTCCCGGGTGAAATTTTGCCGTATAAGACTTTTGATTTCCTCCCGGATCTTGGGTTTCCACGCATTGCCATTGCGTTTCTCGTTAGCCAGACCATCTGTAGATTCGAAACAATAATCCAATCAAAATATTAACACTTATATCGGAAGAATTACCATAATATAGTTTAGTAACACCACGGAAATATCGCGGTATATAATTTTCCAAGACCTTCAAAGTGACATTGACATCTTCCCACGAACCCACCACGGCATAGTCATGTTCTACATTTTCTTTGGCTTTTTGCAAAGCTCCATACGAATTGAAGGGTCTAGAAATAATGAAATTGCACATGAAATATCGTCAATGTTAACTGGTGCTCTGAAGGAAACATACTCGCATACCGCATCGTGGCCACAAAAGTACAAGGATTGGCGTAAATGTGAGGCCAGGGTCTGTTTAAAATTTGCCCCCTCCATATACACACATTCCGGATCCTTTTCAAGAACGCAATCATGAAAATCTCTTTTGAAAAACTTTGTACTACTAAAGCTCTTAGTCAAGCGATACATCTGTACGGCTATCCAAGGTGTTCGGCGATAATAGAACCAACTTATGACCCTTTCCACCGGATCTCGTACCATATTTATGTAAATCGGCTGTGTCATACCGAACGAACGGAAATTGATATAGTTCACATGCATTGTATAGGCATGTGCCTCACCCATGTCATCCAAATCGGCCAGTATTTCGGTCTGTGCCGTTTCGTCCATATGATAGTGGATGGGCTGAGAGAAGGGTGCCCGACTTACACCAAAATCGTTGATTTCACTCAAACGTCGTATGAGTTCGATCAGCTGTTCACTGCCCACTTTGGGTACACGATTGAAGAAGAGAAAATCGCGACTGGCAAAGGGTGTGTTATTGAGCAATTTCGGATTGAGCATTTCCAGCTATTTTGCAGCAAGAGAGAAAGAGAGAGAGAGAAAAAAAGAACATTTTGAAATCCTCCCACAACTACACAACATGATGTAATGATTACAAATGACAACTGTCTACTGGAGAATGAATGTGAATTATTTTGAAAATTAGTTTGCAGTATAAACAAACGTGCCACGTTTTCCCGGGGGAAAAACTATGTGTTGGATAAGGAGGGGAGGGAGAGTTGTAAGGATATGTGTGGATAATACAAAACTAGACCAGTTCAGGTAATGCTGTTAACAATTCAGTATCAGTAGAAGACGGGCGGCAGTGGTGGTTCGACATAGGGCAGCCACATTGCGATTTGGTTATGGAAAATTTCATTAAAAGGATATGGACCTGTAAGCGTGGTCGTGGTGGCCATTTGGCTGATGTTGTGTTTCATTATTAACGGCATACCTTCCTCTTTATTATGAAATAAACATACGATCATTTATCTCAAAAAATTTAATTTTTCTTTGAATACCAAAATAACACCTCTTGTTGGAAAACCCTTTACTACAGTGGTGGCACGAAAAGTTTTCCATCACAGTGTCATTAGTTGTGACTTTTATCGGGACAAACAAGTATTTCATGATAAAACAATGAGATTTTCAAAAACTTCTAACGTGAACACAACAGGGTGACTCTAAGGAAACCCCAACATCAGCGAATTATGTAGAATACTTAAACGTTTTTTTAAAGCATAATTGACTACATATGTATAAGAAAAACGATTGCTTGTCATAATTTGCTTAACGCATCTGAACGAAGGTCTTCAGAAGTCAAATCACTAAAGCAACAGAGACGCTGTCTATGTCTACAAAATGGCCATTACATCTAAAATTTGAATATCCCACAGAACCCAGTATCCGGAAAAAAATCACAATGTCTGTTTTTTTTTTATATAAAATTAATTTAGTTTTGTTTTTATTGAAATTTAAATTTAAAACTAGCAAAGTTTCTTAAAAGATCAGTTTTAGTATTCCTCCTCATCATCATCTTCACCGTCCGGTATCAAGAGATAGTCATCATTGTCGATTGTTTTGCCATCACTGATGGCATTATATTGCAGATACAAACGTTGTTTGCAGAATTCATAAAACTCAATTTCATGCGTTAGATTTTTACTCAAAATCATGCGGGACTCATCGCTTATGGGTCGGCTAACATTATTTCTATTCACATTGGCTAAACGTTCCTTGCCCACTACAAAACACAAGAGAAGAGCAAACAAACAAGGAAGTTGGAATTAGTTAGAATTACAATCCATGTAGCCATCCGAAGAAGGCCGGTCTTTGAGAACTCACAATAATAAACTTCTTTAGCATTCGTAAAGAATCGGGGAATATAATGTTCCAAAACCGATAACGTTATATTTGTATCCTCCCATGTGCCCACAACGGCATAGTCCTCTTCGACGGTGCGTTTGGCTTTTTGCATGGCGGCTTTCGAATTGAAGGGCCTGTAAAGTTTAAGTAGGATATTAGAAATCCGTTGGGCGAAATCTCCCCACCCAGCTCACTTACATGCACAGTTTGCGATTTTGTCCGCAAAAGAACAACGTTTGCCGACGATGATCCCCGGCGGGATTCTTAACTTCCATTTGATTGAATTTACAGTGAATGTCGCCGTTCTTAATGCATGTATCCAAGTCCATTTCCATGAATTCTTTGGGTGGCGTCTTGGGAGCTTTGTCGCCCAATTTGGCACGTAAATCCCGGTAGTACCATTCGGCGCGAACATAGTAATGCCAAGAGCGTATTCGCTCAATGGGGTCTCTGACCAAATTGATATAGATCGGCTTGGGCATATGGTGCTGGGTAAAATTGACATAGGCCACATGTTGACTGTAAATGCGTGGACGTGGCATGCCATAGATTTCCTTTATAAACTCCTTTTGCTGGGGCGGTTTGAGGAAGATGGTTTCGTGGGCCTTGCCCGTATCGCGCGAATGCACGAAACCATTCTTTTTGCCCAAACGGACCATGAGCTCCATCAGCGATTGACTGCCCACCTTGGGTACGCGATTGAAGATGACCACCTGGACCTCGGCTTTTTTGGTGTTATTCAGGGCATCAGCTGTGAACATAGGATCGATATCATAATCATCATACTCATCATCATTGTCGTAATCGTCCTCATCGTCGTGTTTGTGGTGTCCGCCTTTCAGATGACCATCATACTCATAGTCCTCATCTTCCTCAGATGAGTGCTTCTGATGTTTGTGGTGTTTATTCTGATGCTTCTTTTCGCTTGCATGATTCACATAATTATTCGAATTATCGCGCACCATATGTATACGTCCACCTATATGATGCCGAGCACGAGGTACTCGGTGAGATTCGACGGCATGATTGTCGGCGCCGTCTTCCACATGTCGGGCTTGTCTCTGTTGATAAATGATTTGTAGTTTTTGGGGAAACATTTTAATATTTTTTGTTTTCGATCTTTTTCGTTTCAAATACGACCTTTCACCATGATGTTGCGTGCAGAGTTCTTCTCTTCTTTGGCTTTAAATGATGATGGATACAGGAAGATGTGAGAGTAGAAGTTCTAAGATTTTAAATATTAGTATGGAAATTTTTTGAAAATGAAATTCTACACACAACACTTTCAAACACAGACAAGAGGATGCACATTTATCACAGAGTTTAAGACAAGACCTTGGGTGGTTTTTGGACCCAGTATAGGATGCTGAAACAATGATCTGTCTAGGTGGCTTATAGGTCCCTTATTAAAAAAAAACAATTGAGATATGATAGTTGTAGAGGTTACACAGCATTCACAGTCTGAATTCCCAAAGTATCCGTGACTAAAATTTAGAACCTGAGGATCGATTTCCTTGCGCCAGAAGAGAACTAGACACGATTCTTCGCCTTTTACATGGTTTCAAGAAAAGATAAACAGAAAACTGATGTATTTGATATAAATATCGCATTAACTCAGTTGAGCTTTTGGTAGCGCCATCTGTTTGTGAACACATCAAACCATATCTGATATTTTTAAAAAACAGCTAATTGAAGAGCATTTGTCCAAAATATAACTTGACTTCGTTTATAAATACATTACTCATAACTTTAAACTATAAAATTTAATTTACAACTTATAAACAATTTCCGCGCGCAATATGTCGAAGTGAAAGCAATAACAATAAACAGCTGATCGGTCTTGACGGTTGATTCTGCAACCTGCAGAAGTCGACCGTGAATTTTAGTTGTCGCTCTCTAACACATGCAAAATTTCACCCCAATTCAAACAGCTGATCGTCTACCGTCAACCGTCAAGATTAATTGGGCCTATAGCTTTAAGTACCATGGCATAGCGATAGAATTTTTAATAACAGCATCTATATGTGAAGATACATACACACTTTTTGCAAAGCTGGCAATTTTTCAAATAAGAATAGGTTGCATTCGTTTATATTATGTTACTTGACTGTTTAGCGCCACCTATATATCGAGTTTTTAAAACGACTTTTTCTCAGAAAATGGATTTAATAGAATCGCCGCATACTCACATAGACGCCCATATGGTGTGACAGCTAGTGCGACTATCAAACAGTAAACCCAGGTTTGCATCCTAGTAAAGACATGTGTAAGTAAGTAAGCGAATACTCGAATCGGAAAAAGTCTTATTAACTTTTTATTGGTGACAACATTGGACCGATTGGCACCTCGGGTAGTCAAGACCCGTCCAGCTTGACTAGCATATTCTACTCGAGGAATATCGTGGTAGCTGTGGTTTATGCCCAAACCGTTTCATCAGGATGGCGCTACGTGCCACACAGCCGAAGCTACACTCGATGTTTTGCGCCCTGTTTTTGAAGATCTCATTATCAGCCGCAGAGCTGATGTCTTTAGGCTACTGCATGACCAGCCCAGGCAGCCATTTAAATGAAATTATTTTCCCTTATTAACCGGAAAGATTGTACTTTCAAATAAAAAAAAGAAATTTGAGAAAATATGCAGCAAATTTTATTTTATACAATTTTCAAAAAAAAAGTTATTTGGCGGACCCTGTAGAACAGCAGACGTGATAAATATGTCTCTTGCCCTTGTCAAGGGAGGAGTTGTGTCCATAAATTATGCTTCGAATTGGCATTGGCGGAATTGGCCCACACCTGATACTGGAGAAGCTATCACAGCGAGAATTGTGTAACACAGACGTTTGCTGTTTCATAAATCTAACCATATTGACTTGAGAGACAGGGCTCATGCCCTTACTAAGGGAAGAGTTTTGCCCATAAATCATGCATAGAATTCACAATAGACCCCGGACTGTTCGAAAGAAACGCTGGCCATCGCTTGGTGCACATCACAGAAAGAATTATGTTAAACACTCGCATTAAGTTTTAATGGCTTGGTCAACATTTTATTTTTGTTGACAATTTTGTAAATCTAATGATGTGTCTATACACACAATACATCTGACTAAATTAATGACTCTTTTGGAATAGATAATGTGACTTGTGGGGCCTCAACATTTAGCTGGTCACTCACTTACTTTTCTTCTACGACAAGGGAATCTGTTAATGTTTTCTCTTTTAATCTAAATCCACTAATTAAGCGACATCTATCTCTGGCATTGAACTAATTGTTTTCTTCTACATGCAACAGCTCGAATATAAATTTATAAGAACTTGAACTTTCATAGTTAATGGGTAGATCGTATTGCAACGGTTATAAGCTAAATCAGATGATCGGCAAGAACATTTGAAGCGACATCTATATGTCAGTAGACTATTGATTAAAGTCAAACCTAAATGCGTCCATTAGAAGTCATTTTAACGTATCCCTGGATGGATATAAGTTTATGTTTGTAGCACTATTAAAACAGATAAGAATTAATTCATTTAGTATTCAGATGCGAGCTGTATGCGCCATCTATGTGTGGCATTGAAGCAATTATTTATTATTTATTTATTGAAGCAGATTTTTTTAATGATATTGGCGTGCATTCGAACACTTACATAACAAAAACCAGTATTGGACAACAATTTTTTAAAAAAAATCTCATTTCAAAAATACTAACTAAGACCTGTTAATCTCCTATGGTAGTCAAGCATACCGGGCATTTGGAATAACGAAAACTTATGTAATAGAGGTCGCCTTAGTCGAATGGACATTATTTGGAAATGTTACAGAACTCGTAGACCATTTTAATGTTATGTAGTACACTATTGGTCATTTATGTGTCATTTCATTTATGTGTCATTTCATTTATTTGTTTTTCAATCTAACACATGTTTTTAAATATAAATACCGCGCATGTCGTGAACAAAACTGACATATAGATGGCCAATTGGGTGAATATATTTTTCAATTGAAATATATTTTGAAATAAATTGAATCTACAAAAATTTTCTGAATTAAAATTCAAACTCACTTATGTTTTTTTTTTTTTAAATACTTATACAAAAAATCTTTATTTCAAAAAATATTGGTTTACATCTAGTTATAGGCACAATGGTTGCCAATCGGGCCCATAACTGCAAAACGAGCCTGAGACCACAATCGGTTAAAATATATTTAAACGTTTAGAATTTTTAACATTATGCATTTGTTTCAGATACACGGCTATATATTGTTTGTACAGACGCTGCTTACAAAAGTAATAAAATTCAATTTCATTCGTCAGATTTCTAATTAACATCTGACGAGCCAGATCGGTTACGGGAGGCCGGAAAGCATTGCGATTGGTTTTATGCAAACGATTTTCGGCTTCTGTAAGAAAAGCGAAGAGAGGCAGAAAGAAAAAAAGTTGAAAAATTAACAAAACGCCTGGTCAGAGAGAAGTAGAGAATTAGAGAAGAGGATGAGACGTACTGTAATATTCGTCGGCAGCTCCCGCAAAGAAGCGGGGTATATAATGTTCTAAAACTGTCAGAGTGACATTGGTGTCCTCCCAAGAACCCACAACGGCGTATTTGGTCTCAACATGTTGCTTGGCCCGCTGCATGGCTTCGTAATTGTCAAAGGGCCTTAAGGTGAATATAGGGAGAGAGTTAGAGAGAGTCGCGATTAGAGTTGAATCCGTCGCAGATTCTTTAGCTGTACTCACATGCACGTGCGCGCATCCTGACCACAAAAGAACAACATTTGTCGCCGATGATCGCCCAGACCTTTACGGTCGCCATGCATATACGTACATTCCGGATCATTACTCTGGACACATTCGGAAAAGTCCTTCTTCAACCACTGTACACTGGGCAATTCGTATTGTTTCGGGAACATTTTCTTACGTTCGGCTATGTACCACGGTGCGCGAATATAATAGAACCAGGAAATAATACGTTCCACCGGATGCCGTATTAAATTGATGTATATCGGTTCCGGATAATCGTTCTCAGCAAAATCTATATAGGCCACATGTTTCGTGTACGAGGCGGGCTCTTCATTTTCCAAAATCTCTTCGACCAAATTCGTTTCGAAGTTGGGCGTAAGCATAATGGTCTCCGTATTGCCGGGTTTATCGCGCACAGCTTTGAAGCCATTGCGCACGGCCAACAGTTTCAGCAGTTCCATCATAGATTGGCTGCCCACTTTGGGGACACGGTTGAAAAATATCATATCGATTTCGGCATTCGGTGTATTATTCAGTTTTCCCAACGTCAAGTCATGTAACTAATCGAGAAAATTTGTCAGCATTAGAGAGGCGAACAGGGATAGAACGAGTGAGGAAGGGAGATATTGGAAGAGGGAAAGAGTTGCTATACAGAAAATGTAAGTGCTTCTGAGAAGTGGCACTTCTTAAGTCGGTCCAGGGTAAAAGTTCTCAGCAGCGTGGCTTAAGGTGGGGAAAGAATTGGTATTTCAAAAAATTCTTTCAGAAGAATAGATTCTTAGTTTAGGAGTGTGGCTAAAGGTGGCGAAGAAGTGAGAGTACAAAAAAAAAACTCTGTGTTCTAGGAGAAGACAAACTGTGGCCCATCAAGTCAGAAGTGTCTAGAGTGTTCTCTAAATGGATTGGATGGGCAAAAACTCCATATGGTCACTGGATGTAGATCGGAAACAGAGCTTAGCGTTTATAATAGGAGTTTACTTAAATAAAAAGGTAGCTGATTAATTAATAAACTAATTAGGTAATTGGGTAATTAAGTAATTACGTAATTAATTAGGTAATTAAGTAATTACGTAATTAATTAGGTAATTAAGTAATTACGTAATTAATTAGGTAATTAGATAATTAATTAATTAGGTAATTTAGTAATTAGGTAATTAAGTAATTGGAATTAAGTAATTAGGCAATTGAATAGTCAATTAGATAAATAATGAGGCAATTAACTAAATATTTAATTGGGTAATTAAGTAAATATTTAATTAATAAATTAGATAATTACATATTTAGTTAATTACCTAATTATTTATCTGATTGACTACTCAATAAGGTAATTAATTAATTAGGTAATTAAGAAATTAGTTAATTAATCTATTGAGTAGTCCAAGATTAAATAATTAAGTAATTGAACAGTAAGTTATTTTTGTAATTAAACAATTAACTAAAAATTTAATTAATTGTGTTATTAAATAATTATGTCGTCAACTAATTAAATAATTATATAATTTTGTAATTAACCAATTAAGTAATTAAATACTTAAATACAAATTTCATTGGAAGATACTCGCAAGTTGTCTTATTAAATTGTCCGAATCCATAAAGAGAAACTTGATGTCCAAACTTTTGTTAAATCTCAGAGAATCGGACGTAATTTAGCAGGCCACTCTCTCGCCTTGCTGAGTTTTATCTGTGAACAATTCCAGTCACCACCATTAAGCGCCGAACGACTGAGAACTTCTGTCCGGTGAGAGGATTCATATTGATAAGTGCTATCGAAACTATTGCGGTAAAAGTCCCCTGTCATATGAACTCAAAACTACGGAAACAGAAAAGTAAATGTGTACGACCGAAACGAAAAATAACCACCGATATAACTTTACAAAAAAAAAAAAAACGAACCCATACATATACACAAAGAAGCTTAAGAACTAATTAACTAAACCAACAACAAAATTACTCCGTTTTTCTACTTACCTCTTAAATACGATTTCAATGGTGATTCAGATTAACGAAAAGATCATGATTCATTTTCATAAATATGAAAATGAAAAACACACAATAAAAGTTTGGGCAGCTTTAAAGCTGTGCCCTGTTGAGATGAAGAGAATAACATGAAAGCTTGTAACATGTAACGCGTAAAAACTTAAAACGAATAAAGCTTTTAAGCTTATATAAAAATATAGATGGTGCGATAGAGAGAGCTTTTTCTCTGCATTTGCAGTTATGTAACTTTTGTAGCATTTTTTTTCTTTAAATAAGTCAGTTTTTTTTTTGTACCTTTTGGGAAGGAGTAGGAATGTTAGGGGTGGACGTAGTGTACTTTGTAAGTGAATATTGATAGGATTGTTGGATAGGTTGAGTTTAAAGTCCTGCTGGAGTTCTGCTCAGAACAGATTTTTAACCTAATGCATTGTATTTTTTTTTTTGAGATGGATTTTGGGGATAAATTTCCTGAATATTGGACGCTTTCTTTCCTTTTTTTTCTTTGAAAATCCTCATTAAAACTTTAAGGATTGTGGAAAAACGGGGGTTAATTTGTGTTAAATGTATCAAAAAAGAGATAGACTGAGGAGATCACTATCTAGATAGACAGAGATAGGTAGAGACAGAGAGAGATTGCAAAGTGTAAGAGTTTGCAAAGATAGGGAGAGACAGCTTTAGGCTTATAGAGATAGAGCGATAGATGAAGAAGACCAAAGTCTTCCACAAAGAGAGAGAGAGAGGCGGCAAAAATAGCTTTAATTTTGCAGACAAATCAATGGTTGATGTTTGTAAGCCAATGGGAGTTGCTCCAAAATATTATAAATGAGTAATGTTTGTTTTAAAAAAACGGATAAAAATAACTTAACAGAGAGAGAGAGAGAGAACAGGCTTTAAGCATTCAGAGAGCCATTAGCTGAGATCCGCAGATGCGTCTACATGAGAGTGTTTGTTGTCTGTGGGAATGTGTAATAATGGTGCAGTATAAAGAATGTATGGATAGGGGGATAGGTGGATGTATGAGGATTTGTGAGGATATGTGTACTACAACAAAAAATGCTGTTCGTTGATTACGAAAATACCAATGAATTCAATACACCCGATATATGACGTAAATATCCACGAACATTTTCTTTTGAGATAATCATGCAATACATAACAATTTGATAAATAGATTAAAACTAATAATGATCAAAATCAAATGCATATCAATCACCACGATGATGAATATCTAACGACTTAAGCATACAATGAAAATACAATTTTAATGGCCAACCAGTGCAAAATTTCCAGAAAAAAAAAACAAAACAAAAACCAAATCACGCATCTATCTTTGATTTCATATCGGGTTATTGGCGTTTTATGGCCTCTGGACACATTATCAGCATCTGCAGCAGGCGATAGTTTTACACGTTTGTTGATATGAAAGATAGTGCTTGAAGGTAGGAGAGTCAGCGATAGAGCATTTTCAATAAAATAAAATACCGTCGATAACCGTTTTTTTTTTTTTTTGGTTGGTTTGTGAGGGATGGCTGCTCTTTCCAGATGGTATGGGATGCTGGTAAATGATTTGATTTGTTTGGTTTTTTGTTTGTTTGCATGGCATATGCTGGCTGATGATTTATGCGAATGTACCATGTATGCGTTTATGAATTTGATTGCGATAACCATTTTCATAAATCAAACAACAACAAGAAAAATGGAATTAAAACTTACCTGGCCGGTACTTTTCAGGAATTGATAGGTGCCATGGAGTGTGTTAATATCCTCGTGTTCTGCAAGCAAAAAGAAAACATAAAACGTTGGGTGAAAATGAGCAAACCATCAATTGGGATATGGGGAATTGAAACGTCAACAGGCGTGGGAGGACCACCTTTTGTTGTAATTCCCCAAAATGTATATTCAATATCAATGAGAATAGTAGTGTGCACGGTAAATGGATTTTTTTCAATTGTGTTTTCTAAAAATTGTGTACTTTTTCCCCGCACTTCAATTAAAATGTTTGAAAAATCGGGTCAATCTAGTTTTATTTAACTCTGGCGTGACTGCCTGACTGATTCATGACTGTCCTAACCAAACGGCTGAAGCTAGAATCATGAATTTCGGAAATTTTGGAAATTCGAATTGAAAGGGGGCAAAAATGGGGGGAAAATGTGTCCCAAAACCCATCGAAATACTCAAATAACAGTTATTTTTGTGGGAAAATTGGTTCACGACTAAGATTGGCAACAATTGGTGGGGGAGAAATGAAAAAAGGTAAAACAAATTTTTGCAAAACATGTGGATAATAGAGAGAAGGGACAGCAGGTGGAAATGAATAGAGTTGGGATGAAAAGAGGACCAAAACGGGTTAAAAAAAATTATCAAAATGGGAAAAAGTAAAAAAAACGGGTCAAACAGATTTTTGACAATGACAAGTGGATAATAGCCCGTTATTGTGCTATTATAAAATTATATATAAAAAAGGGAACAAGAAGTTAAACAAATTAAAAAGGCTGAAACCAATTCTTGGCAAGCACAGGTGGAAATGAGTTAGAGATGGGGAGAAAATTACCCAAAACGTGATAAAAAAAAAAAGACAAAAATGGGGAAAAAAGGAGAACCAACTTTTAGGCAACAAAAAGTGGATAATAATTAGGGAGGCGAAGAAGCGGGCAAAACGGGATAAAAAAAGTACTAAATGAAAAAAAAAAACACAAAAGGTCGAGAAGTAGAAATATGCATGGCAACTGCTATTAGAATTGGATTGTAAAGAGGGATAAAAAAAGGGTAAAACAGCACAGAATGGGGCCAAAAGTGCGAAATCTATTTCAAAAACAGAAGAAGAGAAATAAGGGAATAAAATGTTATAGAAAGGGCCAGAAGTGTCCGAAGCTTACCAAACTTGACAACAGTAGTTGCAAAAACCCAAAAAGGGGCCAACAATTGGAAAAATGCGATAAATGTTCTGAGTCGCATTTTTTTTTTTGCAAATCAATGCAATTAAACAAATATTTTGGGAATGGGAATTTTGCGCTTACGAATTTTGCTAGTATATTTATAAGCTTGTGACAAAATCGGCAGAAGCCCAAAAGTAGAGACTTATTTTAACATTTAACTGATGAGGTGCATTTTTTGGACTAGTATATGGCCTAAAAAACTGGACAATTTACCACCACCTCATCAGTTAAGGAACAAATAATTTCTCAAACTAAAAACAAAAAATTCTAAGTAACGGATGTTTTTAATTAATAATTTCAGAGTATTCACTAAAGAAAAACATAGCCGAGTGGGTGGTATTATCATATGGGGGCCAAACCCTTCAATATCAACGACTTTTTTTCTCAATTCAGTAACCGGCATAGAGGCTTGTGGAGGACATTTCAGTATGTAAAATGTGTAATTCGGGATTATTTATTGGTCGTCTCTATATCTGTAGAGGGTGGGCCACTTATTGGTTCTTGAAGCATACGTTGTTTTGTGACTGTCAACTGCTTTCCGCTCGAACTCTTGACAGAAATTTAGTAAAACTTATTTTAAATAACTTTTTGCCGAAACGAGACAAATTTGTGCAAAAAGTTCGTGAGACTGGCATGTTAGTGGAAAACCCTCACGATGCCCGGCATCGTACGGTCCGCACTGATTAGAATATGGCTGACATAGTTCTGAACATCGAATAGCCACCGGTCGCAACAACTCAATATTTCATGCACATATTGCAGAAAGATCTCGCATTATACTCTTGCAAGGTCACATGGAATCAGCGATTTCGCTTCCTTTACAGCAGCTGAGTATGAACAACGATTTTGCTCGACGAATCTTATTTTGTTGCCGAAGCGCATTTTCTTTTCGGCGGTTATGTTTAGAGGAAATACTGCATCATCTGCGTATCGAAAAACACGCACGTGATCGTTGAGAAGCCTATTTATTTTCTTTAAGAAATTTCTATTTAAATGAAAACTGTTTACATATTCCTTTATTTACATACATATATTCAATAACTATTCTATTATTTCACTATTCAATAATTTAATTGATGAATATTTAAACAGTTTGAAAACCCACAATTCTTCTCACCATTGATAGAAGTATTTCTTTTGTTAAAGTATTTGCAAATATTTCCTTAAAATCTGTATTCCTTCACTTCCTGACAACGAATGTATTATATCGGCTACGATTAAATAATGTAAGTGAATAAACTTATTAAATGGCTCTCTACGAAATATGAAGGAGGATGACCTCGTTCATACTTTCATAATCTACTGAAGTACCCACAAAATTGCGCTTCATCGTAAATTTTTTGATAGCGTCAAAAGGCCATAAAATCTGAGTAAATCTCTTTATTGTGGTTATAAGCAAAGAGAATGTAAAGGGGGTGTAGTGGAATTTGTTTTTAGAATGATTAAAAATTGGAATAACAAAAGTAATTGAGATTAAAAAAAAACTTTTTAAATATGAATTGTAAATTGATTGAAAATCAATCATGAAAATGATTGAAAGATTAAAATAACGGAAGAAATTGAGATAAAAAAAATTTTTTAAATATGAATCGTAAATTGATTGAAAATCTTAGTGGATTGAAGAGAAGAGATTTCATTTAATAATCTGCAATGATGGCATTTATTGGGATTTGTTTTTAGAATGATTGAAAGATTAAAATAACGGGAGAAATTGAGATAAAAAAAACATTTTAAATATGAATCGTAAATTGATTGAAAATCTTAGTGGATTGAAGAGAAGAGATTTCATTTAATAATCTGCAAATGATGGGATTTAGATGCGATAAAGGCAAACTATCTGAAATGATGGGATTTATAAAAAAGGTTTTAGTTCAACATTTGTCCTGACCATTGATAGAAACATTTTTTTACTGATGCTTCCAGTTAATAATGCAATTGAATAAACACTAAGGTTTGCTTTATTGAGACATACAGCACTCTTAAAGAAAAAGGAATCTTACAACTAATGAATTTTAGAAAACTTAAAACTATTACGTATTGTTTTAATTTTATGTGGTGAAGTCTAATGTGTCTTACAAATATTTGTCAGTGTGCTAGAATTAAGGGTGAAATAACGCTAAAGAAATAACACTTAAAGTATTTTAGTAGAGTTGTATCTACTAAAAAAAAAATATTCTTAAATCTAAACTAAATAAATAAAAATAATAAAAAAAAAAAAATGAATTGAATAAACCCTTTAAACGAATTACTTTTCAGCGCTTCGGTAGACGAGTTGGTAGCGTGTTTGCCTATCAGCGTGGGGGTTGTGGGTTCAATTCCCACCAGAGGCGTTGGTCTAGCCATCTGTTCTGTGTCACCCGGTTTACCCTTGGGCCCAAAATTACAATATAAATGTACTTTGTATTGTAATTAATAAATAAAGAAATGAATTACTAAATGCTCTGTGATTGTTCTGAAATGATAGACACATTTCCAACCAACGAATCACTCCAACAGCATAAACCCTTTTATGCGCATAAAGAAGAGCGTGTTATCTCGAAATTACCACCACCACAACTTTAAGGCACAACTGCAATTAACGCAATCAAAGTAAAGAATACACCCACAGGTCACATTCAGTCACTGTACCGCGTAATAAAAAAAAACTATTTTTGTATTCGGCGCATTCGTGGTGTTATGATTTTTTCTTTTTTTTTTTGCGGCTGCCTTGTGTTGTAAATTTACAACTTTCGATTTCTAGACGAATATTAGAGAGAGAGAGAGAAAGAGAGAGACTACTACAAAAAAAGTGAAAGGATTTTTTAGGGGTACAACACATTTTGCTGTTGGGGCTTTTGAGGAAATCGCCAAAAGTGATGCAATCATAACTTTTGACAACGCAAATGCTGTGATGTAGTTTTGAAATTTAAACAAACGGTTGGATTTACATGAAAGAAGACAAGGCAAAGATCGCAGGAAAGGAAATGAAAGTAATTCTTTAAATTATACAAAATATAGACTTTTCTTTAGAAAAACATACTGCTGTGATTTCCTTACTGGAAAATATTCCAGCAATAGTCAAACATTTTAATTTAATTTCAATATTGTATATATTATTTCCCTACAATCGGTACAAAATCCTTACACCCCGTACTCATTAAATTAAAATTTAAAAATTTTAAATTTTTGTTAAGTAAAATGTGTGAAAATACATACATACACGCTTAAACGAAAATCCTCTTTATTGAAAAATTGTGCATTTTTAATGCAAAGACATAAACTTATATCGCTTAAGAGATCATATGTTAAGGCGAGAAAAAAATAATGTTGTGCAGTCTCATTTCCAACTCATTAATTAATTGACGGACCAAGAGTTAACAGAGTAGGTGACGTATATGACCAATGGAAACGTTGAAAATTCTGTAGAATTTATTGTTAGATCATCTTAATAAACTCTACGTATGAAAACAGTTTTGGAGACAATTCTGCAGCCTTGGCGAAAACAAAAATAATCTGTTAATCACATTAAATACAACTCAACTCATTAATATTTCATTTAAATTCAAAATCGTTTATGTGGAACACATTTTTAATGCAACGACACAAACACCGCTTAAGAGAAATTCATGCAACTAATTAAGAGATAATAGAGGAGTTGACGTCTGCAACCAATTGAAACGTTGAAAAACCAATGGAAATCTGAAATCATCAGAAATTCTATCTTCATTTCATAGAACAATTTCAAAAGTACATAGTCAGTTCGTTTAAAAGAAACTCATGAGTTTCTTCATTTCCGCTTTATCGAATTCGACTCTAAACCGGGTTTTTTAAAACCGTTTTTTGTATTTTATTGTTTTAAGTTTTCGAGTATTGACTGTTTTCCAACTAGAAATTGAAAAAAATCGAATTTTTCATAAAACCCGTTTTTTATAAAACTGAATTTTGTATAACCTTTTAATTTTTTTTTAACTATTTCAGAGTGTTCGAATTTACGGCAATCGTTATAGAATAGAAATATATTTTTATATAAAAGTCGGTTGTTTTAAATTGCATATTTTATAACCGTTTCATTTCTTTGAGCTAGTTTACAGTATTTACGGTCCGTTGGGAAAAACCGATTGTTTATAAAATAAATCGTATTTTTTTTAATATATTTTTTTTAATATAATATATATATCCTACCAGTTTCTTTAAATTAAAAAAAAAAATGTATACATTACCGGTTCAAGAACCGGTTTTTTGTAAAATCGTTCCATTTTTTTTAAGCTATTTCACACTAATGACTGTTTCTTATTGTAACTTGCAATTGGCTATTTATTAATTAGAACTTTGCAACATACGATTTTGTATAAAGACTTTTTATATAAAACCCGGATTTCAATAAAATATAAAATTAATATAAAACCCGATTTTATATAAAAAGATTTTTTTTAAATTTTTATGAATACGGTGGTAAATATACTTTTTTTTTTACTAATTTACTTACTCAATTATTCAATTACTTACAACATAACTGCCTGTGCCTAAGTGCTGAAGTTTATCTTATACGAGTATTCGTTTTTGGTCTTCCATAAATTGATTTGCATTTTTGTTGTGTTATTCTTCATTTCAGATTGAAATCTTTACAAGAACAAACAAATATTGACCGAAAGCAAATCATTGATTAACTTGTAGTCGGTCATAGCTATCGGGTATTTGTAAAGTTGTTTAGGAAACGGCCCGGCAACAACATCATAACCTTTCAATATCAGTTATCTGTTTTAAGAAATCTTTGAAAATACACAAAAGAGAGGAAGAAACGAAAGACAACAAAAAAAACGAAAAAGAAAAACGTTTCATTGAAAATGTTCAATTGTGTGGAACATACATACACCAACAGGTAATGGTGGCAGGAAGGTAGCAGGAAGTACACACACACAGCCAAACAACAACAAAAAGAAACATTTCGCTACGAAATAAACAATTTTCGTGGCCATTGATGCTGAGGCTGATGGTGATGATGCTATTGTTGATGGTAGATATACATATTTTTTTTAAATAAAGAAAACTGTTTGCAGCGTTTTCTTTTGCAAAGATTTGATGAAAAGCGGAAAGGAAGCTAAAAACATTAAACAAGAAGAAAAAAAACTGAATGCTATCGAATTGGATGCTGCTCTTGTGAAGTGTGTGTGTTTTTCTTCTTGGTGAATGGACATGAAAAATAATTAACAGGAAAAAAGGTTCAGCTTTTATGGTGAATTTGTTCTGTTCATCAAAACAACAAAACAAAAAAAAACAAAAAACAACTAAAAAACAGAAAACATTAGAAAGGAAAGGAGAAATTAAAAACATTTACAAATTTAGGTCATTAGACGATTGTATGCGGAAGATAGGACACTCATACATATACACTCACATTTGCCCTGGGGCCGAGTTGGTGAATTAATGAAATTAAAAATATAAAAAAAAACAGACAAAAAAACGTAATTAGAAAACACAAACCCAGAAGATTCTATCAACTTTGAAATGTGGAAATTCCCCGGGTTGTTTACGTTATTACGCTTGATTTAGTGTTACGTACATAAATTCAAGTTCAATGTTATCCAGCGTAAATCTTAGTTGCTTTTGAGTGAGTGGCCACACGGCATGACATGCCAATCATTGTCAGTAACACTGCATCACTAGCTTGGCCACATGAGAAACATCTTCATCTTCATCTACATCGACAGCAGCAGTACCAAGCACCAGCACCAGCACAAACATTTTCCACTCATATCTTCCCCGCCTTGCCATTGGCTGCTGACACTGCCTTGTTTGGCTAAGTGATGGTCTACGTTTTTTTTTCTTCTTTAATATTTAATGGTGTTTATTTCAATTTTTCCACTCTCCACACCAAGCCCAAACTGCCTTAACAACTTAATAAGTCTATTTTCGTAAATGTTAGCGTCATGGAAATTGGTTATCTTCTCCTCTTCATTTATGGTTTGCAAAACCGAAAACAATCGGTTTGTGAATAGCGTGGCGTGGCGCGTGTGCAAGTGGTGTTTTGATTTTGGCGGCAGCTTATGTTTGTTTAGGCATCAATAGTTGTGCACAATTATGTAGCAGTGAGTTGTGATCACAAGGAGACGAGCAGTGTAGACTATGAACATAATTCCCTATTATTATCTTAAAGGACAGATGAAGAGCCTCTGGCTAGATAGACATGAATACAGTCAAATAATTAAGCTTCATTATGAACGATGGACAGATTATTAAGCAGGCACTAGACAATCTGAAAATGGATGTACAATTGGGAAGCAACATGCTAATATTATTGCTGGAAAGATTGCTGAGGGATCAACACGGAAACTGAAGCGATTTACGGACAAGTTGGAAAAATAGTCAAAGTAAAATTTAAGAAATTCGACTAACAAAATAATGACTTTGAAAACGAAGCAGGGAAGCTTGTGACTTGTGGACAGATTATTAATGGACAATGCGTCAAAGACTTAATCAAACGAAAAATTTTACAAATTCAAGTAAAGAACGACTATGCGGATCATAGAAATGCAGCAGACTATCTATAAAAACAGAAAGCGGATAATAAACATAAGTCACAAGCTAAAGGATGAACAGATTACACTATGAAACAACAAAAAATGTTGGTAATGAATAAACACTATACAATTCTGATGTACTATGATCTAAATCAGGGCTTCCCAATTCAATGAGGCAAGTGAAAATGACCACGCCTCCAGACCTACCAAACAATATAAAATAATTTTTATAAATATTTATTTGTAATGTATTATTCTTCATCCTTGATTATAAATGACAATCCAAATTTTACATACTCCTCAATAAGTAGCCGCATTTTTTGTTTGTCATTTTTATTAAAACGACATCATGGAACTCACTGCACAAAAACTAAAAATATCAATTATTAAAACCAACCAACAGATGATCGACGATCATCTTGAGCAAGAATGAGAAAACAGTACAAAACCATGAAAGTACTGAAACAAAAACGTATTTCAACATGTTGAATACGAATAACTCACATGTCTTCGCGTTCCATCATGAATCAATTCACGTAAACATGGACGGGGGCGTGCCCCACCATTTGAGAACGCCTCATTGAAATGATCCAAATAGGCATTTTCTTTTTTTTTTAAATTCCATTTCTTTGGGACATAATGTTCCATAACTCCGATTTTATTATTACGTCCGATTTTATTAAAAAAATAGTTTAAAAAAATTATCACAGAATCTTTTTAAAACGTAGCCTACAGTGCCTTATAATCTAAATGACAGTTTTGGAGTTATAAACAAATCTATAGCGAAAAATATTTTAACAGTAACTTTTGTTCTTTTTTGAAAAAAAAAAATATAAGAAATCTGTAATGACAAAACGTGAGGCCACCTATTTTAAAATTCAAATGAGCTATATTGCAGAAAATCGATTGAAAATTTTCGTTTTTATACACAATATAGAAAGGCCCCTTCTATAAGGTTATCCATTTTGTGGTTTCAAAAGTATAGGGCTGGAATTCGACATCGGTCAAACTAAGCTGTTAAACCAATTTTGAGTTACGTCTCGAGTGTTGTATTAAAAAGAAAAAAAATTAAAAAAACCTATTCATAGAAACAAAATTTCGGAGTTTTTTTTGCTCAAAGTACCATAGTATAGCAGAATTGTATAGTAGTTGTTAATTTCAAATAAAAAATACTTTTATAATGAAAACATTTTATCTTTTGAATGCTCTCTATCGCTAAATCTAGACTTACTTGCTAACAAAAAATTACTATTTTACAACACCCTGCTGTAAAACACATGTAATATGGGTGTAATAATAGACTTGCGGTTTTCCAATCCAAACTATGCTAATGCATATAATATTCAATGAAATCAGATGAAAATATCTGTATACTACATTACAAAAGTCAACGTCTATCGATGACGTGAATGCTAATGAAATGTAAAGTAATTAAATACTTTTAACCTTGATCTAGATTAACCTTCAGATAATGTTTGCGTTAACCATAGCAAATTTTCCAAGGGTAGGAAAGCCTTTGACAATTCGTGTCGAGAAGATAAATGATGAGTTATTTTTTTCAAATTTTATTTAATACAAGGTAATTAAATAAAGATGAAACGTCTGTATGTAGTTTATGGAAGTAGTGACACATACTGCCGATCATCTCTTGCCGACAAGGCCGAGAAGTTTTAGCCACATTCCAGGGAACGATAGAGACGTCGCGCTAACTGCAGAAAATATCAGAAAATATAGTCACACTAGTAAGTTGTAATGCGCCTATGGCGCCCGTTGAAATATGGAAAAAAAAATTTGTTGAAAAAAAAAATGTTGAAAAAAAAAAATTTTCTTGACAAAAAAATTTGTTGAAAAAAAAAATTTTGTTAAAAAAAAAAATGTTTTCCTGAAAAAACAAATTTTGTTGAAAAAAAAAAATTTTGTTAAAAAAAAAAATTTTGTGGAAAAAAAAATTTTAGTTGAAAAAAAAAATTTTGTTAAAAAAAAAATTTTGTGGAAAAAAAATTTTAGTTGAAAAAAAAAAATTTTGTTGAAAAAAAAAAATTTTTTGTTGAAAAAAAAAATTTTGTTGAAAAAAAAATTTTGTAAAAAAAAATTTTTTGTAAAGAAAAAATTTGTAAAAAAAAAATTTGGGGAAAACACAATTTCTGTACAAAAAAAAAATATTATTTTTTTTATTATTATTATTTATAGAAAATTATAGAATGCCTATTTAAATTCCTACGTACTGCGTGACAGAGTCAGTGAATCAGTGTATCAGTGTCGAGGGTAAATATATATTAAGATGTTAACATAGAAATGTGAGAACGAGTCGATCTTATGACATGACCTGCTCAAGGAAGGCAATCAGTAATACGTTTACAATTAAAGGCTTAAGGAGAAGGGCTCCTGTGTGCACTTGCTCGTCTACAGAACATAGTTCTAGGAAAAGCGGCGCCGCAACACTCCACACATGCCACTTAACAAACAATAATTCATAGAGGATTAAAAAAGTCCTTTTTTTAATAGTCCAACTCATAAACTGTTTACTATATATATTTTTTTAAAATTCCACCTGTAAATATTTAGTTAACATTTTCTCTTTGGCATAAAGTATTTTTAATTACATTATCCTTGAAATCATTTCAACATTCTTTGAACAACAACAACCATTCATTGCAATTCGTTTATTATGAAAATGAAATCGGGACGGTTTAAGATTGCGGCAGGTGGCTGAGGGAGAGCAGAAGGTGAGACAAAGAGTTGACTGTAATTTAATTATTAGAGACGCAAAACAAACAATTACGTGTCAGTAACAGCAGATTTCAGCTGCTGCTGTGTGGCAGCTACAGTGGCAACCAGTAACACAGCAGCAGTAATGGCAGCATCGGAGCAGTAAAAGCAACATTTGCCAGCGTGTCTGTTAACAACAGCATTAAAGGCTTGTCGGACAATGGCAAACAAAATCAAATTAATTTAAATTGTCTTTATCAAGAGCAAAGGCGTAACAGCAGCAGCAACAACAATATCAGCCATTTCAGTTGCAATGGCAGCAGCAACAACACAACGTGCAACACATAAAACAGAGAATTTTGCACACACACAACAAAAAAAGGAGAGAGCATAATAAACATTGTTCAAGACCATAAAGAAATGTAAACAAAATATATAAAAAAATTCAATTGGCTAAAAAGTGGAGTAGTTTGTGAGGCTGTAGTCGACTTTTGGGAGACACTATCGCATAACATAACAGAGATCGTAAATATCAAGTGCAGAGATCGTAAATATCAAGTATTACACGATGAGCCTGCCGTTTTGAGGTCTAGCCAATGACAGAAGAATTAGGAGGAGGAGATATACAAGTGTATGGGAAAAAATCGTATTTTTAATTTGTGTATCTCGCTTTATCAATATATCTTATAGTAAGTTGTAATGCGCCTATGGCGCCCGTTGAAATATGGAAAAAAAATTTTGTTGAAAAAAAAAGTTTTGTTGAAAAAAAAAATTTTGTTGAAAAAAAAAGTTTTGTTGAAAAAAAAAATTTTGTTGAAAAAAAAAAAATTTGTTGAAAAAAAAAATTTTGTGAAAATAGCTGCAAATACAGACTGTTTCGCACTCAAATATTGTACTTTTTTGAATTTAATAAGTGTATTGCGTATTTTTCTCAAATACGCTATTACTTCTAACCAAATACGCAATAATACAAGCAAATGAGTTATATTTGCGGCCAAATATGCTTTACTTGATACAAGCTTCAAACACGCGATATACTTGTGTGCAAACATTTGAAAAAGACAACTTTTTCTGTGTGCGGTTATAAACAGATGTTTCTATAAAATTTTAAAAATGTCTAAATGTATTTCACTTAGAACATATTACAAAATGTGGGAAATTAAACCAATATCAAGGGGTTTACTTAAGTTAATCGTAAAAAAGACACACGTAACTTTATTTAGAACTGCTCGCTGTAGGGAATGTTTAAATAAAGACAAAAAAATTATAGCATAATATGATAAAGCCCCGGTACCGTTTGCTTTGATTGTCTGTCCGCTGATGGGCCTTTTTTTGCAGCCGATATTTTCCCGTTGTAATTGTTATTGTTTATATTTTTTTTTTCGTTCTGTGCTACCCTTCCAAATGCATATTGGCCACATTATATTGATGTTGCTGGGCTAGCTGCTATGCTTATGGCCATAACATGTGCCACAACAAACCAATACCGTCTTCCCAACTAACCCAGAGCCATTGTTGAGGCATTCGCAGGTTGCATTCAACCGTACATGCCACCAGCACACTTCAGTCACTTGATCATCATTGGGCGAAAACAAAAACATACACTGGAAAAGGCACAATCTCTCAGTCACTCTCTCTCTCTCTCTCTCTCACTTGTGCTGGAGTTGGCCAACAGAATTGGGTACAAATTGAACGCACGAATAACGCGAACGAGCGCCGCATAGTGGCAACCACCAAAAGGAAACAAAAAGACTGTGGCAACAACTATATTGCCACCTAAAAATGCTGGTGGTGGCAACAAAAACAAAGTGATAATAAAAACATTTTTTTATGGCATAATAATAAAAAGGCAAAGCAAACTTCATCTAGAGGAATGAATATTTGTCCATGCCGACCGACGAACGAGCGGGCGAATGAATGCAGGGGCTGAGGGGACGGACACGCTCAAAGAATCGGTTGTACATTTTAATGGAAACAAATAGTTAACTTATGACAACAAAATATTCCATTCCATTCCATACTTCTCGCAATAATATGCATGCATTGGCATGGATGTAATGTTATTTGTGGCGGTGGCCCCTCGCATTCTCTCCCGGTGGGTTATGACCAATTTCGTCGAATGCGAGCGTGTCTTCTGTGCCGGAGTATCTGTGGCCCAAAGTGCCGGTAGTTGATGTCTGTGTGCCACCAAAAAGGAGCAGCATTTTGTTGAATTTTCATTTAAAAAAAAAAACAACAAAAAATGTCGACTTTGTATCCCTTTGTGAGCGTGTATGTGTGTGTGTTGGGAGAGAGAAAAAAAAAGCAATGCAAACAATTCGTTAAACAAAGTATTAAATAAATTGTGCGATGCTATTCTTATGCATCGAGTGTGTGCTGTCACTTTGTGCGATGGTGCAATCGCACACCAACATACGTATGTATATAGCCAGATATCGGTGGAGTCACAAGTTTATATGTGTGTGGTAAAAAAATAAAACAATTTATGCTATTTTGCACCTGTAACAATAAAATGCTCAACGAAATTGTTTGAAAAGTAAGGCATGAGTATAAAAATTTATACGAGGTTCGTATGACCGGTTAGGTGGTATGGGTTGTCCTTTCACTCCGAATTGACTCATTGTCAAGGTAGTGGTTTCTGGTGGGTGGAGGAGGGAGGAGCGGTACTTTTGATGAATTTTGCTACGGAAGAAGGAGGTGCACAGGACAGCCCTTCAAGGTTGTCAATCTGTTTGGCTGCCACATCGATTTCGACTCTCTGACTGGAACACACTACAAAAGTAAGGTAATCTGTACGATATCTGTATTATCAGAGTTTCCGAGGGAAATTTCGAGCCCGTTCCAGTCTCCAGCCGATCATTTATCTCAAAAAATTTCACTATTCTTTGAATACCAAAATAACACTTCTTGTTGGAAAACCCTGTATAAGAATATTTTTTAAGCAGTTGTTTGAACCACATAAACTGATTGTTTATCTACTTGAAGACCAAATGGAGCTTTGTGTTTTATAATTCAACCTAAATTAAAAAATACTTTGTAATGGGAGTTTTATCATATTGTTAACATGGTCTTCAAAACGGAATGAGGAACGTCTTAAACGAGTTAGCGAACAATAAATGAAATCTAAAATTGGTTTTGTTCACAAAACACTGAAGCTTTCACTATTTACATTTTTACACGACCTATCGCATGACCCTCGTCAAATATTTTCTTTTGGTTAATAAATTGACAGACGAAAAATTTAAAATAAAAATGAAAACTTGTAAAAATTATTCTTTAGGACAATTTAAAGAATATTTGAAATGATTTTAAATAAGTCGAAACTTGAAGCGGTAAAAGACAGAGTGCGCCAATTCGTCACCGAATTCATTTAAAATAAAAATGAAAACTTGTAAAAATTATTCTTTAGGACTATTTAAAGAATATTGGAAATGACTTTAAATAAGTCAAAACTTGAAGCGGTAAAAGGCAGAGTGTGCCAATTCGTTACCCCGCTCAGCAATTTTGGCGCCAGTGTGAGAGAGTGTGTCCAGTATCTAAATGGCTCAGTATTTTGGGGCCAATGAAACCAATGAATTGGTTGAAGCAGTAAGAGAGAGAGAGAGAGAGAGAGAGAGAGAGAGAGAGTGAGAGTGCCGAGTATCCAAATGTGTCGAATCGTCACCGGTCTAATTTTCGCGCCAGTGAAACCAAGATATTTCAATTAAGTGGCTGAAGTGGTAATAGAGACAGAGATAGAGTGAGAGAAAGAGTGCCGAGTATTCAAATGTTTCGAGTATTCACATGTATCGAATCATCACCGCCAATGAAACCAAGATGTTTCAGTGAATTGCTTGAGGGGGCAAGACAGAGTGTGTCGAATTGTCACCACTTTGAATTTGTTACCATATAAAGTGCAATGACCGCTCACGATGCTTGGATGCAGACTCAAATGATTCACCCAGCACCTGATTTTGGGAAGACATTTTTTCCTGATTGTTTCAGAAACGAGATCCATGAAGCACCATTGCATAACCAAAAAATGACTGGCTGTTAAACAAAATTAAAATTTTTTCTTCAGAGAAAGTGAAACAGTGAATATTATTCGATATCGGTGAATGTTTTAGGGTATTATGACTGTTAGTAGATTCAACCAGATGATATATGGCCCACTGATTTGAACTAATTTTGTAATATTATTTAAAAAGCCAAAGCATATGCCAGCACTACTCAGAGCACTTATATTTAAAAAAAAATTTCTCAGTGTAGTAATGTCAACTACATCCGACACATACCATAAACCGATACATTGTCAATTACATGTTTCGCCAAACATAGTTCTCACCACATCGAACTAACCGGTATTCTGTTTCTGTTTTTTTTTTTTTTCGTCGTTGGGGAAGTGGTATTCGCCAATATTACCTCTTATCGCGCCGAATCGCTTTTATTAAGTTAACAGAAAATTATTATGAAAAACTGAAATCGCAACCATGACCTCATTTTTGTCGGGCAATGATTTTGTTCTTATTGACTTCATTAACCAAAACCAACCATATTATTAAAATCAGCACAATGTTATTCCGAATGTTTATTTCTAACTAACAGCGTTTAATGACAAAATAAACTCAACAAATAATATATGTGAATGTACGACATAACTAAAAAAACGTCTGGCTGACAGACTAACTGACGGATTAACGAACTGACTAACATGACTGGCTGGCAGTATTTCGGATGCAATGACTCGCTGTAATAGCAACTTGCAGGCAGTTGCCATGAGTGGGTTGGCTTTGTTTTGTTCTTTTCTCAACTGTTAACAAATCTGATTAAGTTTGTTTTTATAATCTCAAGACGAACAACACCAGCACCATCATCATTCTCACATCATCATCATCAACGTGAAATCGCAGCATAGATTTCCATGTCCAACCGTTTCGTTGCACATTAACATAGAATTTTGCCGTTAGAGGGGTGTTTTCTTCTATTTTTGTTGCCATACTTCATACTATAGTTTTTTTTGACCGGTTTTTGTATTATTTCAACAGAAAAATATTTCAGAAATCTTTTCAGTTTGCTCTTTTTTTTTCGGTTGTGGCACATAAACGCATCTTCCCGGGGTAACAGCAGAAACAACAACAAAAAACAAAGATTTGCTGTGGAAAGTGATGGGCAAACTGTCAACATAAGATGAAAAGACTTTGCTGGAGTGTGTACTCAAATGTTAAAAAATGAGAGTAAACAAAAAGTATGGAGGAAAGGGTCGATTAAAAGGAAAGTTGGAGTTAAAGGCATTTCATCAAAGTGCTCCGGATTGCCAAGACTGTCAATGTTGAATCCTATTTTTAAAGCCAACAATATTAAACCAACACTATGATCACATTTAGAAAATTTTTACTTCCAAAGAAATAATTTTGTTTCTCCAAAATCAGCTGATTTGTTGTTTGACACTCAAAATTATTTTGTGGTATTTCATATCTTAACATTTGATCGCATCGATAATCACTACAGCATTATCGATATTTCACTTGGCTAAATCATTGTCGATGGGAAATTAGGTTATCGAAATGAGAAAAGAGCGAGAGGTCTTTGTTGATATTTGTTTTGACTTTGAGATGGTTACAGCTGGCAGGAAACAAACTTGCTGGCAGGAAACAAACTACAGTGCATTCTCTGACCAACTGGTAATTTGACAATCAATGGATAAGAGTCTCTGGAAAGCCGTGTATTTCGGCTGAAAGGGGCCTAGACGCACTACATTACCGACATTGGCCACCATTATCGACCACTTTATCATAATTTACGACATTGATAAAAACCTAACACTGTTTCTGGTCCTGCTAAACAAAATTTATTTTGCCAAAGTAGACAAAACTTCGTCCCGGCCGTGGTGTGGTAGGAAGTGTGTGTCACACAAGTAAACCCAGGTTAGACCATATATTTTTTTCTCAAGGTGATGTCTTTCATCTATCGATCAATAAATCCTATTGTTATTGTTCGCTAGATGAATAAAATCAGCTTGAAAAAAAAATATATTTTTCTCATCGTGATGTTTGATTGAATTTCAACGTAATTCACATCAGCTTATATTTCATGAAGGTCATGTCATCTTATTGTTGAACCGAGATTTGTCGACGATCAGCTAAGTCGGTTTTGTAATTTCCAGTGGTCGATAGTGATGTCGCTTGTAGGGCTAGGAAAAAATCGATTGTTATCGGTAATCGGTAACCTGTCAAGGTTAATGGCAATGTCTACATTTTCGCTGGTCGCCCATTAAGTTACCCACAGGCCTCTTCACACGATACGTTTGTATCGCCTAATATTTCAAAGGGAACAAAATGTCATCAGAATTTGTTTAATAATGTTTACACTTTCCGCCTCTGGATTCGTGTCGTACCAAAAATAAAACCTTTTTGGCTGGCTTGTTTTTCCGCACCTCACCACCTCAAAAGAAAAATGTGATGAGGAGCAAAACAAAAAGCTGTGGAAGAAGGAAATGAACATGATTAACTTACTTGGTGCATCCAAATGATTGCTGCCTGTCAGACCAAGTGCTGAAAACTCTGATGGCTGTAATTTCATTTCCATCTCTTTAAGGCGACTGTTCAGTTTATTTGTGTGCATGAATAAGAAAAATGTGCAGGATATGGCCAGTAAGGCAATCAATTCCACGGATCTGCAAAGATAGACAGACAACGAAATATAAATAAATATTCAAAACAACAAAAATAAATAAACAAAAGTTGGAAAATTCATTCATAGAGCAGTCGGTCCAACAGAATGTACTTCTCATACAATCACTTTGTTTGGTTCCATTTTCTGTGCTCACTGGGCTGGGTGTCTGACATTCCCTTACTGAGTTTTTTCTTTGTGTACACTTTGATATTTCATAATCGTTAATCGATTACAACTTAATCGAAAATTGAAGGGAAGAAAATTAGTGAATAGAACTTAATTTTACAAAGCACGATTGTTATTAATCATTCAGTGAGGTACAGGTCTTTGGCCTTATTTTATTAAAGGATACGATATGTTCTAATAATTGTATCAGTTGGCCCACTTGGACCCTGGATACTTTCCACAATGCGTTAGATTATCGGTGTGACCAGTCCCCGTTTTCTCCATCTGTTCATTGACTTTTCCAATTGTTAACTCGCAATCTGTTAGTTGGTTTTTCCTTCTGATCCACAGTATTTTCATTCACCAGATTTTACCTTTATTGGATACCTGTGATATTTGGATAGGGGTTTGCTTGTTTTCTTTCTTGGTTAGGGTATATCTTTCAATCCAGACTGTATAACGGGACGGATACATAGGAGGCTACACATCCTGGTGTATAGATTACCATATGGTCCGAATAGCCTTTTCGCAATTTGAAGTTTTTCCATTTCATTAATAGTATTTCGTTCCCAGCATTTGAATCTCATACTCGAGCGTTTTTGTTTTGGGGGGTGGAAGGAAACTCGACTGAGTGCGAGCAACAAATTCTCATATCATTTTCTACTATTGTTGTTGTCAGTCTATTATTTTGATTTATTGCCATTGTTGTTGTTGTTGCATGCAAATGTGTACTTTCATCATCAGAGGGGTCGGGGGAAGATAGCACAACAAATCTGTTGTAGTTGCAAACATTTCGGTCATTGTTCGTTTCGAAAACAACAAAAGAAAAATATTCATAATATAGAAATAACAACATCATCTACAATAACAAAAAACAACAACAACACGACCAGACAACAACTACAAATTGTAACATTGGGATTTAGTTTTTATGTTTCATCAGGTGCAACAAATAAATTTATTGCAAATGATTGGGTTTTTCTCTGGAATGAGGAGTAGCAGGAGGTGGAGGAGGAGGCGGAGATGGAGGGCGACGATGTTCATGATGATGTTGACCATGTCCATTGTTGGAGTTGTTGTGGTTAAGTTGTTTATGTTTTATGCTTTATTTGTATTTGAATTGAAATAAATCTTTGTGAAATAAAATTTATAGAATTTAAAAAAGAGATGTCTTTATGATATGAAAAGGACATTGGACTTTAAAAAGTTTTAATGGAAGTTTTGGAAATGGGAAGCTGCTAGAGTCTGCAACCCGTTGTCAGGAAGATAATCAATAGGATTAACTTCCCTGTAAAAATATACTGGTGCTAAATAGTGCCTTACAGTCCTGGCTGAAGATTACCCAAGTTTAATGTGTAATATGTCATTGATCCATGGTCAGCTTGCCGACTTTTGGATGATAGAGTGGCTAGGGTTGCTCCTCCTCCTGAGGCTATCCATAGGGCAGCCACTTATGATTTGGTTATTGAAAATTTCATGAAACGGATATGGTCCTGTAAGCGTGGTCGTGGTGGCCATTTGGCTGATGTTGTTTTACATTATTAACGGCATACATTCCTCTTTATTATGAAATAAACATCCGATCATTTATGTCAAAAAATGTATTTTTTTTTAAAACCAAAATAACACCTCTTGTTGGAAAACTCTGTATATATATCTGGTTTATACAGTAGCCTCTATCTGTATAGCGAGATAATAATCTAAATACAAGACTAGAGATGTCGATTATGGAATTTCTTCCACTTATTCCCAGGCAGTAAGCGCTGAACTTAAAAATCTGTCCCACATTGTGGCCCCAATCAGAATCTTGCAACTGTAATGTAAAACATCGAAATGGGAATTCATCCGATTCAAATATCATCTGCCTGTCAATCTACGCTTCCATTACTCCATAGGGATTGATTATCTGTACTCTCCTCATTTTGCTTCCAAGTTGGTATTTTACTTTCCCCAAATATCTATCGGATCTCCTTCTTTTGTGATGTATGTACGAATCTATAGATCATCTGTCCGAATCTATTGATCATCTGTCCACCACTTCACATTGTTTCTAAGTCAATATTCTACTTTATCAGAAAATCGTTGTTTCCCTTTTTCTGAAATGCGTTCTTTTGCGACTCTTCAGATGTAGTCTACTACTAATTCCTATGACAGTTCCAAAAAATGCTGCTCCCCCATTTGTTGAGGCCTCTTCGGTTCTGTTGTTCAGCCACAACACTCCTTATCGTCTATCGGATCATTGGTCAACTTGTTGAATAACTAAATTCGTAATCTTTTTTGGTTTTTTTTTTTGAATTGTTCATGGTTGTCATCATCTGTCTGTCCGCCAACTTGTCTTCCATCTATGACAAGCTGTAGGCTTTGGATCCATTTGAAATTCTCCCCCAAAAATATCACTGCAATCATCAAACAGTTCTAAGCCCCTTGCAGTGGCAGGATTTTCACTTTACTTTGTCCAGCTTTCACAAGTTAAGTTAAAAATTTGTAACAATAATTTCGACCAAAGAGCAACGAAAAAGAAAAAACAAAACATTTCATTAAAAAGACAATGTAAACGACAAGAAGACAACGCGAACAAATAAACAGGAAAACGATGAAAATTCTTTTTGCGAAGTAGAGAGAAAAAAAAACCATGCAAATGTTTTCATAACTTTTCCTTTACACAAAATACTAAAGGAAATAACAGCTGAACAGAAGAGGCAGAAAACAGAAAAAGAAAACGCACACATTAAATGAATGCCACGAAAGACAGTATATTCTTTTTCACGAGCAAAAAAGTCAGCGAGAGAAAAGAAAGTAGAAACTTTTATTTTTCGCCATGGCATGACATGGAATGGAAAGACACCGACAAAAAACAAACAACAACTATAAAGATTTGTACGGAAAAAAAAAACTTTATTTATGAACAAAAATTTATTTTCCTCTCATTTTCACAGATGGTCAAGCAAATTTATTTTTTTATTCAGCCCCTCCTACCGCTGCTCCCTCCTGCAAAGTTTTTTTTTGGTTAACAATTCCTTTTGCACCTAACGGAGGCAAATGGACCGGCAGACAAACAGAGCGAGAGTAGAGTCAAAAATGCTTGGCAGAAACCGGAGGTACAAAGAAATATACAAGTCCAGCAAACCACAGAACACATTAAGTATAAACTTATGGAACTCTCATTTGCACTCATGCTCCAACGCACCAACCTAGTCAGCCAGCCGGCCAGCCCATATAAAACTCGGGTCAGAAAAATTTGAAAAAGTTTTGTGACTTTGCGCTGGGGGGATTAAATGGAATGGCAAGTATAAAACCACAGGTAGTAGTCACAGGATAAAACCCGAAGAGGTGATAATGCGAACTTTATGTTGTAGATCGAAAGTTTATTTAGGTTAATTGAAGTCTTAAATATGCCCGAAGAAAACTTTTTTCGGATGTTTGGTTTGGTTTTTTTCTGTGTGGAAACACTTTCAACGAGGCTTATCTGTGATATCATGTCCTTAAATAATAAACTGAGGTTTAAAGTCAAAAACCACACATGCGGTACTTAGATGAGAATTGAATATGTAAATATAAAAGACCTAAATAAAAAAAATAACTTTACATTCTTACACAAATGACGAAAGGTCCGTATACCAAGGGGAGAGAGAAGGTTGGTTTATATATTGTAATTGCGAACCTGGGCATATAAGGGGACTATCGGGTGGACATGGAAATAGACGGATGACCCAGGATATGGATGGGCATACTAAGAAGGCAATCTAATCCAAGGACTATCTAAAAAGGCGCTTAAAATATGAATGAATATTTTAAATAAAAATATGGACAAATGTATACAGAATGGAAAAACTATACAGAATGGACAATCCGATAAAACTACTCTGATATATTCAGGAGTTAGAGCTAGGCAGACAGAAAGGTAGGCCTATAAGATGGAGGGACTGATGAATACGGACATGTGAGTGGACTACCAGAGATTCCAAAGAAGAACCAAATGGAGATTTTTTTGCTTTAAACAATTTCACAAAGCCCCAAGTTTTAAGAAAAATATACTTCGCCGCTTCCTACTTGTGCGGCGTCTTCCTAGTCAACTTTAAGGACATTTGCTGACAATCAGCTCAAACAATCAACTAAAACAACATCATCATAAAACATAATGCAAATAGCAAATAAAAAAAAAACATTAAAACCACAAAACAAAATGAAGTTATAAACAATGGTTAATGGTAAATGTAAGCCAACTTAGAAATCCTGATGATTATGCGTTTATAAGAATCAACAACAAACCAAACAAACCACCGACAGACAGATCGACATAGATACGTGCATACAAAACAACAAAACGGCGAAAGGAAACGGCCAACTTACAGACATTCAGAATTCACAAAAGGAAACAGAAAGTCCAAGTCAAGACAATGAACATAGTGGTCAAGCCGAATTGTATGTAGCCTGCAACAAAGGCACACAGCTAAAGATGAAACTGTAGCGCCGGCTTACACGAGGCATGCATGCTACTAAAAAAATTTAAACTAAGTTTAAAAAAATTTAAACTAAGTTTAAAAAAATTTAAACTAAGTTTAAAAAAATTTAAACTAAGTTTAAAAAAATTTAAACTAAGTTTAAAAAAATGTAAACTAAATTTAAACATAGCTAGAGCGTAGTTTAAGAATAGTCACAGCTTAAGAAAAAACGCAGCACAGCGTGATATAGAGTCTAAGAATATCGGACGGAAATACAATTTTCTAAATTCTGTTATAGAACAATTCAAGTAGCAGTCGAGCTATTTAAACACGCTAGAGTCGGAGTCGCTCAATTTTGGCTCGACTCCACAGCCCTTGTTAAGACTAACTTAATTTTAGTTTAATCTTTAATTAGAGTTAAACTATATTTAAAATAAGATAAAAACTTAGCATAATAATAATCAATTTTAGTTGAGTCTTTAGCTCAAACAGATTTTAAACTCGAAATATACATACAGACATGAAGATCGCGTGCAGTTCTCGAACCAAGCACATCTCCCGGTGAAAAACTTGGCCTAAGAAGTCCAAGTATCAAAAGACTCTAAGACTCCCTCCAACCTAAACCAGTCAAGCTAACGACCAACTTAATATGCTCCCCCTTTCTGTAGGGGCTGTGGGACAACAACTATACTAGTTTCATCGCACAGACTAAGTAGTCTAAAATAACAATGCAATAGTTGCAACAGCAACAGCAACATTACCACCAACAACATCAGCGATAACAGTCATAAGAAGGCAAAAGAAACAACGATTTTCTTGTACTTTACCAAAAGTATCTGCTGACTGAAGCAGATTTGTGGTATAACACTGGCATTGGCAAAAAGGGATTAGACATTTTTGTATTTCTGATTCTTAGTCAAAGAAACAAAACAGAAAAGTTGTGGTACCAAAGCAAGGCTTTGGGGGTATATTTAGCGTTTAAGATTTATAAATATTCAGTCATGAGCTAGTATCGCTTTAGTAGAAAAAAAAGCTTACGATGCTTTCAAATGATGTGATGAATGAATGACAGCATTATTACAGATTAGAAATAGAAAGAATGGTTCTGTCCTCTGTCCCTCTCTATTTCTTATTTTCATTGACGACCTGTTGGGTCAGACTGTGAACCCAATTTACACTCCTTACACTCGTACTCGTATTTGAACATCGGCCAAGTCCCACGGAGGTCGACGATAATAGGCGTACAATGAATGACTTACTTAATCGCGATTTGGCGACGATTTGTGAGTGGGGCCAAGTGAACAGAGTAGATTTTAATGGACAAAAGACCCACTGCTGTTTGTTGTAACACAAACGTTCACCAGATCCAACATCTTCGTCAATCTCTTGATTTTTTGTGTGATAGTCGCATACACTAGCTATCACACCACGACAATGGAAAGTACTTTGAATAAATCGTATGGAATCATTTCTCTAGAGTTATTCTCCCACTTTAAAAAGAAATCTAGCAATTGCCATAACCAGCCCAAATTTTAAATCCGCTCCATTCTTTTAGAGTTATTCTCCTATTTAAATAAAAAATCTAGCAATTTCCATAACCAGTCCATATTCTCAATCGGCTCCATTCTTTTAAAGTTATTTTGCTATTTTAATAAAAAATTGCCATAACCAGCAGAAATTTTCAATCAATCTTGCCTCAATGTCAAGGATTTTTTTGCGACCACCTAAAACGTAAAGCACCTCAACCCTGATTAACATTTTCTAGAACGCCAACCAACCAACACAAAAAAAAAAATTAAAGGCTCACGCACCGGATAAACAGAAACTTGAATTTCATGAAATACGCAAAACGCACAAAATGTTGACCCAAGTAAAGACCATCGACCACCAAAACTTGTATTTGATGTATAGAACCGTCTGTCCGTCAAGTTACCGACCACATTTGAATATTTCCAAATTAAAAAAAATGTATTGGTGTTCATTCTAATCAACAGGTATTTGACCTTAGTCTTAAGACTACAATTACAAGAGGAAAGGAAAAAAAATGGCCAACCCAGAAATCCAAACCAAACATAAAACTTGTTTAGACAAAATTTGGCAGAAAATGGAAAACAAAGAACAAAACTGAAACCCAAGCATGTGAGGCTGATGAAGAAAGTCAAACGTTTAAGGTGGTCGATAACATTGCTAAGGTACCGAAAAAATATTCCATCTACGATTAGATGAGTTGACTGATGACTCTTGATGAAGGTTAACACAGCCGCAGGCTGTTTAACAAATGTACAAATAAAGAAGAGGCAAAAGGTGAATAAACTCATTAACATAAAATCATAGACTTGATGTGTTCAATATTTGTGCACACTTACATATTCTGAATATTGATGACCGTGTGTGTGTTTTTGTTTCTAAAGAGATTTTTATTTAAAATTTTAATTAATCTTTTCTTTTGTGTGGTCGACCACAATCCGACTCGCCAGCCATAACATTTTGCGGGCTTGGATGACATAACAATTATTAATTGTTTAACTCCGATGAGGACCACCAGCCGCCTTCTCTCTCTGTTCAGTCTAGACCATGACAACACAACACAAACACACATACAAAAAAAACCCCTGGGGTCAAAAGTTGATGATCGGGCATAAATTTTTGCTGGTAAAAATATCAGCATCACCACAATTCTTTTTTTTCTACTTTTTGGCGCGAAAAACAAGAACATGTTAAATACTTAATAATATAATTTGAAAGAGTTGATTAAACTTTTGTTTGAAACGGTCGTCATGTATTAGAATTTCACATGTGGCCCCCACAACAGTTCGGATGCTCTTAGAAGCAAACAGTAACGAACCGCAGTCAGAAGAAAAAAAAAACGCACCACAATTGAAAATGTAAAAAAAAACAAAGAAAACTCGAAATGTTTGAATGTCAATACGTGGTAACTGGTGACTTTGGAAATTGTTTAGGCTGGTGGCAACAGGTTTAGTGTGATTGTAACACTGAATGCAAATCACTTTACCGTGATTTATGTCCATACCTGTAGCGTGTCAGTTTAAGATTTATTTCCGTCACAAAAAATATTTTGGGAGTTAAAACAAAAACGGGGCAACAAAATATATATTTTTTGGAAATTTGCCTCAAAAAAATATAAATTGATTTTAAATGACTTTGCTACTTAGAATGTCTTGTTGGTTAGGTCGGCTCTAAAACTCCTGAGGTGATGACCTTGAAGATCCAGCTGCCAAAGATGGCGTTGAAAGACTGCTCCTCAAATAGCAAATGTGACCTATAGATGGCATACAAGAAATATTACAAAAGTAATGTGTCGTTTAACTAAGAACACCAGCAGCTGGTTTATAACTCTGTAATTATCCGTAAATTTTTGGTGGACGAGTATTAGGGTAAAAAATCACAGCAGATTATTTTTTTTGGCACCAGAAAAGCAGCAGTTTTGACATTATCATTAAATAGTGTAACTGCCCGTTTCCATAAAACGAATTTGTTCGTTCGTTGCAAATTGTCAAAAGTGAAGGCGCAATAAATTTGATGTTTGACAGTAGTGAGAGCTCATTCTTTTGAGATTGTGTTCCAGATATCCATATCTTACATATATCCGAAAACCAGAATAGAATAATGTCTGAAGCCCATTGAACCCGAACAAAAACGTTTTATCGAAACAGGCAGTAAATCTCACCCACTTTGAATGTTATTGACTGTACCATTAATTTCGCACTCATACCTGCAACGAGAAAAAGCAAAAACAAAAATGATTTAATAAATAATTGTAATTAGTAATTAATATTTACAAGTAAAACAAGATTGTTAAAACTGTTACGAATTCAAAATTACGGTTACTGTAACATGTTTTCTAAACTGGGAAAACGATCACTCGCCACAAATCATCACTTAGGGTATACAAAAGAAGTCATAACAATCCTGTTTCGAAATATCCACTAACTGATACTCTTACAAAAAAAAAACAAAAAAAAAAACTGCACTCGCATGCAATACCATGGAATATGCAACATTTGTACTTGCAAATTTCATAAAAATCATTTACACCGCATCGTAACATTTCACACTTACTTAATGGAATGTGGCAAGATTTGAACAAACAAACAACAACATAAACTCATTAGTAGGTAAATATGAAAAGACATGCCAATCAAAACTGTATACCTCCGATATGTTTCACAAAATGTTATTCGGTCGGCCCCCTTGCTCTCAACTTTTCCGGCACGTGATATAATTCAAATCAAACAACTTAAACGATTATTGTGACAAGATGCATTTATGCTCATGCATTCATTGCATAAAATCAGAAAATGCATTTAAACGGTAATTTTCCAATCAAATATTTATTTAACAATTTCTAGAGCATAAAGAAAAGAAAAGTGCACAGTACACCTTTATCCACGGAAGATGGTGAGGAGCAAACATGAAAAATGCCCTGAAAACGACAGCAGCGTTGAACTAACTCAGGCACACCGCAACATAAATGCATTAGACCCGGTCATTATATACAATGACTAGACTCAATACAATTTCGAACAAGTTTTGATTGTGATCTCTGACAAAAAAACAAGCCTCACAAATTGTTATCACTTTTTGCTTTTAAGCATTATCGTTTTTATTCGCCTGACAATTTCCTTTTTTTAGTCATTTGATCGCATGTCTATGCGTAAAATTTAAATTTATTGTATGTTTTCTCTTCAGTTTTTATTCAGCATTTCTTTTCAATTTCGCATGAACGTAATGGATGAAAATGAAAAACATAAAAAAACGTATGGTGAAGGAAAACGGGCGGTGATTCAGTCTCAGTACAATTTTAAGCTTAACATTACTATGTCATATCATGTAACTAACCATATGGTTATGAGATACGTACCGCTCACTACACGCAGGGACAATGAAATAGCACAACCAACAACACATAATTTTAGAAACTATAATAACAAAGTAGGCAAATAAAGTCTAATCCAAGTGTTATTCCTAGAAAATGCTAGTAAAAGACGAACAACTTTCGCATGAGATTGAGAATTCTTCTCACCACGTTATCAAATATTTTAAAAAACAACAGATCGTGTTGAATGGATTATGAACGTTTTACCGAGATTGATAAAAAAAAATGACATCTTTAATGCCGAAGAGACTGGATTGTTTTTAAGTGTTTTGCCAAACAAAACACTTACATTCAAGAATGAGAAATGCTTTGGAGGAAACCAGAGCAAAGGGAAAATTACTACCCTAGTAGCAGGCAATATGACTGGTTTGGAGAAACTAAAACTGCTTGTGATAGAAAAATCTTAGATGTTTTAACCGTTTCGGGACGACAGGGATGTTTTTATCCCAGAAAAAATTGAAAAATCATATCTCTGAAAATTCTCACACGATTTGGTTGAAAACCGTCCCAAATCATTATTTATATTCTTCTCTACAAAAAATTTAATACAGCTGTCAATATAACACATGAAGCTTATGTCAAAAGTCATAAATCAGTTCGCGCGGTTTGAGTTGCTAATAAGACCATCGACAAAAGCTCAAAAAACAAGTGTTTTAATTGTGGAAAAAAGTGTCATTTAGTAAAGTTTTACTCAAACAGTTGTTATTTCATAGAAAATATAATCGAAAACCAATAAAAAGATATTTTTCTGAATTTGCGGCTAAGGTAAGTTTCGTGGGATAAAATCATCCTTGTTTCACACCTTGCCATAGAAACTAATTAAAATAATTTTATGCTACAATAAATATTATAAAAGAATAAAATAAATTGAAATAAAGTAAAATATATTCTGATTTTATTATTCAAATTTTGCTTTTCAGGTGTGTTTGGGATGTTTTTGTCCCAGGACGATATCTCCTTTTCGGAACGTCCTAAAAATATATTATGAAATTACTTTTCTTAAAACAACATTAGGAGACTATATCTAAACTCTTTTTTTAGATTGATGGCCACAAAAGTTCTCGTCCCGAAACGGTTAAAGAAGTAAGATCTCTAGATGTGGATTATCAGTTCAACAAAAAAGCCTGAATGACGAGTGGCATTTTTACGAAGTGGCTTTTAGAGCTTGACAAAAAATGCATTTCTCAAAAAAGGAAGGTTTTACTTTTTATTGATAACTGCACTGCGCTACCAAAGGAGGTAAAAGATAAGCTGCAAAATATTGAGCTTGCGTATTTTCCACCCAACATGACGTCCCTTCTTCAACCATTATCTACAACATAAAAGAACTTTACAGAAAACGAATTTTGATGAACATATTGCCACAAATGGATGACAACGAACCTGTTTTGGTCGTAGATTTGCTTCAAACTATTCGAAATTTAAGCACAGTGTGGAATGCGTTTGTAAAACCAGAAACAATTGCGAATTGTTTAAGAAAGGCAGGATTTTGGAAAGATGGAATGCATTGAGATGACGAGTTGACTAGGTGATTTGGCTACTCGACAGGCTTCAATTAAGAAAGATGTAAAAGTGTAGCCTTATTGTTTTAAATAAAATGTGGGAACAAAATATAATTTCTTTATAATGAAGTTTCTATATAATTCATTATAGGGAAGTTCGACTGTATAATAACAAATCAGGTAAATCAAGTATAAGTCAAGTGTAATTCCTAGAAATTGCTAGTAACAGAACAACAAATTTCCCATGAGATTGGATTGAAAAAGACAAGCCATGTGCCCTTTTATTTGCCCCCAACTGTATATGCAACATGTCCCCATACACTAACGGCTGCTGCAGCAGCATCTCCACCATTTGCATGAATACCTTAAAAGTAGCACGAAAAAAATATTCGGTCGTCGCGAAATCAAGTGGGGAATTGTCGTCGCTTGTATGTATGTGGAGCAGCAGCAGTGGCAATGGCATGCATGTATGCCTGCCGTAGAATTTGTTGCAGTGGCAGGGCATTAGTACAACAAACATAATTTAAGTTAGTTTGCTGATTATATAAGTTTGACGGTGCTGGGTTTGATGTCAGGTAGGGTTTGCTAGGTTTTGGCGGGTTCAGCTCGGTTGATGCTGCTGCACATCGATGTGCTTTTTTCGTGCTCCAAATGCCACACAGTGCCCAGTGCCGCCGTGTGCTAGTGGTGTTGTTGTTGGACATGTTGCAAGTGTAACATTAAACTCGTGCTGCTTTCCACTTCAGACATCGAGACAGACGGACAGACGTATGAAAAATATGAGGCATATGTACATATGCAACGCATATAATAATTGTAACGACTGAGGGCATCGTATGTGTGTGTGGCACGTTTGTACTTGTGCTCATGATGTGATAATTGCCACCACTACTCAACTGGTTTGCTTGGCGCTCGAGCCCGTTGTCATTTTGGTTGCACGGCATCATATGATTACAACGTGCTCAAGCTTTCAAATTGGATATGTTTTCATGATTTTGTTTTCGGAATAATTTTTTTTCCTGTCTGCTCTGGCACACTCTATTTTAGTTTTCACTGGAAATTGTTAAACAATTTTTAGGTCTCGCCAGTAGACGGACAAAGGCATCCACCATATATTATGCCACATATTTCAATTGGTGGACGGTACCTAGAAATATTCATGGAATGACGGACAGACCAACACACAGCAACTGGATTCATAATAAAAACAACGTTGTCATTGCAGTCGTCTGTTTGCCGCTGATGGCTGATCGTGTGTGCGTGGTGGTATGATGAGTACCGTAAACAAGGCATAAGAGATGCCAACCTCTTGACTTTTGAGGGCCACCGTGGGGCGATAGGTTAAATGACACTTGGTTTAATTGGAATGCCGTTAAAGAAAAACTCCATTTAAATGGAATTCCGCTTAAACAAATCATCGTTTAAATGAAACTCCGTTTATGAGAGATTCCATTTAAATGAAATGTCGTTCATATTGTTGGTTTAATTTAACAGATTACCTTTCTCCGAACATTTCTTAAACCGCTCATTCTAAGGATCCCAACGACAGATATTTTGAAGAGAGAAAAATAAATCGTTGGAAATTATATTTTGAATCCTTTCACAACTACACTCTTCCACTTCTTGTTGCCGTTATTATATTATAATGAGCCTTGACATAATACTTGCACCAATCTCTTTTAATATAAACTATTTGCAATGTATTTGTTTTTGCCTGTCTTTCCGGTGCCATTAAATCTCATTATAACACATGCACGCACTTACACACACAGTAGCAATTATCTGCAGCATATTCAGTCATTGTTAGCAATGCAAATAATTTTCTCTCTTCCATAGAGATGGGAGTCTTGCACATGATGACGATGTAGATGACTATTAGATGGATGGATGGTGGTGGCAGTGGTATGATTGTCTCATATTTGTTTGTCACTTATTTCCGATTTGCACTTAAAAATGAAGTACATCTAATATGTTTATTATACACTTGCTCATCATTTGTGCTGTACGTATTTATGGCATCATTATTATTATTTAATAATAGTATGAAGACTTGTCACACGAATAATGAGGATTTAGTTATGCTAGGAATAAATCTTTAAATCTAATTATATTATGTGAAATCCAAAGATGTGTGCCAGAGCAGGCCCAACATTGATTGAAAGGAGAACTAACTATTATGGCTTTTAAAGAATTAGTAAGGGAATGATTCAGACTTGACTTAGACTTGACTTAGACTTGACTTAGACTTGACTTAGACTTGACTTAGACTTGACTTAGACTTGACTTAGACTTGACTTAGACTTGACTTAGACTTGACTTAGACTTGACTTAGACTTGACTTAGACTTGACTTAGACTTGACTTAGACTTGACTTAGACTTGACTTAGACTTGACTTAGACTTGACTTAGACTTGACTTAGACTTGACTTAGACTTGACTTAGACTTGACTTAGACTTGACTTAGACTTGACTTAGACTTGACTTAGACTTGACTTAGACTTGACTTAGACTTGACTTAGACTTGACTTAGACTTGACTTAGACTTGACTTAGACTTGACTTAGACTTGACTTAGACTTGACTTAGACTTGACTTAGACTTGACTTAGACTTGACTTAGACTTGACTTAGACTTGACTTAGACTTGACTTAGACTTGACTTAGACTTGACTTAGACTTGACTTAGACTTGACTTAGACTTGACTTAGACTTGACTTAGACTTGACTTAGACTTGACTTAGACTTGACTTAGACTTGACTTAGACTTGACTTAGACTTGACTTAGACTTGACTTAGACTTGACTTAGACTTGACTTAGACTTGACTTAGACTTGACTTAGACTTGACTTAGACTTGACTTAGACTTGACTTAGACTTGACTTAGACTTGACTTAGACTTGACTTAGACTTGACTTAGACTTGACTTAGACTTGACTTAGACTTGACTTAGACTTGACTTAGACTTGACTTAGACTTGACTTAGACTTGACTTAGACTTGACTTAGACTTGACTTAGACTTGACTTAGACTTGACTTAGACTTGACTTAGACTTGACTTAGACTTGACTTAGACTTGACTTAGACTTGACTTAGACTTGACTTAGACTTGACTTAGACTTGACTTAGACTTGACTTAGACTTGACTTAGACTTGACTTAGACTTGACTTAGACTTGACTTAGACTTGACTTAGACTTGACTTAGACTTGACTTAGACTTGACTTAGACTTGACTTAGACTTGACTTAGACTTGACTTAGACTTGACTTAGACTTGACTTAGACTTGACTTAGACTTGACTTAGACTTGACTTAGACTTGACTTAGACTTGACTTAGACTTGACTTAGACTTGACTTAGACTTGACTTAGACTTGACTTAGACTTGACTTAGACTTGACTTAGACTTGACTTAGACTTGACTTAGACTTGACTTAGACTTGACTTAGACTTGACTTAGACTTGACTTAGACTTGACTTAGACTTGACTTAGACTTGACTTAGACTTGACTTAGACTTGACTTAGACTACTGGAGTTCTTCCAAGCAGAAAGTCCATCTTAATTTTGCTTACATCCAAAGTAAAAACCCTTTATCTGCAATTGCTCCATTAAAACCTCTTGCAGTGCAAACAATCCCAATATGAAATAATGCTTTATAGAAACTGCGTTTAACACAATAAAACACCAGAAAATATGAAAAAAAAACTGAATATGCCCAAGAAATATTCTGGCAACAGCAACAACAGCCAGAAAATGTGGTTTATTTTATGAGATCACGTTCTAAGCAATACGTGAAATGTATCAAACGAAAAATAAGTTGAATGGCTGTGAAAATGGATGAATGAATGGAGTTAAAAATTTGTACAGCACAACGCAACACACATAGCAATAGTGGCAGTGGCAACACACAAGAAAAAAATAACAACGTTGTTGCAAACATACGCGAACAACACATGAGTGGTGTGTGGAATTAATACAAGTTGTGAGGGGAGACATGACGACTCTCATACATACATACATGTGTACGTACATATATTCCGACACTAACAACGACAATTTCTAGGGAATGACGCTGGGAATGATATGGTTATGAAAGTTATTACGTTCATATAAAGAAGCAGCATCACTGGCGGCTGAGATACGGCGTCCATACTGTATGTATGTGTATGCCGAGTAACAGATATACGGTGAGATAGATAGACAGACCGACGAACGGACGGACGGACAGGCATTATGTATAGTTTGTGATACTGAACCGAATTTCAACATACATGTATGTATATGTGAATGTATGTATATTAGGGTGGAGTGAAAACATGCTTTTTTTTTAATTTGAAAAAGTTAACCTCGGAAAGAGATGTAGTCTGGGGTCCTAATGAGGGGAAAAATAAAGAAAAAAAATTTAAAAAATTTTTAGGGGTCGCGCCACTCCCTCGAAATTTGGAAATTATCGCTATTTTGGCGTTGATTTTAGAAAAATCCTAAAAATTAACGACTTAACTTATTCGAAATTTAAAAGCTTGAGCTTGTTCAGTGCCCAAACAAAAGTATTTGAGGCAAATATGAGGATAATCGACTAATATTTGTAGCTTTGGTGGCGATTTCATTGTTCAGTCAATTTTCTGAAGAAGGGACGATTTGACTTATTTTACTTTTTGAAATTTTTGAACAATGAGAAAATTTTTTTTAAATTTTTTCATGCCCTTATTTCATTGTTTACGCTATTGCAAACATTTATTGACATAAAACTTTTTAGGATTTTTCTAAAATCAACGCCAAAATAGCGATAATTTCCAAATTTCGAGGGAGTGGCGCGACCCCTAAAAATTTTTTAAAATTTTTTTCTTTATTTTTCCCCTCATTAGGACCCCAGACTACATCTCTTTCCGAGGTTAACTTTTTTTTTTTGAATTTCACTCCACCCTAATGTATATATATACAACATACTAACACATTTATGCATTTAATCGTGTAAATATATGAATGTACGTATGTATATTCATATATCAAATGACACTCCTGAAAAAATGTTGGATGAATTCCTAGCTGGCAATGGAGCGAAAAGTGGACAAAGAATGTAAAAACAAGTGGACAAATAGTAAGTTCGGCCGGGCCGAATCTTATATACCCTCCATCATGGATCCTTAAAAAGTCAATAAATTAGAAAACCAGTGAAAAAGTTGCAGTCGGGTAAACCGACTTATATATACCCTCACCCTCATTAAAAACATACAAGTCTCATATTTCAAAGTATCGGAAAGTTAAATGTGTGAGTAGCTACCATCATTTGATGTAACATCTGATGAAAAGTCATAATAGCAACCTAGAATACCGAATGTTTTAGAAAAATATTGTATTACATGATTTTACAAAAAGGACGGAATATAAAGCAGAGTTTTTACTAGAAAATTGTATGTAGTTAAAGCTTTACTAAATATAGAGTTTCGGAAAGAATCGTTGATCGAGTTTATATAATTACACGATTTCTAAAGTGGGTGCAATGGTACATTTGTATGGGAGGTACCAGAAAAGGAGTTGCCAGACTGCCAAGTTTTTGTACAAAACTTAGTTCAGTTATACCATTACTAAATACGGAATTTGGGCAGATCGCGTTGGTCGTATTGAAAGTATTACACGGTTTATAATGGGTGGAATGGTAAATTTGTATGACAGGTACCAGAAGGGGAGTTGCCAGACTTCCAAGTTTTTGTCGAAAAATTTGTCTAGCTATACTTTTACTAAATACAAAATTTGGGCAAAATGTCGTTGGGCATATTGGTGTTATTACACGATTTCTAAGGCAGGCGGGATGGTACATTCGTATGGGAGGTACCAGAAGAGGAGTTGCCAGACAGCCAAGATTTTGTCGGAAACTTTGTCCGGTTATACCTTTACTAACTACGGATTTTGGACAAGATCGAACTTGCAAGTGTTGATATTATTACACGATTTATAAAGTGGGCGAAATAGCAGATTTGTATGGGAGGTACCCGAAGGAGAGTTGCCAGACTGCCAACTTTTTGTCCACGACTTAGTCTTACTATACGTTTACTAAATACAAAATTCGGGCAAGATCGCGTTGGGCATATTGGTGTTATTACACGATTTCTAAGGTAGGCGGGATGGCACATTTGTAGGGCATGTACCAGAAGGGGAGTTGCCAGACTGCCAACTTTTTGTCCAAAACTTAGTCTAACTCTACTTTTACTAAATAAAAAATTTGGGCAAGATCGCGTTGGGCATATTTTTTTTTTTTTTTTTTTTTTTTTTTGACTAACACTCAGGGGATGCCCCCTATAAATGCAATGCACTGTGTTAGCGATGGGAAATAAGGGTATTGGAAGGAGGAAAGAGGGAGTAGTGTTTGTTGACGGTGGTCTTGAATTTGGTAATGTCATAGCAGGAAGGGAAAACACTTGCAGGAAGATTATTCCACAAACGAACAGTCCGGCTGAAGAACGAATTTTCTCTATAGTGCGTCGTCCGGTCAACCGGCCATTTGACAATGAACGGATGAGAGACCCTGGATAGCCGAGTATTCCGGCTAAATGTTCTAACGTCAGGGACCAGACGACGGATATCTTCTGAACAGATACCATTAAAATATCTATAGAATAGCGATACACAACCCACATTTCGGCGATGGAGACATAGGGAGACAATAGAGCTGGATACCCTACCATCCCCTATCATCACCACCGCTCTCCTCTGTACACTGTCCAGAAGCTTCAAAGAGGTTAATGGAGCCCCTGCCCATATATGCGAGTTGTATTCCATTTTATTACATTTTATTATTTATTATTTGGTGTTATTACACGATTTCTAAGGTAGGCGGGATGGCACATTTGTATGGCATGTACCAGAAGGGGAGTTGCCAGACTGCCAACTTTTTGTCCAAAACTTAGTCTAACTCTACTTTTACTAAATACAAAATTTGGGGAAGATCCAACTAGGCGTGTTGATATTATTACACGATTTCTAAAGTGGGCGAAATAGCAGATTTGTATGGGAGGTACCCGAAGGGGTGTGGCCATATATCCCATAAGCAGTTTTGGGAAAATATTAAGCCATGCCAAATTTCAGAGTGATTGCTTAACTCTTTCGAAAGTTCTCGTGCGTACCAGCAGGACAGACGGACAGACGGACGGACAGACGGACATGGCTCAAACGATTCAGAAAGTCATAAAACGAATTTGGTTCAAAGACACCTGGGGTCTAATGTGGATATTTCTATGTGTTACACTTTTGAGCCGTATCAAATGATATATACCCTCCTACCCGTAGGGTGAGGGTATAACTAACTGAGTTTTTGGGCCGCTCGTGACCCGATAGTCCCAGGAACCCGATCACAAATTTTATCTAAATCATGAAAATAAATGCATATTTGGGTTCGCGAGAAAATTTCGTTGCATTTCGATACCCATATGTCCATGTTTGTCAAGGGACGGTTTTTGGGCCGCTGGTGACCCGATAGTCCCAGAAACCAGATCAAAAAATTTAGTAAAATCGTGAAAATAAAGGCATATTTGGGTTCGTGAGTAAATTTCGTTGCACTTCGATACCCATATGCGCATGTTTATCATGGGCCCTTTTTTGGGCCCCAAGGGTCCACGTAACCCATGACCACGCCCATTTTTGGGATTTTTTCCCCATCTATAAATTATATAAACTTAGAACTTAGATGTAGTGAAAAAAAATATTTGAAAAATTTGATTATGGCCGGAATATATTTAGTCCCGTAAAGGAGAAATTTTCCCCCTTTGGTCCGATATGGCCCATTCTCGAACTTAACCCGCTTATGGGCAAAAAACATCTTCCTACAAAATTTCAGCTTTTTAGGGTTAGTCGTTCGCGCTCTATCGTGATTTCAACAGACAACAGACGGACGGACGGACGGACAGACAGACGGACATCGCTAGAATGTCTTAGAATGTTACACTGACCAATAATATATATACTTTATAGGGTCGCAGATCACTCTTTCGAGGTGTTGCAAACGGAATGACAAACTTAGTATATACTCCATCCTATGATGGAGTGTATAAAAATGACTCTACAATTGCCTTTGTATGGCTCTACAGCCTAGATCGCCAATGTATAACACCTGTTGCTATACAAATATGTACGATAACAATTGTTTGCCTATAAATTGCGCGGTGTGAGTGAAGCCGATGGGCAGAAAATTGTTGTAAGATGAAGTTTTTGTTATTATTTAATATGATAACGAAAAAAAGGTTGATCTTCTTCTGGCAGACAACTTGCTGAATGGCAATTAAGTTGTATGCGAGAAACGATTTGTGCATACCAAACCCTGTAGAACCCTCTCAGCAAATTCTTCTTAGAGGCGTTGGGCAGCCTCGACATTAGGGACCGATCCACAATTGAGAGATGTCTTCATGGAATGTTAAGGTAAATAAGTAAGTACGCTTCGTGGTGCTGACCTACTCAATACCCTTACGATTCTTGCCACGATTGCTAACGATTCATGTCCAAGATGTATTTTGTACCCACTTTACGAACACAGATCGGTTTCCTATATAGCTATCCAATTAATCATTTGTTCAGTTGACTAACTTTTTAATTATCCAACACTTGAATGATTAATTTAATAAATTACCCAGTTTGCTAACTGCATCGAGATGAATTCACATTTTTATTTCGGCTGTGCTCATTGTGATACAAGTCTCGTTTTAATAGGCAAAACGTCATTAAAAATTTCCGTCCGTCCATTCGTCTGTCTGTCTCTGCATAAAGAGCGAATGTGTTTGAATGGTGGTTGCGACTTTAACATATATTTTCGTATAGGGAAAATTGCACAAATTGAGTAAAGTACGTTGTATTATATAGATTTTTCTGTTTTTTTTTCCCGTTCCGTTGGTTTTGATTCGCGCTCTTTCTCTCTTGTGCTGGTTTTGGTTTTAATATAAATTTGAAGTAAACTGATTTCGTGCTTTGATTGTTAAAAACAAAAGTGGCCCGTTTATATATTTGCGATATAGCAAAATTTCGTTAGGTTCGGGGGGGTCTTTTTTCCGACGAATCAATTGAGATGGGATAGCAAAGTTTCTGTGTGTTTTTTTTTTTGGTTGGTTCATTGTTTTAGCAATGTTTTTGTTCGGCCGGTTGGCTGCTGGTGCTGATGTCGGGATACATGTGAAATCTAATATCATCACCAACAAGCGCACAGACCCCCCAAAAAAATCCATTAAAATTGAAGGATATCTCGATATAAATGATTTAAAAAGCCATAAAATTGATTTTCGTGTCGGAGGAAGCGAAATTGTTAAACGTTTTTGGTTTTCGTTGTATTTGTTGCGGGATGGGGTTTTCATCTGTGGGTAAAGTGGCTTTTATGGATAATTGTTTTCATAAGTTTTATGGAATTGCAAATTTTTGTGCAATTTTCACCATGGTTATTAGTATTCCTTTTTCTCTCCCCCCCCCACACTCACCCCTTCTCCGTATAAAGTTGGGAAATTTATGTAATGTTGGGCAACAACAACAAAAAAACGTTGTTATTTTTCCATTTAACATGTGATTGATTTTTTTTCGTGTCATCGTCAGTGAATTACATTGCCGACGTAATAAAGTGCAACATGTTGTAATGATTTTTGCAGAGCAACAATTGGGGGAGGTATTTTTTTTGTTCCATAGATATGGGTGGACATTTAAAATCCAAATGTTTTGAGGAGGTAGACAGCAGATTCACGAATGTATATATTTATTAAAGGCGGTTTAATAATATCTTTTTTTCGTGGAAAAGCAATGATTTATATTTGTGACATAGAATCTACATCAATATCTCACATAAAGATGGTGCCACCAAGAAAAATATCTGACAAATATTAGTTTGGTACTTTACCACACAAAACCCAGACATTTAACTGCCAGTTTTCATGAATTCAATCAACAGAGCAACACTTCACATAAAGAAAATATCTGACAATGATATCGTCGGTATGCAGCAAAAACATCTCAAGACACATAATTGTGTTTCTGAGTTATTGATGATTTAAAATGAATGTGGGTGGGTGTTGTGGATAAAACTACTTTCAATAGACATGGGATTTTTTTACAGAACATAGATTATCGCTTTTGGGACACATTATTAATTCAATTTCACCAAAAAGTGGACATGAGTACTTTTTGCAGCACACCGACTATATACATCATTGACAATGCACTAAGAGAGACATGCCATATACATATGTGTTGTTTTACCTAAAGAAAAAAAAATTGGAAAAAACGAAATATTTTTTTTTGTTAATTTCCAACTGTTATACTAAAACAATTTCCTTATTAATTCTAAAAAGACTAACCCAAAAATAAATTCTTTTTGTAAATGTAAACTATGGATTGTATAATGAACTGTTGTACTTAAAACTGTTATACGAAAAACTGTATTGCTGTACACCAAAAATGCTATACACAAATAAAAAAATAGAAAAAATGAAATATTTTTTACGATTTTAAAGTGTTAGATTATGAAGGGTGGTACACCTCCACTCGGCGACCCATAGGGTCCATTGATTTCAAAGTATTATAAAGAGACAATTTCAAAAAACCGAAATATTTTCTACCATTTCAAACTGTTATAACGAAACAATTTTAATATTAATTCAAAAATGGTTAAAACCAAAAAATTTCTCCATTTTGTAAATGTAAACTATGGATTTTAAAATTAACTGTTATACTTGAAAGTGTTTTGCTAATAGCTCAATAACGCTACATATAAATAAATATTAAAAATGTACATAAAAAACGAAACCTTTTTTTTTAAATTTCAAACTGTTATACTAAAACTGTTCTACCAAAACTATGACTCACAAAAGGTTAAATCACAAAAATAAAGTATATTTTTTAAATGAGAAAACTGTTATACCAAAACTATGACTAACAAAAGGTAAAATCACAAAAATAAAGTATATTTTTTTAAATGAGAACAAGGGATTTTTAAATTAACTGTTATACTTAAAACTGTTATAAGTGAAACTGTTATACGGAAAAACTATTTTGCCTATACGGTTCTAAAATAAATATGTAAACAAATAAATATTTGATATTCTGAAAACCCGAATACTGCTGAATTTGTCTTCGATACAGCGCAAACAATTCAGATTTTATACTGTTATACACAAAAATATTGTTCATTTTAGCAAATTGTATATTCTACGATGAACCATTGTCATTTGCCAGCAATTATTTTTTTAACAAGATTAATTAATTATCACTGGTTCGAGGAAAATTCCTCGTCTGTTCCTTCAAGGAATGTTAAGGGAAGTTAGAATGTAGAACATTGTCAACTATTTTGTATTAATTGGACACTGTTATACTGGATCGCATGAGCACGTTTTCTATTACATTTAATTTTTTACAAATTATATATTTCTGAATGAACAATTACCATTTCTCAGTCCATATTGTCAAAGAAGAATTAAACGGTATTCAACAAAACAATTTCATTTGAAAACTAATTAAGCCACTCAATTATTTCTTTACCTTGTTGACAACTTGGTTTTAATTGAAAAACTGTTATACAAGCATAGAAATCCCCTTTTTAAAAGTATGTTGTTTGAAAGATTGTATTTAAAATCGTCGTATGAAAAAGACTGCAAATGGCATCCTCCCTTCCAGGGGGTTTAATTCAAAACTGTTATAATTGAAAAATGGTTGCTATCTCAAGATTTAGATATTATACAAATAATACTTGAATGTCTACTTTTTCTGTGGTGTTTGTCATTTATTCCAAATTGTAAAGTTAGAAATGATAAAAAATTTGCTCATGGGACCATTTGCTAAAATACCAAATGTTTTTTTTTTGCGAATAACTCCATTTTATCCCTAACATAATTTATAAATATCTAGTAAAAAACATATGGTCTAATATTAGTTTTTAATGTAGTCAATTGTCTAATTATATTATCTAATAAGATTTTTTTCACACAAAACTGTTATACTAAAGAAAACTGTTTTAGAAATACGCATATAATGCCAAATGAAAATAAGTCCCCAATTTCAAAGCAACTATTTATATTCAAAACTGTTATACATTCATAACAACAGTTACCCAAAGAATCATTTATTATTAAAAGTTATTTGTTACGACACGATGCAAAAAGATTTTATTCCTTCTCCCTGGATTTCGTTTACAATCAGAAACAAAACAATTGTGCTACAGTTTTTCTTTTTGAAACGTGTGTGTTTCCGTGTTCACGTTCCTTTGAAACAGTTCGCCGTTTTTTTTCCCCGTTCCGTATAAAGTATTTCATTTTCCCGCAGCTATATTCAATACATTCCACATTTAAGTGATACTGTCAATCACGTAACCCTTTTTCTTATCCATTCTCACATCTGCCATTATCTCGCGCACCTTGTGTCACTCGATGCCGCACGCAAAGATGCATTTGCAACATATGGGTTGGGGTTGGCTGGGTTGGTTGCATTGCCTTAACAACAATTTTAATTAAGTTGTAAAAATGTCGTGGCAGGTGGCAAGAGACTGGTGCATGCGACTGTATGCGAGCGTGCTGAGTCGAGCAGTATATCAGTGGCATGGAGTGGAGTTAATGTTCTTCATGATTGTTATTGTAAATCGTATAAAAAGTTTTAACACTTTCAAGTATGCGTTTATAGCGACGCAGGATATATGGAGGCATGGCGATACACATAGCCGTATGTGTACTTTATCACATACACACACACACGCACATGCAACTGTACAAACACGCACTCAGAGTTTATTTAATTTCTTTCGCTCGTTCGGATTAAAAAAAAACAACAACAGAAAAGTAGCTGAAATTATTTCGATCGTTGCACATGAGATGAAGCCACTACCGATGGCGACAAAGAAAACATAGCTGGAGATGAGGAAAGAAGTGATTAAGAGTAATTATGGCACTTGCTGTGGGTCACGGTGGAACAAAAGGTGCTAACGTGCACTAATTAGAGAAGTAGTATTCATCTTAGTAACTGAAAACTATTATAGCAAAAAAATGTATATGATTATAGAAAACATTTTGGATAAGAATACGCGATATAAATTTAAAAAACTGTTGTACTGAAATAAGAGATTTAAATTGATAATATGTGATTTATTTTTTTTAGTAATTTTAGTAAAGAAAATGTGAACTGAAAAATCCGATTTTAATTTTCTTTCATTAAAAACTGTTCTACCGAAATTAACAACAACACGCAAAACAACGACGAGTATATTAAAATTCAAACAGAAAATTGAATTTACTAAATTTCCCTTTCACTGCACACCTCTTGTTGGAAACCCCTGTACCACAAACTATTAATCAAAAGGTCACACAAAAACGAACTAAATCATGTAAATGATTTTTTAATAATTAATTTAAAACTGGTATTTTTTATTAAATTCATCTACAACTAAAATTTCCATTTGAAACAGCTGTACTGTAGTACATTAGGAAATTTATTCTTATATTATCCCTATGCGATTTTTTCAGGTTCTGTTTCATTCAGAACTGTTATACTCTATATCGATATGCAGAGAAACACACAGCCGAAGGAAATAATCATATTATAAACTGTTGGACTGAAGGGGGATATTCATTGTTATGTTATCCAGAAGCCTAGCCTATTACTGCTGTCCATTCCCCTATTTTCCTGCCTACAATTGATGTGTCTAAACTGTTATACTGTGTGCACTGTAAAATGTACAAATACACGTAGGTGTACGGAAAGTATGGCCATTTATGTATGTACCATTTGATTAAAAGTTATATTGGAAAATTATTCGAACTCATTAACCAACATGATTTCTTTTACTGAAATGTCTCCTCCATAGGTCCTGGCAAATATGTTTCATTGAAAACTCGCAATAATGTACCAAATAACTTCAAATAGAAATTTTCGCAATATTTATATTGAAACAGCAAGTAATATTGTAAACTGTTATACTAAACACCTTACTACTATAATAGTCACAATGGGTTAAATAACTACATAACATTTCTCTGGAGAAACATTTTAATTGACAAAACTGTTATACTAAACTGTTATACTGATTTTTTTTCTTAATCATTGAAAATAGCGCCAAATTAATATTCCTTTGGTAATATTACAATATTAATCTAGTGTTTGGAAGATTATTCCCGTTTAAAATATTATGCTAGCAACTGTTATATTGTACAATGTTTAAGATTTTTCCAAATATTGCAATATCTGGGATTATAGTTCGTCGATTAACATTCTAATATAGGCAAATTATAATATGTGTAGAAAATAATTCTCATTTGAACTGTTATACTACGATTTTATCTACCGAAACTAGCGTACCAGAAGTTGTTATGCTAACACAACATGGGTTGAACTAAATATGACCAAATTAAGACGTTAAGATACCTTCATATATCTTTAACTTTGAATTATGGCTACAGTTTGGATGACCGTTAACTTGCAATTTGCAAGTTAATTCACGTTTAAATTGTTATACTAGAAGTTGTTGTACTAAAACTGTTATACAAATTGTTATACTGAATTTTAATATTATTCAAATGGCAAAATCTGGGCAATATGTATAATAAAATGTTTTACTTATTTTAATCTGTTATACTCAAAATCTAACTTATGTATAGCAGGTTGAAAAACATACACGGAAAGTCTTACCACATATACTATGTTATCAGGGCATTATTGTAAATTATGTTTAGAACACATACCTGCAAAGAAAGAAAAAAATTGTAAAATTAATATTAGTTTTTTAAGGATATTAGGAAAATAAACAGATTTATAGAAAATGGCATTCTTGTATATGAGAATTATTTGTTCAACTAGTGGGTAATTAACCTTTTTATCGACAGTCATATCGACAGTCTGAGTGTAACGGAATTAGAAACACGACAAATTCAAATTGTATTGTCCCACTGTAGTTCACACTACCTTCATCGCCCCATTTACAGTTGAAGTTGTTAATACGTTAACATTGTCCATGGTTTTCAACATTGTCAAAAGCAAAATCCCCTCCCTAACTCCCCTCCCTAACTCTATTTGCTGATTCTTATCATTGCCAACCGAATTGTAAACTTTTTTTTTTTTTTTTTTTTTGGTTGTGATGAATGTTACAGGTTTCATTACTCCACTGAATGTTGTCCCCATAGAAAAACAAAATAACGCTCTATTGCCCCCTCCCACTGTTCATATAAACTGTTAAATAAACGGTAATTGTAAGTGTTGCAAGACTAACAACATCAACAACAATAATGACTTAACCATGTAATCATGTACGAGGGGTGGATCAGATGGGGGTGAAATATTAAACCATATTTTCCTGAAGGAACAGAAATCTTGAATCGCAGATATTAAAAATATGAAATCTTAGATACTAAAAATTAGTTTTGCAATTTTTTTTAATATAAATACAGAATTTTTTTTTTTTTGGGGTCTCCGAAAATTTTCTGATAATTTGGAAAATCTCCAGAATTCTTCTCAAAACTCTCGATTTGTTCTAAAAGCACTAGATTTTGTCGATAGTCTCTCAAACTGTGGAGAAATATGTAAATATTAAAAACTAAAAATTTGTTTCCATTTTTTTTAAATATAAATACAAAATTTCGGTTTTTGTTTGGTTTCTCCAACAATTTTCTGATAATTTCGAAAATCTCCAGAATTCTTCTAAAAGCTCTAGATTTTGTCGAAAATCTGTCAAACTGTGGAGAAATATGAATTATTAAAAACTAAAAATTTGTTTGCAATTTTTTTTAATATAAATACAGAATTTCGGTTTTTGTTTCGTTTCTCGAGAAATTTCCTAATAATTTCGAAAATCTTCAGAATTCTTCTAAAAACCTCAGATTTCCTCAAAAATCTCTCGATTTTTTTTGAAAATCTCTCGAACTGTGGAGGGTAAACCAAACAATTTGTCTTGTTTGGGGGCGATTACAAAGATTTTCCCCATAATATCCAATGTACTTTCCGATCATCCCTCGCATATTCTTATATACTCGTTCCTAGTATATTAGACCGTATTCATAATGACGATATGTTACTAAAATCAAAGTTTCTTATTGTCATTTACGCAATTAAAAGCACCCATATTTCTTTATCCAGAATGCTGTGGGGATTTAGTAGAGCCCGCCGGCCAGCCGTACCCACAAACTAAGTTTATGTCAGTCTCATAACAAAAAAAAAAAGAATGTTGTTAGTGGGACTTTTAACAAATGCAAACATACCGGTTAATTGTGGCTTTTAATTATAGTTAGTTTTTCTGTAATAATTTCCAGTACTTGTATTAACCAGAAAAAAGTTGTTAGTTTTTGTTTGTTTTTTTTTTGGGCGGCCATTAAGTCGCAGCTGGATTTGATGGCTTGGTGGGGTTTTCGTCAGCATGTCGCTACCACTAGACCTATGTGCTGGGATCATAAAATTTGCTGTTTTATGAACTTCACCGTTTAATTGGACATTTTTATGATGAAGATGTCTTTGAAGATGTCTAGCAATGACATTTGCTGTGGGATGTTTGAAAAGAATGACGCAAATCTCCATAACCGGTACAACACATAAAGTTATTAATGTAAATGTGGCCACAAGACCACCAAGATGATATGAGTGTTACCACTGGTTAACACAACAATGTTTTCGCCCCCCTTTTGGAGGGGCTCAAATTATCCTAGATAATTAGCCCAAGTCGCCTTTGGTAATTTATAATAATGTGACCATAATAGGAAATGGCTTAAACATTTCTAAGAGAAATCCCACTTTCTGGTCATATAGTTTTATTGCAGTTTTGTTGTTGTTTTTTGTTCAGTTTATAAACAGATATAAATTATAATTAAAATCCTTAGCGTTTTCCTTTTTATCTACAATTAAAGTCACTATTAAACAATAAGAAATGTCCTCGACAAAGATCCGGACACACACACACACAGAGTCCACACCTGGTTTCATTTCTATTGTCCTGACACACTCCCTAACTGCCCAAGCACCGGTTGCAGAAACTGTGGCCTTGTTGTTACTTGCAGCGTAACAAATCCACTTTGTTTTATGGAAACTGCTTCTTTTTTCTACAAATTCTCAAGTTTCAGGTGTGCTTTTCTAAGGCAACACCAGTAAGCCGGGTGAAGTTGTTAGGAACAACAACAATGTCCCCGCATGAAACACCATTGGGAATGACATGCCGGTTGTGATATTTTACCACAGCAATTAATAATACGGAAAGAAGTGATAAAAGAGTGTATTCATGTGGTGGCAGTTGTACTGGGTGATATTGGTTTCGGTTTTTTACATCTTGTCAGAGGCAGGAATGGCGGGAGACATGTTGTTGGAAAACTTGTAAGAGTTTTAATTGGAGTAGTAGATCTTGGCGATTATTCTTTAATGTCTTGTCTAATATTAGTTTCAGAATGAAGATTTGAAGTAAGTAGGATTTTTAAGACAAGTTCATTTAATTTGACTCTCAATTTTCAGGGGTCGGTGGGCCGTCTTACGGCTTCGTAAATCCCCAAAAGAACCTAAATTTAGTTTATAATCTGAATTTCAACACAAACAAATTTATTTTAGTTAAAAAAAATTTTTTTGTGAAAAAACCACTTTATTTGAGAAAAAAAAAATTTTGGTTTGAAAGGAATACTAAATTTTAGTTTATTAATTAAACAAATTTATATTTCAGTTCAAAACATAAATTTCTATCTAAAAAAACTAAAGATTACATTCAAATTAAAAATATACATTTAAGATAAAAAACTAAATTTTATTTAAAAAAAATTAATTTTAACAATTAGGTTATAGATAAAAACTAAATTTTAGTTTAAAGAAAAAAAAATTTAGTTAAAAATGAAATTTTATTAAAAAAAACAAAATTTTAGTTAAAAATAAAATTTTATTAAAAAAAACAAAATTTTAGTTAAAAATAAAATTTTTCTAAACTATGTTTTAGTTAAAAAAAACTAAATTTAAGTTAAATAAAATTAAATTTTTTTTAAAAAAAACTATACTATATAAGTTTTGTACTAAAACTTTTATTAAAATTTCATTAAAAAAACTAAATTTTAGTTAAATTAAATTAAATAAAATTTAAAAAAAACTAAATTTTAGTTTAAAAAAAAATCAAGTTTTATTTAGTACAACTAAGTTTTAGTTAAAAAACTGAATTTTAGTTAAAACTAAATTTTAGTTAAAAATTAAATTTTATTAAAAAAACAAAATTTTAGTTAAAAATAATATTTTTAAAAAAAAACAAAATTTTAGTTAAAAGTACAATTTTATTAAAAAAACAAAATTTTAGTTAAAAATAAAATTTTATTAAAAAACAAAAAAAATTTAGTGAAAAATAAAATTTTTTTTAAAAAAAATAAAATTTATTTAAAAATAAATTTTAGTAAAAAAAAGCTAAATTCAATAAAAAAAAACCAAAGTTTTATTGTAATTTTAGTAGAAAACAACATAAAAATTTTGAAAAAAATGTGTGAACTTAACTTTATATAAAATAAACTTTAGTTTAAAAAAGTCTATTTTAGTTAAAAAATAAAACTTTATATTAAAATTTGTTTAACAGTTAGCTCAAAGATGTGAGTTTCAGTGTAAACAAATTTAAAAAAATATTTTGAAAGGAAGAAACTTACTACATTTTAAAAAAAAATAATTTCAGTAAAAAAATATTTTAGTTAAAAGAAACTAAATTTTTTTTTAGAAAAATAAATTGTAGTTGAAAGCACAAAATGGAATTTAGTTTAAAAGAATTTTTAATTAAATTTACAGTTCAATATTCAATTATATTGAATTTAACATTTTTTAATGATGTTAGGAATTTTTGCGACAACTTCTGATTTAGAAGAAACACCTACGTTATTGTTGATGTACTCCCTGATGATGTTCTTTTAAGAAGAATAAAATAATTTTTTATTAAAAATTCCTGACCACGAGCTTGAACACATTAAAAATTCTAAATTCAATAGAATTTAATTTTAGTTCAAAAACACTTAATTTGAGTTACGTTTTTTTTTTTTTTGAGAAAATACTAAATTGAAACAGAGATTTTGGCTAATTTGAGCCATTGGAGTAAACAGAAGTTAAATTTAACTCAATTTGAGTAAAAGTGACCTTTGCAGTTACTTAATTTTGAAATAATTCAATAATTTGGGAAGTAAAATTTCCTTATTTGTAGTAAAATATAAAAAATTTAGTAAATTTTTTCATTAGTGGCTAATGCATTTGCACTCGTTAACTAAATGAAAAGACCTCACATCACACGCAGTACAGAAAAAGGGCCGATACATCCACTGCAGTAAACATAGCAATAATGTATTCAAATCGAGACCAGAAAATATGTTCAATTTAAGTACAATTAAACTTATGAGGTGTAAATAATACTCAGTTATAGTAAATTGTGATAAACTCTCGTAAATTGTACTCAGTTGTACGATGGAGATTGTACTCAGTTAGTACGATCGAGATTGTACTCAGTTGTATGATTGAAAATTGTACTTATTTAAGTTTTTAAATGACTTTGCAAGAGTTTACGCCTTTTTTGTTAAGGCAGTCTGAAAAGATGCACTCGGAAGGGCTTCTTAAAGGAATATCAAACTATAAATTGACCTCCAAACCCAGACAAACGATTATTTCTTCTTTGAGTATTGTGCTGACGGAAATCCTACAGATCTAACTGAAGTGGAATTAATTTGCATGTTCTAGAAACGACTAAATCCCTTTCTACAACACAACTTGCTGAATTGGAACCAAGATGTAAGCGACAAAAGACGAGAAAAACTAAAGTAATTCATTTGCTGTTTATACGAGATTCAAAATAGTATCAGTGAAACAATTTTATTGCTACTGTTCGTTCATAAAATATGTATTTAATACTATGACCTGCCACATGTTAATAAGTGCCTTTGTTGAAATTTACAAATAAAATTATTGAAATCACAAAATACATTCGTAAAACAATTTTGTATACTTTTGTCTCTGCGTGTGTGTTCACACGTTTACATATCACCATAGGCCTCATTTTCCTCGGGCTCATCATCGAATTCCACATCCTCATCGGTGGTGGCCTCCTGATACTGCTGATACTCGGAAATCAAATCGTTCATGTTGGATTCCGCCTCTGTGAATTCCATTTCATCCATGCCCTCGCCCGTGAACCAATGCAAGAAGGCTTTGCGACGAAACATTGCCGTGAACTGTTCCGATATTCTCTTGAAGATCTCCTGTATGGCGGTGGTATTGCCAATGAATGTACCCGACATTTTCAAGCCACGCGGTGGTATATCACAGACGGCCACCTTAACGTTGTTGGGAATCCATTCGACAAAGTAGCTGCTATTCTTGCTTTGGACATTCAACATTTGCGTGTCGACTTCCTTCATGGACATGGGACCGCGGAAGATGCAGGCCACGGTAAGATAACGTCCATGCCGGGGATCACAGGCGGTCATCATGTTCTTGGCATCGAACATTTGAGCCGTCAGCTCGGCCACATTCAGGGCGCGATATTGTTGGCAGCCCTTCGAGGTAAGCGGAGCAAAGCCAGGCATAAAGAAGTGTAGACGTGGGAACGGCACCATATTCACGGCCAGTTTACGCAGATCGGCATTCAATTGGCCCGGGAAGCGTAGGCAGGTGGTGACACCCGACATGGTGTAGGACACCAAATGATTGAGATCTCCATAGGTGGGCGAGGCAAGTTTCAAGGTGCGGAAACATATGTCATACAAGGCCTCATTGTCAATGCAGAATGTTTCGTCGGTGTTTTCGACCAGCTGATGTATGGACAGGGTGGCATTGTAGGGCTCCACAACGGTATCGGAAACCTTGGGCGAAGGCACCACCGAGAATGAATTCAAAATCCTATCCGGATATTCTTCGCGGATTTTCGAAATCATCAAAGTACCCAAACCGGAACCGGTGCCGCCGCCCAAAGAATGGGCCAACTGGAAACCCTGCAGGCAATCGCAGCCCTCGCACTCTTTGCGCATGACATCCAATATGGAATCGACCATTTCAGCGCCCTCCGTGTAATGGCCCTTGGCCCAGTTATTACCGGCGCCCGATTGACCAAACACGAAATTGTCCGGCCTGAACAGTTGGCCATAGGGTGATTGACGCACAGAGTCCATGGTGCCGGGTTCCAAATCAATCAGAATGGCACGTGGCACATACTTGCCATGATTGGCCTCATTGTAGTAAACGTTGATGCGCTCCAACTGCAAGTCATTCTCACCATGATACATGCCAGTTGGATCGATGCCATGCTCATCGGAAATGACTTCCCAGAACTTGGAACCAATTTGATTACCGCACTGACCGGCCTGCAAGTGAACGATTTCCCTCATGGTATGTATTGATTGGGCAACGTTAATTTACCTTGATGACAAAGTTTTCTTTTTTTTGTATTTAAAAGTTACTAAAACTTGGAATTGACAGAAGACGGTGGTGGATGCACCGCACAATTTTCAAAGTAGAAGTTTGCAAAATGTTTTTCTTTTATTTCTGGCGACACGTACTCGTTGTGTTGTAGACAGATACTAACTAATAATTCTAATTTACTGGCCTTTATATCTGCGATCTGCACAAGAAGGTGTCCTCCTAAAATCCACACACACACACACAGACACATGTACCCAGTTTAGTTGTAGTGGTAAGGAATTCGCAGAAGTGCGATATTTGAATATGACCCTACTTAAACATTTGTTTTTCCTCGCAACTCATAAAATGGTCTACGCGGGATTTCCCTAATGAACGGCTGGCGGGCTGGCTGGCTGGCTGTACTCGCATACTCGTACTTTGGGAAAAACACACATGTGATTAAGTCTGGAAAGGATACAATGTGGCCGCGGCCTAAGCAAAACTACAGGTAGCCAAAGGTAAGCCGTGTGCGTGAAATTTCCTCAACAAACGAGATTTACCTAAAACTAAAATGGACAAAACAATTGTGATGCTGTCTTCTTAAGCCGGGCCACTTAAGGCGAAGGCAATAAAACATAGACCCTCATGCTAAGTATTTGTTGTTGCTCGAAATGACGAATCAATACTAACGGCTACTAACGGAAAATAATTGCATTTGTTGTATTTTAATTTAAAATCATTTTGATTTACAAATGGATATGCCGAAGGTGTAGAATAAATTGCTGCTGAAAATAAAATAAATTGTTATCTATTTTTTTTACGCCATACAAAATTAACGACGTACGTCGGTCAAAGTTCAAATGATTTGGTATTTATTGTTGTTGGCCAACACGGATTTGAAGTAGCAACTGCTGCCTTCTATAAAAAACGAGCTGAAGAAAGTGTGTCGGCAAAAGTTGCCCATTGGCCACTGAGATTAGCTTGAAGTGCTAAACAATTGAATTCTACACATTTCTAGTTAAACTTTGTAGAAATAAATATGTGGCTGGTGTTGTTTATAACAAAAAAAAAATGCTAAGAAGAACTATCGAAAATGCTGCTTAATAAGCAGGACAGATTTTAAAATTGTCCATACAAAAACTCCGGTTCGATGACAATTTATTTTCAAAAACAAAAAGCTTAGAAGAAATTGCGAAAATGCTGCTTAATATGCGGGACAGATTTTAAAATTTTCCATACAAACACTTGTGTTCGCTGACAATTTTGTTTCAATTATTTTTCAGTTAAGGAATTTTCTCGGTGTTTCGAAAGTAAAATCTACTCGAGAGACGAATCCCCTTTCGAATTTCGTGCAGCACATTCAAATCAAATTAAAGTGATTCCCCGCCAATAACAGACTTTGGAATAATATGAAATACAATAAACTGAATTATTGTCGAGATTGCAAAATATTTAATTTATTTTATTTTCAAAAAAACGGTTGGAGAAATGTGGCATAATCGGATTTGGTAGAGTGAATGCGGAGTTGATCAATGGATCAAATGTTGTGTCGTTGCATATCAATCAGGTGTGGAGAATGGTCTGTCCCATATGATCTGGAACATTGTAAAGTTCTGTTATACACTTTTCCGTATTACTTCTACACGAAAAGCTGCGATAGAAACAAATTTCCAAAAACAACTTCTTATCGATGTTTTGGAAAATTTAGAAGATTTTCGTCAGCTGGAGAGGATATTAAAGATTTGAGGAAATTTAATATAAAAGCGGTTCTAGAAATATTTTCAATTGTCTAGCAGATTTGCGCCTGGTTGTCAGCAGAAACGCCTGGATGTCAGGGTCCAAAGTAGGCAATCTGGGAACGAAAACTTGAAAATTCTACAAATTATCTTCTATACAGTCGAATTCGGTTAAGCAGAAATGAGAAAAATCACGACATTTGTTTCACTTATGTGGGATTTTCAATGAAGAGGACTTCGTATAATTGAACCTTTCCTTCATTTCAACGAACTGAGTATATACTTTTGAAATTGTTCTATGAAACGAATATAGAATCTTTTAATCCCGGGCTTCCGCCAATTATTCTCAGATTTGATTAAAATGTACTCCAAATAGTGATATGGAACATGCTTTCAATCAATGTTTTTTTATTTTATTCAGTCCATGATTTAAAGCCTTTCCCATTTTCCATAATTTATCATTTGTAGGTGGATTGATTTTTTCGCACACATTTCATAATTGTACACTAGATTCAGATCATTTTAAAGTACATAAATATCTGGTCTATTTCTCTATATTAATTCGTTTTCTTTCGGCAGATACGATTTACTTACAAAGCGAAATTCGATTCCTTCTTAAATTACCTTTTACAAAAACCAGCTAAAAAGCAGTCAATCTACTGGCAAACATTTCTAAACATTTTTATAGAAAGTTTTCGAACTGACAATAACAAACGCTATTGGCCTTTATTTGCTTACACTGCAAAAAAAATGTTGTGCCTAAAATCTATGACTATAATTTCCATTTAAAGTTGAATTTTAAACGAAAATGTTCATATGAAACATATCATTGAAATTCTATGAAATCTTTTCTAGTTTATATGAAAAAATTTAGAATTAATAGCTGCTTTATAAACCGTTGATAAGAAAAATCTGTGAAAATACAAAAACAATTTCCCCACATATTTCTTGGTACAACAGATTGTACGTTTTTCTGAATACGGCCATAAATATCTGGAAACTTCTGAAACGTTGGTTTGAAAAACAATAAAATTGCTATTTTCAAACCCTGGTAATCAGAAAAATTTAAAACAGCTTTAGAAACCTTTGTTAACAAAAAAATTAAATACCAAAACAATTTTCACACATTTTTCTTAACCCAACAAGACATTTTTTTTTTTTTAAAAAGTTTTATATTTTATAAAAAAGGGGTTCGGAAACCGTTGACATTTTTAACTTTACGAAATCCTTTTCTCTGTACCATATGACATCGCTGGCCATGAATGCATCAACAAAGGTTGGTAAAGCGGTTTTAAGTTTTTATGAATACGAAGCTAACGGTTTTACTATTTTCTAAACGTGTTCTCAGTAAAAAAAAGAATACATTTTTCTCAGTGTCTCCTCAAAAATAAATGCAGAATTTAACTTTCAAGCATTCACTAATTTAAAGTCGGTCGGGGTAACTTAATTTGTTATGCAGAATTTTCCAGGGAAATTAGCATTGGTTCGCGCACTGCCGCCTTTCCAACTAAGGTTGTTGTTGTTGATGAAAAATCCATAACCAAATAAAAGTTTGTTTAGAAATTAATTCACAATAAGGCAGCAGTGCCTTCACCATCATCTGGCTAAGCCACTCTTTTGTTGGGCTCCTCATTTCATTTGCAGTGTCTGTCTGTGTGTGTTGACTTTGCAAGACTTAGCCCTCCCCCCCTGCTTCTCTCTTATACAATCGTGGATCCATCAACCGCCAACAACATTCACCCAAAAGCAGAGGAGCCGTAAGCAGCTCCTCACCAAAAAAAATCCGTACAACAAAAAAAATGACAATTGTTAAATTGACACGTTTAGTCAACGACCATGACTGTGACTGCAACGGAGGTTGCCTGAATGCCGCCTGGCGGCCGCAACCGTTCGTTGTCGCTGTTTGCCAGTGTTGTTGATTGTGTCGCGCTTAGTGCTTAGTTTGGCATTGTTTGGTTGCTGTGCCTGTTTGCCATCTACTGCTGCTTCTTCTTCCTCTACTACTTCTGTTGACTGACTTTTCTCTGTGCTTTTTTTTTGCTATTTCTCCATGGCTTTATGTCTTCTTATGCCATTCATTTGCCATTGCTAGCATTTGTAATTTTCATCGTTGCCATAGCTGTCTTTCTGTGTGTAAACTTTCGGCTTTTGGCCGAATTAATGTTGTTGTTGTTGTTGCTGATGATGATGATGATCATCATCATCGTCATCGCCATTTGCAGCAAAAACAATCATCTAGTACATCATTATTATGACCGTATTTTCATCAGGCTACAAATAAAACGTAACGTTAATATTTTATTTGTTTGTCGAATTGAATACAGTACACGGCCAAGACATTAGAACGCGTCCATCTGGACCTCGAAGTATTGTTAAAGGGCGTATCTATGCAAGGTGCCTTCTCATGCGGCCTCATTACCAAGTAATCTCGACTACAAACAAACTACCGAACCAGAGGAATTACACTGGACAACAACAAATATACCTTTACTAAATTCTGAATTGAAAACCGTTTTATCGATTTTAATGATCTATATATTATTTTATTTGTAAGATATGTGACATAAAGACCTAATTCACACTAGGCAATTTTACTTGAGGCAATTTGTATGATTCGCTTTTGAACTTGCCTCTTGTGTTCACGCAAGGGAATTCTTTTTCGGCACTTTTTGTTTTCATACAAATAACTCTCAAAATATCAAAATACGAAAAACTCAAAAAGAAATTGCCAGTATGAGGAAGTTTTTCCGTTTCCATTCCCCTTACCTCACTTTCCATCAAATTGAGAATTGCGGCAATTAAAATTACCTAGTGCGAATCGGGACATATGAATCACAATGAAACTCTCTGTCGTAAAAGATTTCTCATCAAAGTTTTTTTTTTTTTTAAAATTACAAAAAAAATTGTTTATAACATGAGAAGTTTTACATGGCTTACAGATTACTGTCTTACTTGTAAAGTCTCCCGCATTGACGAGGTGGAAAACAGCTCTGAAAAATGTGTGATGGTCTTACCCGGTTTTGAACCTAGGTTCATAAGTAGTCACTGAGATAGAAATTTGCATTGTTACATTTCGGCTTGGCTTAATGCCTTCTATAAGAGGGGACACAGGAATGTTTCTAATGGAGAATAAGAAAGTCTTATAATATAAGCGAAATAGGAATGTTTATCAGACTTTTGTAATTAGTAAGAAGGACTGTTAATCCGAAATAGTGTTCTTAAGGATCGATACTTGTTGGCCGCCATCTTAAAGAAGCGATAGGGGAGTATATGCGGATCCTTTTACATGTGGTGAGCAGATCTTCGGGAATGTGTATCGGGCAGAACTAATGTTTTTTAGAGCCCTGCTTTTCCAGAAAGCCTTACTAATTTCCCGCCTGGAATTTTCTTGAAGAAGCGACTTAATGAGTCTGGAATCACTACTATAAGTCTTAACTTTCCTGTTGTAAAGAACGACATTAGAAAGTGTAAGAGTTTGTGCTGAGAAGGTCTTATGGAAAGCCAATTTTTAGAAGGCCTTTAAGAAGTGCGTTTTTAAAAGGTCTGAAAAAGATCTGCACAAAATCTTTTAAGGGAAATATTTCTGCATGTACCCTCTGAGTAGCCTTTCCATAATGGATTTTAATGTATTTTTTGTATAAGTGAAGGACGAGTTTAAATTAAATACAAATATTTTTTAAACAATGAGTGAAAACTTATCAGCAAGTCATTATTTAATGTTTCAAAATAATATCAAGGGTAATGAGTTATCATTATAAAATAATGTAAGGTGGGCTTGTGCTACTATCATACAGCAAACTAAGGTTCGTATCCTTCTAAGAACCATGATATTACTCAGTTGTGGTTTGGCTGAGATTTATCATACATGAAACTATGGTTCGTATCCTTCTACGAACCGTAAAAATGGCCTCTGCCATGAAATTACCCAGTTGAGAATGAATCCGTTCTGAGGCAAACAATTTTTCCCACACAAAAAAGTAAATCGGAATCACTATTGTTTGAGTATCAGCCTCATAATTACCTCATTGATTCGGCGTACTAATACCTCCCGCCTTTACTGTACTTTCTTTAAACACTTCAGTGTCATTACAACGAAGAGTTTTGAACTCCACAAAAAAAAATTAATAAAAAGAAAATTCGAATAACAATAACGAAAAACCAAAAAAAAAATCCGTAAAACGTTACCCCATAACTGAAAATTTGTGTGTTTTAACAATTGTATGATGATTTGATGTTGCTTTGTGTTATTTGTTGTATTCATTTGTTTGCGTTTTGTTTTGGCGTTTTTAATAATAATTGCACGTTTCAATTTATTGTTGAGATGAGATGTTGATGTTTTTTTTTCCAGTTTTTTTGCATTTCTTTTTGTTGGCCGTGATTGTTTCGTCTCCTCCTTATTCCAATCTGGCAGTGAGTGAGTGAATCGTGTGTTGAAGCTTCACGGTTTCTTTCATCTTCTTCTTCTGCTGGTTTTATTGGGGTGAATGGAGCACCACAGTAGCAGTGATTGAGTGAAGGTTTTCTTTGCTTACTAATGTTGTATTTTTTTTTCTCTCTCTTCACAAGTTCAAGTATTTGTTGTTTTTTCTTTTTGTTGGTTTAAGGGCAACTTAATAAATGAAACTTTAACATTATTATAAAATGTTTTTTTTTTTCGAAGAGAACATGATAAGTGTGTTACGCAATGCCATAATTAATAATAGGTCTAGTGAAAATTGTCGTGTGACGCGGTGTTGGGTGAGGATCACACTAATTATTGTTGTAAATTAGGTGTTATTGGACATTTGACATAAATTAGGGGAAAATGTGTTAAAGTGGAGTTTTTTTTATTAAATTTTTGCACATACATAATTTTTAGATTTTATGAAATACTAAAAAACACATGCATATACATTCCTACATATTTAATGATTTTTGTGGTCCAGTTGTGGGCAATCACCAAAACAAATAAAAATCCGAAAATTATGCCAGACTGAATATGATTGAAGAGTTGAACATAAATTGAGCTATCGTCTATTAGATTTACAGACAGGATATTAAGTTTGGTCAGGCCGAGTCGTAAACACAATGCTCCCTATAAGTGATTGAGTTACGTCGGCAAACCTATTAATTTAGGGGTAAAATGGGAACGAACGTCTCACAGCGGTCCAGAAACCAACTCAATCGGTTGAAAGTCTGTAGCTTTTGATCTAGTAAACATTTTTAGTTCTGTAAGAAAGGTTTTATTTTAAGGTATTAACATATCTTTGTATTTTTTGTTTTATTTTTTTCCACATTGTGAAGTAATTGTTCATATTGCATTTCAGGAAATTGACTTCTTTCATTTTAAAAAATTTAATATGATTTTTCTTGTTTTTCGAACTCAAAAACGTTTATTAGATTAAACGTAGGCCACTGGACCAGTGTGCAACGGTCATTCCAATTGGTACAGGAAAGTTGCAGCCCAATTGGATTTCAGCGCTGTTTTCTGAGTACATTTGATTTTTTTAGTATGTTTTCATTTACATATATGATATTGGGTTGGCAACTTCTATTTTGGTTTTTGTCAAAGATAATCTCGAGGACAGACACCCTATTGATGTCTGTATTTGTAGAAGAATATTAAAAAAAAATCGTCTAAAATATAACTAATTCTGTGAACAAAAAACTTCAAAATCAAAAACTAGACAATAAGTGGGTTAGCACTGTTCTCATTTGATTAGGCGACTTTCAGTCCACTGGCTTGCTAAGCTAGTGACTTTTATACAAATCAGCATTACCATTTCCGGTTTCCGTTACATTCTTATCCTAATGCTTTCATTTCGGTATTACAGATAATGTAGTCGCTTCATGTTACCCCTTTTTCATCAAACATTTTAATAATCCATTTTTCGGCAAAGATAGCGAGGATAAATGCTTAAGTTTGCTCAACTTACATTTTATGGAAAATATAAATTGAATTTCGAGCTTCCACTTTTGCCATTATCTACCAAACAAATTCTAAGAAATATTCCTTAAATTAAGCGCGAAATGGATAAATAACATCTAGGCCACATTGAAGATTCTCTTCACCCCATCCAGGGGACAGGCAGGGCCGGGTGGTCTGACAGTGTCTATGCGCTTTATTTCTACCGCCTGCTTTTCATTTAAACTTTGACTGGCATAGATGATGTTCGACATGGTAGCGCCAGACTATTTTTTTTTTTTTTTTGGTGGGCTGCTGCACATGTTCGTTGGCAGCTACGAAAGATGCAACACATTAAAAAGTTTTCGTTGCGGCAGTAGAAGATGGAGGTGGATGGCTTGGTGAATTGCAAAAAAGAACACATCGACTTGAAGTTGAGAAAACAGAAACTTCATTAATTTTGTGTTTGCTATGTCACGCATACGATGCCAATGCATTATCATTTGTCAGCGCGGAATCTTATATTAACAGCAGCGATGCCGGCAACATCGTCGGCAACGATATACCGCCAGCAAAACACCGACAACAGAAATTAAGTTGATCCTAAGAACACAAACATATACGACTCATACATGCGTACTCATTTGCATGTCTGTATGGATATACCGACTACTTCAGACTATCCTATCGAATCGTACGGATTGTAGTTGAGGTGAATTGTAATTTAAAAAATCAAGGCCACCATAAAAATTTGAATTTATAGGGGGAATTGTGGTATTTGAATCCTTAAGAGGCCTTAGTTTTTGTTTGATTTTCATTAAGGCTGATGCAGACTTTCCTATCGAATCGTACAAAGTTCGATAGAGAGAATTGCTTGTAAAAAATTTCACACTATTTTAAAAATAATAATCGTTTGGAGGGATAATGGGATTCCAATCATTATGGGGCCATGGACAAATGTTGATAGAGAGAATTGTTTGTAAAAAAAAATGTCCCACCTCTGTTAATAGAATGGCTGTGTTAACGGTCCATTTTTGTATTCACACAATACAATTTCATTTAATCACCCGCCTTTTCTCACAATTCGTCCGATTCGATAGCTCCGTCTGAAACATCCACATGCGTGTATTTTTAAGCAAACATTCCGTACATTCCGTAATTTCTGTCAGTGTAAACAGGGAAATGTTTGCCAACAACATAGAATTTATAGAATATTGCTTGGTGAGTATAAACAGCATGGGCTGATAAAAAAAGCACAAGATAAAAATCTCATCAGAAGCAGTCGTCCTGTGGCAGCACGACTGTACAATGTATTTTCCAATACGAAATGCTAACGTGGAGATTTCAAACCCAGATGGGAGAAATCACCTCTGTATAGAAACTCTCTCATAACGGAAAATTTCTCTTAAGCGGAAGAAAATCGTAGGTCAATAAATGAGATAGTATTATGTAAAACACAGTTTTTCCAATAAAACTGAGTTTAATCTTCACATACGATTTGGATTGGTCAGTCAACATAATCCACATATTCAGCTGTTGATGTGGCAACACTCACACTTTTATAAGAGAACATATGAGTCCGGTGAATAATTAAAATACTATTGAACTTTTGAGGTGGATTTTGTTTACACAAGATTTTTAGACAAAATATGAGAATTATAAAACTCTCCTAACTGAATCTGGATACGGGCAAAAGACATATGTATGGAACTGGTGGTGGTCGGGTAAACCAACCAGCATCAACAAAAATTCCACAGCAGCATTATTTATGTTATTTTTCTTCTTTAAACGCTCCATATTGGACGAATGAACTGCGTTTAAACTATGACTGAACAAATCGCTCCCTAAATACAAAAGTCACACATTTCAAAAAATATCAACAATACTTTTTTTTGCATAAAACGCTTCTTAAACGATTAAACTTTCATGTTTCGCTAAAACATGATCGAAAACACCCGAAACGAAAACACATAGTTTTTACAAAAATCATAAAATAATTAAAATTATTTTTAAAAATGTCGCTCCTGTATAATTTGCTTATTTTGACTTGTGGTGCTTTTGTATATAAGGAGCGAAATGAATTTGAGGTTTTCACTTCACTTTAAATGAAAAACGAAGTTTAACCTTAACTCATTTATTGGGCCATAGTGCCTTTGGTGTCCGCTTAAGAGGGAGTTCTACTAATCTAAGTTCAGCCATATGTCTGAGTGATGCTGAGCTAGTCCAGACATAATCCTTCTCAAAAAGAAATACAACACTACTACTGGTACTAGATAACTTTGCTAAGCATCTTACTTAAGGCAAATTATCTTAAAGAACAGAATGACCTGGGAAAATATGGATAATATACAGATACAGATTGCTTTAAAGTATTGCAGAATTCTGAACACTAATTCACATATAGATGGCGGGAAGGACAACAACAGTCCTGCAGTCAGAAGAGGTTAAGAACAGTGATATGTTCTAACGCCTTTCCTATTCCACATCGTCCCAGTGATGAAAACTACACAACAGAGGCATACGTTGGGGCGGGAGGGCCCCCTGGAAGACCTCGACTATGTGGACGATATCTGCTTCCTTGCACACAGATATACAGACATACAGGATAAACGACAAATGGTCGAAGAATTTTCGGCTAGAGAAGAAATTTCGTCAACAAAGTCGTTTCTCCTCACACACCAGCCCGCAGAAGGCGTAGAATTTGTTGTTTATCTAGACTGGGTCATTCCAGAACGTAATGAGTAGAATTAATACGGCAAGAAAGGCATTTGGTATGCTCAATCCTGTTAGGCGATCCTACCAAATGTCGAGCAGCACTAAACTCAGAATATTGAACGGCAGCGTAAAGTCTATTCAGTTGTATAACAGTGAATCGTGTAATTTGGAGTCTGATTTAAAAACGCCATCTATATGTGAATTATTGTACAGCAATTATCCGGTATAATTCGTACGAAATGGGTTGCCGTTGCCTATAGTGTTTGTTATGTCATAAGTCAAAGTTTGTGTATGCCGTGTTCATACATCTTTAGTATTCAAATTCTGCAAAGGCAGGCGTCTCTCTGTCTCTCCAGTTGAAGTGCTAACATGAATCATACCTGTATACCTGTATACAGGTTCCCTAACGAATTTTTCATAAAAATTTCGATATGTTTAGTCTGCAAATAAACTTGCCGTATTGTCATTGCCATAGATACCATTTATCAATTTTTTTCGGATATAGGACAAAAATTGTTAAGAGCTGAAAATATTTTGAAGAGTTTTAAAAATAAGTCTTTTGGACATGGGGACAACATTTTTCCGACTTTGGATTTTATATTAAAGAATTAAGTCTTTTGGACATGGGGACAACGTTTTTTTCCGACTTCGGATTTTACATTAGACAACTGAGTCTATGAAAAGATCCCCTCACCTCTTTCGATATTAAAAAATCCCAAAGTATACTTAACTCACAATCAACTACTTCAACGTCCAGTCCTACTAATCACATTTATATGCAATTTTCCAACAGTCTGTGCTATTTTATTATACCCAACTGTAAGTATTAATTCACACTAGCAAATATTATACACACTTGCATGCAGACGTGAATGCATGTGTATCCATTTGGAAGCAGACACCTTCGTCTAACTACAGGTACAGGTGGACTGAGCAGACTTTACGGTGGGGTGGGGAGGCTTCTCTAGCAGTGCTGTAGAAGATAATGCCATGACGCTATCGCGGTAATGTGGAACGGTAGCTGAACATTATTAAAGTTTGAAATAAGAGATGAAGTTTTCGAAATTAAAGTATTTTCAATTTTAAGAAAACAAACACACAGAAACATGCTGATAAAAGCGCATAAGAGAAATACACATGTGGAACCTACATGCATTCATGTCTTGCATCAGGCGGCTTCCTACACACATGTTGACGTTTACGGTCCTAAACGTACGCCCACGTTGAATCAGAACATTGCCGACATCATGCAACAACTACCCATGCCACAGCAATTATAGTCATATAATCTGGAAGATGCTTTTGCTTTGCTACGATGATGATGCCGAAGCTGTGGCTGTGGCTGACGACATACATGAATCCAGACGAAGTTGCAATGCGGTAGAAATAAAATTTGAAGACACCGACGAAGTTCTAAAAATTTCAGTTTTGTAATGCACAAATTAATTGCAACACCACAAATGACAAGTTGTCGTGATGTATTGGAAAAGCACGCACGCCTCCACGCGCACGCAACAAAGGCATCATGGCCTCATGCACCATGCACCATGCCAAAAATGTGCCAATTACACACGACGGGGGGGGGGGGGGGGGGGGGGGGTTGCAGCTGGAAGCTGCTGTGCATCTGCTGCACTCACATGTGTCCCAGTCACACGATGATGCTGATGATTGAAGCCAGATGGAAAGTTTAACTTCATTTGAAATTACCACAAATTGTTGGCGAATCCTTGACTCCTCTTTGCCTCCCAACCCTTGCGCGAAGCAGCACGGCAGCGGCGGCATGCATGCGTGCGAGCATTTGGAAGTTTCTGAACATCATGCGACAAAAGTCTTTAAACTCTCTACAGGCAGCCCAACTATCCCCCGCACGTCGTAATCGTCATTTCCGTTTCATGCCACTTAAATACTCGGAACAATTCTGTCGTACAAAACCATTTTGTTGACTTCTTTCTTTCTTTCTTATGGTCGGTCGGTCGTTCGTTCTGTCTGTCTGTCTGTCTTTATTTCTGCCATCCATTCCTTTGTGGCATAATTTCCACTGTTGATTTCAAATCTTTCAGGTTTGTGTGCAACGAACAGAGTTGTTCTGGAAAAACAAGTTTTCCTTTTTGTGTGTTAATAGAAAGAAACCAAGAAAAATTTTTGATGTTGTGAAAAACGACGACGAAGAAAACAACACAGCCAGAAAGATTTGTCTTAGAACATTTCTGTGCCCCACTACTTTCCCCTACCCCCCTGGCATTCCGTCTAACAAGCTGCATTATGCTGCAATAAAGTTTTGCTCGTTTTGCAAAAGCAAAACGTACGTAATGTAGCAAATGCTGCCATTGCAAATCAGCTGAAATTTCTTGTTCAGCTTTTGTTGCATGCTTAGATTCCATTTGCGAATGAAATGAAATGCCAGCAGATTTTGTGTATTTGAATACGAGGATGGGTTTGCCAAGCGGTGCAAATGGAGAAATCATATTATTTATTGTTTGTTTTTTTCTAATTGAGACATTGGATGGTTTTTGTTATATTTGTTCAAGAAGAGCAAAATAAAAATTTTGAAAATTAAATATTTTTCGAACATGTTCACATTTTACGCCAACCATCGTGAATTTTAGAAAGAAAAAAAAAACAAACAGAAGGCAGTTTTGTTCCTCAGATGTATTATTGTGCGAGTCTGATGTCGAACGAAAGTCAGCCACCCATTCACTTTTGTAAAGAAAAGCGTCTCAATATCGTTTGACAGTTCGTTCGCATAGTCTTGCGTTTCGTGAGTGGAAATATCATCAGATCAACAATTCCACAAATTTGCAAAGAAAAAACGCTTAGTTGCTGTATAAAACGCTAGGTTGGCAACGCTGCTCTCAGCTGTAGCAACAACAACAAAAATGTAAACAAAAAATATTTAGAGATTGAGTTTTTTATTTTTAAAATATATGGATTTTTGCCGTACACTTTTGGAGAAGACTAAAGTTCGGGGGGTCTCAAATGTTCTTGAGATACTGGTAACCATGGGATCTTTCAGCAAATAGTAGGTAATTAAAATTATCGGTCCTGGGAGACGAACATCAAATAATGGAGATATTGTATGGCTCGATGGAATTTCTGGGTTGTTACAGGATGTGTTGTAACCGACCTCATGCGGTTGTTACTTTATTTTTTGACATTTTCGTTCGCTTAGATGACAGATTTCGTACTGAAAAGCTTACGTTTTCATTCGTTCGCTTTGTCATTCTCGTGACTGTTAGAGGATCGCAAATCGCCAGTTTGTTACCAGAAGAGGCCTTTTTGACATTTTCGTTCGCTTAGATGACAGATTTCGTACTGAAAAGCTTACGTTTTCATTCGTTCGCTTTGTCATTCTCGTGACTGTTAGAGGATCGCCAGTTTGTCGCATAGAAAGAAAAAGAACATTATCGAGCTACCAGAAGAGGCCTTTTTGACATTTTCGTTCGCTTAAATGACAGATTTCGTACTGAAACGCTTACGTTTTCATTCGTTCGCTTTGTCATTCTCGTGACTGTTAGTGGATCGCAAATCGCCAATTTGTCGCATAGAAAGAAAGGGAACGCTATCGAGCTACCAGAAGGGGCGTTTACTAAGCTGTGAGTACAAGAGATTTTAATGATTCATTTAATGTCACACTAGAATTTTTAGGATTTTTGAAAAACAAATAAAAAATATGATGGAAAAAAATTGTTGGCCTTAATTTCATTCAGATTCAAAGTCACTAAAGGGGAGGATTAAAGATAATTTAGTGATAAATTTTTTTTTTTAAATAAATTTCAACAAAACCGTCTGGAAAACAAACCCTATGAATAATTGTCTTGAATTCATTTTTTTTTAAAAAAAAAAACCTAACAGAAGAGGAGAAAGCTGGACTCAGGAGACCATAGCACATCAGAGTTGTGAAAGAAAATAGTTTGTTGTATAGTGTTATCGCTACATTGTGATTGCAAAAAGTACGTAAAAACGGTGTGTATTAAAACCAATCATACGAGTTGGACCTTACTACGGTTTTTCGTATACTACAGAGTTGGATTCACTATTTCTAAACGAAATGTTACATTGTAGAAAAAACTCACAGTGGCCCTCAACCCAAAAAGGATCAAGGCTTTCTCACAAAAGGAAAACCTCCACATATACTTTGAATGCGACTTGAGTTTTTCTTTTAAATAAAACATTTAAATGATACAAATCTAGTCGACTTGGCAACTCTATTCACATGTATGTTTATTTTATGAATTAAATACAAAATGACGTATGATGCTCCCCATTGTTGGAGGTACACGTATAGATGTGTGCACATACACACACACATCTCAACTACTCATACATACATGCATCTGCAATCATAAACAATCCACAAGATACAAATGCCATGCCGCTGCTCCCCGTCGTCTGGATGTACTTCCTGCTGCAGCACATCGAACACACACACATTCAATTCTTTCTGCAAATGATAGGAAAGCGTTCATGGCTGTGGATTGATTAAGCGTTAGATACGCATTTACCCATACCTATTTACTCGCTTATGTACATACATATATAACTGTGTGCATGTATGTATATCTGTGGCTGATTGCGTCTGTGTCACGTTCGAACGTGATGCGTAAACTTCAATTGTTTAATGAATAAAATAAAGTTATTTAAACGAATTCGCCGAGCCAACAGAGATACAACGACGAAAGTAGATGAAACAAAAATAAGAAGAAAAAAAAACAATTGGTATACATATTAAGCAGAAACAAAAGGAGTGGGGAGATAAAAGCAAAACTACCAGAAAATATTATAATGGAAGCGTAACAAACTAATAACAATCAGTTGAAAGGGATTATGCAGAAGATCGCTGTGAAAGGAAAGCCATTGGGATTTAAGGCAAAAGCGAAAGGAGTAACAGCTTCCTAACCTCCTTCCCTACCCACCCCCCCCATACCCACACAGCAAAGGAAATACATACAAAACTTGTTTGCGAGTTGTAGCAAATAGCAAATAATTGTAAATTAGAAACTTTTTTTGTGGCAGAAAAAAAAACCGAACGCATTATGTCGCTACAAGCAAATGAGAATACGCTAATGGGAATATATAAAATATATGAAAGTAAGGACAACCAAGACGACTTGAATGCGAGCCCTATACGGCAGACAGTTTCTGTAGATACAAATGTAATAATCCAAAGGCAACTCTAGTATGGGATACTTTGAAAAGTCCAATCAAAACCAAGCTTTATCTGCAACTACGGTTACATCTACTTATATCTGCGTATACTCACCCAAAACTAGATCTACTCAGGAAAATCTGCACCTACATCAACAGATAATTATCATCTACAACAAAAAGAAAATCCCTAGTGTAGGGCACCTTCACCAAACCAAGCATTACACATTAGGCATGCTGGCGAAAACACAGAAAGCAACTAGAAAAGCTTTAACATCCTGCAGCACCTCCTCGTCAGACCAAGCGCATAAGATTGCAATTTTTTTTTTAATTAATTTGAGAGCATATTAGTTGATAGTGGAAGCGTATAGTGAAAGCCATTTGTCACCTTAACTAAACGACAACGAACAAAAAAACTAGAATAGAATCAACAAAAACCCAACAACAGGAACAGGCAGGGAAAGTGTGAATGCCATTGCAAAGAAATACGCGGCCGAAGATGATGAAAAGATGCTGTAAAATCTAAGGCGTCATGAGATTTCCATCTGACGACAATCACAAGAGTATGCGAATGTAAAATGGATTTTGTTGTCGTTGATCTCACATGGTGACATACTCTACATTCCAATACTCGGGAGTAGTTAAGAAGAAGACTTTGTGAGGGTAATTTTTTAATAAAAGTGTAAGATATTGCTTGCTTGAAATCGGTACAATAAATGGGGTCAATTTGAGGAAAAAAAATAGCTTTTTTGTTATGGAAAAGACAACTTTCTTTTAATAGAAAATTTAGCCCAAGGCATTTATGTTTTACTAAAAAAGTTCAATCAAGGCAACTTTTCTTTAATAGAAAAGGGAACTTTTCTTTATTGGAAACGGGCACTTTTCTTTAATAGAAAAGGGAACTTTTCTTTAATAGAAAAGGGAACTTTTCTTTAATAGAAAAGGGAACTTTTCTTTAATAGAAAAGGGAACTTTTCTTTAACAGAAAAGGGAACTTTTCTTTAATAGAAAAGGGAACTTTTCTTTAACAGAAAAGGGAACTTTTCTTTAATAGAAAAGGGAACTTTTCTTTAACAGAAAAGGGAACTTTTCTTTAATAGATATGTTTCGGAAGGAGAACTTTTCTTTAATAAAAAAGTTTCTGTAAGGCAACTTTTTTAATGTAAAAATTTGCACAAGGCAGCTTTAATAGAAAAATTTGTTCTATGTATATTTTCTTTTATATTAAAAATTCTGTAGATAAACTCTTTTTTAATAGAAAAGATTATGCAGGGAACTTTTTGTATGGCAACTTTTCTTTAATAGAAAAGTTTCTTTAAGGCAACTTTTTTTTGATAGAAAAGTTTCTGAAAGGCGACTTTTTTTTTAATAGAAACGCTTCTTTAGGAGAACTTTTCGTTAAAATAAAAGTTTGTGTAAGGCAACTTTTCTTCAATAGAAAAGTTTCTGTAATGGTAAAGTTGCTGTAAGGCAACATTTATTTAATAGAAAAGCTTCCCCAAGGCAAACATTCTTTAATAGAAAAGTTTGCAAGTTTTCTTAATAGAAAAGCTTCTGTAATGGAACTTTTCTATAATAAAAAATTGTCTGTAATAGAAAATTTTCCATAATGTAACTTTTCTTTAATAGAAAAGTTTCCCCAACGCAAACATTCTTTAATAAAAAAGTTTGTAAGTTTTCTTAGTAGAAAAATTTCTGTAGGGAAACGTTTCTTTTTTAGAAAAGTTTATGTAGGGGAACGTTTCTTTAATAGGAATGTTTCTGTAAGGCAACTTTTCCCTAATAGAAAAGTATCTTAAGGAGAACTTTGCTTTAATAGAAAAGTTTCTTTCAGGCAACTTTTTTTTTGATAGAAAAGTTTCTGAAAGGCGGCTTTTTTTATTAGATAAGGCAACTTTTTTTAATAGAAACGCTTCTTTAGGAGATCTTTTCGTTAATATAAAAGTTTGTGTAAGCCAACTTTTCTTTAATAGAAAAGTTTCTGTAAGGCAACTTTTCTTTAACAGAAAGTTTCCCCAAGGCAAACATTCTTTAATAGAAAAGTTTGCAAGTTTTCTTAATAGAAAAGCTTCTGTAATGGAACTTTTCTTCAATAGAAACGTTTCTGTAATGGAACTTTTCTTCAATAGAAACGTTTCTGTAATGGAACTTTTCTGTAATAGAAAAGTTTCCCCAACGCAAAGATTCTTCAATATAAAAGTTTGCAAGTTTTCTTAATAGAAAAGTTTCTGCAATGGACATTTTCTTTAATAGAAAAGTTTCTGCAATGGAAATTTTCTGTAATAGAAAAGTTTCTGTTATGGAAATTTTCTTTAATAGAAATATTTCTGTTGGGGTTTTTTTTCTTTACGAGGAAAATTTCTGTATGGCAACTTTTCTTTACCAGAAAAAAATGGCCTAAATTGGTCCTTCGCATAGAGAAGTTTAACTAAACTTAATATTTTTATCAGATAATTTGTCTGCAAAAAGAAACCTTATAGAAATATTTCGTTTTATTGAAAGTTCTTACCAAAAAGCTTTCCAGAACACCATTTTTTTTTTTATAAAAAGTGTTACCTATGTAATTTTTACTGTACTTCTTTAAGTTGTTGTCCTGGGACAACATATTTCTAGTTATTCTCTTTACTGTGCTGTCTTTTTTCCACTTCTCCTAAAATATTTTGTGGTTCTTTCGCAAAAAAAAAAAAAAAAAACAAATGGTAATTTTGCAATTTGTTATATTTGTTCGCTGTTCGCCATAATATTTTTAATTCTCCTTGTGCATATATGTTTGCGCATACATAGGCTTGCACTTATGTGCAATGTGGTGAATGTGCGTTGGTTTGTTTTTGTGTGTTTCTGTGAAACATTTCCACTTTGATTTTTCGTTCTTTTGAAGCCAACGACGACGACCCACTTTCTCAAACCAAATGCGGTAATGTTGGTGGTTACTGGGTTACCAGGCTCAATGCAGAGGAACTTTCTTCAGCCAACCAACATCCAGACTCTTCTCACATAACCTGTGTGTGTGTGTGTGTAAACGAATTTATATACGCGAGTGGGTATTTATTTTACTGCAGAGCCTGTTTGCTGTTTGTTTCTTATGGGTCGAGTATTTTATGGATAATGATGGTGATCATCATCAGCATCAACGTCATCGTCATAGCCGCCACCATCGTCGTCATCATGACGTTGATGTTGGCTGTTACTGCGGCTGATGCTGAGGTTTGTGTCTGACTGTCGTTACTACTGTTACATTTTTTAGTGTTTCTTTATTTTTATTCTCGTATTTTTTTTCTGGCCTGTCTGTCTGGCTGCCATCTCTTACTCATTGCCGGGCTGTGCTTAAATATGGTATTACATATTTAAGAGCATCGAAACTGCCAGGAAAAATGGTGTTTTTTGTTAAACATAATGACAACTAAAGCTGCCCCCCCCCCATGTCAATCGAGTGTTAACAAACTATGCGATTTTTTCGCTTTCGTTAAGGCTTGTTTTCGGGGATCAAAGTTGTTTTACCTGATTCGGAGCTGTCGCGACAGTTTTGTTTTGCTGAGGGAGTCTGTGGTACATACCTGCAATGGAAGCGAAAGAAAAACAGACAGGCGGTTAACAAAAAAGTGAAATTATTATAAATGATGATTGACAAACTAAATCATTGAAATGGACAGTGTAAAAAGCTTTTGTATGCAAAGGTCTTTTTTTCGGACGATGCAATAAATCGATTTCAAAGAATGGAGTCATGGTTACCACATAACCATAACCACGATTATCCAACCAAAGTTAACATCATTTGTTTCTGATGCCTTATCTTTGCTTGAATAAATACTTGGAAATTGTTCAAGTTGTTTTTTTGTTTGTTTTGTTTTCCTGCGGTTTTTATTTATATAAACCATTCATTATCGCGCTGCTCTTGATCGGTACACTTGCGCGTTTTTATTTACAGTGCCACATTGTTGCCAGACAATGGCAGCAAGTTCAGATGCCGCCACATGAGTGCCATACCAAAAAGGAGCAACGATAATTGTAGGTTACATATCGGATGACATAACATTATCCCTGGGTGTTTGTTGTTGTTGGTAATGGATATGATGTTGTCAGGGGAAATATGCTCTGTAATATGGACTTGACATTATTTAATACCATCAGAGTGGAGGCTGAATTATAGCGGGTGATACTTTAAGCGAAGACAAATAACATGTTTAAAAAAAAAGGTTTGTTATGAACCCAAAAAAATGTAAATGCAAAATTTTTAAAACTAATTTAAATTTGTTTTCCTCGAAATGAAGTTTAGAATTTAACTATCATACCGCAGCCGATGCGCTTACGAAATATATCTCTTGCGAAGAAGTCCTGAAAATATTCTACCCAGGTCACGAAATGACAATGTTCAAGGATGTAACAAGATATTGTACATAGAGGGCGCCACATTAAGTAGAATCAAGATGGCGGACGAGGTCCTACAAAAGAAAAGCTCCATGGAAATTCTTATAAATAAACTATGTCATTTGCCCACTTGGATCGCTAGATGTACACGTAGTGGTGTACAAAAATGAGGCCTTCTTCATGATATTTTTATAGATCCTCAACGTCGGTCCGCTTTGTTTGTTAAAAGCCCGATAGAGTCGAAACGAAAGAACTAAGAACCAAGACTAAGTTGAAATCTAAAGTGCGATTTAGTGAAGGAATTTTTGTTTAATGTACATATTGTTTTTCTATAGATATTTTAATCAAAAAAAAAGAAGCTCAAAATATCAAATGCCAAAAAAATTTAGAGTTCCCAAAAAATAGTTAAAAAAAAATGTTGGGGAAATTTTCTCAAATCTTCTATCTATCTATATATATAAAAATGGATGTGTGTATGTATGTAACGTATGGACTCGAAAACGACTAGACCGATTTTGATGAAATTTTCAGGGAATCTTCCGAATAACCCCGCGAGTAACATAGGCTACACATTGTTTGGATTTATCTACATTTAGGGGGTGAAAATGGCAAAAGGGATAAAAACTCCCCTTTCCTATATAAATATGTGTAATACAACACTAATGTTTGCTTAGGGCCAGCAACGCGGACCGGGTCAGCTAGTAATTTATAGAAAATGAAATCCGACAAGAAAAAATGTGAGCCTTAGAGAAGTCGGCGGTTAAACCCCGATTAAAAGACTCTTCAGATATCCGTCGTCCGGTCCCTGCCGGGATACCCGGCTTTCAAATTGACAGTTCCCAAAAATAGATGAAAAATTTCCCAAAAATGTTGGGGAAATTTTCTCAAATAATTTATAAAAAATGAAATCCCACAAGAAAAAATGTGAGCCTTAGCAAAGTCGGCGGTTAAACCCCGATTAAAAGACTCTTCAGATATCCGTCGTCCGGTCCCTGCCGGGATACCCGGCTTTCAAATTGAGAGTTCCCAAAAATAGATGAAAAATTTCCCAAAAAAGTTGGGGACATTTTCTCAAATAATTTATAAAAAATGAAATCCCACAAGAAAAAATGTGAGCCTTAGCGAAGTCGGCGGTTAAACCCCGATTAAAAGACTCTTCAGATATCTGTCGTCCAGTACCTGCCGGGATACACGACTTTCAAGAGACTCTCATTCGTTCATTGTCAAATGGCCGCTTCAGAAGACTGTGTCGTCTTGACATTCGTATGAGGAATACTGCCTTTCCCTCTAGCTGTGAGGCCAACGTCATCAAACACTACTCCCTCTTTCCTCTCTCCAATACCATTACTTCCCATGGCTAACACAGTGTATTGAATTTATGCTGGGAATCCCCTGAGTTTTAGTCAAATTAAAAAGAAAAAATAACTGTCTTCCTTTTTATTCGATTTCGATGTATTTCAAATATTTATTTTAGTTACAACCAAGTTCCGCCCCATTTCGCACTTTCGTACAAACACTTTTTGCATTTTACACACAATTTTTTTTTTCCTTTCAAGCGATATTTTTTCTTGATGCAATTTTTACGCATCATTGCAATGTTGTACTCTGGAAAAACATGAAAATCCATTAATGCTTTTCTCCGAAAAAAAGGTGTAATATAAAGAAAAATTAATTACAAATTTAACATTTGTTTTGCCAGGTTGGCAACACTTGTTTTTGTATATATCCACACATGATGAGTTTCATTTTATGCTAAACATTTAGGCAGGCAGCAGTGGTTGGTTGGATAGCTGGCAACTTTGTGCTGGCTGGTATGTATTTGTATAGTATTTACGTTTTTTTTGAGGCTTGCCTAAACATGAACTTATGTAAAGGATTTTTACTCCCTGGAAGAGAAAAACTAGTTGGTAATTTCATGGAAAACTAGAAACCGTCTAAAAAATAGATTAAACATCAACGTACGGTGTGTGGCATCACCACTAGACGATGATGACGATGTAGATGATGATAAGAGAATGGTGGAGGCGGAGGCATACAAGCTTGAACTAATTTAAGCTCATAACAGGAAACGGAAGTGAACAAATGACGGCGGTAACGCGACAACGAACGATGACTGTGAGAAAACTAGGTGATACCTTAGTTGGCCACCTGCCCTGCCCAGCCCAGCCCAGCCCTGCTGTGCCACAAAAAATTAGCTTAAGTTTTTCCCCAACAACTTTTCTTAGTTTCTGGCGGTTACCAAATCTTATGTCAACAACAGCAACAACATCATAAAGACACGAAACGTAAAAATTGGCAAAAGTAATAAAGCTTAAGCTCAAAATGATTTATAGTTATTTAGCCCCGCTAAACAAACGGCGGATTTCAAGACATAGTTGTGAATGTGGCTTTGGATTATGAAACTTTCAATAAATTATTTTAACTCCCACACTCGTTTCGTTTTTCTCGCAACTTGAGGCTGGAATAATGACGGCCCCTCGAACCCACCATTCCAACGGGCAATTTGCAACTGTGTGTGTGTCTCCTCAACATGACTTTTTTTAAGGGATTTAGTGCATTTGCCTTATTATCCTTTTGATAAATAAGCCATATACACACACACACATACACGTATAAACTTGTTTATAATGATGTCGATGATGACGATGCCAAAAACGTTTTGTAAGTTATGATATTGTAGTTTATAGACTCCTCCTCCTCCTCTTCCTGCTCCTGCAGATTCATCCATTCGTTTAGCCACCCGCACTAGGCCATCACTCATTCAGGAGTCGTCGTCGCAGTCGATCGTTCCCGATTCGATCCAGTTTCGTTTGGGATTGTAAAACTCATTGATACGTTAAATGGCTGTTTTTATACCATAACGCCTTAAGCGCAGTTAGAAAATCATAAATCTCTGGGAAAATCGTTTGCAGTTTTTTTTCCTCTGTTGGCGCTGCCGTCGCTGCTAAACACAAATCTCAATAAAATATGGCCAACAAATGTGTTATGCTACCGTCATGTTTACGTGTTTCCATATATCGTTTCCTCCCTTCCCCCTTAGACGCTGCTTTCATGGTACAACTTGCGTGTATTGTATTGTTGTAATAATCATAAATGTTTTGTGAAACTCGGCTAGGAGAATTTATACTCGTCGGTCTCTACATATACTGCTCTAATGCAATTCGTAAAATAGATTTAATAAGGCTGGATTTTATGCCACAAAGATTTATGGGTCATTTATCACAAAAACGGTGCTCAGCCAAATAGGTGCTCAAAACATTGATTTCAATATAATGGCTTAAATTGTTCGGAAATGATTTGATGGCTTAATTGCGTTGCAGAGAGTGAGATCAAAGTAAACAAATTGGGAATAGAATTGTAATGAATTTGAATTATATTTATTGCTATTTGTATGTTCGATGATTGAGATATTGAAAAAATGTAACTGAATTTAAGTAAAAAATTAACTAAAATAGAGTAAAAAAAAATACTAAATTTAAGTCCAAAAAATTTACTAAATTTAAGTAAATTCAATATAATGGCTTAAATTGTTCGGAAATGATTTTATGGCTTAATTGCGTTGCAGAGAGTGAGATCAAAGTAAACAAATTGGGAATAGAATTGTAATGAATTTTAATTCTATTTATTGCTATTTGTATGTTCGATGATTTAGATATTGGAAAAATTTAACTGAATTTAAGTAAAAAATTAACTAAATTAATGTACAAAAAAATTCACTAAATTTAAGTCCAAAAAATGTACTAAATTTAAGTACAAAAATCAATATAATGGCTTAAATTCAATATAATGGCTTAAATTGTTCGGAAATGATTTTATGGCTTAATTGCGTTGCAGAGTGTGAGATCAAAGTAAACAAATTGGGAATAGAATTGTAATGAATTTCAATTCTATTTATTGCTATTTGTATGTTCGATGATTGAGATATTGACAAAATTTAACTGAATTTAAGTAAAAAATTAACTAAAATAGAGTACAAAAAAATACTAAATTTAAGTCCAAAAAATTCACTAAATTTAAGTACAAAAATCAATATACTGGCTTAAATTCAATATAATGGCTTAAATTGTTCGGAAATGATTTTATGGCTTAATTTCGTTGCAGAGAGTGAGATCAAAGTAAACAAATTGGGAATAGAATTGTAATGAATTTCAATTCTATTTATTGCTATTTGTATGTTCGATGATTGAGATATTGACAAAATTTAACTGAATTTATGTAAAAAGTTAACTAAATTAAAGTACAAAAAAATTCACTAAATTTAAGTCCAAAAAATTTACTAAATTTAAGTACAAAAATTACTTAAATTTTGTTTAATAAAAAATTGTACTAAATTACGGTACTCTAGAAAATATTGCGAGTCTGGGACCATTATTCATCCGGTCTATGATTTTTTTACATTGATATCCTGTAGCGACGGAACCTACAACAATCGACACTAGAAGTAAACTACATATTACCCACCGGAAGTTTTGTGAAGAACTTCGCTATACATAACCCTGATTGGGAGGACTGGAAGGGACGCATTCCGGTCAAAAGAAAGTATATTAGGTTTTAACCAAGTCGTTTTAAAGTAAAAGGTGGCGCAAAAGTAAACTTCCGATGTTTTTTTGGCTGTAATTAAAAAAAAATGAAAAACTTTGATTCTTCTTGTGGATTATTTTTATTTGGTCTTTAATTTTTTTTTTACATCAAGTCGAGAATGTGATTTCGCCGCCAGAGTTGCCACTGACATTAGGGGCCAATCGCAAAATTTATAGCATTTTCTGATAGGATGATTACTTTTGCGCCACCCTGTAGATGGATGAGTGTTTTATGGAATCCATTGAAAGGAACTAGAATTAGACGCCTCGTTTAGGCTACCATTTCACTGTAGGGGTTTCGGACAGAATTCATGGCAATCGGAGAAGTTTAGGCTACCAGATGACTGTAGGTTTTTCTGGCAGAAATCATGGCTATTGGAGAAGTTGGCTGGGATTAAACGTGACAACCGATATAGGCATGAACATTTTAAAATACTTTTGTACACTGAAATGTGATAACAATTGTACTCCTATGAAAACACAGTTTTCATACAAATGACCTCGAATTGAGTAAATTGTCTGGTCTCAAATTGAGTAAACTTTGCCTGACGTTGAAGTTTTAACCGTTTTGAAAAACAATTCCCAATATTTATGACACCCTACCTCAACATAAGCCACCAATCAACGAAATATATTGAAAAACAACAATTTTAACTTTACAAATAAATATTTGCTCTTATTAATTGAGTTTGTGGGTCAATTGCTAACATAAATACAACAAACACCGGTACAACACACTATAATGAATCAGACCAAACAAACACCCAGATCTGAACAAGTTGCATATAGTTGAACAAATCTTGTGTTTGCTCACTTTGGAAGTTTTGTGCGGCATGGCACCTTTTTTTTTCTTCTTTTGCCATGAAATGACAAATAAACAAACAACAGCAACACAAGTTTTTGTTGCTGTTGTTGTTGGTGGTGGTGGTGGCGGTGGAGCTATTAGTTGGTTTTCCAAACAATGATGTAATCTGTGTTTGGAATACCGACAAGAGAACAGCACTGCACCGAACTGCTCTGCCCTGCACTGAAATGCATTTTCATTGTTTTGCTGCATTGCATCTATGCATGTTGTTCAACTTTTGACCATCAATATTCAGCCACTGCCAGCCAGCAACGGCAACAAAACAAAAAAGTGTGGGTTCAGAGCAACAGCAGCAACACACAAAAAACGTGCACACTCACATGCCATAAAAATGTAGATCAATGTGTTGTTGGCTAGTGCCATTGTTATTGCTGATGCCGATGATTGTTGTTGTTGTTGTGATGCTGTGCTCTGGCTAATGATGATTTAGCTGTCGATGTGTCTGTGATTTGCTGTCGCCTACCTCCGCTCAGATACAGTTGATGTTGTTGTTGCAGCCATTGTTGTTCAAGTTGTATGAAAATTTAATTAGGATTTTTCTTAATTTATTCAGCAGTTTTCTCGCATTGTCATGTGAGACACAAAACAATTTGCTTTTAGTTATTATGATTGCTGATAATAATTATTATGATTATTATATCAAATCACATGTATTGCCCTGTATCGATAAAAAGCTTATTGACATTCTGCCCCTTCAAACACCCCCCCCCCCCCAATTCCCCAATATGTTATTTATAATAATAATTTTGGCATAATTCAAATGAATAAAGTTATGTAAATAGTTTTAAATGCCAACGAGGTGACTATGGAAATGAAGGCAAACGCTTAAAAAATGTAGGTGTTCAGCTAAATCTGCTCTAATATGACAGTCTACTCCGCTATACAAAACACTGTAATAATCAGAATTGGAACAATAAATCGGTTTGGTGCCCATTTCAAACAAATCACTTCGTTTAACTAAAACTCCGCTTAACTGGAAATATAGGATAATGGCGAATCATTCGGTTTGGTGCGCATTTCAAACAAATCACTTCGTTTAACTAAAACTCCGCTTAACTGGAAATATCGGAAATATCGACCTAGACAATTGAAATCCGCCTAAGGGAAAACTTTCGAATAACTAAACACCTAAAAACAAATATTTCGATTAACTAAAATTCAGGGTGCCCACATTTTTTGTTATCATTTCAAGCAAATCATTTGGAAATCTTGAAAATCTTGGATTACTGCAAAATATTACAGTTCACTCCGAACAATTCAAATACGCTTTAATGAAAACTATCGGATAACTGAACATTCACAACAATTTAGGTTTGTGTTCATTTCAAACAAATCACTTCATTTAACTAAAAATTCACTTAATTGTATTTTTTAGTTAATTTAACTGCAACACATTTCACTTATCCGAATTATGGAAACTGTCAATGTAACAACGGCTTTCACTCATTTCATTTTAACTGCAAAACATTTTAGGTATCCGAATTACGAAAGCTGTCAATGGAAACCATTTTTTAGTCAGCTCGCATAACCGAAACACATTTCACTTATCCGATTTTGGAAACAGTCCATGGAAACGATAGTTTTTCTCTCGGATCGTTAACATTTCACTTATCCGATTTTCGAACGCTGTTAGTCGAAACAATAGTTGGCATGGATACGATTGTTTTTCCCTCGGATCGTTAACATTTCACTTATCCGAATTTCGAACGCTGTTGGTCGAAACACTAATTGGCACTCACATACTTTAACTGAAACACATTCCATTTATACGAGTTACGCTGTAGGGAAAACTGAAATAAATTGACTCAACTAAAATTATCACATCCCACATGCCACAGCTTCTGAGCCGTTACAGAATTTACACAATTTCTCCCTGAAAATATTCTGCCTCTGTCCATTATCTTTTTAATGCAATTTCGTAACAATAAATACAAATCAAACATAAAATCAAATTGTATAAATATATATGTACATATGCATATATATATATATGTATGTATGCAATTCATTTTTCAGACTAACAATAATATTGTTTTTACACTCCTAGAAATCACATGACAGCATGGAGGGATTGGGGCGAGGGCTGGCTGGCCAGGATTTATGTCGATAAACTATGCAAATATTTGCAAATTTGTTTGTAGGCATCAATGTAATGAATAAATATTTGCCGGTCAGACAACTGTTTGTTTGTTTGTCGATATAAAATTTTAACTAGGCAATTATTGGATATGAAACAGGCAAGACGCATAACTTGCAGATATTGTAATTAAAAGAAATTTTTGATAACAAGAATTTCAAGCAGAATTGCCGAACGATTAGGAAACTCGGAGTGTTATCGATAATAAATCATAAAATCCAGCAAAGTTCTTCAACATTGCAAATTGATGGATTGAGTTTCTTCTTAGAATTCTTATTAATTTGATTTTATTTCTGTTATCTGTTCTTATGTAGGATTACAGGCAAATGAAAGAATGGTGTGTATTGCAAATTCTGAGATTCCTTGAGCCTATTAAGGCATTATTTAAAAAGGGACATAAACCTATTGAAGACAAATAAACTTCTAAAGGAAAATAATCTATCGAATAAGTACACATAATACGGAGGTATGGGAAAACATAAATGTGTACACTCATACCTCGTTATACGGCTTAGATACGTTCCGGAAAAAGTGGCCGTATAGCGAAATGCCGTATAAGGAGGTAATTCATTTCATACAAAACCATAGTAACAGTAAGAGATCGGTTCTAATTTTTTGAAAAATAAGTTTAATTCCAATTCAGTGAATAAATATAAGGCACTTACATCGTGGTCTTAAAAAATAAATAAACAATAAAACCAAATAACACATTTAAATAAAGTAATAAAAACAAAAATCCATCAATTCATGTATGTACATATAACTATGTAATATATATCTGAAAATGTTTTCACGGACCAGCTACAAAAAATGTGTCCAATGTCTGTTGTTTGGCGTTTCTTTTCATTTCTTCTTGTAGTGTAGCAAAAAATAGACTTCTCTATATTTCGTATAACATTAGCACTTCGATCTTCGTCGGGATCAGACTGCAAAAGAATTCGTGTCCCCTGCTCGAAATGAATAAGCGCTTCATTTAATTCTTTTGAAGTTAACTTCTTTTGAGTAGGTGTCAACTCTTCTGTGTCGTCAATTTCATGGGCTGACTCCAACTGGAGTAGTTCTTCGTCTGTCAGGGGCTCGCTCTCAGAATTAAGCAAATTAAAAATATCGCTTTCATCCAAATCTTCAAATCCATTATTCACCGCTATATCTAAAATATTCTGACAAATTGTTTTTGGCCGTATAAAGAGGTAATGTGCGCCGTAAAGGGAGGGAGTGCCACAATTGAAACAGGCCGTTATAGCGAAATGCCGTAAAAGGAGGGGCCGTATAAAGAGGTATGAGTGTACTTGTAAAATGTTCTAGTTTACATAAAAGGCCTGTCGAAAACTCGCATTCATTTATCGTATGATCCCATATTAGCAGTGTTCATATGCAAATGATAAAAAAAAGTTCGAATCGAATGACACATTCTTTTTTCCCAATTTCGAGATGTCTGTATTTTATAACTTCCATTCATATCTTTATGTCTGTCTACAACACATCAGCAAGTTATAATAAATAAATAGATTTAATAATTTGTTACTTCCATTTTCATAGAAAATGTTATAAAAATTGTTTACTGATTTTTAACAATATTTTTTATATAATTTATAATCTTATAAAAATTTCTCAAATTTTCTTAAATTTTGTGAAATTTTTCTTTACAGAAAATTTTGCGAAATTTTTCTTTATAGACAATTTTGTTAAATTTTTCTTTATAGACAATTTTGTGAAATTTTTCTTTATAGAAAATTTTGTGAAATTTTTCTTTATAGAAAATTTTGTGAAATTTTTCTTTATAGACAATTTTGTGAAATTTTTCTTTATAGAAAATTTTGTGAAATTTTTCTTTATAGACAATTTTGTGAAATTTTTCTTTATAGACAATTTTGTGAAATTTTTCTCTTTAGACAATTTTGTGAAATTTTTCTTTATAGACAATTTTGTGAAATTTTTCTTTATAGATAATTTTGTGAAATTTTTCTTTATAGACAATTTTGTGAAATTTCTCTTTATAGGAAATTTTGTGAAATTTCTCTTTATAGGAAATTTTGTGAAATTTCTCTTTATAGGAAATTTTGTGAAATTTCTCTTTATAGGAAATTTTGTGAAATTTCTCTTTATAGGAAATTTTGTGAAATTTCTCTTTATAGGAAATTTTGTGAAATTTCTCTTTATAGGAAATTTTGTGAAATTTCTCTTTATAGAAAATTTTGTGAAATTTTTCTTTATAGAAAATTTTTCTTTATAGAAAATTTTGTGAAATTTTTCTTTATAGAAAATTTTGTGAAATTTTTCTTCATAGAAAATTTTGTGAAATTTTCCTTTATAGGAAATTTTGTAAAAATTTTCTTTATAGAAAATTTTGTGAAATTTTCTTTTATAGGAAATTTTTCTTTATAGAAAATTTGTAACATTTTTCTTTATAGAAAATTTGTAACATTTTTCTTTATACAAAATTTTGTGAAATTTTCTTTTATAGGAAATTTTGTGAAATTTTTCTTTGTAGAGAACTTTGTGAACATTTTCTTTATAGAACATTTTGTGAAATTTTTCTTTATAGAAAATTTGTAACATTTTTCTTTATAGAAAATTTGTAACATTTTTCTTTATACAACATTTTGTGAAATTTCTCTTTATACTAAATTTTGTGAAATTTTTCTTTATAGAAAATTTTGTGAAATTTTACTTTATAGGAAATTTTGTGAAATAAACAATTTCACAACATATTTTCTTTTTTCTTTAAGAATATTTGCTTTTTATAGAAAGTATGTCCACAGACTTTCTGCTGAATAGAAAAGTTTTGTGCAAATTTTTTTTAAAAATTTTCTTCGTTTATAAAATTTTACTGTCGTTATTTTTTTATAGAAAATCAGCGAATACATTTTCGGGTTATAGAGAAATTGTCAACCAATTTTTTCTTAAATTAAAATTGCTTAATTCTTAGTTTTAACAACTATTTATGGTTTTTTTTCTTAGTGAAATGTATCCGATTGTGATGTAGAAAGTTCTCTTCTTCTTCTCTCTAATACAAATAGTCCCCTATTTATGTTCCGGATGAATCAGTTTCGGTTATTTTTCTGTGGTGAGTGTTTGTTTTGTGGTCATTCTTGTCGGTTTATGTAAAAATATCTAAATGGCTTTTCTTCAGTTTCGGTCTGTTCTGCTTGGCCGCAAATCAACTAACCTGTTTCATTGTAAAGGTGTTAACAAGTTGCAAAAACCAATCTGGACTTTCACCTTGGTAAGCGTGGAGCAGCACAACAACATAGTAAACGGCACACTGCCAGCATTGGCATTATCACGTTGAAGATCATGATGATGATGACAAAAGGGAAAGACAGTAATGTTTTTTTTTTTTCGTCAAACTAAAATGCAAATTAATAGACTTAACAAATGTGGGAGTTCTCAAGACAACGCCGTGACACTGTCGGCGATTGCGTTTTCTATGGCATCTGGAAAACTTAATTGTGAACTCTAGAGCTTGAGGGGGCGCTGTAAATTTTGTATATTGTTATGGTTGCGTCAACAAGTCGGTCTTTCGCAGTTTTTGTTTTAGTTATTTTTTCTCTTTATATAAGATTACCTTTTAAATAATTAACACTTTAACATGGGATTATTAAAGTTATACGACAAACAGCCACTACCGATGTTGTTTATTGTCATGAATGTAAGACATTGTTTTAAGATTAAGTTGAACAACCACACAGACAAGATAACGATTTTATTCGCAAATACATAAATTTCGGTGGACTTTTACACTGTGAACATCTAACCCCAAACGCTCCCACTGGAATACATACACACATAGCTTTAATCCCTTACAATTTATGTTTCGTATACATGTCTTTTAGAATTCAAATTAAAATTTTCCACTTCACTGTTTAAAGACAAAGTCACCCTTTCTCTGTAAACCCTTTTCTTTGCTGGTCCCTTTGTTGTTAGGAATTTTATTACATCACTTCGTTTTTTCTCTCTGCTCAATATTCACTTTGAAATTTATTTCCATCAGCTTCTGTTATTGACGTTCAATTAATTATAATCATATTATGTTGTATTCAAAAGCATAGCTTTTTTTCACCTCCTCTACTCTGTTCTCAGTTAAACTGCATTTCATTTTGAGATTATTTATAACAATTTGAGTTTTTTTTGTGTGGGTTGTACATAACAAATACAAACAGTGATTTAATTAAATTATATTGTACAAAAATATTAATATCGTATTTTACATTGATGACGTTTTTTTTTAAAGAAGAGATTATGTCGTTCTTTAAATAATATTGGGATTATAATGACGGAGGTGGTAAATGTATTGAACAGACAAAAAAGGCGGCTGAAATACTTTCGTTTATAGAAAATTTGTCACCTTTCACAAATTTTCGTTTATAGACAATTTTCCACCTTTTACAAATTTTCGTTTATAGAAAATTTTCCGCCTTTCACAAATTTTCGTTTATAGAAAATTTTCCGCCTTTCACAAATTTTCGTTTATAGAAAATTTTCCGCCTTTCACAAATTTTCGTTTATAGAAAATTTTCCGCCTTTCACAAATTTTCGTTTATAGAAAATTTTCCGCCTTTCACAAATTTTCGTTTATAGAAAATTTTCCGCCTTTCACAAATTTTCGTTTATAGAAAATTTTCCGCCTTTCACAAATTTTCGTTTATAGAAAATTTTCCGCCTTTCACAAATTTTCGTTTATAGAAAATTTTCCGCCTTTCACAAATTTTCGTTTATAGAAAATTTTCCGCCTTTCACAAATTTTCGTTTATAGAAAATTTTCCGCCTTTCACAAATTTTCGTTTATAGAAAATTTGTCACCTTTCACAAATTTTCGTTTATAGAAAATTTGTCGCCTTTTACAAATTTTCGTTTATAGAAAATTTGTCGCCTTTTACAAATTTTCGTTTATAGAAAATTTGTCGCCTTTTACAAATTTTCGTTTATAGAAAATTTGTCGCCTTTTACAAATTTTCGTTTATAGAAAATTTGTCGCCTTTTACAAATTTTCGTTTATAGAAAATTTGTCGCCTTTTACAAATTTTCGTTTATAGAAAATTTGTCGCCTTTTACAAATTTTCGTTTATAGAAAATTTGTCGCCTTTTACAAATTTTCGTTTATAGAAAATTTGTCGCCTTTTACAAATTTTCGTTTATAGAAAATTTGTCGCCTTTTACAAATTTTCGTTTATAGAAAATTTGTCGCCTTTTACAAATTTTCGTTTATAGAAAATTTGTCGCCTTTTACAAATTTTCGTTTATAGAAAATTTGTCTCCTTTTTCAAATTTTCGTTTATAGAAAATTTGTCGCCTTTTACAAATTTTCGTTTATAGAAAATTTGTCGCCTTTTACAAATTTTCGTTTATAGAAAATTTGTCGCCTTTTACAAATTTTCGTTTATAGAAAATTTGTCGCCTTTTACAAATTTTCGTTTATAGAAAATTTGTCACCTTTCACAAATTTTCGTTTATAGAAAATTTGTCACCTTTCACAAATTTTCGTTTATAGAAAATTTGTCACCTTTTACAAATTTTCGTTTATAGAAAATTTGTCGCCTTTTACAAATTTTCGTTTATAGAAAATTTGTCGCCTTTTACAAATTTTCGTTTATAGACAATTTCTCACCATTCACAAATTTTCGTTTATAGAAAATTTCTCACCATTCACAAATTTTCGTTTATAGAAAATTTCTCACCATTCACAAATTTTCGTTTATAGAAAATTTGTCGCCTTTTACAAATGTTCGTTTACAGAAAATTTGTCACCTTTTACAAATTTTCGTTTATAGAAAATTTGTCACCTTTTACAAATTTTCGTTTATAGAAAATTTGTCACCTTTTACAAATTTTCGTTTATAGAAAATTTTCCGCCTTTCACAAATTTTCGTTTATAGAAAATTTTCCGCCTTTCACAAATTTTCGTTTATAGAAAATTTGTCACCATTCACAAATTTTCGTTTATAGAAAATTTGTCACCACAATAATTCGTCTCAAAAAATGTTCAATAATTCTGGTTAACATTTTTTTTTCGTTTTACAAAATTTTAGTTAATTTTGTTTAGAAAGATGTTGTCCCAAACTTTTTTTGTAGAAAAAAGTGCACTCCGTTTAAATAAAAATAGGAAATTTCTTTGCGTTACCCGTGCTATTATCTAAAGCTTTATTCGGATAAGTGAACTATATTTTAGTTAAACGATTGGGATTCAACGATCTACTTTCAATGGACAGTTTTCTTGTTTTAATAGAAACTTGTGATATTTCCTTGCGAAAATTTAGCATAGCTGACTTAGAGAAGGCTGCTTATTACCTAACGTACAGAGCGCCTCCATATTACATTACAAAATAAATGGACAACTTTTATCGAAGCAGAGAGCTGTTTTATTAAATTCGATTTCATTAGATAGACAAAAGTGAAGGAAATCTTGTTTAAAACAATTCATATTAATTTCCATTTATAATTATTTTGTTGTTATAATTATTTATTGCCGTAAATTTGTTCGCTTTATTATATAATTTCCTCGAAATTAATATAAAAAAAAACCAATGTTTTCCTCGCTTTCTTCGAACAAAAACAAAAGAAACAAATGCATCGCCAGCACTATATTCGCATAACATAATCATGCTAATTGACCATTAAAGGCATGACTTATATTTTTCACTTTTCTTACGGCCATGATCAAGGCGCTGATGATAACGATAATGATGACCACAATGATGAGTGGAGTGAACGAATACGTTATGATGCCAGCCCGACCACAAAAAAAAAACATTTCACTTTTCACAAGACTTTAAATGTGCGAGATTTTAGTTTTATATCAAAAGCTAATAAACCTCAAGCGAAACAAACCAAAAAAAAAAACCAAAACAGACCATAATCCAATTTTATTCATATGAAAACAAATAATGTACAATAAATAAAACCATAACTCATTATGGCCAAGAAACCTTAACGATTGATGGTGCTGAACTGCTGCTGGCGGTACTGGTGGTGTTAATCATTTACTTTTTTTGGCGCAATACTTCAATATTTATAGCAACGCCACCACCGCCACCGCCAGCCCAGCCCCACAAATTGTTACCGCGCACACCATAACGCCAATGAAGTGAAAGTCTTTCCCAGCAGCCGCAGCTTCTTTGAATTTTTTTCAAACTCTTTTGGCGCGCTAATCTGAAACTTAAATATTTGCTGTGATATTTTAAATGTTTGTATCTATCTGCAAACAACTTAAACGCGTTGCAACCATAAAAGTAACACATTTTCGAGGGAAACGAAAAACAAATTTGAAAAAATATAGAAATAATAATAATAATAATTCATTGTTGCATTTATTTGGTTTTCGAATATTGTTTTCATTGCTGGCCATTTGTGTGTTAGAGTGTTCGGTTGCGTTTGGTTTTATGGATGCTTTTATTTTCGATTCGTTTCGGTTAGCTTTGGGTTTTTGCAAAATTTATGGTTAGATAATTCATAATAATTGCCTGTTTTTAGAAACATTCATAAACTACCATTGGCAGCAAACATGTTTGGTTAAATATTAACACATTTATTCAGGTATTTCTATTTTTTCTGTTTTTGTTTTTTCATCGGTTTTTTTGTTCTCTGTCGATAATTGTTGGGGCCATTACAACATCGATTTCACTAATTGGCCACCCACCCTGGTTGCAATAAGTGAATTGTATTAAACAATTGATATATTATCATAGTTTATATTGTTAGGATTTATGTATGTACGGGATGTACGATAAATCATATACAAAAAATGATATTTTCATACAATTTGTGGTTGTGTTTACAACGAAGGAGTGTATTAGATAATTTTACTCTTAGCACATACAAAAAACATATTTCAAGAGTCTTCTACGCATTCCATAAAAATTAATGTACTGCATTTAAGTGAACCTAAATCTATATAAAGGTAATGAAAGTCGTGCCTTGTCTCTAATGTCGATATAGAATTAAACTAATCCTTTTCTCTAAATAAATTTAACTCCGGATAACTGCAATCTGCTTAACTGCAGTTACCCCTCTCATACTGGAGCGACCGACCATTTTCTTAGCACTATTTCCAATTTGGTGGAATTTGCAGAATTTTTGGGGAAATTTTCAGGCTCTATGAAAAATGAGGAATGTCTCAAATGAAGAATTCCCCAAAAAAACCCGCAATCAAATTCCACAAAAATTTTGAAAAATACACCAAAAAAAGAAAAGTTCTCCAAAAAATAAGAAATTGGGGATTTTTTTATTGTCCATTTTTATGGCAATTTTTTACATGAAAAATGTCCCAAAAAGAAAAAATGTAATGTTACCTAAACATTATAGAAAACTCGCCAATTTTTTGGGGGGAATTTTTCATAATGAGCAATTCCCCGAAAAATTTCATACAAAATTGGGAAAATTTTCATTATGAAAAATTTAAAAAAAAAAAAATCGGTAATTTTTATAATGTTTAGGTAACATTTAATTTTTTCTTCTTGGGGCATATCTCATATGGAAAATATCCAATAAATAATTCCCCATTTTTTTATTTTTTGGGAAACTTTTTCTTTTTTTGGGTATTTTGAATAATATTTGGGGGATTTTGCATTTGGTAATTTTTCATAAATTGTTTGGGGTATTTTAAACAATTTCTGGGGAAATTTTCCTAATGGACAAGGACAATTCCTTTTTTTTTTGGGACATTTTTCATATAGCCAAATTTTCATGTTGGTCTTTTTGGGGATTTTTTTTTGGAGAATTTTGCATTTGGCGTATTTTTCACAGAGCAATCAGTAGTTCGTTAGTGTGTACGACTATCACACACCAAACCAACGTACATATGCTGGTAAAGATGATCAAACATTTGTGAGCGATCGTTTGACAACTTTAGTTTTCTACAAAAAGCAAGCCATTCAGAGCCGGCGTTAAACAGTGTGTCATGGTCAATAAGTACACAAATTATGCTGTGAGTTAAGAGAAGTTACGCCTCAGTTCCTTCAAGGAATATTTTCTCGCTTACCCATTTATAAAATAATATCCAATATTTATGATTCAATGTTTTGGGGAGACATACCTGAAATGGTAAAAAAAAAATTTGATTTAAATTAGTTATTTTGTAAAAGAAAAAATTTTAAACTTTAATGTTATTTAAATAACATTAAAAGCTTCTTTGATAGAAACTCTACACTGAAGAGTATTAAAATTTTAAAAATTTCTGGTATAGAAATTCTGCACTACAGAATATTAAAATCTCATTAAAAATTTCATTGACAGGTAGCTTATACTGAGAAAAATTGTATTTTGTGAATATTTTTAGACAAACTACAGAGAGAACATGTAAAAAGTAAAAGAACATGTTTAAAAGTAAACGTAAATAAAACACCTATAAAATATTTTTTTTTTTTTTTTGATATTTCTTTTTTCATTATAAACTTTTTAACGTTGACATTATGTGTGAAACACTACATCATTTAAATGACCACCACGCAAAGTGTTGCAAGCATTGATTCTTTTGAGGCAATTTTGGACAACTTTTTTCGCACATACATATATTTCAAAAATTAATACAAAAATATATATTTCAATTGCTGGTTTTTCTTGGGTATATTTCACTTATTTCAAGGACTTGTACAGTTTCCCAGTACACAGCTTCATTAAATTGTCATTCTAATTATAAAAGCTTTTCTGTGTTGATGTTGGTAGTCATGGTGAAACCCTTAGTCATTTCCTCTGAAACTTCACAGTGGATTTCCACAAATAGTTAATCGATACCACCATGAAAGACCCCCTTACAGTTCATTAACATATGCATGTGCCCCGCCCTGGCAGCACTTGGTTTAATAATACGAAGTGGTTACCAGAAACAAAAACTCAAAGTCATCTTGAACTGATTAACAATGTATACAGTGCTGCGGCTGGACGACTACTTCAAAGTGTTGCAAATAACACATTTCCAGAAATCAATCCATCAAATTAATTCTTAAGAACCGAATGAAAGATGGTAGATATGGGTGAAGGTATTTGTGTATGTGTGTACATATATCAAGTATATATTTATGTATATGATTAAGTACTTTTTCACATACGCCAGGCACAATTCTTCATGATTGGGTGGTACTTTTAAAAGTTATGATGACTTTCAAGTGATATCGAAAAGAAATGAAATGAAATTCAATACAAGACGGAGAACATATGGGAGGTACTTACAAAAGAAATATGAATGGCATGAGAATAAGATATCGAAAAGGTGTCGGTCAGAACGAATATTAAATGAGCTCAGCGGCAGCTCATTGTGACGATTTCCAAAGATCATTACTCTTTTTTTCATCTAACCGAAAAGTATTCTGATGGCTTAATTTGGAAAGGGCGTAAAGCGAATTTTTATCAAAATCACTTGTTTACATATTTTACCAAATACACATCCCACAAAAATTTCAGGGCTTTGTGATCAAAAGTAACGGATTTATTGCCCTTTTGGAAAAGATGTTTTTAAAATGTTATAAAGTTTTTACCTTCTCCTGTAAAGTTACGAAAATGCGAGTTCCGCCCTTTCTAAATTAAGCCATCGGGTTTGTACAATGCTACTTTAATGCTTTGGGCTGCCGTGGAGTTATATCTGATTAACACAGGTTCGTATTCTGGCAAGACCTTCAAAACATTTTCCAGTGGCAGTTTTAGCCTTGTAAATACTGGCTACCTTACGAGTCAGAGAGTAATCTCCAAGTCATGTAGGACTTCTCTAGGAAAGCAGTAGGTCACAGCCAATGAGAATACAAATTATATTGTGCACATCTCACTGATTTGGTCGTCGTTTCCATTATCGTCATCTGAGTTTTTCAGCAGGGTTAATTTATATATGTTATTTTTTCATCTCTGATGACTGCAGGAGTTTTCCATTGACAAATCCATTGAAATTGTTTTTTTTTTAAACCCTATTGCCATCTATTGCTCATTGTAGGGAACCTAATTACATTAATTTGTTCACCATTTCGCTGAGTCATGAGATCTTGGAATACGTGCATAAAGACGTTAGTTTTTTAGATACACATCGGAAATGTTTGCACATTTTCAGCACTTCACTCAAATATTGTTTGTCGTGCGATATTCATTAAATGACATCGCCGCCGCCGCCAGAAAAAAAAGGTAAATGTCATAAATTTACCTAAATTATGGAACTACAGGTTTTGTGTCTCCCACCATAGTGTGTGGCCATGAAAGAGACTGCCTGGCAAATACGACACATATATATCGTCATCGTAGATATGTTATATTTTTAATGAATTCTAAAACATTTTGGTAGACTGTATGAATTATTGCAACAGATGGATGGTGTTATGAGTGGTAGTTCAATGAAAATATAGACTATGGTGGGTTGAAAACATTTGGAAAGGGTTCTAAGGAGAAGGATTATCAAATGGGATAAAACCTCGATTTCCGCAACCCACGATTATTGTAACTCCTCGATTAACGCAACCGGAAATTTTTTTATATTAAGGTTTTTTTTATAAGTGCAACTTTTTGAAGGAAAAGTGCAACCTTTTTAGATGAGCTGAAATTTTGTCTTTTCTTGGATGTTATGGTTAAACCAAATGCTCCCTTGTCAACATTATTCTTTATAACTTATTACTTATTTACCGTTGTTTTTTTGTTATTTTTTTATCCCATATTCTTCAATTTCAAAATGTAAACATATATATTTGGGGCTCGGTAAGTGCAACCATCTCAGTAAATGCAGCAGGCTCGATTTCCTATCGGTTGCGCCAATCGAGCTCTTACTGTACTGAAATTGTAAGATCTCTTATATCTTACTAGGCTTAAACTGAGTCAGGATCTTTTTTTTTTGGACAACAATTATATTTCAGGTAATTGATTTATGTAAGCTAATTTATAGAATAAGGACATATTGAATTAGCAATAACTGAAATGGCGTTTTATTGCCTATGACAAATATGAAGATCGAATTCAATAAGAGACTTTCTAATTATTCTGTTCTATAAATGGGTTTCCAACATAAGGTATTATTTTGAATCACCCGGTATTTCGGTAGCTGTCACTATTGAAGCTTTTTTTCTTTGACATTTGACAAGTATAAACTAGGCCATTAAAAATAGAACGATACACGCTTCAACAACGCATTGAAATCTTAATATATATTTACCCTCGACACTGATTCACTGATTCACTGATACACTGATACACTGATACACTGATACACTGATTCCCTGATTCACTGATTCACTGACTCTGGTCACGCAGTACGTAGGAATTTAAATAGGCATTCTATAATAATTCTATAAATAATAATAATAAAAAAAATAATATTTTTTTTGTACAGAAATTGTGTTTTCCCCAAATTTTTTTTTTACCAAAATTTTTTTTTTACCAACAAAAATTGTTTTTTCAACAACATTTTTTTTTTCCACAAATTTTATTTTTTTTCGAAATTTTTTTTTACAAAATAGTTTTCTCAAAATTTTTAAAATTAAGTAACAAATACTTTCTCAAGCAAATTAACGGGCGCCATAGGCGCATTACAACTTACTAGTTATTAAATATCACTACAAAAAAATGGTGAAAATCTTGCGGTCACATGTTCTCGGACAGTCGCAGCGTCTGCGATTTAATGTGTCGCTTTGGTCTGTTCGGTGTTATCAGAAGAGATTAGCAGACGAATTTTATTCGGAGTGATTACAGAGTAGGGGACATTTTGTTGTCGTTGCATTAAGCGTGACCCCGTCTAATGTACTCTTGCATTGTTCTAGTGTCATTTGGATGTTACGATTTGAAATGACTGTCAAAATGGCATGGACATATTTATTGTTGTCATATTTGATTGTCAACGTTAATGCGCCGCCACTCGTAGCCCTGACCGGGTAGACAGGTAGAGCGCGCTCGAGTTTTGGGTATCAAAGCCATTAAACAAAGTCAATCGTTTTACGGTTCAATGTACGCACACAAACGGGTGTACATACAATCATACATACGTATGTATGTGTGTTTGTATGTATGCAGTAATCGCTTCATAACAAACAAAACTTTGAGCTACATTTCTATGCTGTTTGACTCGATGAGATGTCTTTTTTTTTTTTTTTTTTTTTTTTTTTTTTTTTTTTTTTTTTTTTTTTGGTTTTTGTATCTCATTCTCGTTCACACTCGCCTGAATAGCGACGGTATGTTTGTAAGAGAGTGATTAAAGATTTATAGCATTAGAACATACATCTGGTAGATACATTCTACATATTTCTCCAGTTGTTGCTGTAGTTTTGTTTTTTTGTCTTTCATTTATTAGTTCGTTCTCTGCTGTTATTTCGGTATGTCTCTTTTGTGTGCCGTCTCTGTTTTTTTTTTGCTCTTGTACGTGCTGCTCTAGATTTGCTACAATCAGTCCAAAAACATGGTTAAAATACAATCGGTTGCTTTGTGTGTGTGTGTGTGCGTTTATTCTTCTTCATAGATCAACACGATTGTTTGTCTTGACTTTTTCTTTATTTTGGTAGGATTTTTTTCTTGTCTGCTTTGGTTAAACGGCGTAGGCCCTACCGAGCACGTAGTTAAGAGATTTTTAAAAGTCTTTGTTGAAATGTTAGAAAAATTCCACCATCTTCAGGTGGCTGTCATTTATCTGCTTCTGGGATGACAGGAGGCATCCCAAAATCAAAAACCGACAAACAAAAAAAATAACAGAAAAAATAATTGGTCAAGGACAATTGTTGCCGTTAATGATTGTGGACAAGGGACGTATCAATCAATGCGTCAAAAATGTCTGGGAAAATATACTTGAAGCATTCATGAAGTGGTTCAGATTGTGGCTGTCACTTTTTTTTGTATGTGAATGAACAGTTCTTGGGCACCCTTAGTATTCATGCTGATGCTGAATATGTGTGAAGACATTTGAATTATTTAAAATTCATGACTAACCAGCGTAATATGTTAAATTTATCGCATGACTGTGAGATTTTTTTTTTTATTTTTTTTTTGGCCCTTTTTGGCTTCTGTTAATGTTTGAATAGAAAGACTTTCTATTTTGTCGAACAAAATTTTTTTTTTAACAAACAAAAATGAACTTAATTTACGACAAAGTTTTAACGCTGCCGATTATGTTAAACCTGTCACTGAGCTGATAAAAAAAAACATTCATCCAGGAAAAGGCTAAAATAGTCCTCCTATGTTGATGTAACTTTTCTTCAAAGACTTTTTACAATCGGAACCCGTTGGTATGAACTTTTACTGGTCGGTTGATCAGGCAAAGACAAAATTCTGCCCCGTTAGCAAAATCGTAGTTTGATTTGATGATTTCTGTCCATCCAACAAAATAACTGTCTCATATGTACGTTTGTATATTCGGAATTGTCATAAAATTCTAAGATTATTTTGCCTTGAGTCTAAACGCAACAAAAGTTACGTGACCAGAATTTAACAGAAAATTGTCATAAATAAACGAAGATGATGGTGGTTTGGTAATGTAAATTTTTTCCCCATACCGGAAACGGCAAAAACTCCCCTAAGAAGTAAAATCACGCATGTTCGCATATTCTTAATGTGGGCCCATTTCTAAGCTGTCTTTGCATTTCTTTCTTAATAAGTTGAGCACGATTTGGCTTTAGATGTGAATGAAGTAAAAGTTTTATGCAATTTAATCGTGAATTTCTTTTGTAGTAGCCGGGTTTTTAGAAAATATGGAAATAGTAGGCCTAATAGCAAAACGATGGGCAGTGTTGTCATATTAACCAAAACCACAAAGAAGTTTATTAGAGTTTGCCGTTTTTTGAGATTTAAAAATAACAACAAATAAGTTTTTAATTGTCTTGAAAAACATTTGGTTTTACTATTCCAGTTAAAAGTCAAAGTAAGGGGTAGTAAAAGAGGATTAGACCCGATTGACATGATGACTTTCCACGCAGGGTGAGCCGGCACGACTTTCGACGATTGGTGGTGAAGGCTATGGAGAAGCAAGAGCGATAGCAAAACAGGGCTCTATGAATAAATGCCCCAAATCAAATATTTCCACAAAAAAAAATGATGAATGCCCCAAATGAAGAATTCCCCAAAATAAATGAAAAATTCCACCAAAAGCTCAATAAGAAAATTTCAACAAAAATTCTGAAAAACCCGCCTACCACGCCATGAAAAATTACCCAATGCAAAATACCCCAAAAAATTATAAAATTAACTGACTTCTGTTTTGAAAATAATCCCAAAAATAAAAAAAAAAAAATTTTGAATTTTTCAGTGTCCATTTGAAAAATGACCCAAAAACAAACAATTTAAATGTTACCTAAAATATATGAAAAACTCCCCAATTTTTCATAATGAAAAATTCCCCAACATTTTTTATGAGATTGTTTTGGGGAATTCTTTATATAGCCGAATGCCCCAAATCAAATATTTCCAAAAAAAAAAGGAATGTCCCAAATGAAGAATTCCCCAAAATAAATGAAAAATTCCACCAAAAGCTCAATATGAAAATTTCAACAAAAATTCTGAAAAACCCGCCAACCCCGCCCCGAAAAATTACCCAATGAATAATCCCCCAAAAATTATAAAATTAACTGACTTCTGTTTTGAAAATAACCCCAAAAATAAAAAAAATATTGTTGAATTTTTCAGTGTCCATTTGAAAAATGACCCAAAAACAAACAAATTAAATGTTGCCTAAAATATATGAAAAACTCTTTTTCATAATGAAAAAATCCCCCAAAAATTATAAAATTAACTGACTTCTGTTTTGAAAATAACCCCAAAAATAAAAAATTGTGGAATTTTTCATTGTCCATTTGAAAAATGATCCAAAATGACCCGCCAACCCCACCATGAAAAATTTCCCAATGCAAAATCCCCTAAAAATTATAAAATTAACTGACTTCTGTTTTGAAAATAACCCCGAAAGTAAAAAAAAATTTTGAATTTTTCATTGTCCATTTGAAAAATGACCCAAAAACAAACAAATTAAATTCCCCATAAATTATACAATTAACTGACTTCTGTTTTGAAAATAACCCCAAAAATAAAAAAAATTGTGGAATTTTTCATTGTCCATTTGAAAAATGATCCAAAATGACCCGCCAACCCCACCATGAAAAATTTCCCAATGCAAAATCCCCTAAAAATTATAAAATTAACTGACTTCTGTTTTGAAAATAACCCCGAAAGTAAAAAAAAATTTTGAATTTTTCATTGTCCATTTGAAAAATGACCCAAAAACAAACAAATTAAATGTTACCTAAAATATATGAAAAACTCTCCAAATTTGAAAAATTCCCCAAATTTTTGTATGAGATTGTTTTGGGGAATTCTTCATATAGATGAATTCCCAAACCACAGATGACAAATTCCCCAAGAAGGCCAACATTAAAATTTCCCCAAAAATTTATGAAAAATGTTCATATAAAAAATTAGCCTTTTTTTGTTTATTATTCTTTGTCTTTAATTAAATTTTGTATAATTTTGCTATGAAAAAAAGTGTAATTTTTGAATAATTTTGCAGATTTTTATCGCCCGAAAACAAAATTATCTAAAAATTATGAAAAAAAATAACCAAATTTTTATGAAATATTTGCCATACTGTTCATAATAATTTTTTTACGACAGAACCTGCAATCTCAGCCCTCTGCCCTCCTAAAATCATAATTTCGTAAAAATGTTGTTCTTTTTGACGAACGAAGATGATAAATCATTTTATTATTATCTGGTAAATCAAGAGTTTGTATGGAATTTTTGAGTAAATAACTCTTGTAGACAAGATTGCGCGATTCAGCACTGGAACATCGACTCGTCATCTATGTACATTTTGCACAAAGACCTCGCATTATTCGCTTACGAAGTCCAATAGACTCAGCAATTGTTGGTATACGCGCATCCGCGACGTTATCTCTTCTCAGCTTTCACCTTAGAGCCAGTGGTAAATTATATCATTTTGTATGAAAATGTCAAGCCACAATTGGTCAATATCAAGAAATACCAGAATTAGTTCCAAAAATTATCAAATTATCAATACCCGTGGCCATATAATTCTGGCCATTACAAATAGGTAATCATGGCATGACAATGCCAATCATTCACCATAACCGCAATACCGGCAGAATTTTCAACAAAAAAGAGTAAATGAGTCGCGCAGCGAAAAAGAAACTCACACCAAATGAAGAAACAGCGATCCATTTTATTGGAACACTGTTTATAAGGCATTCTCATGATAATGCCATTGAAACCTATCACCTCCTCCACTAAATCAATTTTAAACCACTTTTAATTTATCCTTTTGCCCTTTCGAAAAGTATCCTTTCAAACGAAATGGGCCACCTTGGGGATTTATCTTAATTTACCCGGGTGTTTTGTGGGATTTCTTGGTCATTACATCCAAGACAAATACCACATATAGAATCATTTACGGCTATTAACTGGCAAAGTGGTTAATTGAAAAGAAAAACCAACAGCAACAACAACAGCACTTAATACTCAAATACTTTTGAAGAGGGGGGACCATAAAGGTAAGGCAGCAACAGCCACAGCAACAGAAATCTTCATTTTCCAATTCAGTGCAAAATGAATTGGCAGAAAAAATAAACAACAACAACAACATTAATTGTATACAAATCTAGAGAAACTAAAGAAAATGCAGAAAATACCTTTTTGCTACACAACACAGAGATTGGGGGGTCCATGCCAAATAAACAAACAGAAAAAAAGGCCACAACCACTGCGGAAAAGAACACTAAATCAGAAATAACAACAACGAAAAAAAGGCCGAGTAAAAATTGCACAATATTCATGTACTCAATGTTAATAGCAACAACAACAACAGCAACAATAAACAACTATTGTAACAACAACCAAAAAAAAAAAAAAAGAACAACAATAAACATTTTACACACACTTAACAAGAGTACGGGCCTTAAAAACATATCATCACCAACACCACCACCAGTGGATGGGCTGGAAGAGTAGTAGGAGGGGCTGTTCGAAAGGTAAAGTGTGGCAGAGAGGGGGGAAGAAAGACAATGGGGCACAGTATTGTCAAACAAAAAGAAAAACAAAAACGAGTGGATACATTGTAGGCTTGAAACTGTAAATGTTGGAAATGTTTTTGAGGCCAATGACCAAATATGTTGTCCAACTTAAAAAAAAAAAAATATTCTCATTTAAAATATAGAGAAAATAGTGAATGATTTTGGGCCCTTAAGACCTCAGAGTTGCAATCTTTAGATGGAGCCTTAAGAAAATCTGCAATGGAAGATTTGATGGTCAGTGCTTATATTCTCCAATTGATAAGTGGCTCGGCAACGACTCAGCGCTTCTGCCAGTGCCCAACATTTCCCTTCCATTTGACAGCAACAAAACCAAATCAAATGATTTTGAAGTTGTGTAAAATAAACTTTTAAACAAAATAAAAAATTTCTCATTGTTTGAATTTTTTTGGTTTTTTAAATAATTATTCCTTAAACCCACTGTGCGTCTGATATTCGGTTCACTATTACCAAGGGTCCGGGGTCTGTGCGAGGCATGGCAATCGGGTTAAAGGAGGTGGTCATATTACAATACTTAAGAATGTTGAAAATGCTTGTAAAGCATTTCTGCTCATATCAAACGTATAGCAACAGCAGCAACAACAACAGCAACAGCAGTCATCCATATACGATATACAAGTGGATACAAGTGGTAACCGAAAAAAAAAAACTGGCAAACAACAACAGTAACAACATATGGAAACTACAAACAAATATCTGACACAACTACGTATCGCTGCCCAACATCATCACCAGTTCCACTACCACCACCAGCAGCAACATGACCAACAAAAGCGAAGCTCTAAAAAACAACAACCAGCCTAACATTGGCCATTTAAAGCGAGTGAATAAATTTCCGAATATTTGCTGACCCAAACGCAAAGGCAATGCCATAAGGTCCCGCACCCAAGACCAAGAGGAGCCGTGCTCAGTGCTGTGCGTCTCAGTGAGTAGACGCGGATGGATGACCACTAGCTATATACTTCAAACAACGCCGTTGTTGTTCTTGTTGTTGTTGCCGTTTGTTTGTTCGCATGTTGCTAATCGGGGGCCCGTTTACTTTTGGGCTTTAGCATCCACAGCCGGGAACACTGCAACAATGTGTCTAAAACCGAGTAGCACACAATGACCCTTTTGGCCGGTTGGCGGCTCTTTTCTATTCGGGGACAATGAATAGAGCGGGTGGGTGGGTGGTTGGCGAAAGGAGCATTCATTCGTGTATACAGTGAAGCAGACACACTAACCCCGTTGGTAGCAGAGTTCAAATGCTGTTTCTAATGGTGTATGGAAGCGGACGAATGTAGAATTTGTGGTGGAGGAAAATAGTTTAAAAAAGTGGTATGGAAATTAATAGAAAAAGAATAAATGCTATAATTTTTCTATAAAAAAAAGAAAAGGAGATTCCACATTTCTATAGAGAAGATAAGCAGCAATTTGTCTATAAAAGAGAAAATTTGGTGCCACTTTTCTATAAAAGAAAATTTGGTTCCACTTTTCTATAAAAGAAAATTTGGTTCCACTTTTCTATTAAAAAAAGTTGTTGCCACTTTTCTATAAAAGAAAAGTTGGTGCCACTTTTCTATAAAAGAAAAGTTGTTGCCACTTTTCTATAAAAGAAAAGTTGTTGCCACTTTTCTATAAAAGAAAAGTTGTTGCCACTTTTCTATAAAAGAAAAGTTGTTGCCACTTTTCTATAAAAGAAAAGTTGTTGCCACTTTTCTATAAAAGAAAAGTTGTTGCCACTTTTCTGTAAAAGAAAAGTTGTTGCCACTTTTCTGTAAAAGAAAAGTTGTTGCCACTTTTCTATAAAAGAAAAGTTGTTGCCACTTTTCTATAAAAGAAAAGTTGTTGCCACTTTTCTATAAAAGAAAAGTTGTTGCCACTTTTCTATAAAAGAAAAGTTGTTGCCACTTTTCTATAAAAGAAAAGTTGTTGCCACTTTTCTATAAAAGAAAAGTTGTTGCCATTTTTTTATAAAAGAAAAGTTGTTGCCACTTTTCTATAAAAGAAAAGTTGTTGCCACTTTTCTATAAAGGAAAAGTTATTGCCACTTTTCTATAAAAGAAAAGTTGTTGCCACTTTTCTATAAAAGAAAAGTTGGTGCAACTTTTCTATAAAAGAAAAGTTGGTGCAACTTTTCTATAAAAGAAAAGTTGGTGCAACTTTTCTATAAAAGAAAAGTTGGTGCAACTTTTCTATAAAAGAAAAGTTGGTGCAACTTTTCTATAAAAGAAAAGTTGGTGCAACTTTTCTATAAAAGAAAAGTTGGTGCAACTTTTCTATAAAAGAAAAGTTGGTGCAACTTTTCTATAAAAGAAAAGTTGGTGCAACTTTTTTATAAAAGAAAAGTTGGTGCAACTTTTCTATAAAAGAAAAGTTGGTGCAACTTTTCTATAAAAGAAAAGTTGGTGCAACTTTTCTATAAAAGAAAAGTTGGTGCAACTTTTCTATAAAAGAAAAGTTGGTGCAACTTTTCTATAAAAGAAAAGTTGGTGCAACTTTTCTATAAAAGAAAAGTTGGTGCAACTTTTCTATAAAAGAAAAGTTGGTGCAACTTTTCTATAAAAGAAAAGTTGGTGCAACTTTTCTATAAAAGAAAAGTTGGTGCAACTTTTCTATAAAAGAAAAGTTGGTGCAACTTTTCTATAAAAGAAAAGTTGGTGCAACTTTTCTATAAAAGAAAAGTTGGTGCATCTTTTTTATAAAAGAAAATTTGTTGCCACTTTTCTGTAAAAGAAAATTTGTTGCCACTTTTCTGTAAAAGAAAAGTTGTTGCCACTTTTCTATAAAAGAAAAGTTGTTGCCACTTTTCTATAAAAGAAAAGTTGTTGCCACTTTTCTATAAAAGAAAAGTTGTTGCCACTTTTCTATAAAAGAAAAGTTGTTGCCACTTTTCTATAAAAGAAAAGTTGTTGCCACTTTTCTATAAAAGAAAAGTTGTTGCCACTTTTCTATAAAAGAAAAGTTGTTGCCACTTTTCTATAAAAGAAAAGTTGTTGCCACTTTTCTATAAAAGAAAACTTGTTGCCACTTTTCTATAAAAAAAAGTTGTTCCCACTTTTATATAAAAAAAAGTTGTTCCCACTTTTCTTTAATGGAAAAGTTGTTCCCACTTTTCTTTAATGGAAAAGTTGTTGCAACTTTTCTATAAACGAAATGTTGTTGCCACTTTTTTATAAAAGAAAAATAAACGAAAAGTTGTTGCCACTTTTTTATAAAAGAAAAGTAGTTGCCACTTTTTTATAAAAGAAAAGTTGGTGCCACTTTTCTATAAAAGAAAAGTTGGTGCCACTTTTCTATAAAAGAAAAGTTGGTGCAACTTTTCTGTAACAAAAAACAAAAATAAGCGAAACAAAAATAAGCGAAAAAAATCGTAGTAAGGAAGTATTAGCTCTAAGGAGAGCAAATTATACGAAATTGCTGCGTTCTGGAAATAAATTCGTTATATAGAGAACTTGTTTGTGCGGAAGTTGGTAATAGAGAAGTTCGACTGTACATGTATTTGTATTTCATCTCATATAGTCCTCCGAACTTATCATATCACCCTCGTCAGTGTGCAAACATTTTGGTATTAAAATATTACAATTGGAAGTTGAAAAGATCTTCAAAATTCAACTGTCCCATTAACATCATTACCATCATGTAGCAGTTATAAATGGTGTGGATAGAAATAAATTAATACTCCATCGGGAATGGGCAACGTTTCATTGGAAAGGGGGCCCAATGTGTTATAAGTGGGTTAAAATTGGAAATGTTTTAAAAGATATTTGTGAGCCAATACCTTTTGGGTCAGCGACCGCATGTCCGTTCACCTGTCAATGTCTTTCCCTACTTCTGGCCTGGTCTTGATGTAATTTCTTCTTCTATTACCTACAATTTTGATTAGTCATAAGAATTTATGATTCCAATCTATCATGTTGATAAATACATTTCTTCATTTATCTGTCCAAAATAGATGTGCCAAAATAATTGCTCAGTTTTTTTTTTAGTTTTTAATTTGTCCATCTCATCTTTGAAAGTCTTATGCAGATTTGCCTTTTCCTTTTTCATCTCGTACAAGACAAAACTCATAAATTCATATGACTGTCCATTCATTTGTATGCAAATTTTCAAATGTTATGACAAATATATTGAAAAATGATTTGTGTAACTGTCAAAAAATTTTTTCCCTTCCTGAGAAACAAAAAATAACACAAAACACACAAATTATAAATGACTTTTGTGCTGCCAAAAAGAAAAAGGAAAATCGTATCTGTGCTTGTGACGGCTAAAAGGAAAGATAGACCACTGACTTCCTTTTACAATTTAAACGTTTTGTTAATTATGTGAAAGGTACAAGTGGCATCTTGGCCCCGACTTGTCATGACTGTAAAAGCCAAGTTAAAACAACAGACTGGAAAGAAAAAACATCCAACAACGAGAGTTCATTATTCAAATCAGATTTTGATGCATTACTTTGTACCCCACCATAGCAGAGCACGAAAATCGCGCCAAGTCATGTTATCTCTGGGTAATGAGTTTGCCGCGAAGATTTGTAAATCTAATTTTGAATAATTATGATTGTGATGGTGGCGATGTTGTGGTTTGCGTGTTTATTTTTTGGATCAGTGATTTATGGAAGAAAACTGTTTGTAACATTAATTTGACTAAGACGAATTAGGTGTTTGATTGGAGGGGCCTTTGGTATTAACACATCAAAAAATAAATTTGGTTTTTTAAGTGTAAATTGGTTGTTATTGTAAATTAAAGAGGAAATAGGCCGAGAAAGCAGTGTAAACAACACTTGACCCAAATCAAGAGCGAAACTAAATGCTTTTGGGTGTAGCGAAAACCGGAGTTTTGCCACACTTTACCTTTGATTGACTTAATGAGATGTAATGAAAACCCCTAGAAGGATGAGTTGTTAATTTCTTAATCTACAGACCATGGCTGTGTTGGTTTTAGAATACACAAAAAAAAAATAACAGAATCCTCCCCGTAATACTTTTTTGTTTAACTTAAGACCAGAAAGTTTACTAAAAGCAAGTAAATGTGTATCTAACATATTTGTATACTTAGTCAATTACATTCAATATGAACACAAATTTCTGACTAATTTGAAGGAAAATCTATGAACTTAATTCAAGTAGAAAGATGGAGGGTGTCATATGAAGGTCATGTCTACTCAATTTTACTGAAGTTTTTCTGAATAAAATGTACTTGTTTTGAGTGAGGCATACAATGTAATTAATTAGAGTAAATTTTTGCTTTTAAAAATTTTGCGTAATTCAAATATGAACACTAATTCGTAACAAATTTGTTTACTTAAATTATGTTAAAAGATTTTCTCCTTTTGAGACAAAATTGTGAACTTATTTCAAGGGAAATTGTGCTTCTGTCCAGCGATTTAATATGAAAAACACACTAAAGCAAGTTAAACATTTACCTGCATTTAGTAGGTTAGGATTGTTAAGGAAATTCGCTTTTCCATCGTATTAATTCGAGTCAAATTTTGCAATTTATCACAAGAGATAACCAGGAAGTCAGTCTACTGCCAAACATCAAGAGCGTATTTTAATTTTTTTTCCTTTTACTTTTTCCTCGCAAATTTAAATCTCGCACGAAAAAAAAAAATTGAAATGAAAATAAAGTAGGAAATGCAGTTTGGAAAAACAACGAACACGTTTCTTCGTGATATAAACACGCCTTTTTAGCATTACGGGATGGATGTTGTCAGTCAGGTCTCTCTCTCTCTCTCTTTTTCTCTGTCTGTTTTCGTTGTCCCCCAGAGGCGATTTTAGTATGCGAACTAAAACGACATTCTGTTTTCAGGCCAAACTAAAGTAAAGTGAACGAAATGAAATGAAAATCAACAAATGATCTCCAAATACCGAAAATAGACTACGATGGCGACAACTCAACTTTGAAGAGTGTTTTTCTTGTGTGTGTGTGTGTTTCGAATCTATCTCACAGATACCACGTCCATGTTGGCGAATTTAAGCGTTTGTTGGCTGTTTTTCTCTGGTGGTGCAGAGCAGGCGGCCGCTATTGTTGCTGTTGGTACACTAATTTTAAGTGGTGGTCAAAACGCGTTTGAAAATGAAAATCACCCAGTTTTCATTTTTTAATTGAATACAGCGGAAACCGGTCGGTATCATTGGATGAATGAACCAGCGAACGAACGTTTTTGGTAACACAAGAGTCAGTTAGCAGAATGCAGGCCGTTGTGTTGATGCGAGCTAGGCTAGTGGTAGCTGCAGACTTTTTTTTGTTATTTGTGGTTCAAGCAACAACAACTGCCCTGTTTCTCCTTTTTTATGTTAAGCCAAAACTTCTAGCCATGTGGTGGTGTGGTGATGACGACGATGTCGACTGGCGTTGCCCATGATGATGGAAGTTAATCGCCAATTGTTATAATTTATTGGTTGTTGTAGTTGTTTGTATTTTCAATTTCTATATGGCTCGCAATTCATGTTGTTTTAGTTTTTAGTTTTCAAATTGCTGTTGTTTGGTTTAGTTTGGTTTGATTTTGCTTTTGGTTTTGAAAACAAATATTTGCCATTTTTCATGTGAGACCAAAAGTGTTTTGAATTCTTTTAATATTTTTCATAATTTACCAAATTAAGGTTAACCATATCAATGGGGCAAATGAAAAACACACAACAACAACCACCAGTCAAAAAAAAAAAAACATCATTTCAAATAAGCGCAGGCATTTCGGGCGGTTATTTTCAAATATGGTCATGTGTTTTGTTTTTTCAAATCAACAATTGCAACTTTGTCCCGCCGCCGACTGTGTTGTGGAAAACTTTACGGGCAAACGTTCGTTAAACCACACAATTCACTTTATTGCGATTACTATAATTTAAGAGTTAACATGTTTACTTTTATATCCGTTCTAAAAGCGAAAGGGATTAATTTATGTGTGACTTTTGAAAAGTTGAAGGTTTCCTTTTGCTGCTATGGTAAAATGTGGTATTTCAAAGAAAATCGCAATCGTTCAAAGGACAAGCTGGCTGAAAAGAATTTTTTTTTAAGAAATTCTTAGCACAAAGAGGAAATCTGGAAGATGTGGAGAAGACCTTAGGAACTTATAATCCTAAAAACGAAGGGAGTAAATCGCATCCTCGAAAGTCCGGCAGAGATTTTTATACGGAAGCCGGGCCACCTCTTCAACATACTTTTGTCTTGAAAAGCATTTTGTCAATTGAACTGTGGGAAGCGGTCACAGAAGACTGAGCTGATACCCGTTAAGCCGAATTATAAAATATCTGGCATAGCCACCGGGTTTCATTTGGGTTCTCATGCTGAATTAATTGAAGGAGAATATTAACCGCGTCAACGCCCAGAAGTTTTTTTCTTTCGTGTTGGTTGGCATAATCAAACGCTGGGTCAATATGGGTTAATACCCCCATTGCAGCTATATAGGATATGTGATATGGATTGTGAATTGTTGTGTAGTAATTTCAAATTCTTTATCAGCAATCCTTCACCGCCTCCATGGTATTAGGGGCGGTTCTTAAGGTTCGTGTCTGCAAGTTAAGTGGAGAACAGACCGCATTAAAAGGCAAATTTCCCTGACCTGTGGATACGGACATTAAGAGCAGCTCAACTGAAGCATACCCACCCCCTTAAATTGATTAGTACAAATATGAATTTTCATTCTGCAGGTGGTACTCAGTCCATGTCTGGAACCCAATATCTGCAAGTCCCAACCTCAACAGTTTCGGAAAGAAGGTCGCCGTCGAAATTAGATGTGGTGTTAGACGACGTCATCAGGTACAAACTATTGGGCTTAGATAATGAATGAATCTTTTATGATTAATGCTGTCGTGGAGGTCAGGCCACCCTCGGTGGAAAGCGACAGAGGTCCAGTGAGACAAAGGCTCCTGAGGACAAACGATTGAAAAAATCGTCCAGGTTGACATCAACGTCTGATCAGATCCTCGGCTAGTCGACGATGAGAGTGTGCGTCCCTCCTCGAATACTGGAGGACTAGGCCATTCAGACACTTATTAAAATACAAAAGGTGTTTAGTCCTGATGATTGGAAATTCATCAAGGGACATGTACTTACAATGGGGGAAAAGTCAAGGAGCTTCGCATCCTCTGGATCCGTGGTGGTGAAATATGGGTTGAATCAACAAAAACATTAATCTCACTACGACACCAAATAAAAGATCTTGTAACATAAGAGCCTAGAACACTATTTTGTGTCATCAGCAGATTTTGTTTTCATCTATAAATCATATTTGTCCTTCTCAGACTTTATGTTGTTAATGTTTTTTATCAAAACTGACAATGCCGCCAACTACTTGTGAAAATGCTATCCTTGGCATATCTGCGGTCAGTCTTTAGAGATGAGAAGATGACGATTTGGTGATATTTATTGTTGGTCCATCGTTAATCGGGCGGTTCTCTCTTTAGGGAAACATTCTTTTGATCAAGTGATATTGAACCGATCATGATGAAATTAAGGCTGGGTAACATTTTCTATCAGGTATTTGACAAAGATCATCTTACTTATCAGACGACTTATAGGTGGACTGTCTTTTAAACTAGGCCATATTTCCGAAATGTCTGTTTAACCTGCAGTTCGTCCTGTTCGACAGTTATAGATGTCAGTTTGTATGGAATTTTAAATTTATAACTCTTGGACATTTTTAAAAATCACACTAAATGATGGGTTATAATGGCATAATAAAACACCTTCAAATAAACTTTGTGTGAAAACAGTACTCATATTTCCAAAGTCCAAAGAAAATCATAGGCAATTCACACACTGACTTTAGTTTTGCGCCACCCTGTATGTAAGATTCGGCCTGCCCGAAAGATGTTTTACAGTACTTGATTATACGCAAGAAATTCCCCGTTTGTTCCTACATGGCAAGTTAAGGGAAATGCAATTATCCGCATATTTTTAATGATTATCCTGCAAATCCCTTTACATTTTTGGTAAGCTTTGAAAATAAATCGTTTGTATTTTACAAAAGGGCAGAAGTCCTTTTTAAAATTTTTTTGTTTTCAAAAATACCGAAAATTTTGTTGAACTATTGCCCTGGAAAAGTTGATCTTTTGAGATCAAAAAGACAAGGACACACAAGTATTAAATGGAAACCTTGGCTCTCATATAGTTTCTGGTAAATACAGTCGAGTCCGGTTGCAACGAACTCCTAGAGACTTCGCTATAAGCGAAGTTCGTTACATGCAGGGTAAAATAGGGTAGACGCAAAACTATTGGGACTTAAAAAAGCGTTCGTTATAGACCAAAGTTCCTTATAACCGGACTCGACTGTATATTTCAACAAGGATATGACAGCATTCAAATATCAGTTGTTTTAGTTAACAAACTATAGCGTTCATTATATTTCATTAAAAAATACATATTTTTAATAAAGTCCTTGCATATGTTAATCCCCATAAATGTTCAGATAAATTGTCCTGTGACACATTTTTAATAATTTTGTTTTTCTTTTGTTTAGAACCCATCTCCAATGAATGAATTCATTCAAATTTTCAGTTGAATTAGTCAAAAACTTAACTCACCTTTTTGGATAGGGAAAACGCCTGTACTTGAAGGCCGTTTCTACGTCGCGCATTTTCATTTTAAAGGATTTCTCAGCACTTAAACTCATTTATATCCAAACCGAACTTTTATTCTTATAAGAAAATTCTCACAAACAATTCTATGTGTTGTGTGTTTTCTATTATATGTTTTTTTTTTACAGTTTAATGTAATTGCCCAAACAAAATTCGTGTTTTTGTTGCGGAGATTTCAAAATTGTGTCACTACTCGTATGAATTCAATTGTTCGACTTCTTGAAGAAAGAAGTTCTTGCACAAAACGACATCAAATATTCGTTTATTTTTTACTTAGAAATTTCTGTTGTGCTTTACACTTTTCTTTAGAGCCAGTTTCTTGCTTTACTTTTTTTTTTTCTTTCTTTCAGAAGAACTCGTAAAAGACCGGCTTTAAGGCCTTTTCAAAAAAAAAAAAAAAATAATACACTTTAGTTTTTGTATTTCTGGTTAGAGCCGTTTACAACCGAGTAAGAGCGAGCAAAGAGCGTGAAAGCGGACGAGCAGAAAGACGTCTTGATCGTACAGCGTTCGCGTTTGAACTGAATGTTAAAATCTTACAACCATCTACTTTTGGCCAAAAGAAAAATCTTAATCTTTTTGTTAGCCGACAATGGCCAGAAAGACACGAATACGACACACAGCACCATGCTCAGAGAGTTCCACTAAAACAACAACAACAACATATCCCCCCCTACCCAGCCAACATGTGTGTTGTTCACTTACGGCCTGGCTTGAACTGAGCCCAACTTGTGTTTGTTGTTATTATTTGTCTTTTGGTTTTTGAGCACATTGTGAACTCTCTTTTGTCTGTTGTGTGTGTAATTTGACGTTATAGCCTAGAAATGACTCTCTTTGTCTTGAATTTCTGAATTTTTCATTCTTTATTTACCTTAAGTAAACTATGCTGTGGTGGAGTGTTGGAATGAAAAATTACTGGGTAAAGTATTGAAGAATCGTCATATACGTCCTTTGAAATCATCAAAAAAAGACAAAAAGACACTGTAAAGAAAACATTTGAATCAACACTTTAAGATCATAAGACAACATTGGATTTGAAAAAAGATTGATTGGCTGAAATGGGTTGCTATTGGTTTATTTACCTTTTGTAAAATATGTAAAGAATAAAAAAAGTTCTTATTTTAAATATATTTTTAAAAAAATTACTTAATTTACATACATTTGGTTAGAATACTGGCGGGTTTGGTTAAGTTGAATGGGTTGCCCGCTTGTGACAGCTGTTTTGTGATACAATTGGTTAGTGAAGGAGGGAACGGAAGGGGAAATGGTAGATGATTCATGGTGGTGTATGATGCTGTACAATTAGAATCATTCGGAACTTTCATATAAATTTCGCTAGGGAACAAATATTCTACTGATACTTCCTCTTCGGCGTCACTGTAGTCTCTACTGGAGTCGTCCTGAGCTTCACCCATACGATATGCCTTTCCCATCGTATTGTACTCTATGAGTACCACTGTGGGGCGGCCGTGGTGTGGTATGTTGTGTGTGCGACTATCACATCAAAAGAACTCGAGTTCGAAACCGGGTAAGACCATCAACAATTTTTAGGCGTCTGTTTCCATCTCGTAAATGTTGGGGACTTTACGTTGGGGACTAAGCCATGTAAAACTTCTCTGGAAAAGCATTAGGTCCCGGTCAGTGTAGGTCCCGGTCAGTGAGTATACAAATTAGCTCACTGATTCGAGAGAAGTTCCCCGTCTGTTCCTTCATGGAATGTTAAGAGAAATAAGTAAGTAAGTAAGTACTCCTGTGAGAATGCGACTTACTCCTTTTAGGTTTAATGTCTTGCCATAAAAGTGTAGTCCGTACGACATCTCTATTTCCTCTATTCTCTATTTTCAGAGACACCAGACCCCGTTCCCGTCATGATTTATTAACCGTCTGTGAATATTGAAATCGGATCCTGGATAGAACATCAGAACACCTCCGAAATGCCGTCGAGCTGACGAGTAAGAGAGTAATTTCTATCGGAATGCTCATACCCATAACACCGTGTTACACACATTCTGTCCTATGAACCAAATTTACTTTTTCGGAAAGGGGATACAAAATAAAAATACACGTGTATCGGCAATTTTCATGTACACGTCAGAATTTTTTAAAAATAGATTTTTATCAATTCTCAGATTTTCCTAATTTTTTTTTTTAAATGGCTATCGTTTTTTTTAAGGTTCCATATCAAAAAAAAATTTTTTTTCGTAACGCTTAAGTAGTTTAAAAATTTGGAGTCTCTTCAAGTTATGCTAAGAAAAAGGAAAAAAAAATATTTTTTTTTCAAAAATAATAAAAATTGGAGAAAATCTGAGAATTGATAAAAATTGATTTTAAAAAATTTGACGTGATACAGACATTTCCACGAGTCTGCCTGCCAAAAAATCAGCTCGATTGTATCACTGAAAAAGGGTTAAAAATCGGTCGAAAGGCTTTCACACAGGCCACTACGAGCTTTATACTTCAAACTTAAAAAAAATCTGACGTGTACATGAAAATCGCCAATACACGTGTATTTTTATTTTTTCCCCTCTTTCCGAATATGTGCATTTGGTTCATAGGACAGAAAAAAATCTATTTTTTGTAACACGGTGTAATGCATGGCTTTTTTTATGCGCCTTCTTTATCAATAGATTACATACAATTGTAGTGGTTTACTTTATATGTAGTTTGGAAGTTATCGACATATGAAAATACTTTGTCATTGTGTCCAACATTTTAGAGCATATAAAATTCTTAATAATAGGTATTAAAAATAATTTTAATTCATGTAATTTGGGAAATTATGAAGTGTTTAAATATTTTCTATGTACAATTTTTGAAAATGTCAGGCTGAGGCCAAATCACGGCATCCGTTATACAGGGTACTACAAAAAAACAGTTTTTTTTTATTTGGAAATTGACCGATTTTTGAAAAATATATATTGCAAAAATATATAACGCGATAACTTTTGCAAATGGGGCCAAATGATTAATTAGTTTTGACATTTGTGCGGAAACAAAAGCAGAATACAAATCGACAAGCCTTGAATCGGTTTACTTCACAAGAACATGGAATAATTGTTTTCATGTCTTTGCCAGTGTATTTCGTCGCAGATTTCCTGGTCGTTCGACACCAACTGGACAAGCATTGCGGCATTTGGTCACTCACCTTGAAGACACTGGGACAACACGAGACTGGCCGGCCCAGGAGCAGTCGTTCTTCTGCCTACGCTATTAGGTTTTTAACTATAATATGTTCAAAATGAGATGATGTGTGCCTCTTGTAGGTGTGATTGAAACCACGGTTGAGAAAATAAAGGTTGCGGTATTCGATGGTAGATCAAGAAACAAGTAAATAGCAAATTTCCTTTCATAAACCGAATATCCACATATTGTAAACAATAGTCTCATATAAAGGGTTTTCCAACAAGAGGTGTTATTTTGAATCACCCGGTTTATCGGTAGTAGTCACTTTTGAAGCTTTTATTCGTTGATATTTGACAAATAAAACTACGGAGGAGTCATTGGACCTTACTTTTTGATGAACCCTTTGTCGATAGTTTGGATCAGAACAATTGCAATCGACAACTACATTAGAAATTATAACCGCCACTATCAATGTCAGTTGTAGTCAATCACAATAGATGTATTTTCTCACGTAAAAGTAGTTCACAAATCTTTGTCTATTAACATAATTTTTTTTTCTTTTTGCAGGGTTATGTCACAAATTCAAATTTAACGTACAACATTTTAAACGTTAGCAAAACGTATGAAGATCTCTTATGCTTTTACAATTTCCATAGAGCCGACATTAAAGTTCGTTCGTTTTGATTGTTTTCCCCCTAAATTCCACAAATCGTTGAAAGAAAGTGAAAACACCCAAACAATCATGTGGAGTTTTTACATAATCCACATTTGCCAGCAAGCAATTTAACATCATTTATCGTTTCATGTATACAAATAGTGTAACAGAAATTACTACAATTATATTTCAACAGACGTACTGAATGAATTAAAAAGAAATTTGTACTCAGTTCAGTTTTTTTTTGTTGTTGTTTAGATTGAAACTGTTTTCGAAATAGAAATTATAGCGCACGTCAAATGGAAGAAAACTCTTTAAAGTCAAGGGAGGTTATTAAAAGTTGGTGGGTTAGGCAAACTTTGGAATTGTACAATAATAACATAATTCTCAAGGATATTTGAAAGTTTATGAAAATTAAAAAAACAAAATGTAGATTATTTTAATACATAGGGGTTTTTTTCAGTCATACACACATGGAAGGCTTATTTATAAAGCAGGTCCAACTAAGCAGGTGAAGGCTAGGAACGGTACGAGGAAGTCGCTGCACAGAAAAAAATAATTTTTCGATTCAATGAAAATATTCACGAATTCAAACAAAAAATTCATTGAAAGTCCTGTGATAAAACAATTTGTCAACTTAAAGAAAATATTCATATACTGTTTATCAAAAATATTTTTGATGAAGAAAGTTTCATATATACAAAAAAATTTGTATGGCGTTCATTAAAAATATTTTTGATGAAAACATTCACATTAACAAAAAGTTTCATTGAGATGTGATGAAATTCTTGTAGAAATATTTTCATTGAAATTTTTTGGTTGTCTTTTTTTTCTGTGTGACAGTTGTCAAAAAGACAGGTCAGCTGGATACTGCGTTGCCTACCATTAGGGAGAGGCCACTCATCAGGAGGCATCGCCAGGACATCGTCAACTTCGAGACAATATAAGTTCATGTTGAAAAACTACCAACAACTTCAAAGAATAACGAAGGAAGCGGAGAAGTCAGGCGACCCTCGTGATGGTTTCTCGGCTCTCGGAGATCTGGCGACGAGACTTGCCTATGAAGCAAGAAGACAAAATCGTCGATAAGCCCTGGTCCGTCCTCAATTTTCTGTCACCGATCGATTTGATGCGGATGGTAAGATCAATGTCGATCACTGGGAACAGATGAAAAGTAGGCTAATGGACCACATTTACGTTTTTAAGGGTGAGAGGAATGAACTTGCCTTGGAAAGGTAAGGACTGGTCGAAGGGAGTCAATGTCGCCATCAATGGAAATGAGAAGTCTTTTAGATTTCTCGCACAGTTCCGGCCGAATTTGTCAACAATTAGAAAAATCTTCAGTTTAAGAGCACTTATCTAATTTTGAAGGTAAAGAATGGCAAATCTGGCAGCCAAATTTGTCAACAATTAGAAAAATCTTCAATAATTCTTCTAATTTTGAAGGTAAAGATTGGCAAATCTGGCAGCCCTGCTGATGTACCGATAAATATACAGCTGCAGTCAAAATAATAGTGGTGCACACATTTTTTCACTTTTCTTAGCATAACTTGAAGAGACTCCAAATTTTTAAACTACTTAAGCGTTACGAAAAAAAAATGTTTTTTGACTGAAACCTTAAAAAAAACGATAACCAAGGCGCCCCGGTAGGCGAGTTGGTAGCGTGCTTGCCTATCAGCGTGGGGGTTGTGGGTTCGATTCCCACCAGAGGCTTTGGTCTGTCGCTGCAAAAATCTAAACATATGGTCTTTGTCACCCGGTTTACCCTTGGACCCAAAAATTAGAATATAAATTTACTTTGTATTGTAATTAATAATAAATAAATAAAAAACGATAACCATTTAAAAAAAAAATTTAGGAAAATCTGAGAATTGATAAAAATCTATTTTGTAAAAAATTTGACTTGATACAGACATTTCCACGAGTCTGACATATGAAATACATACGACAATTAACACCAATATGAAAGCAGCACTATTATATTGACCGCAACTGTATGTCGAGCCCTAACCACGAAAAAGACTGAAACCAAAGAGAACATTTTACAGGAGAGTGTTTTTTGTAGTCAAGCAAAAAGTCTTGTGGCGCTTACAATACAATTGAATTTGCTATATCTTTTTAGATATGGATTTTTAATGTTTTGAGATTAAGAGCGTTGGAAAACTTTCTATCAAACGTCATTAAAAAACAAGCTTTGAAAAACTGTCGCTTAAGTCTTTTTCGCAGTAAGGACAAGACTTTAATGATGATTTATCCGCAGGACAAAGTTTAAAAATACAAAACTGTTGGCCCTGTTGCTTTACAACATTCTCTCGATTTGTAATTTTAATAAGGTGCAATGACTTCTTGTTATTATACATTTTCAATACTTAGACACGTGCGTCAATTATAACTTCAAAAAAATTGTTTTTTTTTAAAAAAATACAACTGTTCAAATATTCGTTTAGTTAAACTAGAATACGTCATTATCAGGTCAATTGTAATAAATGTGTTTTTTCTCCATTTCCTACATAAAACATAAACGTTGATAAATTGTTAAAAAAAAACACACACAGGAAAAAACAACCAAAACACACTTAAATGAATAAAACCAAAGGAAAGAGTTTGATGGAAATATTAATTATTTGAGTTGAAACTGAACAAATACTAATATGTATTTAAACAGATATACGAGCTCTCATACATAGAAACTTCGAAATGATCGACAGAAGATATTCATCAAAAAGTATTTATGTTAAAAGTGTATCTTGTGTGGAGTTCAAAAGTAGTCGGTGATCTTGAAATTCTTTTGTATCATTTCTAGCCAAAATTTCTTATTATGTATAAATTTGGTGGTCTTTTTGCCTTAAATTACATAATACTAAAAAAAAAAAATAACCGCCAGAAGCTTTACTTCTTGGATAATCATCGTGTAGAAATCAAAACCAGTTTTAAATTAATGATGTGTGGTGAAATTCATTTTAAAATTTCAGATGCTCAGAACACACACTCACACACGCCACGAAGTGCCCACAAAATTCGAATTCTGCAGAAACGAAACGCCGAAGACTCGGCCAAGAACCTTTGTATATTTTCACAAATTATGACCGGTCAAGATGATTTACATAAACTTAAGAGGCTCATCTTGCGCTACGGCTCCAACAATAGTTTCAATCATCGGTCGAACGAACAAACACACATGAATTTAATGTACAATCATCGAATTGATAATTAAGATTGTGGGGAAGAGAGCAGACAAAGAACCAACCAAAGGCCTTTGAACTCAGTCCTAGGCAAAATAAGGAACGAAAACTTGATTTGTTTTCATGTTTCGGTTTGTGGCCAAAATTCAATAAACTGAGTTAAAAAGAAAAAGAAACCATCTAAATTTCAACTAAAAAGATTTTGTGGTCGAAGAAGACTTAAAAGCCAGCGATCGCAGCAGTGTTTTAAAACGAAAGTAAATGAATGGAATTGTGGGTTTCGGTTTTATTAAAATTAGCCACAATAAATATAGAATAGAAAGGCAAAAATTCTATCATTATAACCTTCAACTTGTGAACTTGTCTTATGGCTAAATATTTAAAACATACCTGGGCCAATGACAGCAAAATTTATGTAAAATCAAAGAAAGATTTTATTTCAAAAAAAAAAAAAACCTGACTTTGTTGAAAATACAACGGAACAATCCGGTTGCTACGCATATTTTGAAATAAGAATTGACTTTAAAAGACTTCAGATAAAGTTATAAATTCTATGACCGCCTGTTTTCATAACACGAATGGCTCATTCAACGAATGAAAAAACTAGGGACTAAAGTCTCTGCTGACGACTTTGCAAGTAATGTAGAACTTCTATAGAAAAAGCATTAGTCGTTCGGATGCGGGTTTAAAGAGTAGCTCCCGGTCAGTGTGTATACAAATTAAGTCCTGCATAGCTCACTGATTCGAGAGAAGTTCGCAGCCAGTTCCTTCATGGATTGTTAAGGGAAATAAATAAGTGCGGTACTTTGTAGGATTAAGTCAGTAATTCTCCACCTGAAATGTTCTGCGTAGGGTCCCTTCTCCTAAGACAGTAGTGCTTTTTCTTCTAAAAGATATTCCTATGTAGTATCCCTTTGGCCATTGTAATTTTTTTCAACAATTATGCGAACTGACCAGGGCACACATCGTACTAACACCACAACCCTAATAAGACCGCAGCAATTCGTCCAAAACCCTTTGCTACGATGAAAATGACCCCATCATTTTCATAAGTATATCACCGCAAATGTGAAATATTTTCATATTTTACTACTAAACGAATCATAAATTTTACTATTAAAAATATCAAAAAAAAAAAAACATTACACATAAAACAAACATTAAATTCCTATGGTCAACAAATTATTTGGTCACAAACACAAACAACAATGAGTGGTGGTTCAACAGAAAAACAAAAGCCCAAACAAAAAAAGAAGGCAAAAACCGAAAACTCAACAAAAGTGCATTGTTTACGTTTGTTAAATCACATGTAAACGGTGATTAAAACAGTCATGATGGTGGAGTTTAAACGAGCGTCAACCACCACCAAAAAAAAACAACAACAACACAGAAAAAAACTGTCCCATAAACAGAAATATTTCGTATACAAAAAAAAAATAATAATTTTAAGTTTGGCATACATAGGTACACACGAATATACGGAGTTACATACGAAATGCATAGAATTGTATGCAGTTTGTAATACAATAATTATGCATTTTTAAACGTCAACATTTTCAAATTGTAATTTAACAATGTTTCTTCGTATTGTTATAGTTGTTGTTTTTTTTTTTTTAAATTTATGGAGGGTGGTATGATGAAGAAAAGTCAATATATTGAAGGGGTAATTATTGAAAACAAAAAAAAAAAAAAAATACAGATGTTAAAACAGGCCCAGTGGCCACTAAAGACCAATGAATCATCACAGACGAGGATGTCGTCGACATCCTCCGAGCGATCGAGCGAGTGATAACTTACACATTTTCAAGAATCGGTGAAGATGGGCACGATGACAGAAAAAAACGTATACCTGTAACTGCGACATAGTTGAGACAGGCAGTTACATGTGACAGATAGCACTAGTCAACAGTCAAAATGTACTCGGGATGCGATAATTTTTTCTGTGTAGATAACCTTGACATGAGCTCGAAAAATGCAATAAAAATTTTTTTTTTCGTTTGGTTTTTGTTTTATTTTTTTTTTTTTAAATTTTAAAAAATTTTTGTTGGTTAATTTGTTTCGTCAGGCATAACTCGGGAACCACTAGCCCGATTTAATTGAATTAAATTTTAAAAATTTTAAAATTACAATTCATATATTGTTTTCCTATACAAGCAACAGTTTCCAAGTTAAAAATGAATATATAAAGGAAAAAACTTATTTTTTGCCTAAAGATTTAAATTTTTTTTTTTTAAAAAATCCATAAAAAATCCAAAATGAAAAAAAATGTCAAATCTTATTACTTTTGCGTAAAGTCACATAACCTATGAGCAAAATGAGACAAAGATCATGAAAATCGATGCACGCGTTTCGCTTTTATTCGCAATTGAGTAAAGGTATGAATTTCAAAAATCAAAAAAAGTCATATATTTTTGTCACCCAACAAATTTTAATTTTTTTTGTAATAAAAAAGAAAAAACCTTACCATAGACAAAGTTGTGCATATGTGTATAATTTGCGAATAAAAGCGAAACGCGTGCATCGATTTTCATGATCTTTGTCTCATTTTGCTCATAGGTTATGTGACTTTACGCAAAAGTAATAAGATTTGACATTTTTTTTTTTCATTTTGGATTTTTTATGGATTTTTTTAAAAAAAAAAAAATTTAAATCTTTAGGCAAAAAATAAGTTTTTTCCTTTATATATTCATTTTTAACTTGGAAACTAAGCGCCCCGGTAGGCGAGTTGGTAGCGTGCTTGCCTATCAGCGTGGGGGTTGTGGGTTCGATTCCCACCAGAGGCTTTGGTCTGTCGCTGCAAAAAATCAAGCCAAATAGTCTTTGTCACTCGGTTTATCCTTGGACCCAAAATTAGAATATAAATTTACTTTGTATTGTAATTAAAATAAAATAAAATAAAAAAAAAAAAACTTGGAAACTGTTGCTTGTATAGGAAAACAATATATGAACAGATTAAGGGAATTGTAATTTTAAATTTTTTAAAATTTAATTCAATTAAATCGGGCTAGTGGTTCCCGAGTTATGCCGGACGAAACAAATTAACCAAAAATTTTTTTTTAAAATTTAAAAAAAAAAAAAATAAAACAAAAACCAAACGAAAAAAAAATTTTTTATTGCGTTTTTCGAGCTCATGTCAAGGTTATCTACACAGAAAAAATTATCGCATCCGGAGTACATGAAATTTTTTTCATTTTGTTGAGTAGTGTAGTAGATGAATTGATCTAACTCGGGTCCCCCACCACGGAAAATAATAATATCAACATAGAAGTGACAAAGAGCACACGCAACATCATCGAAGTTTGGAACGAAAGAACCAAAATTTGTGGTTTATATTAGGGATGTAACGAATGTGGGTTTAGCGAGATCCAATAATGGATATTCGGATTCGGATAAGCGCTCGCCTTTTAATTGAAAATAAATTTTAGTAACGATTGTTCTGGGTGATTTTCCATGCACTGTACTTCGCTTAAACAAAAATCCGCTTTATTGAAAATCGTTCATGTGAAACACGTTTTTAATGCAAAGACACAAACTTATATGATACGAACACCGCTTAAGAGAAATATGATGAATGTAAAACAAATGATCACTATTGACAAATGATCACGACTTTCAGTTGCTATTGAAATTAATTCTTCTATTTGTATTTTATTTAACATTAATCATTATCATCCCATACGTCTAAGTTTCGTACTTTAAATAGTTTACTTTAGGAAAATGCCCTTTATAATTTTTTTTAATTTTTGTTATTTATAAAACATAGTGTTAAGAGAACTCAACCAAATGAAAATAAGTGACCATTTTCATTCAAGCACAGTAATTTTTAATGGAAAATTCCGCATAAGTGACACAAGTTTCTTGATTTTTTTCATTTCCGCTTATTCGAATCTCAAAAATGTTTCTTGCAAAAGCGAATGTTCAAAATGTACCGAAGGATTGTATGTTCAAATAAAACAAAGAAATTTGAGAATATATCCTGTAGTTTTTTTTTTATAGAATTTTGAAAAAATTAATACATTTTGCAAAAGCACATTTGAGTATCCAGAAAAAAACTACATATCGCACCCTAAATACAAAAGGGTTACAGCTCAACATTTTCCAAAACTGACTTTTTACCATTAATTAATTCAAAGTACACATCTTTAACGACTGCTCACATTTCCTTCAGATCACTATCTTCTTTAACTGGAAAAATACAGTTATGTCTATTTTTTATGTTATTTGCGTTGCTTATGCACGATGGACTAAAGAGAATTTTGGAGTTGTGACCCTTTTGTATTTAGGATGCGACATGATTTTAAAATGTCAAATCCGATGGCGGTGACAACGCGCAATTTTGACTGATGTTGAAACAAAAAGACAGGAAGAAAATATTTTTTAAAAATTAAAAAAAATATTTTTTTATTTTTAGAGTTTCTCGGACTTAAATACCAATCAGAACCGTTAATGAAAAATTAAAAAATCGAAAACTTGCAAAAAGTAAAATAACCCGAAAAGTCCCTTCCTCTTCAAAAAAAAAAAAAAATAACCTAACATTTAAATCGATACGAAAGCTACGGCTATAGGTCGATGATCCTCTACTTTGATTCAAATACTTTTATTTGGGTACTGAACAAGTTCAAACTTGTAAAATTTGTATAATTTCTCGGGACCAATCCATGGAACAGCTAGAGCACACAACAAGCCGAATACTTGCCAATGTGTATGACCAAGGACATGAGTCGGATTAAATCTGCCTAAACTAACCTACGCGACTGAAACATTCACTCATTTTCTATATAGCCCCCGTACAAATGTCCGCATTGTTTTGGGGTCTCGATAAGCCAAACATTTTTAGCACATTTCTTTAAAAATCTTTTGTATCTTTTAAGATCAATTCTATTAAGTTGCTCTGATTAAAACAGACCCCTGAATTGTGTATATTCTAAAATGTTTACAAGACTTGAAAAAATCATGTGGAATGACCAGAATTGGTGTTGAGTCCCCAATTTTAATTGGCAACTAAATCCGAATGACGAATTTTTGAAGAGGACGTATGAGATGGCATGAATATTGCCTATGGCTAAATTTAATCGGGTACTATTTGCGATTGCGAAGACAAAACATCACCAATGCTTTTCTGAAGAGGTTAAAAATAGGTTTTTTCCATTGCAGTCAATTGCAGCTTCAGACGACATTATTCAGATGTTATTCGAATTAAATCCAGTACTCGACTCATCCCAGCCTATCATACCATCCTCCTTTATACATTTATAGCGCATGTACTGATATGCACGAGTATGTATTTACGTGCACGCCACAATAAAATAAAATAAGTGGTAAAGTAAAGTTCTCAAATTACAGACTCTTTTACAGAATTTACACACAATTCGCGATATGGGTTTCGTAGAATAAATCAAAACTATTCCGAGTAGTTGACTGGCCAAAAATGGTTGCAGATATGGAAAATGGGGTCAGATGATCGCCAAACACTCCAAAAAGAGTATCCATATTTTCCAAGTCTGCCCTAATCCTTCGTTTGCCATTACCGGTAGTTCCGTTTAAGAATGTTATACAGATGTATGTACTCACCTTTCAAGTTCCACCTACTATTTACTCCGTCAAACGTATTGTTAGCAATACAAAAATTAATAGAAATAATATTGAAATCACGGTTACACGAAATAATATCAGTAATTCCATATCTGAAGGCTTTTTAAGGCAATTTTCCAATATTTATGTTCGTTTATTTTCCTTTGAAAGTTATATATTGGATTGATGTCAGTGACTGAAATGAAATATGAACTATTGTTTTTGGTATTGTTGTTGTTGTTGAAATGTTCAAATAGTACATTTCAAAAACAAATACGGCAAATGTTGAAATTTGATAAATGTTTGTGAGTTTCGTGTTGCCCAAAGGTTGTTTATGACGACGATGACGACAACAATATCGATGGCATGAAATCTACATTTGTATCAAATTTATTGGTCTGGCTGTGTTAAATGTTTTTTTTTTTTTTTGTTAAAAACGGAAATAATTGCTTTCCTCTCAATATACAAGCAGAGAATGAGAACATCCGTTGCAGGTGCAATGCCTACAGGAAGTGCAAAATAAGTGACAGCAGTGGACTGGTAGTCACTTTAAAACCCCTCCGAAAAAAGTTCCTCCAGAATTGGATAAAAATCATCCTGATATAATTTCATTGTTTCCAATATTTGTACCCTTCATTGTACCCTATTAGAAATTAGTGTGGATGTTTGCAACATCTACTAGAAAGGAATGTACAGTAGGGTGGAGTGAAAACATGCTTTTTTTTTAATTTGAAAAAGTTAACCTCGGAAAGAGATGTAGTCTGGATTCCTAATGAGGGGAAAAATAAAGAAAAAAATTTTAAAAAAATTTTAGGTGTCGCGCCACTCCCTCTAAATTTGGAAATTATCGCTATTTTGGCGTTGATTTTAGAAAAATCCTAAAAATTAACGACTAAACTTATTCGAAATTTAAAAGATTGACCTTGTTCAGTGCCCAAACAAAAGTATTTGAGGCAAATATGAAGATAATCGACTAATATTTGTAGCTTTGGTGGCGATTTCATTGTTCAGTCAATTTTCTGAAGAAGGGACGATTTGACTTATTTTACTTTTTGAAATTTTTGAACAATGAGAAAATTTTTTTTAAATTTTTTCATGCCCTTATTTCATTGTTTACGCTATTGCAAACATTTATTGACATAAAACTGTTTAGGATTTTCCTAAAATCAACGCCAAAATAGCGATAATTTCCAAATTTCGAGGGAGTGGCGCGACCCCTAAACATTTTTTAAATTTTTTTTCTTTATTTTCCCCTCATTAGGACCCCAGACTACATCTCTTTCCGAGGTTAACTTTTTTTTTTGAATTTCACTCCACCCTAATGTACAGTCCATGGTTTTTATACTGGGCGTCACGATATAACTTCTCGAGACTGTCGTCCGTTTGCCTGAAAGTTTGGAAAGTTATGTTGAGAAAATAACTCCACCTCCCAGCAGACTGAAAAAGCAATTCGTCAAATGGGTACGGGAGCAAAGTGAAGTCAATGCCAATTTCCAAAAAAAAAGGCGTCTTCTACGATGAAGCGCATTTTCATATACACAAAATAGTCGAATTTGGGGCCTTGGAAAATCCTCATGCGGTGTAATTGGGCCCTTTTTTGAAAATCAGGCAGAAACTGCAGTGACTGTGAACGGCATTCATTACAGGAACATGGTAACGGAGTTCTTGTGGCCTGACCTGGACGACATGTGCTCTCAGCAAGACAGCGCCACCTGACAGACCGCGCATTAACCAATCAATTTATTCCAGCAACAATTTCCAGAATAAAATTACCTCAAGAAATTCTGATGTCAAGTGGCCGCCAAGATCACCGTGCGATTTTTTTTTGTGAAATCTCTGGGTTGTGCGAACAAATCCGAGATCCAATTCGTCATCGGTTATTTTATATCCCTTTGAAAAAGATATGGAAATTTTCATAAAAAGAGTAATGGCCGGCTTTACAGCCTTGGTGCCCTTTAAACGGATATTTTATTTCATACTTAAACGGAAAATGTCAATCTAATAAAAAAAAGTACCAATCGATTACATGACGAATTTTGTTAAAAATTTTACAAAATCCACTGGAAAAGTTTCACCGAAAAAATAATATGTTTTCTGATAAAACTGTTAGCGTTGCCACATCAACAGCGATCTCATTTATTGGATCTTGTAAAGGGGTTTCCAACAAGAGGTGTTATTTTGAATCACCCGGTATTTCGGTAGCTTTTACTTTTGAAGCATTAGGAACTATACCACGGATATCCGAAGACTAGATGACATTACAATATCTATAGAACACCGATATCAAGCCCACGTTCCAGCGATCCTGAATAGAGACACACAATTTGGCGATTCTCTTCTGTCTGTACTTTGCCTTAGTGTGAATTAGGTCACCATTACACATCCGATCTCTGTGAAACTCGGCAGATGCTATTGCTCGGTATTTCAATGTATATGGACTACTTACCTTGAACTTGATTATATTGCCAGCCAGGAAATAAGAACACATGCTTAAAACATTTTTTATAATTATTTAATTTGTTCTTTATTTTATGTTATTAGTTTTTTTTTGTTTTGTTTCATTTTATTTCATACAATTTAATTTTTTTGTTTGTTTTGTCTTTTTTGTTTGTTTGTTTTTTTTTTCATCTATTTGATTCAGTGCGTTTTTCTTTAATTTATTTCATTTATTTATAAATAGTACATACTAATTAATATCGTACATGGTTTAGAAAACCCAAAACAAAATTTTTCAATACAACTGATCTGATGACACAAGGAAACGGGAAACGAGAAAAATAAAAACATAAATTATTGAATATAAATATTTACACAAGTGAGATTCAACGAAAAAAAAACTAATTCAATATATTCCAAATCTATTTCCTATGTGGAAACATATGTGACATGAGTGTATGACATGGCAATTGTTTGTTTGTTGGTATTTTTTTCTTTCTGGCATCTCATCATGAGAATTGATGTGTCAAAAACAAACATTCACCGAGGAAAATATGTGGAAAAAAGATACAATTTTGTTTGTTTGAAGAATACACAAAAAAAAAAAGACTTTAAGAGTTAACAAATTTGGTTTTTCTTATGTTTTCAGGTTGTTGTTTTATTTTTTTGTTTTTAATCTAAAATTTAAACAGTTGGCACAGAAGTTTTCAAAACTTATGATTATTTTTTTTCGTTTTTCATCTTACAGACGTTCTCTCATTTTCCATAAGTTTTCAGAATATAACAGGTGAATTTTTCTTAAAGTTTATGACTTTTTTTTTTTTTGGAAATGCCAGGGGCAGTTTCGGTTTTTTGATATAACGGAAATTAGGAGATCAAAAAAATATATGTGTTGCTATACAACTGTGTAGAGCGGCTGAAGAAGTTAACTAGATATGGAAATTAATATTTTATAAAAGACAGTTGATCGTCAAAACAAAATCGATCTGGTTTCTAAATAAAATAGGCTGTGCTCCCAGTGAGACTGTTGTCTTTTTGTATTTTAGCAAGCTTAACATTGAATATTAGGGAGGAGTGAAACCAACCTTCGAAATTGAACATTTCACACTCGAAACATATTTAGATAGGGATCCTTAATATGGGAAAAAAAGGACAACTTTTTGAAATTTTATGCCCCAGCTTAACATGTATGTTAGGACGAAGTGAAAACTGAATTTTTTTCGAAATTGAACATTTTGCTCTCGAAAGATAGATAGGGATCCTTAATAAAAATAACATTTTTATATTTTAAGCTTTTCAATTTCTGAAATGTTTGCTATTTTTTTGTTATAATAAATCACTGCAATGAAGGAACAGACGGGAAACTTCTCTCGAATCAGTGAACTGAGTACGATATAATTTGTATACTCTCTGACCTGGACCTACTGTTTAAAGCCGGCTCCGAACGGCTAATGCTTTTCTAGAGAAGTTTTACATGGCTTAGATATTACTCTCGTACTCATAAACACGCCAGCGTTTAAGGTCCAATTAGTCTTGACGGTTGACGTTAGACTCAATATTGTGCGATTAGTTATGACGGTAAGACAAAACAAAAACAGCTAATTGAAGAGCATTTGTCCAAAACATAACTTGACTTCGTTTATAAATACATTACTCATGACTTTAAACTATAAAATTTAATTTACAACTTATAAACAAAATGTCGAGCAAAAGGTCGAAGTGAAAGTAATAACAATAAACAACTGATCGGTCTTGACGGTTCAAGTGTACCGTTGTCTAACGGCAATTTTAGTTGTCTCTCTCTAACACATGCAAAATGCAATCCCAACTCAAACAGCTGATCGTCTACAGTCAATCGTCAAGACTAATTGGGCCTTCACACGGTGGATGAAGTTCAATAACCAAATTAAAGTATTTGGAGGAAGAAGAGGATCATTGACCAATATTCGTAGCATTCGTATCGAATTTAATGTTAAGTTAATTTTTTTTTAAGAAAAGACTATAAGCGTTTTTTTTTTAATTTTCCAGTCTTTTTGGTATTAAAATTGTGAACATTTATTGACCAGAAACTCGAAATGTAAAAATAAGAAATCTAAATTTAAAAGGGTCGCGCACCGCCCTTAAAATTTTGAAGTTTTTTGTTATTTTAGTGTTGATTTTAAAAAATTCTAAAACTTGAGGAATCAACTTATTCAAAATTTACAAGATTGAGCTTGTTCAGTATCCAAATGAAAGAATTGTGGGGGAAAGAAGAGGATCATTGACCAATATTCGTAGCATTGGTATCGATTTAAATGTTAAGTTAATTTTTTTTTTTGAAGAAAATACTATAAGCTGTATTTTTTTAATTTTCCAGTCTTTTTGGTATTAAAATTGTGAACATTTATTGACCAGAAACTCAAAATGTAAAAATAAGAAATTCTAATATAAAAGCGTCGCGCACCGCCCTTAAAATTTTGAAGTTTTTGTTATTTTAGTGTTGATTTTAAAAAATTGCAAAACTTAAGGAAACAACTTATTCAAAATTTACAAGATTGAGCTTGTTCAGTATTCAAACAAAATAATTTTGGGGGATAGAAGAGGATCATTGACCAATATTCGTAACATTGGTATCGATTTTAATGTTAAGTTAATTTTTTTTGAAGAAGTGACTTTTTGGGTTATTTTCCTTTTTCCAATTAATCTACCTTAAATTTTTTGTGAACATCCCTGAAATTCTAAAAATAAAAAAAAATATTATTTTAAAAACAAAATTTTTTATAATTTTTTTCCATAATATCCATTTATTAATTCCAAACTTTTCCAATTAAAAAAAAATTATGTTTTCACTGCCTAATATTCATATTTCAAAGGCTGGCACTACTTCTAATTTTTTTTTTAAAAAAAATCCTTATTGATCGCAAACTATAGGGTTATCCATTTCGTTTGTCGTATTTGGGATTCGGACAATCCTCAAGTAATTGAAAAGAGGCCATTACAAAAGCCACTGTTTGGTGGGCTCTTTGGTCCGAAGGTGTGATTGGACCTTCTTCGAAAACGACGAGGGATCGACTGCCACCATCAATTCGGAGCGTTATGGTCGTATGATAACCGACTTTTTTTTGCCTGCTATTGAAGAATACGACTTGGAGAATATGTGGTTTCCACAAGATTAACATTTAATTAACATTTTTTTATTTATTTTTAAAAGATAAACTTTATTCTGTTTTTGATGCCTCAATCGTCAAGTCTGTTAGTCCAGTACATTTAATAGAGTTTCTAATAAAAACAAAAAAACAAAATATCTACACAAATACAGGTTAAACATGTTTAGGTGAAGGTATCATCTGAAATGTAATTGGCTTACAATAATCTAAAATGTGCGATTTATTTAAATGAATTTCTAAAAAATTGTAAAACTAAATTTGCAATATAATTTACATTAGAACCTTAAAAAGGCTTCTTCTAATTTAGTTGTGTTCTTTCTTTCTTCTTCTTGGGTTGTATAATACATGATGATTTTTTAACTACGTTTTGGTTTTTTTTCTCGAGTGTAATGCATCGTTTGTCTAATGTGGGAGGGGTGTTTTTGGGAGGGGTTTTTGTATTTGAGTTTTTTCCTTTTATAATTTTATAATATTCTTTTTTAAAATTTCCCATCTTTTGCTATGATTTCTATAAAATTCTGATAAACATGTTTTGTTTTGGGTTGTTGTTGTTTTTTTTGTCAATAATTGCCTAATTTTTGGTTTCGTTTTTTTTAAATAATATTGATTGTTTTTTCTTCATTTTGTTTGTTTTAATATTCAACCATTATTTTTTTTACAAAACTTGTTTGTCTTCTTCATTTGTGCCTTGTCACCAGTTTTGGCCTTTTCGGTTTTCATACAATTTGTTTGGTTTTTTTTTGTTTTTAGTTTGTTAGGAGTTTCTTAATTTAGTTCTTTTTGTTTCTAATTGAGTTGGGGGTTTGTCTATATAAGGGGTGAAATTATATTTGTAGTCATAAAATTAAATGAAAAGAAAAAGTTAACAGCAAAACATGTGTGTGTTTCGGAAATATTAAAATTTCGCTAAAATATAAAATGACACTGAACTTAGATGAAAGCGAGTAGGCGTAGATTATGGGAGACTAGATGTAAAAGAATTATCAAATAGTTTGCTTTGTAAAAGCTCTGAAAAAGCAGTGAATTTATTATTTGCTCTACTATTTAAGAAAATAATGGACCTTAAATATCGATTTTTGGTTTTCGAATTCGCTTTCGTAATTTATTCATTGCGAAAGAAATTGTCTTTTGGAAATTGTATCCGGTGGAAAGACAAAATGAAGGAAGACATGTATATCAATGGGATCACGAACTGGAGAAATCACATACAAGACCGAAGTGCTTCGAAATCATTTATTAAGCAGACCAAGACCCAGAACAGATTGTAGAACCAACTTCGGTAAGTAAGTACCGGAGTGGTCGAATATACCGCGTGGCCCATATAACAGTTGTTGTTTTAAATTATATGTTATCTTGATAGAAAGTCATATAATTTCTCATGACCAAAGAAAATAATTTCGCCTTGTCTAAGAGAGGTGTCCGCCAGGACACTATTTGCTTTGAAAGTCTTTCAAATATTGCATCTAGAGTGTGTTGCCGAACATATGTGTCATAAAACAACTTGGGACGTCTGGCCTCTGTATAGTCTTTTGTTCTAGTAGATGGTTGATGGTGAAATATTAAATCATATTTCCCTTAATATTCCCTGAAGGGATACACGGGAACTTATCTCTAATATAAAATCTGATATCGCAGATATTAAAAATATAAAATTTTAGACACTAGACATTTGTTTGCGTTTTTCGGAATTTTCGAAAATCTCTTGAACTTTTCTAAAATTTCTCGATTTTTTCTTAAAACTATCTCGATTTTCTTCGAAAATCTGTCGATTTTTCGCAAATTCCGTTGAATTCTTAGAAAATTTCTCGATTTCTTGGTAAACTATCAAATGTAATGCGGTTTCTTCGAAAAATCACTTGATTTCTTTCGAAAATCTCTCGAATTTTACGACAATTTCTCGATTTTATCGACAATATTTTATACAATTTCCTATTCTTTTGGGATTGATGACTTTTTTAACTTGTTTGTTTATGTAGGTTTTTGTTTAAGAGAAAATTCACCTGGTCACCTTTACTTTGGGCATATTAAACATCGAACATGTGTGATGTCCAATATCCAACTAGCCAACCACAACATATTTGATGAAAAAAAAAAATCACCGATTTATCGAATTCACAAACCTTAATAGTTTTGGAAAATAAAAATCTGAGACAGAAATGTGAATTTTGATAAATATTATAGCATATTTGTAGGCAGCAAGCGCTGTTGACTACACAGTAGCTCCATGCAAAGAAAATTGTTAAAATTGTTTGAGTCATGGCTGTTTTAATTTCAAAATCATAAAAATCGTTTATAAAAAAAATAATATTTTCAAAAACATCTTGGTTTCGTCTACGCATTTATCTGCTAAAAATGTAAGTTGTGCTTAATTGTATAAGTGAATAACTGAAGATAATATCATTTAAAATTAACATACTTTGCGTAAATTGACTTTTGAATATTCTAAATTCTAACAAGTAGATTAATTTGTAGTAAATTTCGAACAGTCAGTCCAAAAAAAAAACGCCATAAAGATAAAAACCCGATTATTTTTTAACAACTTTGAGTTTTCAAAAATAAAACTTTATTTTTTGAAAACGGCGCAGATAGAACATTTTAGCGTAAGCTGCACAATCAAAACTACTTAAAAAATGTAGCGATGCTTGTCCTTTTTTTTAGATTTTCAAAATATCTCGGTCAATTTTCGAAAAACGGAATCAGCGACATTCAGAACAATTTTCGTTTTATTTTCTTTCGAAAGTGCCGATGACTTCATCCTTGATCTATATTCCTATATCTACATTAGGATGGAGTGAATAGAAAAGCAGAGATTACAGAACAAGGCTCTTAAAATAGTTTATAATCTCCCGCTAATATATCCATCGATCACTTTGTATAGAGATGTATGCAAGAATATTTTACCTTTACATGGGCTATATAAAATGCAGTTGCTTATATTTATGTACAAATCAATTCGGAACATTGGACATCATGTTATCGAATTTTCCAGAAATCAGTCTGTATTCAATACCAGAAATAACCTGAATTTAACTGTCAAAAGATGTAGACTGGAGACTACAAAACAACGTATTGAATTCATTGGTTGTACGGAGTACAATCAACTAACCCCAGCTTTAAAGAATATTTCAAGAATATCTACGTTTAAATATAATTTGAAATCGTACTTGCTTAGTAATTTGGAAATGCTTCTATTGTAGTTTCAACTTGTTTTTCTTTTCTTTTTTGGATTATCATTGTAAATAACAATTTAAATTTAATGAATTAAATAAATTTAAATGAATTAATTTATAATATATATATTCATTTATAATATGCTTACTTTTAAGTAGTTTATTATTTTTGCCAACTCGCCCCAAAAATGTCCACGTGGCGCTGGGGCAACTTTACACATGTAAATATATTAAAACTGAAAATAAAATGAACTGAACTAAAAAAAAAAAAAAAAAAAAAAAAAGTATCCTTAATAAGGGAAAATAAGGAATTTTAGGCGCCCCGGTAGGCGAGTTGGTAGCGCGCTTGCCTATCAGCGTGGGGGTTGTGCGTTCAATTCCCACCAGAGGCTTTGGTCTGTCGCTGCAAAAATCTCCCAAAAGTATTCAAAATTCAAACGGTTGATTATTTTTGTGATATCTTCTAAACTAAATGCCTCACGGGAAAGGTAAAATAAGTTTTCGAATCTACAGATCCACACTATCTTAAATCAAGTCCGTCTTTGTGTCTGAGACTCCATGCAAAGACATGGCACATCAAACATGTTTTTAAATTGTCAATCGCCAATTTGCTTAAAGGAGCTTCGTGTTTTCACACTCTCGGAAACACGAGTCAATCTTATGATCGCACATCATTTTAGTTGAAACCACATTACCACAGCTGTGACATGTAAATTATTGATACACGAATTAATTAAATTATATAAATTAAATTATGTACATTTACATTGTGTAATTAAAATTGTATCGTATGAATTATTTTCGATTTATTTTTTTGGGGGGGGGGGGGGGGTTTATGCTGTCTGTCTCTGGTGTTCTTATCGTTTAATTTAATGTTTATTAACTATTCAATTATTTCTAAAAATGTTGAATGTATGTATTTATGTTTTTGTTTCTTTTTTTGTTGTTGTTTTGTATTTATGCTGTATGTATAGAACTAATAACTAATGTTTGTTTGTTGGTTTTTTTTTGTTCTGTGTCTGTATGTGTTAAAAATAATTATTTTAATTACTTTTCGCTTGTTGTTGTAGTTGTTTCTCTCTATGTATATAGAGTGACATTTGTGTGTGTGTGTGTGTTTTGTTGTTTTATGGGGATTGGTTGTTTGCAGTTGTGACAAAAGTGCTGGTAATTAATTAAAACATTCTCTCCTAATCATAATAGTATTCGTACAATACACATTACAAACTATTTAATAAGACTTAATTGTATTGAGAATTTTACACAGTAGTACGTACATGCTATCATATAATAATCAATTTGTTTTGTATTTATAAATAATGGCTTTGTTTAATTAATTTACAAAAATACATAAATGAAAAATTTGGGCCTAACTTGTTGTTTTTTTTAAAGTATTCAATTTATGGTTTTATTATTTTGTTTTTGGTAGGGTTATTGGATTTGGTGTTTTTTGTTTGAATGACGTTATGTGTGAATTCGTCCCAAGGAACCGTTTTTGTGTTCTAGGCGAACTCTGTGAGAAATCTTTTTGCAATTGAAACAAAATGTTGATGAAAGAAATGCTGAAGAGAAAACATATTGAAAGTTTTGGATTCGTGAGGAGCGAAATTTGAAAAAATAGTTGTGTAGCATATAACCAAAGATTAGTCTCTTTTCTTAGTCTCAATATTGTTTTTTTCCAAACAAATGTTTTATCAGAACTGTTTATTCATTGGCGTTCGGAATTTTCAGAAATACTTTATTTCGGTTAGCTGGAATTGTTTAATGTAGTGCCTACCCACGAACGAAGCCAGTCTTCTCAGAAAAGTTTTGTTTTGCAAATTGTTAAATGTCGTGCGAAAACATGCACTTTAATTGTCACAACAGAATTTACATAAAATGTCAGATATTTAATAAAAAAAAAATGGGAAAAGGGAATGAATAATCGTGACAATGGAACTACTGAGATAGAGGTCTACAAAAAATGTAGTTAGCTGGAAAATTCTATAGACAGACTAAAATAGTTCAATTGTCACAGTAGAATTTATATAAAATGTCAGCGAATTTTGTAAGAAATAAAATTGATAGAGAAGTGACAATAGAAATTGTGAGATTGAAGAGTTTGCCAACAATTCAGTTGGCGAGAATGCTGAATGTGTGTTCGCTCTCTGCCTGTCAAAGACATGACTGGAAACTTCTAGCAGGCGACTGAGCTGTTGACGATATTATATGTAAGCTCACTGATTAGGACCCACTGTTTGAAGTCAGATCCGAACGGCGGTTGACTTTTATATGAAAGCAGTCCCTGAACAAATGATATTATTTTTGGGATATGATAACACACATACATGACGATATCATACTTTTTGAGACTTAAAGTAGCCTTGCATTCTTTCTCTCCCAAGTGAGATCTTCTAAATCTATAACAGGGATTTCTCTGCCAATGTCGAAAGGATGAAGTAATAGTAGAGGTTTGACTTTATGCATTGTACTAGAATAATGTTACAATTGTGATAGTCTCAAAATGATACATGACTAGTCAAGTTAGAATATCCATGTTCAATATTGAACAACTATTTTGCCTTCGACAAGGTGTCAGCTTATAAAATTCGAGCTATTTTAAAAACAATTACATCAATTATTATTCTTATCAAAATTATTATTCTTATTATTACATCAAAAGAATTATTCTTTAAGACCCACCATATTGCAAATTCGTAATAAACTAATTCAAGAATTACAAACTGAGAAACATTGAAAAGTTTTTAGATATTGTAGATATTCATGGAGCGGACAGAATAATTACTGCACAATTAGAAAATCGCAAAACCTTGGGATGGGTCGGCTTTTTTATACAAATTTAGATTTTTTGATCAAGGCCTTCACAGAATGCCTAAAATGGCTGCGGAATAGGGTCACAGACAAAACTATCCTTCAGAGATGATAGTGTCAAGTCAAGGACACTCATGGACTGTAAGGAAGCGATAAATGACGTATCGAGAGATAACGACATATTTATAAACTGGATACCGGGCCACCAAGGGTTTCCAGGCAGTGTTTTCGGGCCGACGAACTGGCTAAAATGGGAAGGGAATCCAACCAAAATACTCTAAAATTTTCTAAACCTTTTCTAGAGAAAAAAAGGAGTTGAGGGATTGGATGAGGATGACCCATGCCTTCAGATGGCAAGAGGAACAGGTGGGCAGAATCACAAAGGAAATCTGGTGAAATCTCGATTACAATACTGGGTTTTAACAAAAATGAGCTGAGCAAGCTAGTTGGGTTCATCACAGGACACTCTAGCCTAAGGGCACACCTTTCTTAGGATAGGATGTTCCGAGAACGACGAATGTAGGGCATGCGGAGAGATCGCCGATACGGCGAAACCCTTCCTGTGCCAGTGTCCCGCTTTCTCGCAGATCAGGAAAATCCAATTAATTTCCTATAGAAAATTTTTTGTTTACCAACACTTTCAAAATCGATGTCTTATAATCATATGTTTATCGAATTTATTATTGTGTAAGTAATCGATGAAATCACATCATGAAAGCAAATTGAAATGTAAAACATTTGTGGCTTTGTCAATGTGTAAAAAAAAGTTACAAATTATAGAGTCCGTGCACATAACGTAAAAGAATTAATCTTGAGGGCAATTATGCAAAAAAACGGTAACAAATTGGCGTAACTTTATCTTATATAAAGGTTTAAAAAATCCGCATAACTGCCTTATGAGCGCAGGTAAAAAATACGGATAACTGACTCTTGGGTGCAGGTAAAAAACTTGGGATAAGAGCACAAAAATGTATGCACCGAAATTCAGTGCAGCTAAGCGAATTATACTGTATAGAGTTAAGTCGTCTGCCCTCTAGAGGGACTTTTACCTCTCATTTCGGGTTGCTTTGCCCTCTTTGTTATCCTCGTTACTAATTGGCATATGCTTCTGTAACCGACAAGATTTGTCTTTAAGTCGGCTTCGGTTTTGACGGTCGCTTGTGGTACCGTGGACTGTTTTCTTTCGGCTAGGGCTCAGTCGCGTGGTGTTCTTTTTACGGGTGAGAGTAGTCATCGAAATAATATTTAAATACAAATAATGATTGAAAACAATTTTGTTTGGAAAAAAGAATTTGAAAGTATAAACTACATTCTACTTCTACAAAGAATACGATTTGAAATCCTTTCCTGTTGCAAAGTTAAACATAATGTTCTATGAGAGTAGCCATCGGAATAATATTTTTTATTAAAAAAATGATTGAAAACAGTTTTGTTTGGAAAAACAAAAGTGTTTGGAAGTGCAAAAGACTTCGATTTCAAATCCTTTCATGTTTGGAAATTTTAAAGTGATCTTCCACACAGAGTCGCTAGTTTTGGAGTTCTGAAAAATTGTATTTCCCTTTATTCTAAGAACTTATAAAAATAATAGATGTTTAATGTTTATAATTTGGTTTTTTCATTTTTGGTTTGCATGTGAATCATTTGAACGACATCACAACACTTTCGAGATTTCCTTATACACAGAGTTTTTTTTTTTTTTTTATTATTTTTTAAAACTAATTTTAAAAAATACATACAGACGTACTTACGAATAAAGTCCTCTTCGTTTTTTTTGTCTAGGTTTCCTTCCCTTCGGTTTCTGTTGTTGTTGTTGGTTTGTGCTTTTTTTAACTAATTTCGTGCCACTAAACTTTAAAGTATTTGTAGGTTGATTTTACTTTTTCGTATAATAATAATTAGATCTTAAAAACTAAACATTTCATTTTTTTTTAAATAATTGTGGCTGTTTGTTTTTTTTAGTTAATTATCCTTGTTGTTTTCTATTTGTTTTGACATTCAATTACATTTCAGTTTTTATTTGTTTTTTTTTGTAAAGGTACCTAATTTACACAGTAGTTCTTTTCCATTTTTTGCGTTATACTAAATATAGTTTTTTTTTTTTTAAAACGAAATAAAAAAAGAAATGAAAACAGAGAAAGAAGAACATATCACAACTTAATGACAAATTAATATATGTATATATTTAGAGATAATTAGGATATGGGGAGATATTTATTGTAAATGCAGCGGTGAAAAAATGTAAATTTTTTTTATATTTCGTGTTTGACAGTTAATTTGGTTATGTTCAATTATAAAATGTTTGTTTACCAGAGTTACAGTGATTTAAAATTTTATTTTACCGGAATAGTCTGTCAAGCTGATAAAATGTGATTCGCCTAAAGGATATCAGTGAAGCATGAACAGACACCTTTGAAGGACTCATTTTGTCGTGGATGACACGTACTTATCACTGTGAATTATTAGCATCGAAGTTGAACCCTTAAATGCTCGGTGCCAAATTTTGTCACAGCTTATCGGGTCAACTTTTACAATAGGAAATCAATCATATTTGGCTAAAATTACAGTCCTGCACCAAAATAACTTATAATTTGTTAATTTGTATAAAAGACCTGGGAAATAATGAAGACTTTTTTGATAGAAAATCATGATATTCTCTACGCATTTAAGGCTTAATCGCAGTATAATGAATTGAGCGAGTGGTGAGCATAGGTAATTCTGTTCTTGGGACCGGAGCAGATCAAAGTTGCGCCATTTGTTTATTATTTTTCCTTGGTAGAACATGGGTCTGTTAAGATAGACATTATTTCATATTTTAGAAATATATCTATGGTAGTGCTCCGGCATTTGATGATGGGCGAGAATTCATTGTACCAGGACATTGGACAATTCTGATACCATGGAAAATGGATGTTATGGTTGTAGATTAATAAGATGGTCAATGAAACGTCATAACGTAGGGCCTAGGGGCCCTAATTGGGCCCCAGATGAACTCAAAAGCCCCTTGGCTATGTAAAATTTCGTTTCACTAGTTCCAGCCGAATCGAAGATCCAGAATTATTTCCGAAATATTTCGTTTTCCTACCACTGTGCATCAGTAGGATGCTCTCGATGTCACGGTAGGATTAGTCAGTACAGTCGAATACGCTTGTTTAAAAAATAAATAAAATTAAGTGCATTTATTTAAGTGCGGATAAATGGAACTATCCGTAGTTTTTAATAAGTCAAAGTCCGCATAATTGAAATACAGTGTAACTTTGATAACTCGAACTTCCATAAGTCGAATTTTCTTTTTGACTCGAAGCACTTCTAAAGACATTAGCTTTAAGTAGACAAATTCCCTTAAATTGCTCTTCTATAACTCCAAATTCCATAACTTAAATTCCTCTATAACCCGAAGAAAAATAAGTGGAACATTTACGAAGAAATAAACCAAACAATAAAGTTGTGATGGCATCGAAATGGGTTCTTAGGTTTAAAATTGATCCGAAAAAAATACGTTGCTCAGAAATTTCTGAGGTTGATAATGAAGAAGTTCATCAGAGTTTTCTATAAATGCCGATATTGCTGACCATTGTTCCTTCGAACCAATTACATCGAGATTTGTACTACAACCTTCCAGACAACTTATGAGCATTAAAAAGTTCTTAACAAATTGTTGTTACTTGTTATTCACAGTAATACAAATTAAACAGCTTTTTTAAGTAATTAGAATTGTATTCATAAAATAAAAAATGAATACATTCGTATAAATGTACTCTTTTCCGAATGGGAAACAATTTTATAAGGAATCCCATAACTCAAAGTCTTCGTATGTCAAATTGTTCTACTTATCTCAGGAAATAAATAGTATTTATTTAAAAAATTAGTTAAAGTTTGAAAGACTGTAACTCTGGTAATTATGTTTCCTGTCAAATTCCATCCATCTTCCACTTTTCACTTGTACATTTGAGAATCGTCTCCCCATATTCAAATATATTTGGTTTTTTGAAAATTGTTTCCAAAATATTGTTGCTAAAATACCAAAGAAGTCACAAAAGAAAGTTGATTTAGTTTAATTTGTTTTTTTTTGTTTTGTTTTGGTTTTAAGGCAGTGATTGTATTGATTTTTTTTTCTTTTCATCTTGTAATTTTTGGTTGTTGTTGACCATGGCTTTGAGTAAAAGTAAAAAAAAAGTCTTCTCGTTTTGTAATCCTTTTTTGAAAAATGAAAACAGAACTTTTGGATATAAAGTAATTTCTCTTGTTGTTGTTGTTAAAGTTAATAATAAAGTACGTTTCTCCGCTTAGTTCGTCCTTTGTTTAAAGTATAATTTGTTTACGCTATAAAGAGTTTTTTGTTTGTTTTGTTTTTGAGTCAAGCATTTAGAAAAATGTTTTCATTTCATGTTTTCGTTTTTCTTCGGTCTTCTCTTCTTCTTCTTCTCTAATACACCATAATTGCTGTTTGTTTCCGTTTGTTTTTGTGTGTGTGTGTGAGTTTGGTTTTTGAGTTTAGTTAGTATACAATTTCATTCATAGGGTTTTATGGTTTATGGCTTGTTTTGGTTGATTTTTTTTGACTGTAATCTCCCCGAGAACCCCGCTCGTTTATTTGTGGTTTTTCTTTGTTTCTTTTTCTTTTTTTTTATATGGTAGTACCTATAATTACTAATAAAACAATTCTTCGTCCTTCCATGCTGGCCTGGCGAGCATCACATCACACTGTGGTCTCCCGATCGACGTGTATGTACTCGACCGGCTGCAGCCCGTGTCAGGAAGACGGATCAATAAAGAGCGACTCTTTTTTGAAATCCTTTTTCAAAGTACCACCATTAATAATAGATTTTTGTAATACAGTTTTCTTACGTTTTCTCAGCAAACCGAAGATGCAGAATATCAGGCAGGCGGTTATAGCCGCCGCTATACAACCCAAGGCGGCAAAGACGCCGCCAGGCAGTTCGAGCAGTTTGCGTGCGGTGCCGCATTCCTCTTCGGATTCATCGAAACCTGAGGGACAATTGTGATGGCCTGCAATGAAAGAGAGCATATACAATTGGGATTAGGAAAATTTACTATCTGCTGATGATTGCTTAAGTCAAACTTGTACTATTTTGTGTAATCGTTTGTTTATTAAATTATACCAGGAGTTTATTGTTTCTGTTGTTCGAGTTCTAGATCATTGAGATCACTACCAAAATCGTGGATCTGTGAGAGTCCTGGCTCGGCGCAAGACATACAAACAACTGGGTATATACATCCTGGTCGTTTTGACTTTTTGGCCTTACTAGTGTCAGTTGGTGAAGCTGGAAAATCATGTTCAAGACATACAAACAACTGGGTATATACATCCTGGTCGTTTTGACTTTTTGGCCTTACTAGTATCAGTTGTTGAAGCTGGAATATCATGTTCAAAGAAAAAACTGGAAGCATGTCCTCGTAATTCATTTCGGAAGATAGACCTTCTACTACGTCTGTTAATAAGGACACCAAAAGAAAAATGCCACAAATAAACAACAGATGGTGCACAAAAAATTATAAAAAAAATACCACAACAAAACTGAGGATTTTTTTCGTAATTTTTAGAATTTTTTTTTGGTTCATTTTTTGTATGCAGCTTTGGCGGTGCCGATTTTTCATTGGGGAATTTTTCATAAATTATTTATGGGATTTTACAGTATTTTCGGGGAAATATTGCCCTTTTTTTTTGGGTAACTTGTCATCTTTTTTTTGCGGTAATTCCACATTTTTGACATTCTTCATTTTTTGTGCATTTTTCACTTGGGGCAACAAATTTCCATTCGAAGTGTGTGTTTATTTGCATTTAAAAACGAAACCCGCACCGGAGACCATGTATTATTTTGAAATTTCCTAACCAGTCCAAAACTGCACTACCTTAACACTTCCGAGTCACTCAGAACTCACTCAACTTTGTTTCAGAGCTTTCTACGACTCTTCACAATATGAGTTGTCCTGTATGATTCTGGTGTTTCTCATTGTATGTGGTACCGTGATGCATTTTAAACAGCAGGGATATTTTCGATTGAAATCTTAACAAATATTTGAATGGCAATACAAATTTTAATCCTTTGGTGGTTGCCATACCCAAAAATACGATATCATTTACGAGAGGGAGATTTCTACTTCTTTGTGGAGCCTTTAGAAATTAGACAAACTAAACTCTTTATTAATATGTATATTACAATAGATGCAGAGCTCTTCACAAACTTATGGCAGCTGCCATGGCATGGCACTGCTTAAATCACATTCTCATTTCCGAATTTTAACTATTATTACTATTCATGAGATTATGTAGACCTAGACTTAGTCATGACATCTCCTTCAAGAATTGCCAGCACCATAACACAAACTAATTAAAATTAATCTCTGCGCTGGTGAACTTTACCCCAAAATCCTATTATTCAAGTCAGTTTTAAACTTATTAGTTTTTGAGTAGCTTCCCGAAGAAGAAGAAGAAGTCGAAAAATAACAGAAAACAAACAAACACTCACACACTTAGACAGTGAAATAAATAATTCTAGGCAATATTGTTGTTGACTGTTTTATTTGCTACGGCTCGGTGTGGCGCGAGCAAAACGAAAAGATGATTCGCAAAAATTTTCAATTATTTATGGAGCAACTGACTAGAAATCGGAGTAGAAGACGAGATGACGAGTAAGCGCACAAGGAGATGAAGTCAAAAGCCCTGCTTGCCTGTTGAGAAGGAAAAATCGAGTACAAAACTCTCAACTGAAGGAAAATTTATTCATGAAAAATAGATTTGAACTGTAACGAAAATAAAAAAAAAACACACACACACACCAAACAGCAAAAATGGAATAAAAGCAAAATAAAAAAAACACAACCAAAGAAAAATTAAAAGAAAAATTGTTACAACTTTGAGAAAGTCTGAAAAGTGTAAGGGGGAACAACTCAAAATGAGAAAAGAGGAAAATAAAGCGGTTTGCCGCATACGAATTAAGCCAAAACAGTCAGCCAGGCACCAACAACATCATCAGCCCCAGCAACATCGTAAAGCATCCTGGCGCTCACTCTATCTCTCTCTCTCTCTCTGTACGTCTCTCTGTCTGTACAACTCCGTCAGCAATATGCTCAAGTCCTTACTTTGTTTTCGGTGAATTGTTATATGCTGTTTGTTTGAATGTTGGCATATATCTATGTGTGAGTGGCGATTTGTGTGTGTGTGTTGGTGTTTGTGAAAGTAATAACGTTACCCCAATTTTCTTTCACTCACACAATATAAGTGTCCTGATGTGAGTGGCGAAAGTACTTCCTAAATGTATTCGAAAGTTTGACGTTAGTGTTAGAAATGCTAAACTTTATCGTTTTCTGCCTTTGTGATGGTTGGCGGTTTGGTTGCGAAAGGGTGTTGCTGCTGGCGAAATGATGGAAATCTAAATAAATGGAGAGCCTAGAAGCGTAACCATACTCCTCTCTCACACAAATGCCTACATAGATTTTGCGAAGAATATTGTTTTTGGAAACACCGGGCACCAATTTCGCAAGAACCCAAATAAGATTGGATAAATTAAGGACCTTCGATAGGGTTGTTTTAATACGTCAGAACAGGCCTATGATCTTGAGTTGTTTCCTTAGCCCAATGATGAAATCACACTAAGCAGACATAACTAACACAATATGTGCACATTGCCCTTTTTAAAGTCGCCGTCGGCTGTACTTTGCTGTGGGTTGTTTGCTGAAGTCTACCTTTACTATAAACCGGCTGCTGCTCTTAAGGTCGCTCTCTCTTCCCTGTTTCTGGTGCTGCCTCCTACCTGTTCGATGTCTCTCATGTATAAATAATCGTCAAGCTCAACAAGTTTTACGATTTTTCAGGAAATAGAATCGTCCAAAATAAAATATTTATTCACTACATGTGCGTGTGGAATTATGATCAAACTAAAAGTATCACCCGTTAATTTTAATTCGCCCTCTATGGATTTTTCTTTATTAGAAAAGTATGCATATGAAATTACTTCCTGGATGTTGTTGCTACAACAGTGGTTGAATTTAAAATATTTCCGAATATATAAACAAAGAATATACGAATGAATCGTTTAATTTCATGTGAGTGAAAATTTAAATATATATGAATGACGGTTAATGATGGACGGACTCACTTTATATTTCTTATCGATATATATTTTTATTAACTAATAAAATTAAAAAAAAAAAAAAATTCGAGTCGGGTCTCGAATCTGGTCTTTTTGTCACTGTGTCTGGTGGATTTATTCTGTTCCATTACTACCATGAAGGCCTGTGCCCCCAAGCATACATAGTTAAACTTGTAAACCTTTTAATAAACCGGAGATCTTATTCGAGAGTGTGCTGGTTGAACGACTCCTTCTCTTGGTTAGTGGTTGAGGCCTACATAACAACACTCTTTGGTTCGTAGTGTAATAGTTAATATTAAGACCGTCTATAGACCGCCATTTCAACTGGTCATAAGGTTTCATTTCAGTGGTTAAAGGGTTGAGATCGCATGTGGAGCTAAACTCTCTCTGTAATTTAGTTGCGAAGCCACAGACACTGGCAAACGCTCCAAAGGTCCTGACCATCCGCTGTATCAGATTACAGACTACGCTGAGCTGGACCCGTAACCTATCACAGACCGATATCCTATTGTTTTGCCGAAAATTCGTCACCTACCCCTTGTCATATCCTTTCAATCCTAGATATTTTTTAGATCCTCTCAACAAAAATATATGCTCTTGTTTTGTATTGTATTTCTGTTCGCAAAACCACAGAACCACGTCGCAAATTGCATTTCTCGGTTGGTTTTATGGAGAAAGAACTTCTAACAGCAACAGCAACAACAACATCCCTTCCCACAGATACAATTGCAATGGCAGTAGCAATAGAAACAACATCCGACTGTTATGGCCAAAACGAATAAATGATGCATTGCACTCAAACGGTTTGAGTTGGAATGACTAAATGAATGATGTCGACTTTGTTGATGTTGTTGTTGCTGCGGCTGATGTTGCTGCCGCCATTGTTGTCGTTGACGTTGTTACTCTCCAACTATTGTATTATACATGACGCTTATTCCATCCATCTTTTCTTCTCTATTTGTTTTATGTTTCAGGGATTTCATTTTAGTTGTTGTCCTATCCGTATCTATTGTGGGTACTTTTCCCCCCCCCAAAAAAAAACTATAGAGAGATATAGGATTTTGGCTTTAAAATTCAGTTTATGGAGGAGCCATGATATGAAGATTTGTCGCTTGTTGTTGTTAGTCTTTGTCTTAGTTTTTATGTTTGCCTTTATGTTTTTTCATTTGTGGCTGTAAACATCGAATGGGGAGTTTTAGATCTGTTCGCACGATGTACATGCATATTTTAGTATTGCTGGCTTTTTGCAGGTTTTATTGGGGGGGGGGGGGGGGGGGGGGGGGGTTTGTAAATTACTTAGTAATAAATATGGCTCTGGTTGAGGGGAAAAAATTGCTGCCGCAGCTTAAAAGGCCTTTTTCCGGTGAGCTTTAATTTTGTTTTTGTTGAGAACATTTAGGCGCTCGCTAATTTCAGCAAAGGAATTGTGCCACAAACAATTATATGTTTGTCCACAAAAATATATATATTTATATACAAACATTAACTTGTTTGTAGGTTATTAGTAGTATTAGATATTACTTGTATGTATTTACTAATTATTGTGTTACTAATTATTACTTTTTTTTTATACACTCCATCATAGGATGGAGTATATACTAAGTTTGTCATTCCGTTTGCAACACCTCGAAAGAGTGATCTGCGACCCTATAAAGTATATATATTATTGGTCAGTGTAACATTCTAAGACATTCTAGCGATGTCCGTCTGTCCGTCCGTCCGTCTGTTGTCTGTTGAAATCACGATAGAGCGCGAACGACTAACCCTAAAAAGCTGAAATTTTGTAGGAAGATGTTTTTTGCCCATAAGCAGGTTAAGTTCGAGAATGGGCCATATCGGACCAAAGGGGGAAAAGTTCTCCTTTACGGGACTAAATATATTCCGGCCATAATCAAATTTTTCAAATATTTTTTTTCACTACATCTAAGTTCTAAGTTTATATAATTTATAGATGGGGAAAAAATCCCAAAAATGGGCGTGCTCATGGGTTCCGTGGACCCTTGGGGCCCAAAAAAGGGCCCATGATAAACATGCGCATATGGGTATCGAAGTGCAACGAAATTTTCTCGCGAACCCAAATATGCATTTATTTTCATGATTTGGATAAAATTTGTGATCGGGTTCCTGGGACTATCGGGTCACGAGCGGCCCAAAAACTCAGTTAGTTATACCCTCACCCTACGGTGGGAGGGTATATATCATTTGATACGGCTCAAAAGTGTAACACATAGAAATATCCACATTAGACCCCAGGTGTCTTTGAACCAAATTCGTTTTATGACTTTCTGAATGAGCCATGTCCGTCTGTCCGTCCGTCTGTCCTGCTGGTACGCACGACAACTTTCGAAAGAGTTAAGCAATCACTCTGAAATTTGGCATGGCTTAATATTTTCCCAAAACTGCTTATGGGATAGCAAATGGGCTATATGGCTACACCCCTTCGGGTACCTCCCATACAAATCTGCTATTTCGCCAACTTTAGAAATCGTGTAATAATATCAACACTTGCAAGTTCGATCTTGTCCAAAATCCGTAGTTAGTAAAGGTATAACCGGAAAAAGTTTCCGACAAAATCTTGGCAACTCCTCTTCTGGTACCTCCCATACGAATGTACCATCCCGCCTGCCTTAGAAATCGTGTAATAACACCAATATGCCCAACGACATTTTGCCCAAATTTTGTATTTAGTAAAAGTATAGCTAGACAAATTTTTAGACAAAAACTTGGAAGTCTGGCAACTCCCCTTCTGGTACCTGTCATACAAATTTACCATTCCACCCATTATAAACCGTGTTATACTTTCAATACGACCAACGCGATCTGCCCAAATTCCGTATTTAGTAATGGTATAACTGGACTAAGTTTTGGACAAAAACTTGGCAGTCTGGCAACTCCTTTTCTGGTACCTCCCATACAAATGTACCATTGCACCCACTTTAGAAATCGTGTAATTATATAAACTCGATCAACGATTCTTTCCGAAACTCTATATTTAGTAAAGCTTTAACTACATACAATTTTCTAGTAAAAACTCTGCTTTATATTCCGTCCTTTTTGTAAAATCATGTAATACAATATTTTTCTAAAACATTCGGTATTCTAGGTTGCTATTATGACTTTTCATCAGATGTTACATCAAATGATGGTAGCTACTCACACATTTAACTTTCCGATACTTTGAAATATGAGACTTGTATGTTTTTAATGAGGGTGAGGGTATATATAAGTCGGTTTACCCGACTGCAACTTTTTCACTGGTTTTCTTATTTATTGACTTTTTAAGGATCCATGATGGAGGGTATATAAGATTCGGCCCGGCCGAACTTACTATTTGTCCACTTGTTAATATACGAATCTCTCTATCTAATTTTATATTATTCTTTCGGTAACTATTACTCTCTTGAAGAGCTGCAAATACAGTATTATTGCCATGCGAATATTCTACTTTGTTTAATTTAATAAGTTGATTGCTTCTGCCCAAATACGTTAACATAATGCCAAATGAGTCGTTGATGTTTAGCTGATTAATTTTGGAAATAAAACAAACAAGTTAGCTCTCGCCATTCATCGAAAGGGCACCTCCTTCCTCATTTCGAAAGAAATAAGGATCAACGATGCCGCCAGTGCGTAAACAGTCACTTTTAATGGATGTAATGATGATTCGTAAGCGGCTTGAGGATTGTCTTTGCTCCTTATTGATGTAATTTGCAGGCTTGATCACTTGGCCGATTATGTTGACCGTAAAATATTCGATGTGTTCTATGAACTTTGCGAATATAATTAGGTTTTATTCAAAGTAAATTATTACAATTATGAATAATGATGTCTGGCCAAACCGTATTGAACAGAAATAGCAACACAGTTTGACATTATCAGTTATCGATATCGACAGTTCTCTTGCCGCATCAAAAACAATTTATACACAGTGCTCCCTCTTACACGATTTCCATTATTTTCATGTGGTAACAATTTTAATTTTAAATTTTGCATTTTTTTTTTTTGGCAATTCGTTCCTTTTCGTTGTTCTTTCTTTAAAGAGCATGTTTTTAATAATTTTAACATTTTCGTTTTGAAAATGACATATTGTAATCAACTCCATTCATAATCGTTGGCATGAATGCAAAGGTCACTACGTGCTTTCATGATTAATCGGCGGCCAGACAAATTGAGCTCCTTGACAATAATTTCAACATGCACGACATAGCAGCAGAGGGAAGGCAAGCTGCCATCACAACTCGGTCTCTAGGCGTTCAGCCAGCCAACTCGACCAAGAAATCAAACGAAATGTGAAAACCTCAAATGGGTCAACACAGTTCATGTGGAAATAAAAGAAGAAGAAGAAAAAAAAAAACAAATCTAAATAACAAAACGAAGCAATAAATGCAAATACGAACAAAACGAAATACTACTCGCTACGTCCTTAATTGGAACTTTTTTTTTCCAGTCAAATTCTGTCCAATGTTGGTATCCATTCTGGGTTGTTGTCAGGGCGCCTAAAACGATAAACTCAACCGAAAAACACACACCCAATCCAAAGCAAGAAAATTGCCAACCAAAATTCAACAAAAAAAAATTTAAAAGAAATAATTTCTATGGCAAAAAAACCACACACACACCTCACCGTTAGCCAGAATAGAAAAAAAAAAAACAGAATTACATGAACCACTCCACTCTCGTAAAGGTGGCTCACAACGATGGAACAAAAGTGCAAAACTCAACACACACACACACACAAACTGAAAAACAGCAGAGCACGACGAATAAATTATTAAACGCTCCGTAAATTTTGTACACAAGGAGCACGTACACAATGGCCCATTACGAGAATACAAAGTTGATTTAACCTAAATTCGAGCCGAACAGCCGCTACAATAACAACAAGCACCGCAACGACGACAGCGACATCTGAACAACAAAAGCACAAAACAAATGCTAAAATAAATTTGAGCCGACAAAAACCAAAAACAGAGGAAAAGATGAAAATGGTTGCAAGAGAAAAAATATCGCACAACAAATCAAACAGTACATTTTACATCAAGTTTGGAAGGGTGTTTGCAACAATTGTCCAGTGAGTGAGTGGTGGCAGATGATAGTTAACCCATCATAGGCCGAAAAGAATAGAGAACAAGGATTACTCATTTCTAGTTATACTCGTATACTGAAAACTTTTGAGCATATTGCTCATATGAAGTTGAACCGAAGGAATTATCCTCCGTGCAGAGAATTTCACGTGTGGTTGTTGTTGTATTATTGAGTAGGAAATCTTTGTGTCTAGAATATACCCATGGCACAATAATCAAAGGTAGAGTCATGCAAACAGCTGATTACAGTTTTTTCATTTTGACAGAAATTTGATTGTCAAACTCATTGTTTACATTTCAATTGTTGGTTTAGTTTTTTTTTTCGAATGTCGAATACATTTTCGTATTAAACAATTAAATCAAAGAATTAGACAACATAAAGCCAAACAACGAATTTTGGGACACTCAAGATGTCTACAGATGTCGTTGTATGCGATACGTTTCAAACAGGTGGCGCAAAAGTAAACATGCGATGTTTTTTGGCTGTAATTAAAAAAAAAAATGAAAAACTTTGATTCTTCTTGTGGATTATTTTTATTTGGTCTTTTAATTTTTTTTTTACATCAAGAATATGATGTCATGTAAATGGCCGACGCCAGAGTTGCATTTTCTGATACGAGGATTACTTTTGCGTCACCCTGTACAAGTGTATGAGCCCAGAGGCCAGTAATGACCGACTTGATGGAATCTTGTGAAATTAATAACATTTGTGTAGTAGAGTAATCTGTTTGATAGCGGGTCCGGCTGTTACATCGTGCCGTAGATGGAGTCGACCTAAGCGCACCCGTTGCCATGATAGCCACCTTTCTCATGATTCATTTGAACCGCCTCAAGGTTATTCTTCCTCTCCGGCTCGGGCTCCAACCGTAGAACAGAATCGATCTGACGACAAGGTCGTACAGCCAGTAGCCAAATTCTATTCATTAGTCCGACATTAACGGACTAATGGATTCATTAGTCCGTTCATAGTTCCATCTGACCGCCAGTCCGACATTCCATAATTCCTTCTGTCCAGCTATCCGACACTTCATAATACCTTCTGTCTAACTGACTATCGGTCCATCTGACCGTCTGACCGACTGTCCATCTTAGAGTCTGTCCATGTGAAAGTCTGTTCATCTGACCGTCTGACCATCTGACCGACTGACCATCTGACCGACTGTCCATCTTAGAGTCTCTCCATGAAAAAGTCTCTCCATGTAAACGTCTGTCCATCTAAATGTCTGTCCATGTGAAAGTCTGTCCATCTGACCGTCTATCCATCTTAAAGTCTCTCCATATAAAAGTCTGTCTATCTGAACGTCTGTCCATCTGAGTGTCAGTCCATCTGAACGTCAGTCCACTCGTATGACCGTTTTTCCATATGAACGTTTGTTCATATGTGATCTCTGCGACAGGCCATCATTCCATGTGTCTATCTGACCGACCGTATATCTGACCATCTGATCCGTCTGCCCATGTGACCATCTGTTCGAACGCCCATCATTCCGTGTATTCTTGTAACTGTCAGTCCATATGATCGTTTTTTCGTTTAACCGTCTTTCCATGTAACCCTTTGTCCATCTGCCGTATAGTGCGACTAATCGTTTGCCCAACTATCTGTCTCTCAGATTGTCATTCTATCCGACCGTAGGTCCATCTGACCCTTTATACAGGATTTTCCAACAAGAGATGTTATTTTGAATCACACGGTACGAAATCCCCATCTATTGATCCGTACATATACTAATCATTCGTCTAGCCATCAGTTGGTTGGTGTGTCCATTCAAACATCTGTCTCTCATCCTTCTGACCATCTGCCTAGTCATCGACCATCTTTCCATCCATTCTATCACTTCTGTCCGTAATTTTTTAAAGCATCGATACTTTTGATGTTCGGACGAAAACATAACCTCACTTTGGCACAGGTTAGTAGACTGTATGGTCCCTACCTTAGTCTTGCTTTTTGTTTTTTATGAAAGGCTTAAAGGTTTTTGTATCGAGTAGGTAAAACGAAACTACTTCAAACCCTTCACAAAACTATACCCAAAAATGTCCAAGAAAACACCTCTATGTTCAAATACATCCGTATGAAGGTTCACACACACATACACATATACATATATGTAAATTGAATGATATAGGAGATAGAGCATTGGTTCTGTACTTACCATCACACCACAATGTGGCCGATATGCATGCATCAATTTCAGGACATTTATATTCACAGTCTGACTCTTTTGGATAGAAACCAAAATCACTTAGCGTATCGTTGCCACTGGTACCCGTAGTTGTTACTACACTGCTGCTACTGCTGCTGCCACTTGCTCCTGCTGAACCTGCTCCGGCACCACCAGCACCTCCGGTCACTGTGGTTGTTGTTGTTGTATTGCTTTGCAAATCAAATTGTTGTAATAATGCATTTTTCGTACGATATATCTCCAGCCAAGTGAAGGCAATATCTCCGGGTTCCTTCAATATGGGCTCCAATACCAAACTGACCGGCCTGCAAAACGGAAGCAATAATAAAAGAAAGCAAACAATTTAAATTGAATTTCGGTAACATTTTTTAAAAATTAATTTCTATTTAATAATATCCATTTTACGGCAGCAGTGTGTCCAGCCTACTGAACTCGTTGCTATTATTATGGAAATGGTTGCCCATTCATATCGGCTTTGGCACTGTACAAAATGTGTATCCTTGGAGAGAAATTTTAGTTTTTCTCATTTTTGGGTAAAAACAATATTTTTGCATTGGGAAAACTTTTAATAAGACATTTTTGTTGTTATTGGTAAATAATGGAAATGAGTAGATGCGGTTGAAAATGTATATTTGAGGTTGGCCTACGCCCTCCCCTTCCTGTCGACCAATGCCCCTGTCATGTGGTTCATTGAAATTTGTTATTAAAAGTGTTTGCCTTTTATCGGTTTTATTGGCAGTAAAGTTTGAATTAAAAACCAAACTTAATTTTTTTTTTTAAATGTTATAGCCTGTGAGACGTGCCGAGTCATACATGTTGTTTTTTTTTGACTGGGATACGAATGTTCATTGTTATTTTATTGTAAGGGCTGGAAAAAAAAAGAAATAGCCGCAAAAGGACGTGGGAGAAAATAATTGTTTTGTGAGGCGAAGGGGACGATTGTTCGATGAATGCGTATGACAGGTTGTATTGAGGCTGGCGGTTCTCAGAATTCATGAATGACATGAGTTGGGTGGAGTAGTGGCTCTGAATTTGGCGTAAGGCAAGACTTTTAATTATATTGGTAAAGAAAAACTTCCGCTTCTCTACACATGAAATGGCAAATATTCTGCCATGAATTATTCTATAGGAAAATCATTGATTTTGAGAACCGGAGATTTTGAGAACACCTACTAAAGGCTGAGTAGGTTAACATATCGCTCATTTACTTCAATAGTGGCACAACTCAAAAGAGAATTTTTTCAGGACAGCCGTTTAAAGTATCCAACTGGGGCTTACTTAACAAATATAGGAATGAACTAGAGCCCTGACATATGTATGCCTAATACACGCAGAACAAAAGTCAACTTAAGTAAGAGATTTACGGATTTTTTTTATCAGAAAAATAAAAAGTGGATTTTTTAGATGTGACACTATTGAAGTAAAGGAGCGATCTGATTATAATGAAGAATCTGTGAATGGTTTGACGATAGGAAACGTTTCAATAAGAATAAAGATGTCATTCTTCAGAACGTTGGGATCTTATTGAAGAAAAAAACTTCTACTTTGGCAAGGGGTCGGGAGTTTCTAAATATCAGTTCGAAATTTAAATCCAATCTGTCTCACAACCTCAATTTAAAAAGCTCGTGCAATGGAATTAGAACAAGATTTATATGGAACAGAGAAAATTCGTTCTTCAGCCGGACTGTTCGTTTGTGGAATAATCTTCCTGCAAGTGTTTTTCCTACCTGCTATGACATTACCAAATTCAAGGCCAACGTCAACAAACACTACTCCCTCTTTCCTCCCTCCAATACCCTTATTTCCCATCGCTAACACAGTGCATTGCATTTATAGGGGGCATCCCCTGAGTGTTAGTCAAAAAAAAAAAAAAAAAAAAAAAAAAAAAAATGGTTGTAAGGGGGAAGGACTTTTAGGTCTTTAGTCAGGCTTCAACCACTATTCAACTTTTTGGGACCTCTTATATGGAACAGTTCATGTATTCCTCGACATTCAGAAGTCTCTTGGGAAAATCTTTAGTTTGGGATTTTCTATAGCGGAGGTTTCAGTAGAGTCCTTTTAGCATAATTAGAACTGGTTGTAAAGGGTAAGGACTTTTAGGTCTTTAGTCAGGCTTCATCCAATATTCAATTTTTTGGGACCTCGCGAAGGTTTCTGTAAAGTCTTACTATTGGTTTCCTTTGGGAAGTTTTTGTGATCACAGCAACAGATTCATTCATTCTTTTTTCTCGGATCCTTGTAACGGAGATTTCAATAGAGTTTCCCTATATACTTTAGAGAATTCTGTGTCAGAATTTGGTTAACCACAGAACCTCAACGGTCTGGCTTTGTGAGATTTTCAAACGATCTTTGTCTGATTTCTTTTACACCTCATGTCCTCTGTGTGTGTAGGGTTTACGCACAGAATATCGGAATAAACCCTGGTGTTTCGGGGAACTTCAAAATCAGTCTGACTGAATTTCCCCTAGGTTTCCTAGTTCTGGTCGCCTTTCTTCAGCCAAATCCCTTGCCGAAATAAAGATATGAATTCTACCCTCATTAATTTCGGAGAGACAGGTTTTGGCATCTCGAATTTGTAGACCAGATATCTTGTGCTGAATGGCAGAAATTGTGTTCGGTTCGTGTCTCCTCCTCCTCTTCATCGCTGCAACTTCTTCAGAAGCCATTGTATGGGATACATAGTCTCTGAGAGTGTGAGTTCAGTGGCCGGTGATGATCGCGATAAAGTTTCTCTTGACAGATTAATTGCTGTCCGCATCCTACGCTCGTCCATAACAGACCAGATTTTTCTGGTTTCCCAATCGAATGATGGCAGATTAATCGCGGTCCTCATCCTACGCTCCACAACAGGCCAGACTTGTCTTGTTTTCAGACAGGCTGGTTTCATTCTCTATCTTCATGTCTTCTGTAATGCTTTCGGTCGGATGGAACTTATAACCTTATTTCAATATCTAATGATTCCATATATAAATACTAGTAAGTTGTAATGCGCCTATGGCGCCCGTTAATTTGCTTGAGAAAGTATTTGTTACTTAATTTTAAAAATTTTGTAAAAAATATTTTGAGAAAACAATTTTGTAAAAAAAAAATTTCGAAAATAAAATAAAATTGGAAAAAAAAAATTTCGAAAAAAAATAAAATTGGAAAAAAAAATTTTTGTTGAAAAAAAAAAATTTTGTTGAAAAAAAATGTTTGTAAAAAAAAAAAATTTGGAAAAAAAAAATTTTTGAAAAAAAAAATTTTGGTAAAAAAAAAATTTGGGGAAAACACAATTTCTGTACAAAAAAAAAATATTATTTTTTTTATTATTATTATTTATAGAATTATTATAGAATGCCTATTTAAATTCCTACGTACTGCGTGACAGAGTCAGTGAATCAGTGTATCAGTGTATCAGTGTATCAGTGAATCAGTGAATCAGTGAATCAGTGAATCAGTGAATCAGTGTCGAGGGTAAATATATATTAAGATTACACCCGAAAGCCTTTAACATTTTTTTTCTTCTTTAACAAAATTTAGAAATATATTTAACATTTTGCAAACAGTTGTCATGCCATTTCCGATTAGTATCCTCCCATGGATTTATGCCTGGCAGCCATTCAATACAAGACGCCTCTGGCATCACACAAAACTATTCGGGGGGTAAATATGAACTCCTGATGTTCGGACATGCTATTGTTTTGTTTTGTTGATGCCTCTCTATTTCTTGTTTTTTTTTTTTGTGTGTGTGTCTTGTTTCAATGGGTTGTGTGCCTCGAATACGAGACGAGTTCACAGAGAAATGGCCAGAGATGACAATGAATGGTTTTAGGGAGGGACATAAACACGCACAGGCACCAATACACAGAGACATGCAAACAAACAACTTTTCAAACTAACTCACACGCACGCTTGGAGCAAAGGAGGCCTATGTGTGGATCCTGTGTACTATAGTACAAAAACAAAACAATAACTGACCCCGTAGGCGAAAGAGATAGTTCGCACAGTGTTTCTAAACAAACGAAAAGTGATATCAAAACATAAGGGAATTTTTAAGTAAACTCCTCAACATATATTAAGGTCGGCACCAAAAGCGAACGATGACTGACTAATGTAACCGCAATTTGGCGACTATGTATGAGTGGGGTCAGAACAGGACCAGTGTTGTTTATTGTCACACAAACGTTTCCTTGTGGAAGGCGTGGAAGTCATGTCCAGCTTTAAATAAATGGTTGAGAACTAAAAGGATATCTCCGAGGCGTTTTGTACTTTTTACTCTTTTTTTTGTTAAAATTTTACCCGTTTTTACCCCTATTTTCAATTGGCCGCTGACTTTTCTCGATCGCGAGTCAACATCACTGGTTCTCTTGATAAAGATACAGAGTGATGGTAGTTAATAATATTTTAACCCATCGAAAGTAGAAAATAATATTTCACCTCATCTGAATGGGAAGAAACTCTCATGTGTGGGCAGGGGTGTCAATAAAGTCTTAGCTACTGGATGGTGTACGGAAGAGATCGGAATAGAATAGTATGGTATAGAACTGTATTGTTTCCCTTCAGCACTACTACTTCAGCACTACTACTTATTCCAAGACATTCTAACCGTATATGTTCTTCAGATGTCCGTCGTCTATTCTCTGATGTTAGGAAAATCAGCTGGGATACGCGGCTATCTGCATGACTCTCACCCGGTCATGGGACGATGACACACGACATACTATCTTAATATATATTTACCCTCGACACTGATTCACTGATACACTGATTCACTGACTCTGTCACGCAGTACGTAGGAAGTTAAATAGGCATTCTATAAATCTATATAAATTCTATAAATAATAATAATAAAAAAAATAATATTTTTTTTTTGTACAGAAATTGTGTTTTCCCCATTTTTTTTTTTTTACAAAAATTTTTTTTTTCCAAAATTTTTTTTTTACAAAAATTTTTTTTTACAAAATTTTTTTTTCAACAAAAATTTTTTTTTTTTACAAAATTTTTTTTTCCAAATTTTTTTTTTTTCAACAAAAATTTTTTTTTTTAACAAAATTTTTTTTTCAACAAAAATTTTTTTTTTCAAGAACAAATTTTTTTTTCAACAAACATTTTTTTTTTCACAAAAGTTTTTTTTTTTCAACTAAATTTTTTTTCCATATTTCAACGCGCGCCATAGGCGCATTACAACTTAATAGTATACAATATTTGTCTCTCAGCCGAGCTGTTAGTATGTGGAATATTTTACTAGTAGGAATATTTTACTGTGACATTCTTAGGGCAACTATCCACAAAAACGTCTCCTTTCGTCCTTCCAATTACTCCTTCCCTATGACTAAAACAGTGGATGGCCGATATGAATTTTTAAATTCTGATTTGAGATATATATTTCTAACCATACATGTCTAACCATAAAAGATTTGAAACCGTAAACACTTTGTTTTTTTGTTCTCCTTAAACCACTGTGCAACGATACAAATAATTTGCAAACATTGAATCGAATGAACATGAAATTGTTGTACTCCGGACATATTTCTTCAATCTGACATTAGTTGGTTCGGGCTGCTGGTGTTGGTGTTTTGGAAATTGCTGACATAAACACTTCTATGGCAAGAAATTATAAAGGATACATGGACCAACTAGCGCACTAACACACAAACGCACACATATCCATGTTAGTGCGTGTACATTTATAAATGGCCGATATTCTCTAATACCCAACAACTTTAAACTTTGTGTGCGATTATAGTCGAACGCATGTTTGTATGTATAGGAGTGCCTGTGTGTGTGTTGGTACTGATGATGTTGTTGGTGTGTATACATAAGTAATTGTTCAGAATCTGCACCTAACAGACTCTGGCAGACATACGCATACCACAAGCGTAAGTTGCCGTTGATGATATGTACCTTCACAACAACATTTATGGGAGTGAGATTGTTTCGTGGCGCATGTGTGTGTGTCTATGCAAGAGTGCGTGTGTGTTCAGTAAATTATCGACTTAACATACACAGTGAATGTGTAATAAACATGTGAGTTTCAGGCAGTCCTATGCCAGGACCGTCCGTCTCATTGAGAAAACACATACTCTACAGCTGAAAATTTCCCATGTCTGTACGCACACGTAACATTCACCCACACAGAAACGCCGAACACAGACTTTTAACTTTTATCTGTGCCAAAAAAAAAAGTCTGTTGCTGTTAAACATTTTTGTTTTTTTTTCGTTTAAGACCGGTTTAATCGAAGGAATGCAAAGGCCCAGTCAGCCACACCAGAATTCACACGAAATAATCATAAAACAAAGTTTTCCGTTTGTGTCCTCCAACCATGAGCGGAGATGGCCATGAAGGGTTGCATTGGGAGGTGGTTCTTCATATTTATGATTGCTGGGCTACGTTCAAAGGATGCTGAAGGGGTGTACGTGTACCCCCTCCCTTGTATTCTCTTTGGCAACATGGAAAATTATACCGATATTGTCATAAATTCCCGTAGAATGAACATAACATTCGATGTGTGCGTGCGTGCTTGTTGCCATTTGTAACACCTACACTCTGGGTACCTTTGTAAAAAGGACCAGAGGAAACAAAAACACGAACTCACAGAGAGAGAGAGAGAGAGAGAGGGAGAGAGCGTGAGAGATCTGATACTATCGATTTTAATGAGTGTCTACCTTTAGGGTTAAGCCACGCACGGACATGGATATAATCATTCAGCTACACCTACAGTGCTGGCAAGTACATGACACGCATACAACTACACAAAATACTCACGGGTATATGAAATGAAATATACCTGCATGCGTACGCCCACATGGGCAAAAAGGATATTGAACTGATATCAATTGAACTCCAGTAGGATGGAGATATGTTTGCAGCCGAGTTCATGGTGGCTGTTGGAGTAGTTCATCTGGGGCTGGGGAGTAATGAAAAGTATTGAATATCTCACGGTATTGTAAGAAGGAAATACGTTTAATGATGAACGTCTTAAATTGATTTTAAGGAGCAACTCAAAAATGGCAACGTTGTGAATTGGTTAAGGTTTCCATCGCATATTAAGCAACTCCTTAATGCGGTGAATCCTTTTTTTTCGGACTAACACCCAGGGGTTGTCCCCCATGAATGCAATGCACTGTGTTGGCGATAGGAAATAAGGGTATTGGAGGGCGGAAAGAGGGAGTAGTGTTTGTTGATGTTTGCCTTGAATTTGATAATGTCATAGCAGGCAGGAAAATTATTGTCCGATGCCGAATAACTCGCAATTTTTATAACTCCGTGTGTGTCATGTCGCATCAGACCATAACAAAAAAACGATATTGTAAACCGTTGTATTTTCAAAGCAATCGATTTTCATTAAAAAACGAGTTTGAAAAAAAATTGGGTTTACGTCTTTTTAGTGGATAGGGCTCGATATAGTCATGGAAAATCCCATAAGGCCCAAATACGAAATTTTGTTTGTCCACGTACCCATTCAAATGGATCTGGGATTTGTCTGAGAACATATATTTTTGTCCTTCAGTGAAAATTATGTTGCTGATCGGTCGATTGGCTTCAATTCTAGCACCGACTGAACCTTGTAATGTTTAAGCACCAAATCATTAGGCAAAATTGGCCATATGGGGCTGCAGATACGCCCAAGTGCTGTAAATACCAAACAATTTACAAATTGTGATCTTCGTCATAGACAATATGTTCAGTTCAACTACTAGACGCCTTTATTTGGCATTTTTTTATATTTAAAAAATTAAAAAAATTCCATTTCTTTGGGCGTATTATTAGTTTGTTCGAAGGAGCCAACGTTCCCATTATTTATGGAATACGATTTCATGCAAGTGGTTGTCTAGGGTATGTTCGCAGTTCGTAGCTCATCTAGTCAAGCCAATATTCAGAAACCTTGGTGGCGGTTTCTGGCTCTATCTCACGAATAGCAGGGTCAGAATATTTAATACGTACCTAAAACAAGGTTTCGTAAAACTGGTTGCTATCATTATGACTTTTTTTTTGAAAGTTGGAACATTTTGAAATGACCAAAAAATATATTTTCGAATTTATTACAAATCTTGCTGTTCCAAAACGGATTGACCGAAATTTGGATCATATAAAGGGGAACGGTCTACATGAATTAATTTTTTTTTGTATTTTTTAAAATTTTTTTCATCATTAAACTCTGTTTGAGACAGAAACATCGATGTATCACATATTACGATAAAATAAAGAAAAATGTAAAAGCGCAACCCCTACGTTCGACAAAAAAAAAACATTTGTTTTTTCGAAACTGCCTTACAAGAATTCTTCAATTCGAACGTGTACGTCGAACTTTTTTCTAACCTGAAGGAAGGTACTCTCTACTGTTCATACTTTTTGTGTGTGCAAACACAATAAGGAGTGATTCTAAATCATTGAACGTTTGCCAAATTAGGAAAAAAATCGGCCACGCCCTCCTCACCGCTTCCAAATCGATTTTTCGCATACAAAGTTTCCCATCCAACGGTGGTGATGGTTTTTCGCACAAACTCATTTCTATCAAAGCAATAGTCTTCAAATTTCTTCACTTTATAATGGAATAAAATAAAATATGCATGCCATGGTTTATCAACATCGGTGGTAAAACCTATGCAAAATATAGAAAAGATTTTTTTTTTAATATTTTGTTTTCATTCGACAAAAAACAATACTTATTCTTTATCTATCATATCTTTGACTACATCGTCACATTACACATTCTGACTGATATTTTAAGCTGCTTATGAAAGGGTCTCATAAAACGAATAAGCGACGATAAATGTTCGTTATATTTCGTAGAAACCATGAACCTATACATTCTATAGTTCATATAGCATATTTCTTCCGCTTCTTTACTTAACATACCAATAGAAAGAAGTGCTGCATCCATGATATCTTTTCCATGTATAAGTGCAGGACGATAAGTGGCATCAAATACCTATCATATTTTTCTACAAACCCAATTATAGTTTTTGAATTTGTCCGAATCGATTCGTTAATATTTGTAATATTATTTGGAAACGATTTAGCAACTCTTCTTTAACTCTGGTAATATCAGCAACGAGTGCAGGGTTGGAGAAAAAAAATATCGACGTATTTATATTATTAGATGATTTCGGTTTTTGTTTTGTTTTATTTCTTTACGATCGTCTATTAGGGGAGATAATTTTTGAAAGAATTTGATTTGAGCAACATGAGAAACGTCCCCATTTCCGGTGGGCAAACTGGGGACCTTTTTGATGGGCTAACGGGGAACCTCAGTAATCGGAGGGTTAATTTAATTCTAGCATATAACGAAGATCCATAGTACTTGCTTCCCCATCAATAGGCTCAATCGATGGCATACAAGTGTTTTTTTACAAATCATTTATGATAACTTTCATGATTTGTGCAGGAACAGTTTTCTTCCGGTTGCGGAAAATTTTGAGAATACTTTTTTTGAAATCAATATAAGACATTTCCGCCTTCCATTCTATTGAAAGAACAGCTTAAGGGAAAGTGTGACTAGCGCCCCGGTAGGCGAGTTGGTAGCGTGCTTGCTTATCAGCATGGGGGTTGTGGGTTCGATTCCCTCCAGAGGTTGTGGTCTGTCGCTGCAAAAATCAAGCCAAATGGTCTTTGTCACCCGGTTTACCCTTGGACCCAAAATTATAATATAAATTTACTTTGTATTTTAATTAAATAAAATATTTTCCATGGAATATCAAAAGTAAGTGAACTTTTAGAAGCTTGGGCATATTTTCTTGATTTTTTTATTTATGGAGAAATGCTGTTTTTTTTTTTTTTTTCAAAAATATTAAGGTCAAATGGTATTATAAATAAAATTACACATATACGGCTAAAATTCATAAAAATATAAGTCCTTTCTTGCAGGGACTTAAATTGTTCAATAATGAAATCCAATTTCTTTAAAAAAAAAACATAAATACACATATTCATATCCAAACATTTCTCTACAAAATCGCAACATAATATTTTTGAAATTGTGTGGTAGACCACTGTGCGTCGCTGAATTAAATCAATTGTGCAGTGTGCTACATGGTGGAAGTTATATCAGCCATTATCTTGCGAAACGTGCGAACTCTATCACCACATTATGGGGATGTGGTCAGGTTGATCCGCAGTGGCGGGGATCGTTCGTTAAAAAATGTCAAACAAGAAAGTATTTTTTAAATACTTCTTTCAGATCTAAAGAAAATCTGAATTAAAGTCCATAAAGATTAAGGCATAAAGCTTTATATGTAAAAAAATATTTCACTTTCAACGTCAGGCCTGTTTATCCTGTTGTATTTAACAATTTAGTCTTTATTACTGATTTCTGTAATAATTTTATCACCGTATGCAAAACAAAGCCATTCGCAAAAAATTATAGAATTGCAGCAAATCACTGTACACTTATCTCTAATATTCTCGGGCACCTACACGAGTGCGTATATTTCGGCCAAGTTAATTCGGACTTTTTTCTTTACAGGCTTGTTGGCTAAAATGCTAGGCAATATAAAACACACACACAAACTTTTTTTTGACTTTTGGCATTTTACAGTCATCCATTCACTCATGCATTAATTATCCTGTTTGGTTTATTTTGGCTAAAAATACATGGAAAAAAATCTCCATACACCCGAGCTCAAATAACTGTACTCAACCAAAAGCCTTTCTACTTTGGCATTACCATTTTTGGCTGCAGGCTGATAAATTTCATTAAAAAACCCAACTCTCCCCCCCCTCAGAAAAAAAAGTGAAACTGAACATGACAAGCAAACGCCCTACGCAATATGAAAAATGTGTCTCTTTACATGCCAACGAAACATTTATGACCCTCTTAGGGGCAATTACTGACCGCACACAACACCAACAACAACAAAAAAGTGTAAAAAGTCTACCTAAATAAATGTTAATTTGTTTAAAGTTAAAAACATGCAAACGCACAAATACTTACTTATTGCTAAACAACGGCTGGCCATTCATCCAATCCTCGGAAAATATATGCAGCGATGTGGGCCGCGGACCACTTTGGGCTGGACACACCACACGCATAGGCTTCAAAGGACGGCCGGAATAAATCATCAGACGATTTTTGGTGTGACATCGCATGGCATCCTCCGAGGTGGGATCGACGGGCAAATAGGAGCCCCAGGTCTGAACGAACAGCGACTTTTCCAAGGCCTGGGCTTCGATGTACCACGAAAGACCCTCACAGCTGGAATCTTGAGATTTCATGGGATACTTAATCTCATCTTCGCCACCGGCTCCCTTCAGTTTCAGTCGCTTGCGACAGTCACTCACGCGTTTGAACTCATACGAGGCAAAGAAATTCACATCCGCAAAATCTTCCGATATATTCAATCTGGTGACAGTGAAGGTCAGCTCCATTATGCGGGAGTTGGAGACAAAAGTCAGCGGGGCATTGTTGTACAATGCACTGGAATTATCGCAAAAGCAGCCCATTTGTATTTTAACATCCCGGAAGGGCACATCGTACAATTTCAATTCGGTTATGCGACCATCCGGATCCAATTGATTACATTTCGGTCGCCCTGTATGCAAATCATTGTCGGTGGTACAGGTTGTGCCCTCGCCAAAGGACACATTGTGCAATACCAGGCGAACTCTTTCCGAAGGTCCTGCTTCGAAGCGATACAAACAAGTGAGATTTTTGGCTCCACCTCGACCGTATAGGAACACATTGCGTGGCACCTGAATGTTGCCTTTGCGTTTACGAAAGACACGAGAGCACAGTGGCGGTACGGGTTCTTCACCCCGTCGTCCGGGCCAGGGTTCACCACCTTGTTCGGTGTCGACAAATTCATAGTTTAGCGAGAACTGGGCCGGGAAGAGGGCAGTGCCGGTATGGGTATGGAATTCCAATTTCTGTGAGAAGGAGAGAGAAAGAACAAAATTAGATTTTAGTTTGCCTAAAGACGGATGGGAGAGTTAAGGGGATGGGAAAACAAGCTGGGCCACATTAATAGTTTGCTATATTTTCAAATGTCCAGCAATATGAACAGAAGTAAATTTTTCGGTTATGTCATTGGTTTATTCGACAGATCAAACAGTTCCATTATTTATGAAGAGCGATTTCATACATGTGGCTGTAAAAGACAGGCTTCGCTTTGTATATGATTTTTGAGCCTTGGCATCACTGTCTGTTAATAATTTTAATAAATAGTCTGTTATTAATTACTAGTAAGTTGTAATGCGCCTATGGCGCCCGTTAATTTGCTTGAGAAAGTATTTGTTACTTAATTTTAAAAATTTTGTAAAAAATATTTTGAGAAAACTATTTTGTAAAAAAAAATTTCGAAAAAAAATAAAATTTGTGGAAAAAAAATTTTTGCTGATAAAAAAAAATTTTGTTGAAAAAAAAAAATTTAGTGGAAAAAACAAAAAAAATTTTGAAAAACAAATTTTTGTTGAAAAAAAAATGTTTCCTGAAAAAAAAAATTTTTGTTGAAAAAAAAATTTTGTTGAAAAAAAAAATTTTTCTTAAAAAAAAAAATATTTTGTGGAAAAAAAAATTTCTTGAAAAAAAAAAATTGGAAAAAAAAAAATTGGAAAAAAAAAAAATTTCTTGAAAAAAAAAAATTTGGAAAAAAAAATTTTTGTAAAAAAAAATTTGTAAGAAAAAACAACTTTTGGAAAAAAAAAAATTTTGGTAAAAAAAAAATTTGGGGAAAACACAATTTCTGTACAAAAAAAATATTATTTTTTTTATTATTATTATTTATAGAATTATTATAGAATGCCTATTTAAATTCCTACGTACTGCGTGACAGAGTCAGTGAATCAGGGAATCAGTGAATCAGTGTCGAGGGTAAATATATATTAAGATAATAAATTGACTATAAACATTTATACTTATGATACTATGACATGAACCTCAATTTATGAGCCTATTAGCCCGTTTGAACCTTAAGATGATTTTATTCATTTGCCCCTCGAAATATTTTGTTATATCCTATCTCATATTGTCCACAATATTTTCACAAGACTCTTGCTTCAAGCTACACTTTCCACGTTCCCACAAAACGCAAACACCGCCACAGAGTATCCCTCCGGTTAATCATTTTGAATCGTAGACCAGCTAAACCAAAAAACTCTCTTTATTGACCAGGGGATGAAGGGTCAAATTAGTGACACCAAATCAATCAATTTATTTAAAGCAACGAAATCAAATACAATTACCTTTTTGATGTCCAAAGTAGTTGGCTAAGCACAAACTTTAACGTTGTCTACTATCCAGTCATGGCGCTCCCCCCCCCTTGCTAACCAAACAAGCCACTCCAATTATAACGAAATCAAAATGAAAAAAAAAAAACAGAAATGAAAAATATTTTCAATTTTCCACAACCAACTAATTTTTTTTATCCTTCTTTGCTTGAGAGCATCCTACCGTTCCTCCAACCACCGCCTATTCCCGGGCGTAGGAACTTTGTACTTGCAACTGTTAGCCAATATTTACACCCTCTGCCAAAGCTCAAAAGGTGGCAAATACTGTGATGAGGAAGACAGCACAAAAAAAAAAAAGAAAAATGAAATACACAAGAAAGGAAAAAACCATAGAGAAATGTACATTGCAATTTTGTTACCCGTATTTACCCTCAGCTTGATATTCTGAATGTTATTTGGTTTTTAGGTAAGAGTATTTTCTTTGCTCGTTTTTACAGTTGCCAAACTGGGATGACATGGAGTCGTTGTGGTGCGGGCCGTGGTGCTGGCGTTGTGTCAGTACGCGCTTAATTTAAACACGTAAATCAAATTTAAACACTTGACTTGATTCACGGCCCAAAGCAATATAACGAGTACCGGGAATTGCATAAACATGCGACATTTACCTCCGCTGCCAAAAATCAAAACTTTAGTTAGTAAAGCAAACAGAAAATGTTAAAATAACGTAAATAAACCAGCCGGGGCATACGCCGAGTAACAGTTAGATACGAAGAACGACGTAAGTTTCGGTTAGCAATGATGCCGCAATGTACAATAATATTGCACAGTGGTATCAGAAATGGAAGTGGAAGTGGTGTCGACTTTACTGGTAAGAGAGTAAGCTGTCTAAGCCATGTAAAACTTCTTTAGGAAAGCATTAGACTTTCGCTGCCAGTATACAAATTATATCGTGAACAGATCACAGATTCGAGAGTGTTAAGGGAAATGTTTTTGGATTTAATCAGTATTCTTTACAAAACCAAGTATCAGAATAATCTGAATGGACCTAATGAGGCCACCATTAGGCTTTGGTCATCTATAAGTCAGTTTTCCTGACACCATGCTCCCTTTAAATCACAAGAAATAGAAATGTCCAACAAATTTGAGAAAATATTATCAAATTTTCAATACGACTTTAAGGACCTCTAGTTTATAAGTTATGGTTATCCAGAATACTCGGCCTTGTTGTTCATTACTTTGATTACATTTAAGGATTGAATATTTACTAAAAACAGAAAAGAGATATTATAGACTTCTAAATAGTAAAGACCGTTCTGCGGACTATCATAGAGTAAAAGTAGTCCAAAACGTGGGTAGTAAGTCCAATCTACACCCAAGCATTCTCAGTGGGATGGGCTGGCATGGAGCAGACATTTGCTGAATCTCTAATTAAGTTCTTCAAACTTTGAAAATGAGTACAGTTCATAACGCATCACCAAAAATTCAGGAAACAACATAAAATTGTTCATATCATCCTTCGACATCGCATCAAGAACAGCAGCCCTAAAATCAGTGAGTTGGGCACGATTATAAGGAGCGGAGATAAATTGAAACACAGACAGTGATGGGCACAACATATGTGCAATATCTTATTGAAATTAGTTGACCGCATCAGGCTTTTCGAGTTGACTTTACACTAAAAGATCTCATCAATCGACTACGAAAGCTTGACGAGATTTTCCGAGATGTGTTTACATGACTTCTGATTTGTCAACTTTGCACTCCTATGTCACCCCTAGTGCTCTACGTATCAGGGAAATTACACCCCCCCGAAAATTGGTGTGTATATGGAACCACGGTGCAATGTCCGTATAAACACAACATGCAGGGGTTATATTGAATAATGTCTCCTTTCCCTTTTCCCCCCACTGAAACAGCCACCATGGACAAATCAGCAACCTCCCTGTTAACATCAAGTATCAAGTCCTGGCTCTCTCCTACGTGTATTCGGTGTGTGTGTGACTGTCGGAGAGTCCCTTTGAGTTACGGTCGCCATATATTTCAGCTTTACTTATTTAGACATTTTAGGCGTGTGTCAAACGAGTCGAAGCGTTTCTTTACATTACGCTTTGCACAAGGCGGGGATGCATGGCATGGTTGGCGTCGTGTCCTTAAGGATTGTTACATTTAAATTGGAAACAGTAACAGCAGCCAAAAACACACAACATTGTTGCTGTTGAGTGTGTGTTTGTGTATTGGTACCACTGAAGATGACACAATATTCAAAAGTCAAGAAAAGTTGTGTTGTCATACAAACGAGGATTGTGTGATCAGTGGGGGTAAATACTTGGCTACAAAGTCTTCTCCCCACCACACTATAGAAAAGCTGGCGCCACTAGAAAACTAGTAAGTTCCCGAGTAGCTAGGTGAGGACTATTCTTAATTAGGCATGTTAATCGCCTATGGGTTGTGTTCAGAGAAGTGGCTGATGGTTTGATCCTGCATAGAGTTATCTGGCTGATATCCTAGTCACCTCCACAACTCTACTGTTCTCTTACAAATTTGCTACAGCGCTTTTATCTGAAGCAAAATTTTTCAGATTTCTAGACATTTCCATTTAAAAAGAAATGGTCAAAGTTGCCAAAGGAAATTTGAAAGTAGATTTTGGTTTGTATTTGGTTTTCTTTCCGAGTAGCGGGGAAAATGTTTCTTCTGTTACAGATTTGATTGACAGATGAAAAATTGATCATTATATATCTACCTTTTCGAAAATAATCGAATGTAACCATTGCTCAGAAACGACTTTTTTTCATTACGTATTTGTAGAAGAAAACAAAGAAGGGTATAATTGAAAAGCAATAAAATATGGTGGAAGACTTTTTTAATTATAAAGACCGTAGCAAATAGCAGAATATAAAATAAATTCATTCTTAAGTCTCAGAAACGCATTGAAAATTTGTATTGTAATATTTATCTTTCCATTGCAAAGACACCCTTTTCAATAAACGAAACATTAAAAAGAACTGAAAAAGTCACAAACTAAAATGCCACTTTTTTCTTTAAAGTCGGAGGTTAGACTTTTTATGAAAGTGGCTAAACAAATTTTAGACTAGCGAAGAAACTACAACAAAATGCAAAGAAACCAACCAACTCACAAGCCAACGCACCTTCTAAATTTGTATCCTACCTTACTTTACCAATCATCACTCCATTACATACCCACCCTTTGCATTTAAGCTTAGTGTTAAATCAACAAAATGTACCTATAAAAACTCGAGTCTTCATGTTTTTTTTTTGCTTTCAGTTCAGTGTTGTCAGGCAGCAACACATAGTGTGAGTGTATATGTGTATGTATTTATGTCGGCCCACACTATACGGGTAATATGTCACTTTCCACCAGTCCAATTTTATTTTGTTGCTCGTACCTGCATCTCGACGCCACATCTTTCTTGTGTACGCTTTTTAAACAACATTATTTGCATTTCTATCTCCTTTCAATGCGTTGGGCTTTTTCTTTTTCTGTTTTTTTTTGTTTGCCGTAGAAAACCTTTAAGGCTTACAAATGAAGCTCTTTAGGACGCATCTAAAATGTTTGAGAGTACAGTGGGATAAAACAGAGGCATTGGTGGTGTAGTTATAATGATTGTAACACGTAGCTCATAATATGTTATTGGTAATGTATTTCAATATGAGCTCTGGAATTACGGGGTTCATCTAATGACTGGTTCTAGTCAGTTGCCTAAATATTTGACGCTGCCCCGACTACAGCAGAGCCTTGCCAATGAATTTAAAACAGCCATCAATGTATTATTGAAAAATTTGCTGTAAAAATCTTCCAATTAGGTTTGTCCTCAAGGGGCCGAGCGGAGCATAATAGGAACTATACCGTCAACTTTCCGTCATAAACCCTACCCTGTTAATCAATGGAACATTTAGAAGCGTACCTCCAAGCTAACTACAGAAATTTGAATATTTAAGGTGTGTTCAATGTTGAATATTTCCACGAACTATGTAAATTTACACAAAAGCCAAAGAAGTTATCTTCGAAAATTGTTCACTTCCGCCAAATCCAAGTGCACTAGAGCCTAATGGGCTACTTAAAGCCACCTGGAAAGTAGCTGAGAACCCAACGTAACACACATCGTAAGTTATGTGATGTTGTTTTTTATTTAATAAGATTACAGTGTACTCAGTCCTTGCGGACCCCTCTCATAAATCGACACTTTTCAGACCTCTTGTGTACTTCTCTCATAAGCGGACAAAGTTCGCAGTCCCTTTAGGTGTCCGCTTATGAGAGAGTAAGTAATTTTTTTCTAGGACGTTTAAGTTCTAATTTACCAAATCTACATATTAAAAAGTTCATAATATATTATATGGTCGCTCAAAGTTTTTTAATATATGGGTGACGGTGCCATGCCCCTTCTATTAATAATTACCAAATCATAATTTATCGGTGGACAATAATGGACTCAAAAAATTCTACGACGAGGCGCCCTCTTAAAATTCAAAAAAAAAAAATTATCTTAATATATATTTACCCTCGACACTGATTCACTGATACACTGATTCACTAACTCTGTCACGCAGTACGTAGGAATTTAAATAGGCATTCTATAATTTTCTATAAATAACTAGTAAGTTGTAACGCGCCGATGGCGCCCGTTGAAATATGAAAAAAAAATTTTGTTGAAAAAAAAAAATTTTGTGGAAAAAAAAAATTTTGTTGAAAAAAAAAATTTTTCTTAAAAAAAAATTATCTTGAAAAAAAAAATTTTCTTGAAAAAAAAAATTTTTGTGGAAAAAAAAAAATTTTTTGAAAAAAAAAATTTTGTGGAAAAAAAAACTTTGTTGAAAAAAAAAATTCTGTTGAAAAAAAAAAATTATGTAAAAAAAAAAAATTTTGGAAAAAAAAATTTTTGGTAAAAAAAAAATTTGGGGGAAAACACAATTTCTGTAAAAAAAAATATTATTTTTTTTATTATTATTATTTATAGAAAATTATAGAATGCCTATTTAAATTCCTACGTACTGCGTGACAGAGTCAGTGAATCAGTGTATCAGTGAATCAGTGTATCAGTGTATCAGTGAATCAGTGAATCAGTGTCGAGGGTAAATATATCTTAATATATATTTACCCTCGACACTGATTCACTGATTCACTGATTCCCTGATTCACTGATTCCCTGATTCACTGACTCTGTCACGCAGTACGTAGGAATTTAAATAGGCATTCTATAATAATTCTATAAATAATAATAATAAAAAAAATAATATTTTTTTTTTGTACAGAAATTGTGTTTTCCCCAAATTTTTTTTTTACCAAAATTTGTTTTTTCCAAAATTTATTTTTTCCAAATTTTTTTTTTTTACAAAAATTTTTTTTTTCCAAATTTTTTTTTTCAACAATTTTATTTTTCAACAAAATTTTTTTTTTCAACAAAATTTTTTTTTTCAACAAAATTTTTTTTTTCAACAAAATTTTTTTTTTCAACAAAATTTTTTTTTTCAACAAAATTTTTTTTTTTCAACAAAAATTTTTTTTTTCAACAAAATTTTTTTTTTTTCACAAAAAATTTTTTTTTTCAACAAAAATTTTTTTTTTCACAAAAAATTTTTTTTTTCAACAAAATTTTTTTTTCCGCAATATTTTTTTTTTTCAACAAAAATTTTTTTTTTCAAGAAATTTTTTTTTTTTTTTTGATACCTTGTGTTTAAAGTCGGCACGAAATTGTAATTATTTTTCTACAGACATTTAAAGACCTTTTGGACTTAATAACATTGCCGTAAAGTTGATGGCGTTTCTTAGATAAAACTATCGCTAAAAAATAGTTCATGATCTCTCCAGTTGTTGAAACTGTTTTTTTTAAGTGGGGTGCATATATTGGATGCCTCACCGTTATCGATTTTGTAAGTTACATTGGCTCCCCGAATACAAATTAAAGAGGTGTTTGCTTTCCTATTCCTATTCCTATTCCTATTCCTATTCCTATTCCTATTCCTATTCCTATTCCTATTCCTATTCCTATTCCTATTCCTATTCCTATTCCTATTCCTATTCCTATTCCTATTCCTATTCCTATTCCTATTCCTATTCCTATTCCTATTCCTATTCCTATTCCTATTCCTATTCCTATTCCTATTCCTATTCCTATTCCTATTCCTATTCCTATTCCTATTCCTATTCCTATTCCTATTCCTATTCCTATTCCTATTCCTATTCCTATTCCTATTCCTATTCCTATTCCTATTCCTATTCCTATTCCTATTCCAATTCCTATTCCTATTCCTATTCCTATTCCTATTCCTGTTCCTGTTCCTGTTCCTGTTCCTGTTCCTGTTCCTGTTCCTATTCCTATTCCTATTCCTATTCCTATTCCTATTCCTATTCCTATTCCTATTCCTATTCCTATTCCTATTCCTATTCCAATTCCTATTCCTATTCCTATTCCTATTCCTGTTCCTGTTCCTGTTCCTGTTCCTGTTCCTGTTCCTATTCCTATTCCTATTCCTATTCCTATTCCTATTCCTATTCCTATTCCTATTCCTATTCCTATTCCTATTCCTATTCCTATTCCTATTCCTATTCCTATTCCTATTCCTATTCCTATTCCTATTCCTATTCCTATTCCTATTCCTATTCCTACTCCTATTCCTATTCCTGTTCCTATTCTCACTTTTTTTCCTTTTGCTACAAATATAATTGTTGTATTTTCATTGTCCTTGTCCCACCGTGCATAGTTTCATATTCTTCCAGTCACTGTTCCACTCATCGTCCTCGCTGTCATTGTCGTCTCCTGAAAACTCCTTCGTGTAATTTAATTAGAAAGTTCAGTGCGACTCTTGAGCTTTATGCAGTGTGCAGCAAATAGTGGCTTACGGTTTGCTGCTATGCAAAGATGCATTGGATGTCTACCTCTAAGTTAGCATACGGCTGCTACTTAGAAATACTACCGACGACAACCACGACCACTTGCAGCAGCCACATCAGGACTACTGCATACTCTGGCAACGATGTTCTCTGTAGCACTGGCGTCTAAACCTCTTCCGTGTATGAACATGGCTGGGGGTGTTCTGGGATCCTGACTGGTGTTGCTGCCAACCTCCATATAAGTTTTGTTAGCATAAAAATACCAGTTTGTCTTCCGTTCAGTTCTGCGAATTTTTTTTTGGAGGTTTCTCTTTTGCTTACTGTTGTTGATTTGCTGTATATTTTATTCTAAATGAGTATTTGCATATTTACTACTCGTTATTACCACGTTGCAGTTGTTGGGTGAATAGTGGTGGTAACGCGGGGTGCGGTATGGATATGTCTTAGTTTGAGGAGCCAAGAAATTGAAATGTTGTGTATTTCGAGCAAATACGTCGAAATGGCAAAGAAGACCATCCACTAAATTATGCAATCAGTGAGGGGGGTAATTGGCGATACCAGTGGGTACTATTTTCTCGTAGTTCTACTTGGAGTCCGGTGGTGTTGATTGGTTGTTAGATTTTTGACCATATTTACAGAACGAGTCATTTATGCTTAAGCTAAATTATTGTTTGGTTGAAAGTAACTCGTTTTAAAATCAAATTGTGCTTTTAAGTATTTGTTTACAATCATGACGAGTAGGGCTTATAACTATTTATCGGTCAAATGACAGAAGTCAATGACAGCAGCCAATAGAATTAAAGCTGTAGAAAGAATAACAGCTTTCTATACAACGACAGCAGTAAATAGAATGCCAGCAGTCAATAGAATGACAGCAGTCAATAGAATTCCAGTAGCAAATAGAATGTCACCTGAAAAAGTTATGTTACTTTTACAGACTGATGACTATTTCTCCTACTCTTCAGGGTTGTAACCAAATATTGAATTACCAAACTATTGTTCTGGATGACTTCGTCGTTAGATTTTACTCATATCTGACCAAGACCTTTAGAACTGCAAAATCTCAAATGTGCCCATTTGCTGTAGAAGTGCCATTATGATTTCCTTCCACTTCATAAATTTCCACATACCCCGAAAATATATAAAAACCATGTTGTTATTATTATTTTTTTTTACCATATCATTCCAGGAACATGTTTGAACTCCTGTTATGTTTATATTCCACCTCGAAGCAATTACTCGGCGTTTCGATGAAGTTGGCCATTAGTCAAGTCATTTCAGTTGGTGTGGTCGGTCATCAATGGCAACACCAGCCTAACCAGGCACCAGCTCTATGTTGCCACCAACATGGTCATTTTGATGACAATGATGATGATGATGATAGCGATGACGATGACCACGATGATATAGCCTTCTAAGTATACTCCCGACATGGTCGTTGATGCTCCACATATTAGTTCATACATACGTACGTACGTATATCCAATCTGCGGCAGCATCATGTTTGGATGAACAAAATAAAAACCTCAAATTGTGTTGTGAACCACAAAAAAGACTATTAAAATTTTATGACTTAATTTTACAATATTTCTCTCTTTTGTTGCTGTTGGCTAGGTGGCGGCGGCGGCGGCGTCGCCAACATCATCATCATCATCATTTTTATATGCTACTCGAATTTTCCATTTCGCCCGGCGATACAAAAAAAACCTCAACAAAAATATTGCGGGTACAATGTACAATTGGTGGTAAACGTATGGCGGTATTTGTATTATTCGTTCAATACCAACCAAAAAAAAAAAAAAAAGACCATCCCAACCCAACCATCGGGCTAATGAAAAATTCACATAATAAGTAAGTGCATGGTTTCCTTTTTTATTTTAGCCAGTTTTACTTTTTCAATGCTATTAATGTTTAATTAAAATTTAATTTTTTTATATTTTATTGTGGTTTAATATGATAATGCCGTCCACATACATACTCGTACATGACCAATGAAAGAAATGCCGGAAATTGACAAAGGTTTGGCCACTGTTGTCCAGTGGTGGGAGCCACCAAAAAGCACATGTATGGATTTCTATGAATACTAGAATATGATTTTTTATTTATGTGAATGTTATTCATATACGGTAATTAATGGATGGGGAAATTAACATACTGTCCTTGTGATATTAACAAAATTACGGGCCTAACAGATTTCGATTTAATTAAAGGAATTGGAAAATTGAATTTTTTCAGTCACCACTTGCCATGACTTATCATCAAACCACTCACCTGTATTATTTCTTCTCTCCCGAGGGATCCCTACTTACAGACGAGCCCCCGAGACTAACAACACTAATGTAAGATGTGTGTTCAAAACCTTTGTATACATTTATCTAATGACAACCATCCTTAAATGTCAACATAATGCTAAATGTTCTCTCATATTCAGCTAGCATAGGATATTCCCAGTTTAAGCCTGAACAACATTATCAATCAGATCAAATTTACGAGCTTTACAGATTGACAAGCCGATATCACCGATAAACATTCATCTGTTACCCATGCCCGTCAAATGGTGTGTCCAAAATGTAAAGTCGCTTGTGTTTGTATGCCGTTCAGTTGCAGAGCGCATATAAAGTTTATGCCTTAACAGAATCTCGGCATTTTGACAACGGTTTTTTTTTTGTTGGTTTCCTATTTTTTTACTTTTGCCCCACAATATGGACATTTTCTTTTCTGTTTAATATCACACACAAACACAATCAGTTTTCCGTTGTTGTTCTGAGTAGTTAAAAACTTTCTCTCTGTGGGATTACAAGTCAAAAAAAAGAAAAAGGAATAAAAATATGACAAAAAGGAGCCACACACCCGCACAATGTCGGTTTTCAGTGGCTGGTGTTGTACTTACCAAATCTCGACCGGTGCTCACATAACTTTCCAAAGGACTGCAAGGACGCAAACGATTAAGGCCCAACGTGTTGCCCGGGCTGCTAATTGCCGTATGATCGCATAGTTTAGGTGTCTCATAATCGTAAATTTCCAGCATTAAACGACGTTTTCCCTTAGTGCTCATCAAAGCCAAAGCATTGCCAACGCCACCGCCACCACCTGCTGGGCCACCGCCATGAACAGAGTCTTTGCCGGTTTTGCTGGAAATATAATTTAAACTTTCTTTAACGGCGGATATGCCATTGCCGCCACTTTGTTTGGAGCCACCCTGTTGCTGGTAGCCACTGTATTTGTTCTCCTGATTGAAGATACTCGACTGTGTCGGTCCATAGATGTACGTATCCACTGGATTCCAGGCATTGTCAATGTTGACACGTACATTTTTGCCCAACTTTGGATTTTGCGGACTGTAGTAGTAGTTGCTGCCGTAACTGTCCCGATCCAGCAGCGTCGGCTTGCCCCCATCCGCCGAGGAGGCAACGGGCGGCGGCGGAGGTGGTTGACCTGTTGTTACACTTGTTTGTTTTATCGGTACATATGTGCCATAACTGTCCCACATACGTAAACGTGTTATCCAGGGCGGTAAATCAGTCTGAAAGTAGAGAACAACAGAGTGAACAACAGAGTGAACAAGTTGTAATGAAACAAATACAAGAAAATGGGAAATAAGTGAAACACAATAAAGAAGCACTCGTCTGAGTATGAACATCATGTGTATGTGTATTTGTATGAAAATCCATATCGATATCATGTCAGTGGTGACAAACATGCATTCACCAACACAGCCACAGCCACAGACACAGACTGTCATCTGTTAGCAGTAATACGAGTGTGAGTGGGTTTTATACGGATTGAAAAGGATATGACACAAGGCTGTCACATATACGTTTGTATGTGTGTGTGCGTGGGAGTTTTTAAGGCAACGGAAATTACAGACTTCGAAATGTTACTCCACTTGAAATGTAGGCCATAAATCACAGTACAGTGCTTTTTTTGCGTCCTTCACTTAATGTCCTTTTTGACTTCACCCCACAAAGTTTTTCCTCCCCCCCATTCTGTTGTTGTTCTTTGGTTTTCCTTTTTGGTTGGTTGGTTTCCATGTAATGTGTTGATGTTAAGTATTTTAATCTCAATTCTTTGTCTAAAACATAATCTTTGTGATCTGCGGGCACTACAAAAACAGCAACAACAACTGAACAAAGGAGGAGTAGAAAAGCCAGAACCTGCAACTCCCTTCATTTATTTTTGTTGTTGTTGTGTGCAAATTATATGGTAAAAAATGGCGCATTTCTTTAGCTTTTGTTTTTCCTTTTGGAATTTTGTATCATTAAAACCATTGTTCGTTACAGCGCATAAATGTGGTGCTCGGTTGCATTGCTAGGGGTGTGTTATGAAAAGGCAGGTCAAAAGTATACCGTGCCGGGAGATACGTAGACGATTAATTTTTGTCATGGATAATCATGGGGTTGCAGGTCATAGGGTAACATTACTGGTCGGTTGAACTTGATGAATCCACAGACGACGGCTAAGGTGTAAGCGACGAAAACTAACATCAGGTTAAGAGGTTCGAGAGGAAGAATGGCTTGTCATAATCCACATCAAGGCCAAACTGTTTTTTTTATCAGCCTGGTTTGTGCTCATTCGCCGACGGAAGAGACCAAGAATCGGGCGCCATGAAAATGGATACGTCTGCTGTCCCGGCCATGACAATAAAATTGTTCTTGGGGTTTTAACAGCTAACTAGACTGGGAGAACATCTTTGGTAAGACCGTCAGTTCAGCCTCCAGTCGAAACGCTGCAATTACAACCAATGTCCAAGCCTACTGCACGAAGTTTACTTATCTTCTCCTATCAAACCCGCGTCCTTTCCATGGTATAAGCAATGGCAACACATACACAACTACATGACCAAAACCGCCGAGGAAGAAATTGGTTACCGAAAGAATAAAATCAATGGTCGAAATTCTACTGACGAGTTTTGTTATGAATCTGAGTACTCGCCTACTGAATTACCTTTGTGTTGAGATGCAAATGGGATACATATGACAAATAAGTCAAGTTTGCTGAGGACTTGGAAGCAACGACTCTCCAGCTTCTTAATAGCCAAAGAATTGTCTGAAAAAAGGATGCAATCGTAGATGATGGAGTTGGATGTCCACCCGTTACACAGATGATGTCAAAACAGCAATTTCCCGAAGTAAGAACAACAAGACCGCAGGTGCTGATGGAATAGAGACATAGCTGTATAAAATGGATGATGGAGATGCTGAAGAATGAAAGCATGCCTGATGATTGAAATCCCAGCGTACTATGTCCGATTGAGAAGAAAGGAGACAACCCCGTTTGAGCCAACTACCACGGAATAAATTTTTTTATTTATCGCAAATCACGTATTGTGCCAAAGATTAAGGTCCAAACTCGATAAACTGATTCAGCCTATTCGGTGTGACTTCAGTCCGTATAAATCAACTATCGAACAAATCGTTGGCGGATTGAAACCTGGAAAAACCCCCGGAGAAGCAAAGCGATACATATCATACTTTTCAACGACAATAAAGCCGTGCCGGCTGATAAAATCCCAGCAAAATATGTATGCCTTTGTAAAATGACTCTGTTCCAATGTCCCATCCTCAATAAAAAATATAGGTCTCCGAAACATTAACCACTAGAAGACAGGGTGACATTATGTCACTGAGACGTAGAGGTAAAGGTAAATTGTGCTTACTCAAGAATCGAAAACGAGTCGGCATGGAAAGATCTAATGGTTGAAGAGGGTGAGAGAGAGCACATGTTTGCAATTTCCCGAGAAATACAGCGACAGCAGAAATAACACAGCAGTTCGTATGTGGAATCTTCATTTAAAGGGGGCTACTCCTGAGTGTTGGTCTTCAAAAGAAGAATTTGACAACATCGAAATTAAATAAAATACCTAACACACAATTCAACAACAGAACCCTGTATCGATGAACTAAAACAGCCCTTCGTGCAAACGGTTGATCCAACCGAGCTCCATTATTGCGCTGGAACATGGGCAAACACCAGCGGTATCAAAATATAGAAATTTCGTTGCCTTGGAAGATGGAATCAAAATGACGGCAGATGACAACTTCCGAAGACAAAGCTGACAGGGAAGACCGAGTCATAGGTGAAGCAACCGTATGACAGAAGACAGGCAAATCCTTGGTATTGCGATCTGGAGAAATTATGTAGAAAACTGATACGCTTAGAAGGAATTTATTTAGAAGTTCAAATTCAACAACAGATTGTAGACCCATGTTAAGTAAGTAAATAATTAAGAGTGGATGTTTTATCAGTGGAAATCCATTCAATGCCATCTGTGAAATAAACGCCAACAAAAACTGATCGCTACGTCAATGGTAAAATAAATACCTGATAAGACCATCATACCTTTTCTCGAAAACTCTGGCGACTTTACGAGTCAGATAGTAATCCCTGAACGATGTAAAACTTCTCTAGAAAAGTATTAGCCGCTCTGAGCCGGCTTTAAACAGTAGATCCCGGTCAGTGAGTATACAAATAGCATGACCAGCTCACTGGTTAGAGAGAAGTTCCCCGAAGACACATTAGAAGAGCGGACGAAGTATTAGGACACTAATAAGTACTTCAGTTAGGGGAATCCCTGTGGTGTGATTATTCAGGCTTAAAAAATCGCCAGTTTTAGTATTTACTTTGTATGCTGATATGAACCGCGAGAATTCTCGGTAGTTCATGCTTATCAGCAGCCGAAACTAAAATGTTTGTATGCCTTTTAATTTTTTCCTTAGGTTCATTCGTCATGACAATTTGACAATTTTATGAATAGATCAAATTCCTTCTAAATTTTAATTTATTCTTCTTACTTAGTCAAAGATTTTCCTTACGTAGGAAAAATACAAAAAAAGTCACAGTTTAACTTAAAACACAATTGGGCCTATTCATATTACGGGGAGTGTATGGGATGCACAGGACTTTGCAATCATATTTCAGGTGTGACTACTGATCAATAACATTTTATGGAGTCTATCACGACAAGACCCACAAGAAAAGGTAATTTTTGTTCAACCAACTTATCATTCGGACCCATCCATATAGGATCTGTCACTGTAAATAAGTATAAGTGAAAGCGTGTGTATATGTATGGTTATGACTGAGTGTGTGTGCGTGCGTGTGTGGCGAGTGTGCACTGGAGTGTTTGCAGTGTCACAGTTTTGTTTCTCTTTCACTCCTTTCGGTTGTGCTAAAACATAATGTTGTTGTAGATGTCAGCATCGTCGCCGTCGTCGTTGTTGTAGCTGTAATGACGTACAAGCTTTACTTTGTTGTTGCTTTTTTTTTATGATACCCTCTAGCGACAGTTATGTTGTTGTTGGTGTCGTTGATGCTGCTGCTGTTGCTTTTTAGTGAAGTGTTGACGTAAAAGTGCAGAATGGTGTTGTTGTTAAAACGTACATACACACACACACACCAACACTTGTACATGCATGCAACATATTTATTTTTTTCATTGTCTTTGTGCGGACCGATGGTGTGTTAATTTGATCGTAAAGGTTGCAACGTCTTGGCATAATCATATATGATGGAAGACCATAAGGGGGTTATATATTTAAACTGCATACTAGACGAGGTTTGAACCTGTTTAAAATAACTTATGTAGATTTCCATATACCGTCTCCTGAATGGGGTTTTCTTCACATGTTTTCTGGGAGATCTATGATCGCAAGACTTCATATAGTATCCTATATTAAAATGTTCGGGGTGTTTATGAAGCTGAACATTTGGCTATGGAAGATGTTGCTGCCACTAAATCTCTGGATTCTGTGTTCCTAAACTCAACATCAGCCTTGGGTAAGCATCTGTTAACCAGATGGCTCAGCAGTTACACAGGGACATACCAGGGAACAGTTAGCAAGACTCGGTACTACCTTATAAATTCCAGCCGAACTGGAATCCATAGGCATGCCTCTTGTCACTTTCAAGCTCATACTGCCTGAAACAGTGAGAAACGATTGGTGGCCGTCTATTACTTCAGACGAATTTTACCCAGATTTGATGTGAAGCGTTCGCACACAATGTTGTCCCCATCAATACTCCATGTCTCATTACATGTGTCCGTCAGGAAGGGGCACAATTTGATTGAAAGGCAGGCAATGCGATTCAAAGTTGCAACTCGTGGCTTTCTCAGAAGATGTGGGGATAGAAAGGAAGAAGAGTCCCTGCAATCTTCCCAGTCATCTTCTCTGCAATTGTCCTGTGCTGATGAACAGGAGAGGCTCAATACTGGGATCTTATTACATGAGGTACCTAGGCGACCTGGCTGTTATGAATACAGACCGACTTTGTAGCTCTGGTATGAATTAGGGATAGAATTTTCGTTAGCTTCCGTGGAATTACAATACTGCCCTCCTATGAGAGATATTCACGTCTCCATTTTGGTAGTTTCGAGATGTTTAGCTTTTACGTTTATTAAATTAAATATTTTTAAAAAAATTCAGAAATATATTACAGTTGAAAATGTAATACAAAACTCTGAATCTTATTCACGGTTCCGAATCTGGCCTTATCTCAATTTGGAAATTTTGGCGCCTGTGACTTTTGATCCTAGGACGGCAGTATAGACTTCAGAGTCTATGGGAGTGTGTTTTTCAGACAGTCATGTAAACCTAACCCCTTATTAATTAAGGAGGAGACACCTTCATGCATGAAAATATATAGATTAGATAGGTTAATCTCTTACAGAAAATGCTCACTTACATAAGTTTGGTCTAAAACCAGCAAACAAATTACCAAACCCATCGGTCTTGTGTGTGTTTTCTACAGCTCCTTATAAATCAAGGATTCTGCACTGGATTCTTCCATAGAGAAATCGTCTCTGTGATACAATCTTCTGAAAGGCACCGAGTAGATGTCCTGGATGATAAATATTTTGGCACTGCTACAAGTCCTTCAAACCCCACCTCACCCACATATATAAACGGAAACTAATGGAAACTAATTCAAAATTACAATATTACAGTTCCCCCGGTGGTGCGTTAAGTTCACCATGGCTAAGGGTATAACTGATTCGGTGCTATCCTATTCAACGTTATATGTGTACCTCTTATTGTGCTGGTGCAGCTCCGAGTTGATACTGGTCCTATTGCCATTTATTGTTGTATATATATATATATATATATATGTGTGTGTGTGTGTGTGTGTACATGTGTTTTTTGTATTTAGAGACTATATCTGTTTGAATTGTTAATTTTAAGGCGTTAAAATGTTAAGTAAACTGGGTCTTTATAACATTCATTCATAATTCATAAAAAAACCTAGATTTCGTTTGGTTTCGTTTTTTTGCCTTTCTACCATTTTCTTTTCTGCACCCTCTTAGCCTGAACTGTGTACCATGGCCAACGTGCTGGGGCTACAGCCTCTCAGCGTGCTCCCAGTACAAGCGTGCTCCTTTTCTCAACATATTTTCTTAATATGCTGCTGTGTGAGGCGGCGCGGTATGGTCTCTTCTACTTTGTACTTTGTCATGTTGTAATCATAACTATGGATATGGATGTGTGAGTGTGAGGGCGAGTGTGTGGCAGGACGAGTATGTGTGTGTGTGTGTGATTTTGACACAAAGTCATTAACCATTATGCTTTCAGTAATTGTACATGTGTGTGCGTGTTTGTGTGAGTAACAACTTTGTCGTGTTTTTTTTTGTGATGGTGCGTTGGTTGTATGTGTAAGGATATTACGAGTTCTGTTATGTGCCACTGTGCGTGTGTGGCCTGGCATCTAAGTACCCATACTATTCTCGCTTGGATTTACATTTGCGTTGGTGTCTGTTTTTATGGGAGCATGTTGGTGGTGGTGTGAGTACTTGTACAACGCAGTAGTGTGAGTAGTATGTTACTAATTACATTCATGTTAAGTTTTCATTTGTTATAAAAGAGTGATTAGCTTGGGTTTGCCGGGCGTTTTCCATATGTACATATGTACATGTGTCCATGTCCACGTCCTCGTCCTAGTGCTGATCCTCATCATCATCTGCTTTCGCATATAATGAAAGCAACTGTATGCGGTGTTTGTCAGTATGTACGTGTACTTTCATTATTATTATTTTCGTTTATTTTTGTCTGTCTTAATTTGTTTCCATTCTATATTCGTCCTAAGTATACAGATATCACAGTGTGTGTGTGTGTGTGAGTGTGTATTTGTTTCAACGCTCATTTGTAAATAAAACGAAAGTCCCAGTTGTGTCATAGTGTGTGCGTGCTTCTGTGTGGCTTGTTTTCAGATTTTATGATTATTTAAAAAAAAGGGTATGTCATATGTTAAGGGATTTCATATTAACATCATTTTTATGCCAGCAAATCTTTGTTCACATGTTCGTTTAACTAACATTCCGCTTGTTGCGTGTCCTTTCTATTCTAAGAGATAATTATTAAATTCTAGCCCAATATGTTGTGTAGGTGGGGATTTGGTGTGAGTAAACACTAATCCACTGACTTCATGACTTTGTCGAAAAAAAACCAAACTGCCAACCTCATTTCCTGCACTTAGGCCTTAAGAAAAAGGTTATCGGGCAATTTCAAAGAATTCTTTGTTGGAAAGTGTTGGGAAATTGTATTAAACAATGAAAACGGCCTGTCATCAAATCAAAGTTACAAAATGGTCTACAAACTGTTAATCATCATCATCATCATCGGGCTTTAATTAATGAAAAGTTGGCAGCTTTCAGACAAGCAAATAAAAATCCATTTAGGTTTATGGGCTCAGCTCTGAGAATACTGGTTTACCGCCGCTTTAGGCATTAGATGACAATGTGTTTCTACATGAGAGAACTCCTTCTTATAGCAGGAGTTTTAATGAACTACAAACCATGGCTATCAGGGACTCTTTAAGAAAAGTAATAGAAAAAGTTACAGGAAACGACTAGGTTAGGTTTGGTTAGGTTAATGTGGCAGGCTAAAAAATATAGCCACTTAATCTATAAAATCCATTGTGATAACACGGAAGTTAGCGAAAATCATGGTCTACAAAAAGCTCCAGGATCTACCAGATCACCTTGGTCCTTAAAGAAACAAGAGCCCAGTGTTGATCCGCGCCTTTTCGCCAGGGCCGGGCATATGCAGAGCAGATGTTTTGTTTAGACCTCGCTCACATTTTACGTTACCTAATCTCACAGAATTCATGTAATCAATGTTTTTTATTGCCACATAAAGTTAAATGAAAAGATGGACCACGTCACACCTGGCAATCCTTTTCAAATGCACAGACTCTGCAAAATGAAGGACAAATGGGAGAAATGCCAGTTTTTAGTTAGAAAACGAAAAACTTAGGCACCGCTAGGCAAGCGTAGGGTCAAAATTCATATCAGGGGAAAGCAAATCTTCACCTCGAATCGAAAAAGAGCAATCATTAAAAAACACAAAATCGTGGTTTTGATTGATTCATGTAAAATGGCCCAAAAAATATTTATATATTTATATAAAATTTTACGCTTATCTGAATTTGGTCTGTGGCCATGGATATAAAACCACGTGTTGCTGTGGGGTCTTAGCAATTAATGGGGGTTTAGTCTGATGGCTTATGCTCAATTATTGGTTGCTTCAACTAATATACAGGTTCAAATACCTATCTTAATATATATTTACCCTCGACACTGATTCACTGATACACTGATACACTGATTCACTGATTCACTGACTCTGTCACGCAGTACGTAGGAATTTAAATAGGAATTCTATAATTCTATAAATAATAATAATAAAAAAAATAATATTTTTTTTTTGTACAGAAATTGTGTTTTCCCCAAATGTTTACCAAATTTTCTTTTTTTTTTCCGAATTTTTTTTTTTACAAAATTTTTTTTTTTTTACAAAAATTTTTTTTTGCAAAATTTTTTTTTAACAAAAATTTTTTTTCCCACAAAAATTTTTTTTTCCACAAAATTTTTTTTTTTTCAACAAATTTTTTTTTCCATATTTCAACGGGCGCCATAGGCGCATTACAACTTACTAGTTCCTGAATATTTTTAAAGACAACGAACGAAAAGAATGGGTATTTTTTAAAAGCAAACAAATTAAAAAAAAATTCCCTAACTTAAACATTTTTAACAACTAACATAGCCATTTAAACTCTCTTTCCATTACTTCCGCACTGAAACAATTAATTTCATAATTAAAAATAATAATAATAATGAAGTGTGTTTCCTTAAATTCCCCAGCCGTTGCCTTTGCCTCTGCCATCCCAGAGCATCGAAATGCATCACTAGAATAACACTTAAACATCCCGGAGGGGTCGCATGCAAATGATTTTTATTTGCTCAACGGTGGTGGACAAAAAAACAACAACAATAAAACCTACCAACAACTCCAGCCGAAGCCGTACCCCCCATCATTGTATCAGCCAGCAGCGGCAATGCATTCATTCATTCAGTTCACTTAAGATGACGTGTATAATGTGAACCCCTTTGGTCGGTCGGTCGAACGGATTGCTGGGTTAACTTTCTCCAACATTAAATAGGTATGTCCTGGACCAGGAGTTGCTCTATCTCTCTCTCTGTGTCATTCGCTGTTGCGGTCTTCTACGAATGGCCAGGGCTATTGTTGATTTATGCACCGTTGTTGCTGCTGCTGCTGCTGTTGTTTATTTTATCATCGGCAACTTGCAACCTTTTCGTTAATGACATTTCCCCCCACCTTGCTGTCCTGACGTATGTATCAGTTTTTCTGCGTAGTTATGCCACGTTGGTTGTTGCATATCATTGTCCTTATTTAATGCCATGACACTTGCCACATTGTTGTTGGCGTTGCTGCGGCTGCCGGTCGCCACTGCTGCTGCTGTTTGTTAAAGTTGACTTCATTTTCATTATGGAGCGTAAATTTTGCTTTACGGCATTTTACAACATACGCAACGCACTTTTCACATGCTCTGCTTATGTGTGTGTGCGTGTGAGAATTATAGTCCTGCTGCATGATGGGTCGTCTAGGATGCGACGCAGATGATTGTTGCAGGGTGATGTCCTGGTGTTGTGCTTCTGATGTTGCTGCCACTGTTGCATCATATATGATGTTGAAATAATTTTCACTTTTTCCGTTTTACTCCTTTCGTTTCACTCGTTTGTGTGTGTGTGTGTATGTGTTTTTGTATTTTTTTTTTGTATTGCGACTGGTGTTGCTTGCTTGATTCTTTGTCGTCGCTTTCATCTTGCATGCAACGTTTAATATTTCATCAGATTTTTCTTGACCTCCTTTCTTGTGTCTTGTTGGTTTTTTTTCTTCTCAAGCATTCTTTTCTTTCTTGTTGTTCATTATTGTATGACCTACGAGGCTGGTGTGGGGCGCAATGGTGAATAATTTAAGAAAACTTTAAATTATCACTAGCTGATTTCGTATAAGAGACAGTTGAAGAATATCCTTTGATGCTGAGCACAGTTTTCAGGTCATTTGGAATGTGGTTCTAAAAGAAGCAAAAGGATATCAGCTGACAGATCGATGTAGCGTCAGAGGAGAAGCCGAATGGAGTGTTAAGATATTCGAAAAAATGTGCCGATGGGTTTTCATTCTGACAGAGACCTCTTGTACTGGTTTGTGACGGGTTTTAATCGGGATGTGGCGTCTGTCTACAAATTCATATATGTATTTATGGAAGTTCATATAACGTCCTTGGTGTTGTTGTTTACCTGGATTTACGCAGTAGGGAATATTTGATCAATTGATGAAATTCAGCGAGCATGAACCTTTAACCTTTCACACCGTATACTCGAAAGATCCTATGTGATGTGGCGACAAGAGATTAGATTTTAATGGGCGAAAGACCCAGTGCCGTATGTTAACTGACGCTGCAACGTCGTCAATCTCTATGGGTGGTGTGGATATCGACGTATCAGACACTCTTTATGTTCTGGTCATGCAGATACAGGATGATATTCGGTGGGCTAGCCATATATTGTCGGAGTGTCGAAAGAAGCATTCAAGTTTTTGGGCTTTTTAAAGCGGTGCAAGAAATACTTCACTCCATCTGATCTCGTAAATATTTACACCACCTACATGCTGCTGAAAATAAAATATAACTCCCTTTTTTTGGCAGGAGCTCTAAAGACATTTTTGCAGCTTCTGAAACGTGTACAGAGCATAGCGCTGATAATGAGAGGGTCGAAATACAATTTGATTGTATTCCTTTTAGCATCGCCGGAATGTGGGTTGCATATCGCCGTTCTATTTCAATGGTATCTACTCTTCAGATATCTGTCGTTTAGTTTCTGAGGTTAGAATTTTCAGCTGGTATACTTGGCTATCCTGGAACTCTTCTCCATTCATAGTTAAATGACCGGTTGTTCGGAGGATGTTCTTCAGACGAACTGTCCTTCCTACTAACTGAGACATTCTCAAATAAAAAAACAATTTGAACAGACACTACTCGCTCTTTCCTCCTTCCGATACCCTAATTTTCTAGCGCTAACACAGTTCGTTGCATTTATAGGGGGAGTCCCCTGGGCTGGTGGGACCAGGTTTCAAATTTCAAAACTTCGTGTATGCAGAAACTGCAAACCTTCGGTGTTATCAGACCAGCGTTATGACCCTAAAATATCCAACAGAAAATTAATTTTACTGCCGATGGGGAGAGGCTTAACAGGTCGTGCTGGTGACATGATAGTTCACAGTATTTTAATAGTCTTCAGGGACTTATTACACTACGCTTAATCTTCAATTAGAAATTTGCAGAACATTCATACACAACGAAATAGAATGCAATGGAATACTAGACAGTTTAGTAGAAAAATTCTAAAAATGTTTACCAAAAGTAGTTTTAGCATGTTCTTTTTGTATTTTTAAATAAATTGTTTTTTATAGACAGACTCACTTTAGCTCGAAATCGATTTATTTTGTTAAGACTTCTAAAATTCCACTTTCGCATGGACACAGACAATTACGATTATCTGGCAAATTGGTTCCGAATTAACAAGAAAAGCTAAAAATGAAAAAAAAAACCTACATAAGAGACTCATAGTGTGAAGGTCACCGTTAGTCATCATATACGAAAGGTCACCGGTAGCCATCATCAATCGTGTCATAAAATATCATAGCTGACAGATGAAAATCGTTGACATTTCCTTGAATCTTTCAAGATATGTTTGGGATACACAATTATAACAAAACCCCCTATCCATTTCCTGTCGTCCACACAACCCATTTATTTGTGGGTGTGTGTTTGCTTATTTTTTCTAACAATTTTCTATCATTTCATGTTTCCCCTTTTATGTACTCATATCCCGATAAAGAGCACAAGAAAATTGGAATTTAATTTTATTGGCTTAAGTGGGGGTTTATATTTGTAGAAAGAAGCTGAAAAAAAACACACACACGCCCACACATAAACTTGAGCCCAAAACCAAAGCACTTTTATTAAATTCTCGTTTTTATTTTCGAACGGGCGGGAGTATTGAAAACAGAAAAGGGATAATCGGATCAATTTCATATTTCTTCTCAGTACTCTTATGGTCTAATGGGACAGAGCCAGGGTGCATCATTAGTGGGTTTACTAGACGTACACATACACATCTCTATGAGTTGGTTAGAGAGAGAGAGAGGGAGAGAGAGGGAGAGATAGGAAGATCTGTGCCGAGTGGACAAATAAATGGATTTTGAAGTACATTAATAAGATGAAGCTGATGATGATTACCACGATGCGAATGCTGATGCCGATGCTGACAATGATGATGATGATGATTGGGAGCATAACGAAGAGAATGTTTGGATGATGGAAAATCATATTTAAGGTTGTAGATAATGCTTGCCCATCATATCTCATGTATGAGCCGGATGTGGACAGCAAATTAAATAGTATTCATAGAAATTGAACGATGCTGAGGTTAATTATTCTGTATTCAAGTAAAGCATTCATTGGAGAGTCATAACAAGTCCTTCAGAATACGCAACGAATGGAAATGTGATTAAGTAAAGTAGACGAGAAAAACTCTACTAGAATAAGTGGGCACGTAAGTAAAACTGTCCTTAAACAAGGCCAGACCGAATTGTGGATACTCCACCACTATGGTGGCAGCTACTAAGCGTCAGGGGTACTACAAAGGACAAGGATAAGAGCGGAGTATCTTAAAAAGTAATGACAACACTCATGTTAGTTAGTTTTAATAGTTTTCGGTGATTGTGAATGTTTTGGTCTAATTAGGATGAAGGGATTGGAATTTATTTAGATACACTTATAAAGGGTGTTTTTTATTGGGGTATAGAACTTTAAGTTGGCATCACTTTTTTAACTGGCGGCCATTTTGTCAGCTGTCAAATGATTAATATTTTGTTTGGTTTGCCATTTCATCATGAACAGGTTGACAAAAGAACAACGCTTGCAAATCGTGCAAATTTATTTCGAAAGTAATGGTTCAGTTCGCGAAGTTCACCGCAAGCTCCGTCCATTTTATGCCATTACATCCACAAAAACTGACTGTTTGGTGTGCTCTATCGGCTGGTGGAGTCATTGGGCCATACTTCTTCCGAAATAATGCTGGAGAGTCAGTTACCGTTAATGGAGACCGGTATAGAGCCATGATAACCGACTATTTTGTTCCCGAATTGGATGGCATGAATGTGGATGAGTTGTGGTTCCAACAAGTGGTTGAAAATTGGACCTGTAGAATTGGCTTTATTCGAGCCAGCCGCGGCGGCCACATGCCCGAAATCATATTTAAACATTAATGGCATAAAATTATCCTTCCAATAAAGCCAAATTGATGGACATTAAAACGATTTTCTTGTGTTTTATTTCAATTCGAAGTTCTATACCTCAATAAAAAACAAAATATTATATATTTATAAAATATATAACACTTTCTCAGATGAGCCTAAGGCAATTAGGCAAAATGGGTCTTATGCTTCCATATTGCCTCATACGGGCACCCCTTACGATCTCACGGAGTTTGTTCTACAAGTAAAAACCTGATATTGATCATGGACTGCTGGAGCGATTCAAGCAAAAATATTGTTAATTGTGGGCTTCTCCTCCTATTTATTCTCACAGTTACTGCAGTAGTCATTGGCAGCAGTCTTAAGTCTCAAAGGCCTTCAGGCTGGACATATCTGTCCAGAGTGAGCGCAATCTCAGAATGAGGTGCAAGCCATCATTTGGTTTAAGTTCATAAGGAACAGGTATCTCAGAATGAGTGAGACTCATTCGGTGAGTGGGTTATCAATAGACAGACATAATTTCGAGTTTTAGGAATAAGAGGGCAAAAGTTAACCACTAAAAGTTGGAAAAACTCTCCAAACGGGATGCTTTTAAAGGAAAGTATGTGCAAAATCATTTAGTACAACCAAACTAAAGAGTTTTCCAACAAGAGGTGTTATTTCGAATCACCCGTTATTTCGTAGCTGTCACTTTTGAAGCTTTCATTCTTGGAACGATAAACGCTTCAACAACGCATTGAAATTATTCAAATTCACTACCAAAATGGTGAAAATTTTGCAGTCACAGGTCGCAAACTAAAGCATTTTTGGGTCGTCGTGAAGCACTTTGTCGGACCGCAATACAGAAATTGGTGGACAAATTCGAGCTGTAGAAGAAAACCCATGTTTGTCCATTCCTCGTCACTCTTTGGAATTGGGAATTCCACAAATGTCATTACACCGTAGTATGAATAAAAACTTGGGTCTTAATGCTTATAAAGTTTAGTTAACAAGAACTCAAGCCGGAAGATGATCAACAAAGTCGTGTCTTTTCTGATTAGGACCTTGAAATGCATAAAAATTATTTGGAATTCCATCGAAAAATCATCTTGACTGATGAGGCCAATTTTCAGCTCGGTGGCTACGTCAACAAGTAAAACTGTCGCATCTGGGGCTCGGAAAACCTCTCTATCCTCAACGTAAGACCGTTTGGTGTGGTTTATGGTCCGACGGTGTAATTGGGCCTTACTTTTTCGAAAATGAGCTTGGATCAACAGTTACGGTGAATGGATTGCGCTATCGAGAGATGATTAATGATTTTTTATGGTCGGAGTTGGATGATATTGATCTGGACAACGTTTACTTTTAACAAGATGCCGCTACGTGCCACGCAAGCAACGAAACCACTGCTCTTTTGAGGGAAAAGATTCCGGACCTTGTTATCTCCGAAGAGGTAATCACAATTGGCCACCGAGATCTTTTAATTTAACATCTTACGACTTCTTCCTTTGGGGCCACGTGAAAGATAAAGTCTACGCTAACAGCCCAGCGTCTATTCAAGACCTCAAAGATAGAATTCGTCAGGCTATCGAGGACAAAGGGCAGCCACTTTGCGATTTGGTTATGGACAATTTCATGAAAAGGATAAGCGTGGTCGTGGTGGCCAATTGCCTAATGTATTTTTCATACCGGCAAACCTTCCTCTTTATTATGAAATAAACATCCGATCATTTATCTCAAAAAATTCAATTTTCTTTGAATACCAAAATAACAACTCTTGTTGGAAAACCCTGTAGAAACTTATTGCTGAAATACCAAACAGCAAGGCCCCATTCCGTTTGATCTACTGTCATTAGTTTTCAGATTACCACCTTTGCCGGTTCAATGATGACATCAATACCGGCCTGACTTAATAATAACACCCATACAACAGTTCTTTTTGAACGGTTTGAACTGTTTCTCTCTATATTTCAAGATGGATTGAACTGTTTCTCTTTATTTCAAGATGTTCTAAGTTGGACTCTAAGCTCAGACTGATTTGTAGTAATAACTTTATTGATCTTATTATGAACTTTAATTATGTATTTAACAAAAAGAAATAGTGATGAAATGGAAAATTGAAATTGACATTTCCAAGGTGGATCGTTAAAAATGTATATGAAATTATGTATTTTAGAAAAATAAATAGCGATGAACTGGAAAATTTAAATTTATATTTCCAAGGTGGATAGTTTACCAGCTCAATACCTTTCTTCCCACAGGATATGCTGCAACAATATAAAAACTTTACAGTCCTTTTCACAATACCCGGTTAGGACCTCTTAAATTAATTAACTATTACATTGTTCAATTAAAATATTTTTTTCTTATCCCCATTTACATTAACATGGCTCAGCAAACAATTGTATTTACTTTTCCCTTGGCAATACCAGGAATTGTGTAAATATTCGTATATATTTGACTTAATTAAATCTTCAAACATGAAATTTCAACACATAAATTTGTAGCTCACCATAAGCTGCCAGCTACTCTGTCTCCCTCTGTTCATATTTAAAATTTAATCGAATTGTAAAACAGTTGCCACATTAACAGCTCTATATTGCAACAAAGTGAAATGCCCCAAGATGAACATTATTATGGATGTATGGATATCAATTCAATATGCGAGTGTGGTGAACTCACACACACACAGAGAAGAAAAAAATAATACAAATACACAAGACTAACTCGGGCAATATACGGACAAAATGTGTGAAATGTAAGCGAAAAGTGCAAGCATTCATAAATGGCCAATTGTTTGGCTAAGTCGAATATTTGAAACATTACTGGTTAAATTTCCAAAATAATATGTCCTTACATAAATTAACTGCGCCTTTTACCCAGCTCAGCAGCAGCCTACCATCTGGGTCTACAGCGAGGTTAATACAAGAAACTAGATCAATGTATTTCAAAAAGCTTTGCTTTATTCTAATGGGGTCACCTCTTATAATTGAATTAAATATAAAGGAGTGTATATTGGATTGCATCTATAGTTTCAGATGTTCCCAAAGCTACGACTCGCTTAACATATCCCCACCTTCGATGTAAATCCTTTGATGAAGGGTAGAACATACACACAAAATAAAGGACCACCTCGCAGAAGAAATACTATACAGACATGCATAAAATGCCATTATAAGTCATTCACAGGGAAAAACATGAACAACAACTACAGTACCACGTAATCGTGGCAGCAACTTTATGCAACAAACGGCAGCAACAGTAACATCGTCCCCAGTAATTCTATCTCACATCGCCACTCTCTCTCTCTCTGTCTCCTTGTATCTGTATCAGCCTTTGTTGCACAGACAACGCAGTAAAGTTGCCGGAAAATCTATGAAGTTTATAAATGAATGGCTATGGAATGGTATGACTTTGTGTCGGTGAATGTATGTTATGCAAGTGGAATGACTTTGTCGGTACGTACGTTAAATGTTGCTCCTGGTATGCATACACATGCACTAACACTTACGGTCTACACAGTCTGCCACAGTTACACAGGCATAGAGAATGGAGCACAGTGGAATTACGCCGACAATGTGGTGGTCATTTTGTAGACAGGGACGAAATGATCCGAGAATCGATTTGAGTAATAATCAGGACTTTAACTTAGCTATGGTGTAAGTAATAGGGTGGAGTGAAAACATGCTTTTTTTAATTTGAAAAAGTTAACCTCGGAAAGAGATGTAGTCTGGGGTCCTAATGAGGGGAAAAATAAAGAAAAAAATTTTAAAAAATTTTTAGGCGTCGCGCCACTCCCTCGAAATTTGGAAATTATCGCTATTTTGGCGTTGATTTTAGAAAAATCCTAAAAATTAACGACTTAACTTATTCGAAATTTAAAAGTGCCCAAACAAAAGTATTTGAGGCAAATATGAGGATAATCGACTAATATTTGTAGCTTTGGTGGCGATTTCATTGTTCAGTCAATTTTCTGAAGAAGGGACGATTTGACTTATTTTACTTTTTGAAACTTTTGAACAATGAGAAAATTTTTTTTAAATTTTTTCATGCCCTTATTGCATTGTTTACGCTATTGCAAACATTTATTGACATAAAACTTTTTAGGATTTTTCTAAAATCAACGCCAAAATAGCGATAATTTCCAAATTTCGAGGGAGTGGCGCGACCCCTAAACATTTTTTAAAATTTTTTTCTTTATTTTCCCCCTCATTAGGGGACTACATCTCTTTCCGAGGTTAACTTTTTTTTTTTGAATTTCACTCCACCCTAGTAAGTAACTCACTTGGAATGAATTTTTATTATTATTAGAACCCTGATTTCTGGATATCTAGTCGGAATAAAAAAGCGGTCCTATTCTACTGACGGATGCCTTGGAGGAATAAAATGTTCATATCACTGTCATCCTGTACAAAGCAAGGCCATGTGAGGATGTTTATTGGAGAAATAGTTTAGTAAGATTTAGTTACTGTAGCCTTCAGCCTGAACTGAGGTTCCATAGCTGCTACCTACTTTAGTGATTCCCTAACTCATGGGTACTGCCGATGCTAAGAAAACGACTGCGGGTTGGTCCTGTTATGGCTTGTAACAGTTGTACATATCTATAATTTGACTACAATATACCTCCTATTCCTTCTGTTTTCAAACCACTGTGCAATGGTGAAAAAGTACTACAATTCGCCACAAAAAGAACATTACGCATTGTCTAGTTTTATAGTTTTGTATGCATTACGAATGTATAATTCATTTTTAAGTAAAAACTTCTTACACACAATCACACACATAGCCAGGCACACATACATGTATATGTGTGTGTGTGATAGGATAGTTTGTAAGTGTATGGCGAATATAAGCGACAGAATGTGAGCAGTAACAATGAAAAACAGCATTCACATGGGTTAACCACTGCATCTATATCTAAAACACAAACTCACACACACACACACACACACACACTCTCGCTCGTACATTAACATCTCGTACACGAATACATGTATATATCCCTACTCATACATTTACATCGTGTTTTTTTTTTGTGGTTTTCAAGAGAGATCGAGAGATATACTTACACGACCCAGAGTATTGTTATCGTGTATGGCTTGCTGCAGTATTTGTAGATTGTAACTGGTGAATGATAACCAAATTAGGTCGCCAGGATAACCATGAAAATGGTATGTGCACGTTGTGTTCGGCGGAAGTGTATGACGCGGACTTACAACGCGTCCCATCCTTCCGCGACGTGAAAATAAAACATCATCTGTAACGAGACGCAATAGAGAAAAGAAGAAAATTAATTTGTATTTATATTTCAAACAATTGTAAAGAAGATTTATATGAGACACTGATTGGTTTGGCATTGCCATACATATAAATGTTTGGAAATAATAGGATTTTTGGGGGCTTTTAAATGATATTGTCGAACATTTTTGTTTGAGCTGTAATTAATTGAGATGAGATTGTTTTGAGAAATTGGTTGGGTTTTGATAGTTGGATCGTAATGTATTACTGTGACAACGGGTGGCACACTTTGAAGACTGAAATACATGCAAGTCCTGGATGGATTCGCCGGTTGTGGTAGTTACTCAGACTTAGTATTCTATATTTTCTAGACGCTTTGATTTGTAAGATCAAGTGAAGCCATCTGTTATGTAATGAGAGAAATTTCCCGTCTGTTCTTTCGTGGTATGTTAAGTGAAATACGTATATGAGGAGGAGGAGGACATCATCAGTAATTGCTCATCTTACAGTACCATATACTTTTCATGAAATTTCCCAGAACCAAATCGCAAAGTGGCTGCCCTTTGTCCTCGATAGCCTTACGAATCCTATCTTTGAGGTCATGAAACGATGCAGGGCTATTGGCATATACCTTATCATTCATGTGGCCTCAAAGGAAGAAGTCGCAAGTTGTAAAATCACAAGATCTCAGTGGCCAAGTGTGATCACCTCTTCGAGAGGCAACACGGTCCGGAAACTTTTCCCGTGAAAGAGCAATGGATTCGTTGCTTGTGAGGCGCGTAGCACTGTCTTGTTTAAAGTAAACGTTGTCCAGATCAATAGCATCCAACTCCGATCATAAAAAAATCATTAATCATCTCTCGATAGCGCAATCGCAACTGTTGATCCACACAGTCACATGTCGAGGATGGAGAGACTTCTCAACAATAACTTTTGGGGTTTTCCGAGCCCCAGGTGCGACAATTTAGCTTGTTGACGTAGCCACCGAGGTGGAAACGAGCCTCATCAGTCAAGATGATTTGTCGATGGAATTCCGAATCATGCAAGATTTTCACATTTTTAGTAATGGCGTAGTTTCTACTTGGCAAATGACAGCTTCCGTAATACCGGGTGATTAAAAAAAAACACATCTTGTTGGAAAACCCTTTATTTGGACGATCTTGTTTCCCATCTAAACTAAGTCTTCTTGATGTAGATCTTTTTCCTCTCACGCTTTGCAAACGGCCAAAAGTGAACAAGCATGCAAAACAGGCGACATTACAATTAATTAATAACCTACTACGTAGTGCCTGTTACACATTACCCACATATATCATATTAAATATTAGTTATTACCTTTTACCTCTTACCCATTACTTAAAACCTATTTTAAACCATACCATATACTAAGCTGTAATATAATAGCGTATTTCATGTGACACCCATGCAACGTTTGCCTGGGACAAATACCGCTCGAATCCATAGCTAATTTCAACTTTCATTCTATGAATGGCTTACATGTTTTCAACCTTGGGAAACGTATATAAATTGCACATGTTACGCCACACACTATCGAACATTGAAATTCAACCAATAAATCCTTCTCGGCTTTTTTCGTTTTGTTTGATATTCGTCGTCCTTAGCAAAAACTATGTCCTTAAACCCTTTTGTGATGTGTAATAAATCTTCTTAAATCAAACTATCAACGTTGTCTTACTATCCCCCTCTCCATTGTGTTCTGGTGTGCTCTTTTTGGGTCTTTCGTCTTTCCGTCCTTCCTTCCGATTGTTCCTTTTTCGGTGATAATCATACAATTTACTGAGTAATGACTATAAATCAATGGCGGGGTAATGCATTGAAGTGTATACAATTTCCGTTTGTTAATTAATTTCAAACATTATCAGACACATCACCAAAAAGCATATCTCACTTGTTGTTGTCGTCGTCGTCGTTGACTCACAATCACATCGCCCTCCAGCAACAAGGGGGGGAAATGATAAAATGGTGTTGTCGCTGGTAGCTCCATATGGGGCTTTTGGTGTTCCTGCAGCATCAGCCGTGACACGAGTGAGTTAGGCAACACTTGAAAGTGACAATTATATGTAAGAGAAGGGTAAACCATGCTGGGGTGACAAAATTTCGCAAGGATATATCTCATGATGGCAAAATCAGATGAGAGTGGAAAAAGATTCGCTTTATAGGATATACGAACGGTCTTTAGCTTTAGCTTTAGCTATAGCTTTAGCTTTAGCTTTAGCTTTAGCTTTAGCTTTAGCTTTAGCTTTAGCTTTAGCTTTAGCTTTAGCTTTAGCTTTAGCTTTAGCTTTAGCTTTAGCTTTAGCTTTAGCTTTAGCTTTAGCTTTAGCTTTAGCTTTAGCTTTAGCTTTAGCTTTAGCTTTAGCTTTAGCTTTAGCTTTAGCTTTAGCTTTAGCTTTAGCTTTAGCTTTAGCTTTAGCTTTAGCTTTAGCTTTAGCTTTAGCTTTAGCTTTAGCTTTAGCTTTAGCTTTAGCTTTAGCTTTAGCTTTAGCTTTAGCTTTAGCTTTAGCTTTAGCTTTAGCTTTAGCTTTAGCTTTAGCTTTAGCTTTAGCTTTAGCTTTAGCTTTAGCTTTAGCTTTAGCTTTAGCTTTAGCTTTAGCTTTAGCTTTAGCTTTAGCTTTAGCTTTAGCTTTAGCTTTAGCTTTAGCTTTAGCTTTAGCTTTAGCTTTAGCTTTAGCTTTAGCTTTAGCTTTAGCTTTAGCTTTAGCTTTAGCTTTAGCTTTAGCTTTAGCTTTAGCTTTAGCTTTAGCTTTAGCTTTAGCTTTAGCTTTAGCTTTAGCTTTAGCTTTAGCTTTAGCTTTAGCTTTAGCTTTAGCTTTAGCTTTAGCTTTAGCTTTAGCTTTAGCTTTAGCTTTAGCTTTAGCTTTAGCTTTAGCTTTAGCTTTAGCTTTAGCTTTAGCTTTAGCTTTAGCTTTAGCTTTAGCTTTAGCTTTAGCTTTAGCTTTAGCTTTAGCTTTAGCTTTAGCTTTAGCTTTAGCTTTAGCTTTAGCTTTAGCTTTAGCTTTAGCTTTGGCTTTAGCTTTAATTGTCTGATGTTATGTTAATTTTGATCACCTTTAAAAATTTCTGTCATTTTGAAAAATGTCCACTTTCTCTGTGTTTTTTCAAAGTAATTCTCCAATGTTACAACGCATTTTCTAATAGCCTGTTTTTCCCTCTCACCTCTCCCTCTCTGTCATTTCATTCTGGCCCAATTTAATCCTTGACCTAGTTGTTAACATCATCTAAAAAATATAGGAAATATTGTTGTGTTCCCATTTCATTTCATTTCATTTCACTTCAATTTTTTTCTTTTTTTTTTGTTTTGGTCCCAGTCATATGTGTCGCCATTGATGTCGTAGTCATTGTCGCCTCCAACAGTTCGTTTTTCACCTTTCTCGATGTTATAGGAGCTGGAGGAGCAACAGCAGCACACTTAATTGTAATGAAAAATTCTCAAGCGGCTCTTGTCGATATGACAAATTAAAAAATGACAGAACTAAACGAACGAATGAATGGAGGTGGTGCCTTAAATTCAAACAGATGAAAAATATACGAGCATTGGCAAGAAGAGTTGATAATGGCAGGCGGCAGTTGCCAGTTTTAAAACTAGAAATCGCCGGAAAAAACAGAATCATTGCAGGTGAAATACTCGCACAAGTGGCAGGCAACATTTAGAAAATGTATCCTATATATGTTGATGGGGGGACGGTGGGGAAAATGCGAGTTCTTGGCATGCTTTTCATGCCAGTGTGAGTATGAGCAATGTCTGGCTTGAGGCAACTTTTTCTACATCCGACCGTGTGCTGCTGTTGTTATCCGCGCGAGGCCATACATATGTACTCATTCTGTTTACCTGTACATGTGTTAGGGTAAGTAGTTCTAGCTGGAGGCACATTCCATGAATGTACTCTACAAACCAGCTGTTAGTTTCGGATGATGTTAATATTGTGTTAATACATTCCTCTAGAGTAGTCAGATAGTCGGTATAGTGAAGATGTCCTTGTCCACTTCATAATCCGGGATACATAAAAATAGCCCAATTTTGTGGGCTATCTTTCGTTTTTTGGAACCTCCGACCTACGCCTTTGTTAAATACCCTAAATCTTTCCTAAAACACTTACACTATGTCTTTGCTAAAACACTCGTACCATAAGGTGTCCTGTACATTCGATCACGTTTTCATTTGTTTGCCATATCCTAACTATTCGACAAAGAAATGTTGCTGCGACGAAACGCTACAACTCAACCTATTTCCCTTGAGCTTAAGAATTAGTTTCACAATGATTAAAATCTTGCAAAAATCTGCAAGACTGCAGTGGAGGAGTTCACGGAGGCGGCAAACACAAACATATCCACTCACAGGACGAAATTATAAAAGGATGTCACAAAATGTTACATCTCAAAATGTGAAAAAAATGAGCGAAGACGGGAAGTCAAACGAAATGGTAGTTAATATTGGAAATTTAGTTTGTTTTTCCTTCTTTACGGGGAAACGAATGAGAAATCGTATTTGCTGTCGCTGAAAGCAAGCAAATGGTGGGGGAGAAAAATATTTGAAAGTGCAGAGTCGAAGATGGGAAGTAAACTCTTCAGCAAATATTGAATCCGAAAACTACGATTAAAGGGAATGGTAACAAAATGAGGAACTTTAGCAATTACAGACGGGGAAATTCTGTCGAAACAGTGAGAAGCGAACGACTAAATTTGGAACTACTGTTTAAAAATTTAAATGTAGGCAAGGAGTGAGGGATTATTTAAAGAGTTTAAACCAAATATTGGATATGTATTTTAGAAATATTTTGTTGTCATCAACAAATCTGGTCCGCATCAAGACCAAATTATTTGTTAATTTTCTGTATTTGTATATTTTAAACACCGTGAACTGTTTTCGATTTGAAAACCGTCCCTTCGCCATCCTTCCCATTGAATGATTTCTGCTCTTTCCAATGGATTCAAAGAAATGAACGTAAACTTAAATATGTTGCCATACTTCATCTAGTTTCTCTACATCCGCCCTCGGCACGGCTGAAATTGTGAAAGGCTGTCATTTCTCTTCCCAAGCAATTGCTTCAGTTTTAAAATACAATTTTGTATTCATTCGCGCTGAACTTCGTCGTCTGCATAAGTTATTTGTCAATAACAACCCAAAATGAATAAATTGTCATAAAATTACGTTGAAATCTTAATTAGAATATTTGAAGGATTTTCAAAGGATTCACAAGGAGTAGACGTGAACAGTAGAGAAATGATAACGATAATGGTAAATAAATACGCATTGCTGGTAATGAGGCACATTAGGTAAATCTTAAGTGGAAAATTGCAAAAGCAGGAAGGGAGAGGGATAGAGAGAGAGAGAGAGATACGTGTCTGTTTTGTAATTAAATGAGTCAATTTCCCGAAGAGAACAAATTTACATCTACTTATAATTCCATGAGCTTTTAGAAGATTTTTTTAATTGGAAATAAAACTTTAAGTAACTGTTCCGATTCATATGCAATTGTCTATAGGCGTAGTTTAAGGGACTTTGAGCTTAAGCCTCTTAGAAGTAGACCAGAATGGGTCCTCTTGGAGCTCGAAAAGTTATATTGATCTTATATTGAACATCTGGTCTACAATCGAACATATGCGTCATCCGATAAACGTAATAAACTTCGTATTCTTTCAGGGTTATTTTTGAATTGAGAATGCAACTAAGACCCTACATATCTAAACGCAGCACAAAGTCAGTATTCAATTTAGTTATGGTAATTGATTCGAAGAAATAGAATTCATCTCCCACTGATGATATCTATGCACAGTGGACACATAGCATCCACGGCAATAACCACAGACTCAATAGTCCACCGAAACCATGTTAGAATATCGATTGTATTTAAGTTATAGTTAGGAGCGATCTAGGACTCTTCCGGCGAGACTAAAGTTAATTGCCATCGCACAAATGCCAGAGTACAAAGTATGCCAGAAATCTATAATGGTATGAACTCTTAGAGAGATGTGGCGACACTTCTACCAACGTATTGGCGTCAGGACACCCTCTTAGGAGTTATCATAAACTATGGATCGTTACGATCCAATTTTCCCTCAGTTGATACTAATATATTGTGGCAAATTTTTTTACGTACACAAATAGTATGCGTCTAATATCGAAACATGGACTTATAATTCCAGAGCCGGTTACTGTTCCTTCTTAAAATATATTGTGGCATATAAAATATCAAGACCGGATGATGAGCCACGAGCACTCCACTGACCCAATTCTCGAATTTGGAACGATACCACACAGGTCATGCCACATGGCAAATTTACCTAGCGAAGTCTCTGCGGACATTTGCAGGGATGAGGGTCGATGATATCTTCCACACACACATTATTTTATTGGAATCTAAAGCTAGGAAGCGCTTTATGAAATACTATTAAATTAAATGATTTGCAGAAATGACAATTGGCAAAGGTAAATGAACTCTAAGCTTTATGAAAAAATTAATTGAACCATCACAATTGCTCTAGCTGCGAAATGTTTTGTTTTTGGATAAATATGCGCATCTGCTATGAATGATCAAAGAGATTACACCATAAAGGGACAACCCAGACTCTGGCGTAAGAAGACTGGAAAAGCTTTTATTTGCCTTTGGTTTATTTGGTGTAATACCATAATATTGATGGATATTTTCCAGTTTACCACCGGTGGTTTATGTTCATAGCGCCCGGATCTCCACTTCAAACGCTGCTAAACACTAATTAACTTTCTAAATCGCCTTACATGTGTAAATATGAGAGCACAATGTGTCATCAGCTTTTGTAATGACCACACAGAAATACAATTCGCTAATGAGCAACTGCCAAATTGTGACATACATAAATATGTAATTTCGGTTTTGTTCTCCCCTTCACTGATTACAATATCCAATAAATAATATTTGTCTTTTATCATTAGTAAATTACAGCATATAATTCCCCCGAAAGCACAAAAGAACCTCACATTGTCCGAAGACGGCCTGTGAGTTTCACTTAATGGAATTAAACGAAATAGTCGCGAAGAAAAGCTTCTATTTTTGTTTGGTTTATTTGGTGTAATGCCATGATATTGATGGCTGTTTTCCGGAAGAATTCAATTAAATTTTTGTCTTATTATCATATATGTATAGAGACACACACACACACACACACTTACATACGCCCTTACAGAGAGATATGCAATTGTAATAAATCTCTCATAAAAAAAGTGAAATAAATAATACAAATACATGTGTATTTATGTATTTCGGCTATTTTTATTAATAGCCATATTAAAACAAGTAATAAAAATGTATGACTGTATGTGTGTGATGATGATGATAACATCATCGTCATTATCATCATTCATATTAACGATGACATTGCCTCTGGTCGCGGGGCATCGGCCACTAGATCTCACATAAAATAACCCAAAATATACACACACCCATACTCATACATATGTATGTACGCATATATGTGTGTATACATTCATATCTCTTGAAGCTTATAAGTATTTGTGTATTTGTGCGTGTTTGTATGCCGGTGTGTACTTATGTATGTGTTTCCGCTTATAATAACTGTGATAAGAGTATTAAATTGTCATTTCCGTTTCCAGGTTTATGCCGGCATTTACTTATTCACAAACAACGCACACACACACGCGCTCTCGCTCATCTCCTATCTGATCCATGTTCACTCACACACACATCGTTCACTCGCTCGGTACTGGTCACTGCGAATGTTTTTATGGCTATTGGGCATTGTTGGTGGAACTGCATATGGTCTCCTCTTATTTATTTCCGTTGACATCAGCTATATTATATCTGTTTTTTTTTCTGTGTGTGTGTGTGTGTGTGTATGTATTTTAATGTGAATGATTATCATAAAGTGAAATTTGGCGTGTAACAATTTATGGATTTTCATAGGATTTCAATATTTCAATATCAATAAAACCATAATCCTTTGTGGGATTTTCTTTCGGGCGTGTGTTTGGGTATTTCATTCATGCTCTGAGACTCAAAAGGACATTCGCCTGTAATTGAATTGTAATGTAAGCTTAAGATGGATTGCCGAAGTTCTACGTGTGGCAAATGAAATATGGTAACTTCTGCTCGATACGAGTCAAGGTCTTTGAAGGTAAGAGCAAAAATTCCGATTTTAAAAGGCTGTGATTTATATTGCCCACAAACTTCCAAGTGGAAAATATCATTTAAATCGATTGATAAATTAATGGAAATTCTCTATATCAATTCACCTCTATATTCAGAAATATTTAATAGAGTAACAGTTTAAGAAATATAAACCAATCTAAAACCTCTGCTTCTCTGTGGGTAGTAGTTCGGTTGATATCCCAAATCTAGGGTGATTATAAATCTGTCTGCGATTTAGGTGTTAAGACTTGGATAATTGTCATAATGACTCCTGCAAATTTTGTGATGAGAAGGGGGAAAAGATAAATTCCAAAAAATGTATGAGTTTGATATCAATCATACTTCGGTAACGTTGGGGAATATCAGAGAATTTTTAATTGATTTTTTGAATTTTTTTGATTAATTACTCTATTCAGTTTTACAATATAAAGGCTTTGCATTTAATGTCACCTAAATCGTTGCCAGATCGCAGTTAAGTGAGACATGCTTCGTTCGCCTTCCTTTCCCGACCTCAAGAGGACATCCGCAAAAGATTAGATTGTGTTCAAAATCTAATCCAATAGGTCATCAAATAAAACAAGAAATAGAGAAGTAGTGAGAACAGAACTTTGTGGCACTCCTGCGGTCAACTTAGGCTCACTGAGTGAGACCCCATCTGTAACAACTCGTTACGACTGATCTGCGAAAAAACTCGATATGAATCGAGAGAAGGTATAAATGACAACAAATGCATAAGAGCACATGCATTTTTATTTTATTTCATTTTTTTACAGTTTTGTTTCTGTAAGTCGAGTTCGAGCTTGTTGATTATTTGTTTTCTTTTCAAAAATATAATATTTTTTTTTTTCACCTCAAAAATGTCTAAGCCGCTGTTTTCCACACCGTAAATGCTGGCGGCTTTACGAGTAAGAGAGTAATCTCGAAGTGACGTGAAACTTCTCCAGAAAAGCATTTGTCGGTCCCGGTCGCTAAGCAACACAAATTATGTTGCGCACAGCTCACTGATTCGAGAGAAGTTCTCCGTCTGTTCCCTCATGGAATGTTGAGGGAAATAAGTAAGGGAAGAACTTTTTAATCAGTGGTTATAACTCTCGGTCGCATGTTGAGTGAGAATATTCGTTTTTCCATAAATTTCATAGAATGTTCTCACTGTTCTTTTTTAAGGCAATAAGTCACAATTCACTTCCTTTTCGTTTGCCTGTTGAGTGAGTAAATTCCATTCTCTTTCAATTTCGAAGATTTCATGAGAAAAAGTCAGGAATGATAGAAACAAAGATTACGCCATCCCGAGCAGCAAAAAAAATGTTTTGCGCATGTTGTATCAGTGACTTCACGCGAAGTTTGTTCGTATTGGTTTCAATTACAGGGTTGCCAACAATAGTTCTTACGCTGCATTCCAATCTGAAACATTTTACTCGTTTTACATACACATAGAATTGGCAATCCATACAAGGGAACAAATACGTTATCAAACGGGAGATCATGCTCATGGCGTAATCTGTATTTCTATCATTCTTGAGAAAAAGTAATGCACATCTACAAAGAGATCAAATTTGTTCTCTTTTGCTGTGTACTTTCTAAAAAGACAATCCGTAACGTGTTTTCTCCATAGTTTGGTGAGGGCAAAGCTTTTGAATCTCACGAGACAGAATTAATTTCCAACCAGTGGTTATAATTATCGTTTGTGTATTGAGTGAGTAAATAAGTTTGTCGTCAAATTATAAAGACCCATAAGAATTATCGTGACAAAAAGTAAGAACTATGTTGAAACCACAAACATTTTTGCTCTGTTGATATTTACTCTCTGAGACAACAATCGTTAACGATTTCTTTTCGTTCCTCGGTTCGGAGTGAACTATTTGGAAAACTCTTTTACTATTGCGATATACTTTCCCTTTGAGAAGACAATCGATACTGGGACCTCTTCCTACTCCGGTGCGAGGTGAGAAAATCCTATTTACTACAGGTGTTATTTTGAATCGCCCGGCTTTTCAGTAACAGTCACTTTTAAAGCTTTTATTCTCTGAAATTTGACAAGTAGAAAACTACGCCATTACTAAAAATGGCTTCAACAACGCATTAAAATTATTAAAATTCACAATTGGCCACCGAGATCTTGTGATTTAGCACCTTGCGACATCTTCCTTTGGGGCCACGTGAAAGATCTGGTCTACGCGAAAAGCCCAGCGTGGGTTCAAGACCTAGAATTCGTGAGGCTATCGAGTAGGGATGTAACGAATGTGTGTTTAGCGAAAGCGAATGCGAAAGCGAATGCGAAAGCGAATATTAAAATTTTTTTTTAGCGAATGCGGATGCGGATGCGAAAGGTAAAATTTTTTTTTAGCGAAAGCGAATGCGAAAGCCAATAGTAAAAATTACTTTTAGCTAATGTAAATATTACAAGGAATCGTTTAACGAATGCGAAAATCTTTGGGAATGTCAGAGTCAATTATGCAGTACTTATTTCCAGTAATATTTATTTCAAAGTAACAAAAATTTATTTTAAAGTAACAAAAATTTATTTCAAAGTAACAAAAATTTAACAAAAAATGTTTGCCAGATTGGAAAACTAATAGTTTAAATGACTTGGCCTAAATGTTTCCGCGAATGCGAATGTGGAAATAGTTTTTTGCGAATGCGAATGAGAGAGCGAATAATAAAATAATGTTTTTTGCGAGTGCGAATGCGGTTGCGAATGTCCAAAATGAAGAGAATAATTCGCATTCGCATTTGCGAATTTCGTTACAACCCTACTATCGAGGACGTAGGGCAGCCACTTTGCGAATTGGTTACGGGAAATTTCATGAAACGGATATGGTCCTGTATGCGTGGTCGTGGTGGCCATTTGGCTGATGTTGTTTTTCATTATTAACGGCATACCTTCCTTTTTATTATGAAATAAACATTCGATTATTTATCTCAAAAAATTTAATTTTTCTTTGAATACCAAAATAAAACCTCCTGTTGGAAATCCATGTATTAGGATATTCTCTCTCACTCAATTTTTATTCTGAATGTTAAATCGTTTAATAAATCAATTAATTGTACATTAATAATGTTCAGTTTATCATACCGCCCTGCACCGAGGGTATATTATTGAACAATTGCCAATGGTTTGAGTTGTCATAACAAATTGACTGTGTGTACTTAACAACTCGTGTTTTAAATTATAAATTAAATTAAGTATTGCATGTTGTACAGCGTTATGTTGCTGTTGTTGTTGCTGTCGGTGGACTAATGATTTATCGCGTAAATAATTTATGATTATAGATTTTAAATAAAATCTATTGTGGTGTGCTGCTCTAAACATAAATAAAAGAAAATGCATAATAAATATTTGAGCAACGGTTAGAAAGGGCAAATATGCGGGGACACTTTTGAAGGATGAGTTAAGGAATGGACGGCAAATTATTTATGAAATGGCAAGGACATTGGATTTATGAATAACAACAACAAACTCCATGCAAAGAATATATGTTAAGTAGATTCAGCCAGCAAATTCTGCCCCAAAAGCGTCAAAAAAACAATTAACATAACCAAAATGTTATGGCCCAAGGCCATTGGCTGACAACGGCATAAGTCTGTAATTTTTTTATTACGAAATATGATTTTCCTCTTGGAAAGTCAGGTCCGCCAGTTCAGTTCTCACTTCACCAAAAGTCATGGCCATAATTATTGATAGAATTTCCCCGACATTTTCGGTGAATTATTAACAAAATAAAAAAAAAAACTATCGAGTTTTTCCCCTTAATACTTTATTAATGTATTGGAAAATGGTTGCAGGCTAAATTGTGTGTATATAAATATATCGATACATAAGTATGTGCCACACACACACACACATACCTATAAAAAATTTTAATTAATTTTAATTGCAAACTTTTAAATGGAACGAACACAAACAAAACACCAACTCGCAGGCAAATTACTTTTCTGTGAAAGTGCATTGGTTGGCCATGTTTTTATGTTGAAAAACCACAGAAATAAATTTAGTATCCGGAAAAATGTTTAAATGTATTTTATGCGAGTGCTACGTGCATATGTTTGACTGTGCTCGTGTGTGAATTTGTACATATTGAAAAATAAACTATTTATTATATTTTCAATTCATTTTGATTTTTCAATTTTTATGCTAATATTTTGTTAGTAATAATAAGACAAATAACAACTCTGGAGTGGGGAAATTGGTGGGTTTAAAAATTAGTTACAATTTGTCAAAGGCATGACGCATAATGAACCTTGTCATATAGTGCTACAGATAATTGGCCGTTCTGTGGTTGTTGGCAACTGAAAGGATATTTGGAATATTGGGAAATAATGTTAAAATTTTTTGTCATTTGTATTATTTTGAGAATATTTGACAAAAAGCCTAGTTGAAGTATGTTAACTGATGGCCCCAGTTTGGTCTGTGACACACAGAACAACAAGAGTTTTATTTAGGGAATCCCGAGTTCCTATAAAAATTTGTTAAAGGTTCGCGACCAATTATGTCAGTATGTGAATATTGAATAATTTGAAAAAAAAAACCACAACCGATTTCATGATTTACTTTTATTCCCATCTTTGCAAGCGTGTAACATACGCCTATCTGCTGACAATCGTGGGATTCTGAAAGCAATTGCGATTTGCGTATCGCCAATAAATGTAATTCCTGTCATACACTTTACGCGGTTTATCCCTTTACCAAATTTTAGAAAAAGAAGAAGAACTTTTGGTCCAAAGACCAGGTTGGTCATCTATCATCAAGCAACCCATCGTCTGTCTGTATGTTCTCATCTGGTCATATCCAATTTATTTTTGTTTATTTGCGAGACAATACCAGACGAATCGAAACGAGCAATAACAACAACAACAACAAAAACATGATTTATTTGGAGAAAATATTAAATATTCACCCAGAAATAGACAAATATTTATGTTTGCCGTACAAATAGTCCAATGTGGACCGAATGTTTCGGAGAGGAAATTGTTCAATTCTATGTAAATTTAAATAAATAAATTAGATCTGTTTTAATAAGAGCCAGCAACAACAACAACTATAATAACAACATTGTGTATTTTTTTTTGGCTACAAAAATAAATGATATGCGAAAATTATGCAAAAAAAAAAAAAAATAACGGGCATATGTGATAACGCCCCGCACATGTTTAACATATGTATGTGAACACATTATCCACACAGCCTCGGTGATATTTTTTTGTGTAAATCCCCTCCTCCATAATCATTTCGGTTAGCCTCCCATATCGGTCCAAAAAGCCTAACGCTATCGTTAGGCTAACACACACACACAATGGCAGAAAAAAAATCACAACTGAAAAATTCTTCTTAATTATGCAATATTTTATAGAATTAATTAAGTTGTAATTTAATAAAAATCTACACAAAAACAGACACACATACATATGAATATCCAAATGGATGCATTTGAGTGTGCGTGTGTGAAAATGTTCGTGTGAGTGTGTGTGTGTCGTGCATACTAATGATAGAAAACCCTAACGAATGAATGAATCAATTAAATATTATCACAACAACAGCAATAAAATATTAACAACAACTATGCCAGCAACAACATGATTGGAAACAGCAACTACGAATAATTATGCTGTTGCCCACATGTATCGGCGGTATTATTGCCTCAACTGTTGCTAATGGTTTCTTTAACGAGGCTCGCATGCGAAATTGTTGAAATTTATGGATTTCATTTTTAGGGCAAACGTTTGCCCCGACAGAAAGGCAATTGGTAGTGCAGCGATTTGACCACCTCAACTGAAATGCCGTTGTCAACATCGAAATTGAACAAAGGATCGAGTTGGCAAATATACACTACTTCGGGTTAAGAAACCAATTCAAGAACAGAGACCATAACCGAAGAACTACGAAGAACAAGCCATGCTTCCCTGTAGCTCTTACAACTGGATACTGGTAAAAACATGTGTACCAAAGAAAAATCCATCTCAAAATCGATGGTGTCATCTGTTTTAAGGAGCAGTACAGGCGTCGAACAGTGACATAATTTCTAAGGTTGAGTCATCTCTGCCGAATGACAAAGAGATTCCTCTGGCATGAAAGGCACGGAAAAGGAAAAAGGAAGATCGGTGGGAGATGCCATGAACATTCTTTGTGTCACAAACTGTTGAAATCTCGAACAAGATCGAGATCTTAAGATGAAACTTATTTCTATGCTCAAACATTTCTATTTCTATGCTAACACAAAAATTATCCAGCCATTCACATTGGTCATAATTATACAAATTTTCAACATTACTTAAAAAAATAGTTGTAATATTTGAATTTAATTTATTTAAATAATCAAAAGTAACAATTAGCGGATAAATCAGATTATTCTTAGAAATTGAAAAAATATGAAAATTGGAAGAATATAACTGAGAAAGCCGAAAAAACATGGATATTAGTCTGTTCATAACAATTTAGATTGATACACTTATCAATTAAACTATGGAAAACAAAAGAAAATAAAAAGGTTCTGACGGGTTCTGGTAGAATAGGTAATACAAATTCTGCCGATTCAACAAAAGAATGTGCAAATGGGAGAAATTTTGTTTTTTAATTTTTTGCATTCATGAGATAAATGATCGCCAAAAAATATGAAAAATCAGTGAAAAAGTTGCAGTCGGGTAAACCGACTTATATACACCCTGACCCTCAGTAAAAACATACAAGTCTCATATTCCAAAGTATCGGAAAGTCAAAAGTGACCGTGGCTACCATCATTTGATGTAACATCTGATGAAATCTCATAATAGCAACCTAAAATACCGAATGCAACAGAAAAAAATATTGGATGGTACATTTGTATGGGAGGTACCAGAAGGGGAGTTGCCAGACTTCCAAGTTTTTGTCCAAAACTTAGTCTAAGTATACGTTTACTAAATACAGAATTTGGCCAAGATCGAACTTGAGCGTGTTGATATTATTACACGATTTCTAAAGTGGGCGAATCGCAGATTTATATGGGAGGTACCCGAAGGGGTGTGGCCATATAGCCCATATGCAGAAAATATGGGAAAATATTCAGCCATTCCAAATTTCAGAGTTATTGCTTAACTCTTTCGAAAGTTACCGTGTGTACCAGCAGGACAGATGGACGGACGGACAGACGTACATGGCTCAAACGATTTAGAAAGTCATGAATCGAATTTGGTTGAAAGACACCTGGGTCTAATTGGGATATTTCTATGTGTTACACTTTTGAGCCGTATCTAATGATATATACCCTCCTACCCGTAGGGTGAGGGTAAAAAAACAACAATTGAAGAATCGAAAAATTTTAGTGTTGAGTGTTAGGAAACAAACAACAACAGAAGAATCGAAAATTTTTTAAAAAAAAAAAATCTTCATTATTATCCTGATCTTGTTAGTAAAAAAAACAACAAATGAAGAATCGAAAACATTTTTAAAAAAAAAAATTTAAATAAGACAATCAAAAAAAATATCGTAAATTTTTTTATTCAGAGGACCACAGTAAATCATTATTATGTATTGACTAATTTTTTTTTTTTTTTTTGCATAGTCTAATTTATAGAAAAACAAAACGATGTAGCCGAATAATTTCAGTTCTACGACGCCATGTAAAATTTCTGTAAGAAAGGCGTTTTAGTTGGTTTAAACTGTAAGTACCGACTAGTGAGCTAACTGATTATTATTTCGTTATGAAATGTATAGGGAAAACGTATGTAAGTCCTTAATATGTGAAGATTTCTACTGATGAATAAATAATGGCTACTGCATTAGCCGGCGTACATTCTTCGAAAACTTACTAGATTCCACTCTGTGATTATATTTTCGCTTTCTAAGTAACAGATCGTCGGAAGGGAATGGCCGTTCTAAATGTCTTCGGCGAGCACTTGTAAACTTTGGGAAACCCACCATTAACACAAACCCCTCGAATGGTTCAATTGGACATATTTATTATACAATAAACGGAAGGCATGAAGAATACGAACAAAATCAAAAAAAAAAAAAAAGGAAAAACCAGCAAACACAAAGTAAAACATAAAATAACGACATCATTTATTAATTAATATTGTGGACATATGTAATTGATAAACATGTTAAATTTTGCATAAATGTATTTTTAAATGTTTTAAAATAAATACAAATGATTTAACACAACATCGGTGGGCAGCAATGCCAACAACCAATAAAAGCATTTTTAAATTGTATAAATTATTTAAGAGAAAACGATAAAGTAAGGAAGAAACAAACAAACAAAAAATACACACACGCCATGTTTAATGTATGAAAAGTTCATTAGTAATTTCATTATGTGTACATTTGTTTGCAATGATTTGGATATTTTTAATGTTAATGGTCGTCATCAGCAAAAATGTTGCTGCCTAAATGGAAATGTTGTTTTTCATCTTTGAATTCATAATTATTCAATTGGTTATACGTAAATAGAGATATCAATATATACATTTGCATATACATATATATATATATATAAATATGCACATATATTTATTAATACCGACTGGTATCATTTTAATTCGTTTTTATTCTCTTTTTTATGTTACTATTATTATTCGATATGTTTTAGGTAATTCAGATTTTTTATCGACTTCAAATAAAGAATCATAAAAAATTAAAATACATATGTTTTTTTTTCTTTTTTTTTTTAAATATTTATTACTGTCTGGTATGTGTTAAATATTGCAGATATAAACTCATTTAAATCAATTCCATTTATGTTAGGATTTTAACACATTTTAATAAATTTGCTTTGATAATCAATTATGATTTATTTATTTCAAAAGGAAAAACTCCTTCGGTTTTTTTTTGGTAGTTTTAGGTATGATTAACTATTTTTGGCTTTAAATCGTTTTCAGAGATGTTTATAGGAGTTTTTTTCAACGCTTTTTATATCCTGATTTACATTCATGTTTACAGGGTGCATCTCAACTTACTTACTTATTTCCCTTAACACTCCATGAAAGAACAGAGGGGGAACGTCTCTCGAATCAGTGAGCTGTGTACGATATAATTTTTAATACTCACTGACAGGGACCTACTGTTTTAAAGCTGGCTCCGAAGGGCTAATGCTTTTCTAGAGAAGTTATACATGGCTTAGAGATAACTCTCTTACTCGTAAAGTCGCCAACATGTACGAGGTGGAAACAGCCGCTGAAAAATGTTTGATGGTCTTACCCGGTTTCGAACTCGGGGTGTTCTGTGTGATAGTCGCACACACTACCTACGACACCACGGCCGTCCAGCTAAACATATATTTTTATTAACTTCTTCTGAGTTCCTGTGAGGAACTTTGGGCCACACTCGAAAGTTGCGGCTTGTTATATAATTTTTCAACCAAAAATAAAATCATACCAACTGAATAATTCGTACTCCTAAACACGGGGAGTTTGTATATCGAGTGTTTTATTGCTATTTCGTTGTACAGTAGGAAGTTAAAAAGGTTTTAGAAAACCCTAACAGACTATTTAAAATCTACCACAAAGATGGTTGAACTGTGAATAACACATTTCGCTTAATTGTGGCAAATTCTGTTCAAAGGCTGTACTAAGAAAAGTGAATCGAAAAAATCGACCATCAAAATAAAAAAAATTGCTGAAAATATCGCCGCTATAGTAAAATGATTTGAAGAAGCTAACCTTTTTTTTAACTGGTCGAAATTCACAGCAAGTTTTAGTATTACAGAGCCAGCCAAACTTGAACTCACTAGATCCAGAATTTAACTTTCTTTGGGTTAAGTTCAGGAGTAGATTGCACACATTACAGTTTGAGTTTCTTAATAGCCCAAATTTGAATAGGAAAGCAAACCAATTCATAGAAGATTATCCGGACAGTCAAATTGTAGTTGCGGAATATTTCAATGCCCATAATCATTCTTGGCTTTCTCATTGAGCCATACATATCCGGAGGTCTGTGAACTTTTCGCCACCCATAATACCTTGGCATTAATGAACCGCATGTTGAAGAGCAGCAACCTTTTACTCTTGACCTCACACACTGAAGCAAAAAAAAGGTTAACATTCTAGCACCTCGTGCTTATTCGAATCATTGTCCCATTTCAGCATACTTTTTGTTCTCCGACCTTCGGGTCACTTCTAAACTTACATAACTCTTTGCAAATAGTTAAAACATTGCCACATCAATAATAATAACATTTCAGAGAACTGCAATGAATCAATGAAATGCTTTTCAGGAAATGACCACTTTATCGACCAAATGATCCAAGCATCTCCTGAAATAATATTGTGTTTTGTTTCATTGCACATATGCTGCGTAGTAAATAAAGGTCCAATTGTACGTAAGTCTTCACAATATTTTGTGTAAATAATAGTTGCGGTTATCAATGAAGCCAAAGCCAGAAACAACAACGATGATTGTAAAATAATTTACAACGACAGCAAAAAAAAAATTTACATATTGTGATTTTTTTTCTATTAGCACAATGAAAGGAAAACCTGGAAAAAAGCAAGAAACTGACTTCAACAATAAACATATGCTGAAATAATTAACAATGTGGATACACTCGAAGGCAAATATTAGTAAATCATGAGATTTTCTACTTCTGCTTCTACTTCTACTTCTACTTCTACTTCTACTTCTACTTCTACTTCTACTTCTGCTTCTACTTCTACTTCTACTTCTACTTCTACTTCTACTTCTACTTCTACTTCTACTTCTACTTCTACTTCTACTTCTACTTCTACTTCTACTTCTACTTCCACTTCCACTTCTACTTCTACTTCTACTTCTACTTCTACTTCTACTTCTACTTCTACTTCTACTTCTACTTCTACTTCTACTTCTACTTCTACTTCTACTTCTACTTCTACTTCTACTTCTACTTCTACTTCTGCTTCTGCTTCTACTTCTACTTCTACTTCTACTTCTACTTCTACTTCTACTTCTACTTCTACTTCTACTTCTACTTCTACTTCTACTTCTACTTCTACTTCTACTTCTACTTCTACTTCTACTTCTACTTCTACTTCTACTTCTGCTTCTACTTCTACTTCTACTTCTACTTCTACTTCTACTTCTACTTCTACTTCTACTTCTACTTCTACTTCTACTTCTACTTCTACTTCTACTTCTACTTCTACTTCTACTTCTACTTCTACTTCTACTTCTACTTCTACTTCCACTTCCACTTCCACTTCTACTTCTACTTCTACTTGCAGGTTTTCCGAGTTTATAAATAGGGAATATTATGAGGGTGGCATGAAGTAAAATGTTGTGTGTGTGTTATTGAAAAATCACACACTCACATCAAGCATGGCTTTATTGAAATGCGATTGCAATCAACATGGAAATCATTCGCTACCAAATGTACTAAACGCATACATGTACGGATGTATTCACACAGTTACGCAAAAATATATAAATAACACATATGCCTACATGTGTAGTTGTATGAAATGATTTGCATATGCATACATACGACCACAGGCATCAACATGCATACATTCATATTCGTACACACACAATCAAACGCACACATTCACTTAAACTCAATCAAACAATAGTGGACAGACATAATTGCGAGGTGGGTTTGAAAAGTCTGAATGTATAAATTTGGTCAAATGTCATTGTTACATTGTTTAGTTACAAATGAAGCCTACAACCATTTAGATATTTCGCGACGTGAGAACCAGAGGGTTCTATCTGGCTTTTTCAAAAATGTTCAGGAGAGCATTTTTAAAGTTCGGAGTTATTTCTATACTATTTAAATAATAAATATGAAAAAGAGAACACAAGAAATCACAAACTAGTGCAGTTATTTATTGGAATATAAAATTTGTTTCATCAAAAGTTAAAATAAAACACAAGAAAAATTAACTTTTTTAATTACAGATTTCAGATAGAACCTTTCGGAACTCAAACTAAAAACTTTGGCAATAATTTTACATATATATATTTTTTGTTTATGCGATTAAAAAATTTTAAAATAAATATAAGTTACATAAGAATTATTCAGTTCCTTAATGCAACATAAAAGAACATGTTTAAAAAAGTTTAAAAAAAAACCAAAAATTAATATTTTTTAATGTGACCCTGCACATAGAACCTTCTGGTTCTTAAAAATTCAAATTTTTTTTTTCAAATGAGTTTATCTAATTAAAAAGTGTGTTATAAAAATCTACGTCTATGGAAGGCATCCACTTAAACATACTCTTTAAATCATTTTCTTTGTCTTCAGTAAGTTTTGGCACACATTTTGATTTGTTTACAGCTGGAAATGTAGTATTCGAAGTGTGGCGTGTGCCTTTTTTTTTTTGTATTGAAACATTTTCCCATTCTTTGGAACCATGGCTGAGCTTATAACCTACATCGAATATATCAGATCTCTTTAAAGTAAGCTTTTTTATGTATTTTTAGAAAAACTAACTCAATCAATTTATTATATTTTTGGAACACCATTGAAATTTATTGCACATAGAACCTTTTGGAACTAAGTGCGTCCACTTTTTTTGCATATAGAACTAAATGGCTCTGTTATTATTACTACAATTATAAGTGAAAATACAAGAGGGTTTCATTAAAAGATAAAAACCATTACAAAAAATAAAATCCAATCAAAAAACGCAAAAGTGAAAAAATGCCAGATAGAACCCTCTGGTTCTCACGTCGCGATTTGTCTATTCCAGTGTTGCCATATTTGCTCAATCTGTAAAAGGATGACATTGTCTGTTAAAAAAAAGCAATTTTCTACTCCTACTATTGCATCCATAGGAGAGACACTAAATTTAACTTTGTTCAGACTCCTTCATTGTGTTAAACGTAAATTCGATTTACATGGCATAATATTAGAAGCACTTTCTCATATCTGCCCCGCAACTCTCAAATAAGAGACTAATGTTTATCTTTTTTCTTAGAAAGACAATTAAGCATTTACAAAATTAAGTCCCGGTCAGAGACTATACAAATTACAGTTTTTACTGACATGAGAATAGTTCCTAGCAGTATTGCCAACTCCGGGGTAGCAAAACTCGCAAATAAATTACGAAAAAGGCGCTAACGTTCAAAATAAATTAATCAATCACTGATCAATTAGTTAAAAATGTTTATTTGGAATATGAGATTAACACATAGTTTTTTTATATTAAAATAGTTGAATACTTAAGTAAAGTAAAATTTTATAGTTATACAAATTTCAATTGATATTTCAATTTTAATTTGGGGCTACAATTTTGTTTTCAGATTTTGGGCAACCCAAAAATGGCTAAGTTGGCATCACTGGTTCCTAGTCTCTTTGTTCACTGACAGTTGAGAGAAGTACTTACGTGGTACTATATTTTCAGTTTGTGTGGGTAAGTTGCTCTCTTCTAGAAGAGAGCTCTCTCACAATGCAGTGAAAGAAAAATGTTATTTAGTTTTTAAATAACTATCTAGCCAGAATATAAAAGAAAACAAATTAATTCTTGGCAAAGGAGTATTTCTCCTTAATGAATGAAATACAAAAATTCCGGACAAGAAATCGTTTTCCCATTTTTAACCGACATTTTCTTTCAGCGTCTTTCTAAAAACATCTCACGATACAACTTCATCGAACGAATGCTCGAGCGCGACTGAATGAAATGGTTTGTTGTTGTGCAATGAGTGAGAGAGAGTCGACCGTAATCGCCGTCCACTTATCGCACATTTCGCAATTTGTCAGCGTGAACAATTGTTTGCCAATTAGAAAACAAAAGTATTTTTATTTTTTAAAACTTTCCTAAAAAATAATACAATTTTGAATGGTTCATTTATAAAAAAAAATTAGCGTCCACCACTGGTAGTACTCCGGGGGCTCTATAAAAAATACCGAAAATCGCAAATGACCCCAAAGGTCAACATAAAAATTTCCTCAAAAACTATTATAATCACCCAAATAATTGTTTAAAAATTTTCCAATGAAAAATTGGATCTACGAGGAGTGTATTTATGCCAAAAGAAGTAAATTGAAGAGTATTTTCAACAACAAATCGTACAAGTGAAATCCGAAATTACATGACTTGAAAATGGGCCCCAAAAACTATTTGCGTTTCACTGTCGTTCCAATATTTTGCGGTTTAATAACATAATAAAAATGTTAAAACAAGAACATAAATTTTGTGGAACATCTAATTTTTGGGCCCATTTTCATTCGTGATTTGGGGTCCATTTTTTAAACGACAAGGTATGTATAAGATAAAATATATATAAAACACCAATACGTCGATTGATGTCCCAGATGCAATAAATGTATACAGTAACTGAATTATTGAATGCAGCTGAAACTCTGGATGGCTCGACTGAAATAAAAGGTGGCAGATCAACAAATGCTAAGCCAATAATCCTATGAGCTGCTGTTTCTATAAAAAAGAGAGGGTTTTATCTTTCAATTCCAGTTGGGGTTTTTTTTTTGGATTTTTGAAATACCAGCCTCCGTATTCCTAAAAATGTAAGAAACCTTTGGTAAAAAAAAAATAATGAAAACACAAAAACAATTGTCACGCATTTTTCTTAACAAAAGTTTTTACATTTTAATGAATATGGCGGTAAGTTTTTAAACAAGGTAATTTGAGTGCATTAAGTCTCGTCGATGAGTTCATCCGATTAATAAACACGCCTGATACGAAGGTTGCTATTTGTATTTTTGGTCCAGCAATAAAAATATTAATTTATCATGGGAAATGGTTTTATTTTTTTTAAATATTCTCCGTTAATACAATTTTGCATGCTCTCCAACCAATTTCGGAAGAACTTTTTCCAATTCGATTGAGACACACCAAATCATGGTTTTTGAAGCCTTCAACAGCTGCATCGGGCGTCGTAGTTTTTTTTTTTTGTTGATGTGAGGGAATAAGAAGAAGTCATTGGGTGCCAAATCCTGGCTGGACGGCGGATGACCCATCAATTCGGCATCCTGAGTGTTCACATAGCTGATTTGTGAGAGCTCGCATTGTCGTGATGCAAACTGAACCGTCGTCTCTTATTGTTTTTCCTGATTTCTCCGAACACTGTTGGCAAACAGAGAATTCGTCAAACTATGTGCGAACCAATGAAAACAAATAAAGGGTCCTTCAATTAAGTTTTTTTTTTTTGAAAATTCTATAAAAAAAAAACTACTGGATATTTTCTCAAATTTCTTTTTTTATTTGAATGTACAATCCTTCCGGGTAATAATAGGAAATAATTTCATTTAAATGGCTGCCTCGGCTGGCCATGCAGTAGCCTAACGACATCAGCTCTGCGGCTGATAATGCGATCTTCAAAAACAGGGCGCAAAACATCGAGTGTAGCTTCGGCTGTGTGGCACGTAGCGCCGTCCTGTTGAAACCAAATGTTGCCAATATCCTCCTCTTAAATTTTTGTAAACAAAAATTCGTTCAACATGGCCCGATAACGAAAATAACGAAATAAGCACTACTTGAAAAAAAACGTTAAATGGCGGATCCTTTATTATTCACAGTCAAATGAAAATGCAATATCTTAATGATTCTTATCATACTAATGCCCAAGGATACCCCAATCTGACCGTATGTCACATTCCGGTCTTGCTTTATCAGTTCACGTACAGCATCGATGGTTACCGGCAATACGACCAATTTGGACGACCTTCACGAAATACATCCTAGAACGAACGGGCTCCGAGACTGAGCTCTTGGTGCCAGCCACACCGACATTGAGAGAGTAAAAGCCAATTCTCAATTCTTGTGATATCTTAATGATATCCAAAGAAAATATTATTAAATAAAATACTCAGGAGATTATTTATTAGTTTATTCGAATTGTCGTGTTAACGATTATGTTGTTCCTACCAACAAAACACTTATTAACTCTTCAAACTGTTTTTGGTCTTGGCCTGTTTAATAAATTATTTCCATGCACCACCCTTGATTATCGTGTGGATAAGATTTGTTTCACTTCGTTCTTTCTCAACATTCTACATCTGCATAAGTAACCTACACGATTTTAAGTCATACGTATGGTGATAAACCTCTGCTGTGGGCTGATGTGAATAAGAAACGTTGGTTCAACTTTATCATCCTCATTTGGAACTACACCAGAATTCTCCACTCTGCGGATATGGATACTCTCTGATTTTAAGTCATATTTGTTTTGCCTGGTGTTGGTTGATGAGGATAAGAAACTTTTTCTCATTTTCTACTGTGAAATTCATCAGATTTGAAACCTTTAATGTCGCTACGGTTATATCGTTCGCGTCAAATCAAGAGAAACATTTAGAGAATTTTATAACTACTCCACTCGAAAATCACTCGATATGTCAATGAATTGAATGAGTTCTCGCTTCACGTATGCGGATGTGAAAAGTTCGCAGTGCCGGAAACGAAAAATCATGCACTTCATAATTCAGTTGTTGCCCAACTTATGTTGAATCACCTCCTGTGAACATGTATACCATCTACATATACAGGCATACACACATATATCCTATATACACACACACATATATACCCATGCATATGTATTCAGCCATTCATATACGAATACCCTCTCGTACTATTATTAAAAGGTGCTTGGAAAATGCAAATAAATAATCTGTGAGCAGGAGAGTAGTATGCGAGAGAGAGAGATAGGGACAGAAAGACAAGTTATTATATGCTGACGTTGTTGTTGTTGCTGTTGCTTTCGATACAAATGTGGGGAAAATCATAGCTTATCACAGGCACAAAACAACACCAATGCTACGGTTGATGTCGTTATCCTGATAGTAATTCCTGTCGTTGTAGTAGTAGTGATGGTGGTAGTGCAAGGATAAACTTTGTGCATCCACCCTTACTCGTCTGTGCTCGTCTATGCAGGAACATGCATATGTATGGAAAACTGTGTGACTGCATGACCAGGGGGGTTGGCTAAGGCGTATGTGTGAGTGAGTGTGTGCATGTGAGGAAATGAATGGATGGATGTATGACAGTTGTGTTGTCATACCATATCAAGAGTTGTGGCAATCGGAATAATCGATGAATAAATCATAGATTTTTATTTCTTTTTTTTTTCATCCCATACTCCCACCACCTAACCGCTCCCCCGAATCACCCACACATGCTTTAGTAAGCATTGCACAAATATCTAGATGTTTATATTCATACACACCAGCACATTTACATATACAAATGAATGCATGTTTGTGTCTATTTGCTTATCTATCTGTCCGTCGTCTTTCTCGTTTCCAGTCCGTCCGTTCTACCGCCAGTCTGCTGGTCGATCAATTTGAGTGCTGAGTCAGTGTGTGTTTGTGTTGCTCGATTTGTTTGATTTTATTGTATGACAAATTTTTGTCAATTTTGAATTTTGTTGTAAATATTTGATTGCATTATTTGGAAAAGATTTAAAGTTGTCTTCTTTTTCGTCGTGTGTGTTTCCTATTTGCTTCGATAATAAATTGTGAATACGCATTCAAAATAAACTTCTAGTTTTATTTTCCTTTGTCAGAATTGCTGGAGATTTTTTAATGTATATATATAGAAAAATTAATTAAGTTTTCTTCTTTTTTTATTTCTGTCTAATCTTAACCAGAAAATGTATAGAGTTGATTTTGTGGTATTTATGATGCATGGCATACCGGTTATTTAAATCCTAATCACCGGAAGTGGAAAGTTGTATAGTTGTAGGTATTTATGAACAGGAGATTTTTATGAGAATATTATTGATGTCTGCTGCATACCAACAGAATTTTAACAAATTAAAAACTCACAGATATCAACGAACCAAAATCATATGTGGTTTCTAGAACGACCAAAACACAAATCAGGATGGAACTGTTTAGAGGGGATATATGAGAATATGGAACGATGTCGATCCATATAATAGCCCATGAGTTTCAAGGAGAGTCATCAATGTCTCATCGATCAGTACATAATTATGGAAATAAATGTACAGTAGGAAATCGCTAGGTCATCTCTGAAAGTCATATAAACATGGTCTATCTTCCTTTCTTATTTCTTCTACTACCGGTCTGTTAAAAGTCCTTTGCAGGACGCTGTTATTGCTCATATCAACCAAATGGAAATAACCATATTAAGTTATATCAATCGAGGTAGAATTACTTTTCGAATGGAATTTGTCCCTTTTGCCTCAGTCTGGCCTAAAGGCATACTAATGCCTTAAACTCAATATGTCTGTCCGTCCTTTGTAATACCGATTGCGTTCTCATAGACGAGTCCATCGAGTGGAAAGAGCATTAACAGCCAAATCAAATGAGCTGGGATACTGAAATTAAAAACAAAAGTTTGGCGAAATCTTGGTAAAGGTAACAGAAAAAAATGATAGTCCTTAGAAATGTCTGAGTATTCTGTCTTGGAGATGTGGTCTGCCCTGGTGTGGCAGGTAGTGTGAGCGAGAGCAGAACCTGTTAAGAATATCAACGATTTTCAGTGGCATTTTTCCACCTCGTTAATGGTGGCGACTTTAAGAGAGTAATCTCTAAGCCATGTTAAACATCTCTAGAAAAGCATTTGCCCTTCGGAGCCGGCTTTAAAAAGTAGCTCCCGGCCAGTGAGTGTACACAATTATATCGCGCACCAATTTTACGATTCGAGAGAAGTTCACCGTCTGTTCCTTCATGAATTGTTAAGGGAAATTAGTAAGTACTGCTCTGAAGAAGGCGATTGGTAGGCTGAAGAATACGTGTGTATTCTAATGGCCATATGGGTACAGTAACTGGCTATCAGCTGCAACTCTTGGTCTTATCTCTGAAACTGGTCTCTATTTGGCTCCAATCATCATGTTGGCGGCTGCTGTTCGGATAATTATGAGATAAGTTATATAAATCCATCACGATTCAAATGGGCGTATAATGGAATTGCTCAGAGATGGCTCATCTAATAATACAGGAAAGTCCGATTGGTCGCATCATGTACGATTAGATGGACTCAAGGCCGGATATAGAAGACGAGTTGAAGCTTTGGCCTTGTAAGCCACCACCGTAAAACCCCAATCACAATGAAAACGGAAATGAATCATAAAAATGGACTTCCTCTATTATTGATGACTACTGCAAACGCTTAAGGGATATGCGCAATGCACTGGGAATAGAGGAATACTCCTAAGGCCAGGTGCCTCTATCCAACTGATGGATGTCCTCGAAGAATTCAATGCTACATTATCGGAACAAAAGTGCGCTCTCGACTAAGTGACGTGAGATACTTATCTTACAACAACAGGAGAAAACTAAACGTCGAGAAGCTGCATTCATATCAGACAGTCCATGACTACTATATGCAGCTAAACCAACTGTTCCTAGACAAGAGTACCCCTCCCGATCAATGGAATGGAAACACATACTAGAGTCCATCGCAAAAGTCGCCGAAGAAGAAATTGGCCAAAGGCCCCAATGGCCGGATATGAAGCGTGATGATAACACTGAAGCTAAGGACGCATGTCGACACTCAAGCCTATATCAACGAGGGCTGTGTTGTTCCGGAAAAAAAGAAAAGGGATGGATAGATGAATGAATGGACAGTGTGAGCAGAGAAATATATGAAAATGGGAATGTGGCAAGTATGCTGAGAATCTGGCAACAATATTTCTCCAAGGACGCTCAGTGACACTTGGTCTTCAATAAAAATAGAAAGTGCCCTCTTCTAGTCATTTATTTCTCAAGAGACTCGTTTCTTCGAAAATATCTTACAACTGTCCCATCGGGCATTCTTGCAATCGCTGCAAATCGTAAAAACATGTCATTAGGCAGCATGGAAATGGTGCCTTCAAAATAACCATTGTCTGTATATTGAGTTGTGTGCAACCCTAATGGAGGAACCAGAAGCCCCGACAAAAAAACATTGAAAAGCTGCAAAAATCATTGCAATTTTTTTGTCCATGTAACTGGAAAATCACCTCCCGTCGGAGATACAATTCGACAAAATCAAATTTCGAAACCTAAAAATTTGAACATTTTTAAAATGAAAAAATTTTAAAAAAAAATTTGTATAGCCCTTATTAAGTCAAAATTTTTTTAAAAAAAAAAATTGAATGTAGGTTCCCTAAAATCGAACATAACGAAAAATAGTCAACTTTCTCAAATATTTCTAAAATATATCCAATTATGCGAATATTAATTTGGATACCTTAAAAAAATTTAACACTTTTTACCTACAACCAGTTTTTTACAGAAATCAAAAATGTTTATTAGATCAAAAGTTACAAACTTTTTGCTGATGTATGGGGATTGTGGACATCACACTTGATATATTTCGGCCGAAAATCGCCATTAAGTATATCAGTACTCCATTAGCGGTATGAAAGCTAATGGTGTGTTTGCACTTATAAACTTTAATGAAACCCCATCACAGATGCATGTCATAGAATGTACGAGTAGTACGGAGGACATAACTGGTACAGGCCTTGATCAATCCACTCCTATACCAGTCAAGATCAGACCATTCCTGACTAGTTTGCTTCAATTGTGCTAGAGAATATCCCTACAATAACTGACAATCCTCTTACAGATCTATGATAGTCACAAAATGCAGTTGTTAGTACGGAAAATATATTGTCATTAGTTTTCTGTTCAAGGGATTATGCGAACTTTAAAAATTAAAAGGTCACACCTTGTGCATTGCCAGAAAAATTTTACTTTTTTGTCGGTTCACAATCTCATGTTTAATTTTTTTGACTAACACTATTATGAAATTAATCCTTTATAGATAACTTAAGAAAGTTGTATGTTTTAAAGCTTACAAGTGTCCAATTCGCGATTCTGGAAATGTCCTTGTGAGGCAATCAAAAAACATAAATTTATAGTTTAGTGAATATTATCGTCAAAAACTATCTCATCATCTCATTAAGTCTAACTCCAAATATAAATTATTCCTCTATTTGTCGTTCAATTTTTGCCCTACACACTTGTGAACTGCCTGCTCTCGGTCAATTTTCTCAAATGAAAAGTCATAATTTTGCCCAGCACTTGCCCATTCTCCGGCTAATATCTGTTTGATGTATTTTCCGCACTCTGGCGAAATTACCTTTTTTAATATCGTTTCATTTTCGCCTCTTGTAAAAGTCTTCGGTTAAATATAAACTTAATTAATAATTTAATTAAATGCAGCTAAAGCCAAAAGAAAGAACAGCAATGAACGAAGACGGTAGACAAGTTAAGTTTAACCACTTCCATAATTAAAACAGGCAATGGTGCATCCGGCGAGCCATGTGCCATGTTCTGCTCCTGCCCCACCAACTAGGGAAATTGGTTATCTACGATTTATTGTGAAGGACCTTTTTTTTTGTTGGCTGTGCCTTGGCTCGTGTTTTTTGATAGACTCAAAAAAGGAACAAAATGAGGCATCAACCAATGTCGTAGTTTGGTTTGGGTTTCTCTAAATTAACTTGGTTTCTGGCGAAATCTTACTGGGGCAGACACTGTGGCAAGAACATCTATGCGAAAATCATGACGAAGAACCCAAACCGTCTTAGGACGAAAATGCGAAGCATAAGACGTAAAAGTTAAAAACCAACAGCTAAGAAAATAATCATCGTTGTAAGATTTAATTAAAATCTCGTTTTTCTCGCTAACGGCTAGGAAAACGATGATTAGACGTTTTATTCGTCGCTGGTTTACATTCGGGCCACTTCAACACAGCCCAGCGCACTTGGCGCAGACTGCGGCGTACGACGTCATCGAACAAACAAACGAAAAAAAAGTGTGAATGAACGTTAAGATAAAAATTAGACAAAATGCTGTAGACAATAATTGCCATGGCCAAAGATATTGACTTCGTTTCGTTTTATATTCTGCTTCGTTAAAAACGGAATTGCCTCAAGGCTATTAATTTGTTGCCAAGTTTGTAATGTCTGCTTTTTATTTTTGTGATTTCTCGCTTTGTTGCACTTACCTGGATTTGTGGCATTTATGTGAAATTCACAGAGATTTTTTGAGCCTTGGGCAAAATCATACGAGTCGGAATCGGTAAAGAGTATATCGACATCGAGTTCAAAGCCACGATTGGGTATACCCTGTTGCAGGGGTGCCGAAAAGGGGCTGGAGTGAAAGGCCACTAACATTTCCGGGCCGCTGAAAAGAGAGAAAGTGGAAAAATATTAAAAACTAACAATAGACAGAGTATATGAAAATTTATTTTACAGAGATTTTTATAAATATTCGTCATTGACAAATGTCAGTTCGCCTTATATATTGTAAAAAAGATTATTTGTTTATCATCACCTGAAGTCCAAAATGACCAATCTTAAAAATACCCAAAATAGTGTCTTTGATTGAGTCTTGTAAAATGACCTAAAATATGCGTCTTTGCAAAGTCTTACACTTCCATATCCAAAATTTACAATTTTATAGGCGAATTCCTAAAAGACATAACAGCAAGAGTGGTTGACATCTCCTGTGATGTTCTGAAATTGCTTGTTCAGTCATTTTGGATTTCTGCTGACGATATATTAACTAATCATCGGGTGAAGTTAAGTGGTGTTACTTCCAGTACTTCCATTAGAAGTTACTCTAAGAGCACAAATGATAAGTCCGCAGAAATTCAGCCTATACGAGTGGAATTTATTGGAATTAAACAACTTGATTATTATTATTAAACTAAGTGATGCGGGGACAAGTGATGGTGGGACAAGTGAACAGTCACAAAGAATGTGGATAAAAGGAATCATCACAAAGGTTTAAGGAAAAAAGATTCCTCATGCCTTCTATATTTCTTATTTTCAGTGACGTGGGTCAGACTGTGAACCAAATCTACTCGTGTACAGATGAAAGCCACCTCTGCAACTCATACTCATTTGACCATCGGTCACGGTATCTGGAGGTCTGGGACAAAAGGCGAGCGATGAATGACTCACTCAAAGACTTTTTAAAGCGCTGCAAGAAATACTTCAACCCATCTGATCTCGTAAATATTTACACCTACATCGGCTTTTGTTCATTGACATTAAAATTATTAAAATTCACTACAAAAATGGTGAAAATCTTGCAGTCTCAGTTCGCAAAACTAAAGCCTTTTTGGTCGTCGTGAAGAACCTTGTCGGACCGCAGTACAGAAATGGGTGGAAAAATTCGAGCTGTTGGGACAAGTTAGCGATGTGCAGATTACATCTAGAGCACGTGCTTAAGAACAACTGAGAATATTGCTGCTGTAGCCCAAAGTGTTGAAGAAAACCCTCTCGAAGAGGTTACCACAATTGGCCCACGAGATCTTGTGATTTTAACACCTTGCTACTTCTTACTTTGGGTACACGTGAAAGAAAAGGTCTACGCTAACAGCCCAGCGCCGATTCAAGACCTCATAGATAGAATTCGTTAGGCTATCGAGGACATAGGCCAATCACTTTGCGATTTGATTACGGATAATTTTATGAAAAAGATATGAAAAGTGTATATACTATATGTTTGGATTCAAGTGTATACCGGGTGACACAGACCAAATGGGTAGATTTTTTGCAGCGACAGACCAAAGCGTTTTGTGGGAATCGTATCCAAAACCGCCACGCTGGCAAGCACCGGGCCGCTTTAGCTCAGTTAGTCAAATAGAGAGATGGTTACCTCTAAGAGCTTTACTTTACACAGAAAAACGAATAACATCATTAAAATATTCGGGATAAACATATTTGGATCCAGGTACAGAATTTAAAAGAGCACTTTTTTAAAATATAACGGACTGCAGAACTGTTCTATACTTTTCATACTTTTTTAAAAGAAAATACATTTCAATGGAGAAATTCCTATCAAAGTATTAACCCATTAATGGCCAATCTAGAACTACAAGCCAAATTTGGAAAATCCGTTTATTTATTTATTATAAGAAATACAAAAAAGCAGATAAATAAAAAATTAAATTTTAAAAATAAATGAATGTAATTAAACAGCTTGATATTATATTTGATGAGTGCACTCTCCACTACTAAATTATGAAATAAAATATTGAAAACTGTTAACACTTTTCTTATATACACCCAATTAGTAGGTGTTCCAATTATATAGGTATATTTCCCTCGACTAATTTGACTGGTAAATTGGCTGAGAAATTGGGGAGAGATTATGAATATGTCTTGAGGAAACATAAACTTTCTGGTAGACAAATTCTTCATTATTAACAACAGGTGTTTAGTTTTTACATTCTCACTATGATGCCGTTTATAATTTTCCCAGAATTTATTGGCCAGACTTAGCTACTCTTACAAGACCCATACCAATACATGCAAATTATACTGTCAACATTCAATATTGTAATAGTATGATTAACATCAATTAAAATATTACGTATTCGCTCCACTGAACTCAGTGGCAGTCACTTTGTGTGCTCTACAGGAAAAGTACATTAAACTCATGATCAAGGAGTGATTTTGCAACACATACTTCTATCCAGCATGCCACTAATGAATATTTAATAGATTTCAACCCAATTGCCATTTATATGTTGCATATATTTTTAGATGTTTGCAGTCCATAACCGTATCTTTTGAACCACAACGTATTTGCCGTATTTTTTTGCTCTCCCTCTCATTTTTTTTTGTGTGTGTCGTTCATTCTCACCGCACTCGGTACTCGGCGAAATAACACTTTTGGGTTTAATTAAGAGTGTGTGGCTTTGACGTTGACACCACATTTTGCAGTACGGTGTGCCAACGTTGCACTGTTGTGCAGTAAGTACTTTGTACTTAGGGGGCATATTGGAGCAGCATTCGTTGAGCTGAAGCTGGAGGCGAACGTGGTCGGAGCAGAACAGAACAGAGCTGTGTTGTGTTAGGAATAGAAATATCTGTAATACGAGGTGTGTATGTGTTTTTCGTGTTTAGTTTACCTAACGGTCTTTGAATTCTTAAGTGGATTTTAGCACCGACACCAATAACAAACAAGCCGTGAAAGGTAGAGTGGCTACAGTGGTGGACTGGCAAATAGCAGGCGGTTGAGAAGGATTAAATTAATACATACATTGGTAAGTAGTTTTGTGTTCGGAGTTATTTCAGTCGGATGAATTAAAAAAAAGGTGAGCAGAGAGAAATAAACATCAATTTCAGTAATAAGCCCGTGGTTATTTGATTTTTATAATTCTTGTGATTAGTTTACTATGCCCACAGATCTCTCCTTTTCATGTATAGTAGACCATTTTTATGCCTATTAAAAATTGTTTCTAAATGCTTATTTGTGAGGATGTGCCTTGGAAACAAATTTCCGACAAAGACTTCTGGAAAAAATTTGATTTCAGAAGTTTTGTTTCAATTAAACAGTCGAAACTATTCCAAAACGAAGCGCCCCGATAGGCGAGTTGGTAGCGTGCTTGCCTATCAGAGTGGGGGTTGTGGGTTCGATTCCCACCAGAGGCTTTGGTCTGTCGCTGCAAAAAATCTAAACACATGGTCTGTGTCACCCGGTTTACCCTTGGACCCAAAAATTAGAATATAAATTTACTTTGTATTGTAATTAATAATAAATAAATAAATAAATATTCCAAAACGCCTTTAATTATTCTGAAATAAAGTTCAATATTTTACCTGTCTCTATAAATCGAATTCGTCCGAGACAAACGAAAGGAAAATAATTTGCGTTTCTGTAGCTCAGACTCTTTTGTGTTACTAATTGTTCGAAAAACTCAACACACTCTTACTTTTTTTGATCAATACACCCCAACACATTTGTTTGTGTGAATTTTTTAGGGGATAATTTTTTTGTTTAATTGTGTTTTGACTATTTTGTCGTATTTAAAAGAAGTCAAATTTTGTCCATTATTGTCAATGAAGAATTCATCGGATGTATTTGAAGTACAAAAAAGAAAATGTTGACGTATTTATGAGAACGAATTTGCTTGTTTGTTATTAACTACCATATTGTCCACATAGGTGGGCGGAGTCGATTTTTTGATGTCACTGGGTCCCAGCCCTAAATTTAATTTCCATTTTCGATGTCATTTCGAAGAGAGATGAATTTGGATCCCATAAAAGTATTTTTTTTTTAGATTTTTCGTTCATTGCTAAAACGAAATTATAACATAAAATTGAAATATTACGTATACGCTCCACCGAACTCGTTCCGTCCAGGCGCCTTACTAATTCAATGACGAGGCATTCGGCTACCTTAAGAGAGTCGCTTACCGGCGCTAACTATAATTTCTTTACTTTAACATTCAGAACACTGAGCAGATGATTATCTTGAGTCAACACCCGGTATGGCCATCACAATGCCCATTAATTAGACAGTCGGAATCCCCAAGTCCGTAAATAGAATCGTTAATTCGTAGTCGCCTTTTGTGCTACCTCAGAGTACTTCGACTTTGGTGCTACATTATGGCACACAAGTGTCTGCATTGATCACTACTTTAAAGCAAAACGTTAGCCTTTAGAGTACAACTACACATGCGAACATATCCAATCAAAAATGTATAGGAAAAAACCATCTCCTCTGTATTTGTACACATGTGTGTCCGTGTGTGTGTGTGTGTGTGTGTAAAATATATACTACATTCTCCAGTTCCTTATCGATGGAAAAAGGACGTCTGCATGTATGTGTGTTTCCCAACTACATCTGAACTGTTTTCGATTCTTCTTTCGTTTCATTCTATTTTCTTTTCCTTGTAGTTTTTTTTTCTTCGCATTCTATTCTACCGCTGCTAAACATTTTATCCCCTATAAAAGTTGTTTGTTTGTATACCTCGGTACCTATATTTGTAGTGTGTGTGTAAACATACAACGAATGTATGTGTAGCACCAAATCCTGAAGGTGCATTAGTAAAATCCGGAAGCTAAGCGTCTCTCATACGAAACCCAAAACCTAAATAAACTTGTATTTCCAATACTTTTTTGTTCGCTCTCACTGCATCTTCTACATCTTCATGAACGTGCATGTTTGTTCTCCCTAGGTATGGGAGGGGCGGGAAAATGATGTTTTGTATGGTTACAATGGAGAGTTTAGGCGATCTGATATTGTCAGCATGTGGGGCAATGGCAGTAACAATTTTGCGAATAATGTCGCCGGATACAGGTGTGGGCAGGTAAAGAGCAGTGTGGAGATACCGATTAAAAATATTGTGTCACTGCATTACTCGTATCAGAAATGTTTATTAATTGGATTAACTTATCGATGAGACTTCATGCACTCAAATGAGCTTCTCTCAATACTTAAAAATTGTATATTTCATAAAGCAAAATGTGCAAAGCCCCAGCTGGAATTTTAACATAAAAACTCTCTTTTTTCTAGCTCATAAGAAAAGTGATCAATTTGATAATTTAGAGATGTAGGATTATTGGTTTAGCATTTATTACTCTGGCATCTTTTACAGGATTTTCCAACAAGAGGTGTTATTTTTTTATTGAAAGAAAAATTTAATTTTTTGAAATAAATGATCGGATGTTTTTTTTTATAATAAAGAGAAAGGTATGCCGTTAATAATGAAAAACAATATCAGCCAAATGGCCACCATATTCTTTTCATGAAATTTCCCATAACCAAATCGTAAAGTGACTGCCCTATGTCATCAAAAGCCTTACGAATTCTATGTTAGAGGTCTTGAATCGACGCTGGACAGTTGGCGTAGACCTTATCTTTCACGTGGCCCCAAATGAAGAAGTCGCAAGGTGTTAAATCACAAGATCTCGGTGGTCCGGAAACATCTCAGTTTTGCTAGATTTTAGTGACTGCAAGATTTACACAATTTTTTTTAGTGAATTTTAACAATTTCAATGTCTTGTTGAAGCATGTACTATTTTTAGTAATGGCGTAGTTTCTACTTGATGATTTTTCATTAATTTAAAATCTTTTGAAAAAATCTTGAACAATTCATGGCTGACCGGAAAAAATGCCTTTAATGCGATTTTAATTGCTACAGCTTTACATCTAGCGCCAGTATAAATACAAAAAAATTTAATATTTACTAAAGTTATGCTATTTTTTCTTAAAGTCCGGAATGTCTTTAGCTTATACCTTTTCCATGTATGGAAATCCAGCAATAACTTGAGCACAGTTCCTTTACAAAGGACATTTTTTGCAAGATCCCCGGACGTCAAAAGACATGTAACAAAATGTTTCTATTTCCCTTTAAAATCTCATAGTTAAGCTTTGGTGTTGGGCGCCAGAAGCCAGAAAACAAAATGTCGACATTTTACTTGTTATACTTCACGTTGGACGCCAAGAGACACATGTGCTAGTTTACTTAGGTAGATGGCATTGTCATACTTCAGGCTGAGTTCCAAGAGACACATAGCGCAATCCTATATTTATATCACGCAACAATCCCATAACCAACTCGTTCTTCAACAACAGGGTTTATATTGAATCACCCGGTATTTCGGCAGCTGTCACTTTTGAAACTTTGAAGCTTGACATTTGACAAGTAGAAAATACGCCATTACTAATAATGGCTTCAACAACGCATGCAAATTATTAAAATTCACTACAAAAATGGTGAAAATCTTGCAGTGACTAAAATCTCGCAAATGTAAAAAGATTCCGGACCGTGTTATCTCTCGATGAGGTGATCACAATTGGTCACCGAGATCTTGTAATTTAACAACTTGCGACGTCTTCCGTTGAGGCCACATGAAAGATAAGGTCTACGCCAACAGCCCAGCGTCGATTCAATACCCCAAAGATGCGATTACGTTTGACGTTGGGCGCCAATAGTCAAATAACGAAATACTCATATTTTGTTTTGTAGTGCTTTATACTGGACACCAAAGGACAGCTATTGAAACCCAGCTATTAATGTTGGGCGCCAATTTGCTATTTTTGCCAACATCACTTTGATTTTATATTTGTATTTACATTTACATATCTGGAGTATACGGACATTTTCAAATAGTATATGTACAATAGATCGTCTCAGGGTGTGCTGTTGGCGAATTGATAGCCGTTGCTGCTGTTGCTGCTGTTGTTGTCTCTATACTGGTTTATTGGGTTGCTGCTGCTGAGTCTCTGGGATTAGTTCGTACGTATTAGGTGTCCTGATATGTTAACCTCGTTTTTTTCTCCTCTCTATCTCGGTCGGTGTCATGCATTTTCCAGTTAAACTTGGTGGCTTTCAAGTCATTTCAAATGCACACCAATGGATGCATACAATAAATATGTTCACCCGTGTATGGATGCACTGCACGTGGACAGGCGAGTGTATCCGTCTGTGTATCCGTGTGTGTGTGCGGGAGTGCGCCGGAGTGTGTGTGTGTGTTTGGCGGGTATAGAATATTTGAATAACACCGGAAATAGTATCGGCATAGTGCCTGCATGCACTTTTGTTCAACGCTTGAATGCGAAAGCAAGTGCTAGTTTTGTATGCAGTTAGTGTTAGCATTGGGATTTTTCGTGTTTTTTTTTTGTTGTTGGCCTGTTTGCTTCCTAGCTATTTGCTAATGCTATTTTTGAATGGCGCTTCAGGCATTTTGTTAGAACCAGAGCGAAGAAGTAGTAGAAAAAACACAAACTTGAACGAATATGAATTTGTTGGCATATTTAAGTGGAATGTTTTAAAAATGTTGGCATTTGGCTTGAGAATTTTTCTAAAAGCCATAAATTTGATAGGCGCTATGCTTAAAGAGTGAAGGTGATTGCCTACTGCCAAGTTATTTAGACATATGATTGAGTTCATTTCATAAATACAGCAAACCATACAAAATTCGTAACTTTTGCATGTGATAACCCCAATTAGAAATATAGGCCAAGGCAGCAAAAAAAAATAAAACAATCTTCTCCGAAAACGATGTGAAAATGACCGAAAATCTGCAAACCAGCAAAAACTTTTGTTAACTTTACTCTTAACTTCTTAACACACATTTCACATTTTGTTATTTGAAAATGTGTGGAATGGGGCAACTTAATTCCTATCATAATTAAAAAAAAACCCGAACTGAGTGCAACTCAAAACGTATTAAGTTAAGTTGTTTTTTTTTCATTTCAATGAAGTCCAAATGGGAAAATGTTGGCTAACAAAAAAAAAAAAAGGAAGAAACCGAAATGAAAGCCGAATTTCGGTACTTTCTACAAAAATTAATCTCAATTAACTTCATAAATGAAGATGAAGAGAGAAGAAAAAAAAACCGAAAATCTTAAAAGAAAACTTTTCTTTCAGTTTTTAATTCACACATTTTCAACAGCCACTGAGTGTACCCGATATCGTGGGGTGAGTAAAAGGAGTGCAAGTGTGTGTTCTATATTTGGGTTCTAAATTCGGCAAAGTGCCAGTAAATGCTTACACTAACACAAATACCGCACAATATTATCATACTTAACATACCAATATGCGAAGCATACCAAAGAAAAACAAAACCAGCCGAATGCACAGTGGTTGGAATCAATAAGGCAGGGTGACATTTCGTTTGCAGGTTTTTGGGTTTTCACCTAATTTTATTATGTCAACAGAAAAACTGCCCAGCATTTGTGATTTGTTTATTTTAATACGCTCCATACAAACGATGAAGTTTATATTAAATTTGTCATTCCATTTGCAGCTCCTTGAAATATTGATGAAGAACGATCTACCCATGGACTGCGCTTGCTAACATTTTCGGTTATTTTATTACAGCCAGTAAAGTCAGACGCAACGATTTTTTTCCGTAACTTCGACTATTTTTTTTTTTGCAAAAAAACAAAATTCACCAAACCGCCAATTGACGATTTTTCATTTTGAATGCATTTGCATGTGTTGATTTTATGGGCAACTCTAGTTGTCCATTACAAATTTTACCCATTAATTTCCAGAAATTGGAATTTTCTGATGACAAATACATTAGGGTGTCCAAAAAAAATTTTTTTTTTTTGACTCAAACTAATTTTCATTTTTGAATTTTTTTTCAGATTTTTTGGAAAAGGTCTAGAGGTGCCGCAAAAAGTTTTTTGCAAAAAAAGAATTGGGGTTTTCTGAGTTTTTCGTATTTTAAGAAGAATTTGGTCAATAAGAAGCATTTTCAAAGTCGTTAAGTCATCAATAAAAATCATATGTTTTGTAATTTTTTTTTTGCTCGGTTCCCTGTCACATGAACCATTATTTGGGAAGTTTTACATAAAAAATACGGTAAAAATCTAAGTAATTTGAAAAAAAAAGTTATTGATTTTACTGTTGGCGTTTCAAAGTTTTGGTCTTAACACCTTTGTAGCCACCGATTCGATGCAGTTATGGCACTTTATAACAACTTTTAAAAATTTAATAAAAATTAAAAAAAAACCAGTGGAAAAGTTGCAGTCGGGTAAACCGACTTATATATTCCCTCACCCTCAGTAAAAACATACAAGTCTCATATTCCAAAGTATCGGAAAGTCAAAAGTGACCGTGGCTACCATCATTTGATGTAACATCTGATGAAATCTCATAATAGCAACCTGAAATACCGAATGCTATAGAAAGAAATATTGGATGGTACATTTGTATGGGAGGTACCAGAAGGGGAATTGCCAGACTTCCAAGTTTTTGTCAAAAATTTTGTCTAGCTATAACTTTAGTAAATACAAAATTTGGGCAAGATAGCGTTGGTTATACTGATAGTATTAGACGGTTTATCAAGGGCGGGATGGTACATTTGTATGGGAGGTACCAGAAGGGGAGTTGCCAGACTTCCAAGTTTTTGTACAAAACTTTGTCTAGCTATAGATTTACTAAATACAGAATTTGGGCAAGATCGCGTTGGTCATATTGGTGTTACTACACCATTTCTAAGGTAGGCGGGATGGTACATTTGTATGGGAGGTACCAGAAGGGAAGTTGCCAGACTTCCAAGTTTTTGTCAGAAACTTTGTTCAGTTATACTTTTACTAAATATTGATATTATTACACGTTTACTAGCGAAATAGCAGATTTGTATGGGAGGTACCCGAAGGGGTGTGGCCATATAGCCCATATGCAATCCCATAAGCAGTTTTGGGAAAATATTAAGCCATGCCAAATTTCAGAGTGATCGTTTAACTCTTTCGAAAGTTATCGTGCGTACCAGCAGGACAGACAGACGGACGGACAGACGGACATGGCTCAAACGATTCAGAAAGTCATGAATCGAATTTGGTTCAAAGACACCTGGGGTCTAATGTGAATATTTCTAGGTGTTACACTTTTGGGTCGTATCAAATGATATATACCCTCCTACCCGTAGGGTGAGGGTATAAAAATGATGCCATTTGAAAGACGGTAAACTTCTAAGTAATTTTAATTTTACTCCTGTCATTTCAAAGATATGGGTCACGAACCATTCTAACAACTGATTCCTTGTTGGCTGTAGAATTTTACCCTCTTACCCGAAGTCATCGCTATTGAAAATCCTGCATTAGTGAACAAAATTTCTTGATTTTTTTCTTTTTCGCTTAACCCAATTCGACTGTACAATAACACTACTCAACAAAATGAAAAAAATTTCATGTACTCCGGATGCGATAATTTTTTCTGTGTAGATAACCTTGACATGAGCTCGAAAAACGCAATAAAAAATTTTTTTTTCGTTTGGTTTTTGTTTTTTTTTTTTTTTTTTAAATTTTAAAAAAATTTTTTTGGTTAATTTGTTTCGTCCGGCATAACTCGGGAACCACTAGCCCGATTTAATTGAATTAAAAAATCCAAAATGAAAAAAAATTTCAAATCTTATTACTTTTACGTAAAGTCACATAACCTATGAGCAAAATGAGACAAAGATCATGAAAATCGATGCACGCGTTTCGCTTTTATTCGCAATTGAGTAAAGGTATGAATTTCAAAAATTTCAAATTTTCATATATTTTTGTCACCCAACAAATTTTAATTTTTTTTGTAATAAAAAAGAAAAAACCTTACCATAGACAAAGTTGTGCATATGTCGAGCAAATTTTTGAAATTCATACCTTTACTCAATTGCGAATAAAAGCGAAACGCGTGCATCGATTTTCATGATCTTTGTCTCATTTTGCTCATAGGTTATGTGACTTTACGTAAAAGTAATAAGATTTGACATTTTTTTTCATTTTGGATTTTTTATGGATTTTTTAAAAAAAAAAATTTAAATCTTTAGGCAAAAAATAAGTTTTTTCCTTTATATATTAATTTTTAACTTGGAAACTGTTGCTTGTATAGGAAAACAATATATGAACAGATTAAGGGAATTGTAATTTTAAATTTTTTAAAATTTAATTCAATTAAATCGGGCTAGTGGTTCCCGAGTTAAGCCGGACGAAACAAATTAACAAAAAAAATTTTTTAAAATTTAAAAAAATTTTTATTGCGTTTTTCGAGCTCATGTCAATGTTATCTACACAGAAAAAATTATCGCATCCCGAGTACATTATGACTGTTGACTAGTGTAATTAAAAAAAAAATCAGTCTTTTAAGGGTTTTTAAACTTGAACGGTTGCACTGATGTAGATTTATGTTTATTGTGGGCTTTATGTTTATATTTCAGTGGCCAAATTTGCCTGGTGTCCCTGGCATGTCCTGGACCAGGACAACTTGACCTTTGCCTGTCTGAAAGCTTCTAATCGGAGATTGAAGTTGCGTATTCTTCATATCCATTGGAACTAGGGCTTTTTACTCGGGATTATTGGTCGTTACTTGCTACAAATTTTTTTTACTAAATTAATGGGACATATTTCTTACATTTTATAAATTTTTTAAAAAAATATTTTTTTTTTTAATTTTATGAAGAAAATCAAATAAAAAATAATTAAAAAAATATAACTAACACAATTTTTTTCTTTAAAAAAAAATGGTTCGTAAATTAGAACACTGGAACGTTAAGATGATTTCAATCTGCTTGCAAATACCCAATGGTGGAAAAATTCGAGCTGTTGGGACAAGTTAGTGATGTGAAGAATAAAACCCGTGCATTCCTCGTCGTTCTTTGGAATTGGGCATTCCACAAACATCATTACATCGTATTTTGCATAAAGACTCGGGTCTTAAGGGACTTTTAAACTTCAGTTAACACAAGAACTCAAGCCGGCCAATCATCAACAACGACGTGTTTTGCTGATTGGGTCCTTGAAATGCATGAAAATGATCCAGGACAAAAATCTCGATTGATAATCGGGAAGTATCATTATTGTGACGTACAAGTCCTTACAATTTCTAAGATTCTCCCAAACAAATCCACTGTCTTTCGGCGGCACTACATTTTTACCATACCCACAAGTCTCTAATTTATTTCATTTGAAAGGATTTTCTGTTTTTCAGCTTTTTGTTTGCTGGTGTCGTCGAATAAGTTTTTTTTCTTCTTCTTCTGCGAAATGGAATTTCTATGAAATGTTTTTTTTTTGGAATGCCGAAAAAGAAAAGTATGTTAAGAAACCACAAGAAAATAAAGAAGAAGCAGTGGTGGAAAAAAAACCATTCTAAATTTCTCATAAGTCATGGAAATTATGCATACGATGTTTGAGTTTAAATGAATGTTAAACAAATAATGAACAAAAGCCAAACAAAAAAAAAAAAAAGAAATGGAAAACCAAGACCAGTGAGAATATTAGCAGAGGTTAAGATAGATTTCGGGTATACCCTACGCTTATGATCAGCTATAGAAGGTAATCGAGACACTTTAATAAGCACCGTTTGCCGAGTAGTTGACTTTAGCAATTGAAACCTAAGTAACTGCTCAAATGACGATTACGATCCAAACACTTTGTACAGTTTCAAACCGAGTCTTTTGTTAAAATCTCATTTCCGCTGTCTGGTTACAAATGTCGACACAAACGTAAAATACCCTGCATACGGTGGTGAAGAATATCCACACTACACGAACAGACGTACACATCATTAAAAACATTTGCGGTACCAGAAAAATGTACCGAAAAGAAAAACTTGCCCCGTATACACATATATTTGCTGAACCACCTCATTCCTCCCGGCTGCCGGGGAGAACAAACAACATACAAAAAGAACAACAACAACAACGCCAGAAAAACGAATTGGAAAATGGAAATTAGAAATGCTAATTGAAAATCGTTTGTTTGTCTGTCTGTCTGTCGGTTGTTTTGTGTCAGTGCTCAGCCAGTTCTGTGCCACCAACGCTGGTGGTGGAATTCATTCATTTCATTTCATTTGCATTTTTCAAACAGCATCCACACTCATCGCATACTCATACTCATATTGCAAATGAGCATTACACGGTTTGCCCAGCTCGGTCCTGGAGTCTCCTTCACCCTGCCTTGAAAGCAACTCCACAGAGATGAGCTTCAGAAACGTTGGGTGTGTTTCTTTTTTTTTGGAAATTTGCTGCTGCTGCTTCGTGGCGGAATAAGTTTTTGAAGTTAAATCTGTAAAAGATGAAGAATGACTGCAGGCAAAACTAATTAAAAAAAAAAATGAACAGAAATGTATGCAAATTTTTTTTTGTTTGTTAGAAATTCTTTCGATTTCGTATCTGAAAGATATTTGTAATTTTCTCTATAAGCAGTAACTGTAGGTGGCATGGGATTAAGAGCGATGTGATTTAGGAATGCGCACACACAGCTTTTGTGTTACCGATGCCAAGTTGATGTTGGGAAGGCGCTGGGGACTCCAGCCTAAAATACTCAACCAATAGGGAAACGCTATGGTGGCCATATTTTGATATAGCGTACATAAGATGATAAAGAAGTGTTCAAAGATCGGTTTCAATTCAAGAATTACCATCGCCTATTAGCGCATTCCATCCAGGAGGTTCACAGCGCCAAAGATCAGACTATACACACATGTAAAGGGCTAAGACGGTCTCAAGTATTTTTTAGATTTTATACTCTAAATAAAGCTGTGAATAAAACACGTTCAATTAGTATTGGAGCAATCACAACAAGACAAAAGTTTTCGGAAATCATTAATAAAGAAGAACAAGATCAGTATCAGCTGTGTAGAGCCCACTTAAGTAAGTAAGATTTCGAGGTAAACTTCCCGTCAAGGGTATTTTAATCACGTCGATCAATTACAAGCATTGCCATTAATCAGAACCTGCTTTAATTAAAAAACTTGGAAGCTCAGCGTGTTTTCGCGTTTTCATTTAAACTGATAAAACTGTGATTTGAAAATTGCTTTCAGAACGATGAGTGTTGGCAATGGTTTTTTTTTTAACGCAGACAATGTATTTAGCATTTACCAAAGAAGTGATAGCGACAAATTTGAATTTTAAATAACATCGAGTATCTCAATCAGCTCTATAAAAAGTACCACCAATTGAAAATGACCTAAAAAAAATTAAGAATGCCCCAAATGAGGAATTCCCCAAAATAAATGAAAAAATCCCCTCCCAAGCCAAATATGAAAATTTCTCTAAAAATTCTGAAAAATCCCACAAATAATTTCTGAAAAAATACCCAATGCAAAATCCACACACAAATATTATGAAAAATACCCCAGAAATACAAAAATAGATTTTCGTAATTTGGAAAAAGGGAATTTTTAAACAACAAATTTTTCACACACCCTAATCTAAAATGTAAAAAAATCCCAAATAAAAATGAAAAATGACCCCAAACAAACGTCAATCATTCGTCCGAGCTCGATTTGGTTTTTATAATGTGTTGGGGTTGTGACCCTAATTGATAAATTACCACAATTTCAAAATGAACGAAGGCCCCAGCAAAATGTGAAAAATCATCTTAAATTTACGTGTTTTTGTGGTCAATGTAACATTTTGGGGCGATTTTTCATTTTTGAATTTTTGGCCATTTTTTCAAATGTCATAATTAGGATCGTAACCCGAACAAATTATAAAAAAATCGATTTATGATTCACATTAGTTTTGAAAATATCCAAAAAAAGAAAACAAAAATTCTGTATTTTGGTTTTTTTCATATGGAAATACACCAAAAACAAAAAAAAAATATTAACTAAAAATTATAAAAAAAAACTCAACAATATGTTTATTTGAAATTTTGTGAGATTTTTTTGGGGAATTCTTCATTTTTTTTGGGCCGTTTTTAATAGATCGATCTCAATCATAGCGTAAAATTTAAAAAAATTTGGAATTTTTTATATGAAAATTGCACCAAAAATGAAAACAAAAAATTATAAAAAAAACTCCACAATTTTTTTGGGGAATTTTTCATTATGAACTTTTGTATGAGATTTTTTTTGGGGAATTTTTAAAATTTTTTGGGCCATTTTTCATTAGACCATCTCAATCATTATGTAAAATTTAAATAAAATCTGCAATTGAGTCCAAAATTAAAAAATTGTGGAATTTTTCATATTAAAATGCACCAAAAATGAAAAAAAAAATTATTAAAACTCAAAAAAAATGTTTGGGGAATTTTTCATTATGAAATTTTTGTAATTTTTTTTTGTATGGGTTTTTTTTGGGGAAATTTGTAATTCTTTATTTGTGACATTTTTCATAGAGCCATCTCAATTATTACCCACTCCACAATTTTTTTGGGGAATTTTTCATTATGAAATTTTGTATGAGATTTTTTTGGGGAATTCTTAATTTTTTTGGGCCATTTTTCATTAAACCATCTCAATCATTATGTAAAATTTAAATATAATCCGCAATTGAATCCAAAATTTAAATATTTTGGAATTTTTCATATGAAAATTATTAAAAATTAAAAAAAACTCCACAATTTTTTTGAGGAATGTTTCATTATGAAATTTTTGTAATTTTTTTTTGTATGGGTTTTTTTATATGAAATTTTTGTATGGGTTTCTTTTTGGGGAATTTTTAATTTTTTTTTTTTTTTGTTGGTGGGGTGGTGTTTTTTTTCGTAGATCCATTTCAATTATTGCCCACATAGTGTAAAATGTTAATAGAATCTGCACAGTGGTATATTACAAATTTTTTAATTCTTTTCGATTTGCTCGCAAAAGTCATATGAATTTAGACGTTGACTATGAATTTAGATCTTGTGGATTCCTAAAAATGGTGAAAAGAAAAATGTTGGAAATCAAAAAGACATTTCAAAAAAATAACCTCAACTTTGTGATTTAAAACTTTTTGTTCTACACCGCCATCTTCTCTTCACCATTCGCCTACAAACTTAAATATCATAATTTTCGTAAATCGAGCCTAAAAAATAACTTTAGTTTGAATAAAAATTGTCTGTCTACACTATCCAACGATTGACAATTACAATTTCAATTAGATTGCCATTAACTACATGTCCAAGCCCGCTTATTAAGATCCTTTTCCGCTTAAGCTAATTGTAAATATTTGTAGTGTTTATTTTTAAGTAATTTTCTACTCTCTCTTTATAAGGGTTCACTGTAGATTTCTTATTTTTCTTTGTCCCATTATCACAAATGTCTCAACATTTTTTTTCTTACACTTTGCAATGATTTTTCGTTACAAAAAAAAGAACATTCATCAAAATAAGCCTAAGGCCACACGAAAGGAACCCTCGGTTGTGTTTCCCTTTTGGATGTCTAGACATAAATTAGGTATTGCCATATTTTGGGGTTGAACAAAAAAAAAAGGAAGGAAAAGGAAAATAATTAAGGAAAAAATAAAACGCGAAGATGTTCACTTCAAGAAAAGGGTGTTAAAATATTCACGAACATATTGTCCATGTCTTAGCTGAGTTTTGAAAGTGTTTATTTATCTTATAAGTAAAATAGAAAAGATAAAAGACCTATGTCAATGCAATGATATTTTTAGCCCTTCTGGTGGCTGAGATCAACTGCTCAGCTGTCTGTCCATCTGTTCTGTAACATTTAATGTGCTGTCGTTTTTAATCTGCCATAGTTATTTGAATGTTTCATATCCTTTTGGACGTTTATAATAATTTTAGATTTTCTGCCTTACCAGCAGACCCCAGATCTTATCTGTTAATAAACGTATCGAATAATAATCAACAATATAAAAATAGAATTTGCATCTCTTTTAATATTTCAAAGAAGATCTCAATTCAAGCTGCTATAAGTAAGGAATACAAATTTTCGGGCGTCATTTCTATTTCCTTGCATAATATGTGATTCATATTTGTTGTTTGAAATGGTGTTTGATCCATGTTGTTCTAAGGGTCAGTTATTTCAACGTATGTTAACATTCTATGTCTTTTTTGTGGTTCTATCCCCCATTGGAATTTAATTATTTCAAGAACATTCAGATATCTGCTCCTCATTTGTCATAAATTTAAAACTAAATTTTTGTTACTTGTCATAAATTTAAAACTTATTTTTTTTAGAAAATTTTGATATCTGGTCCTTAATTGTCATACATTTAAAACCCAAAATATTCCATTTTGATTTAATGGCTTCCAACGGCAATTACTTGGCAATTTCATACACACAAATCCCCCAACCAAAAAAAAAGTCTGCAATAAAGTAAATAACGCATTCGTTCATTCATTACTTACCGTGACACAACTTTCGGCAGCCAATCGCCACCGCAATATTTGGCCAAGACCGGATCATTAGTTGAGCTGCCATCGTAAAAAATCAAATGATCACGTTCACCGGTGCAATCGGACCAGGCACGTATCGAACGCGACGTTTTATTGAAGCTGGCAATTGACCTTTAAAGAGACAGAGAGAGAGAGCGAGAAAAAATGTGAAAAAGACAACAAATCAATGAAAACAATCAGCGGACAACGAAATTGGAAAAAAAAATGAAAATCTTCCAACACACGTTTCACTGAAAGTAACCGTACAGAAGAAAAAAAAAACGCCACCATAAAGATGTTAATGTCAATGGAAAAAAAATACCACTGAATGGGAGCAACCCCACTCATCACTAATCTTTCTTCTTTCTGATAACCAAAAAAACGAATCAATCGTTGAGGTGTTGTTTCGGAAAAAAAGGAGCTTCACAAATTCATCAATTACGGGTGTTGGCGTAGAATCTGTAATCGGATGAATTGCTACGGTGGGGTGGTTTTTTCTTCATCCTTCGTTGATCCCACAAAAGTGTTTTTCAGGGAATGCAACCAAATTACGGGGGAAATTGTTAATTTTTCTTAAACGTTTTTTTTTCTATTTCTTTTTTTTCATTTCCTTTTTTACTATTTCGTTTTTTTCACTTCTTAAAAATAAATTGTTGGCTTTGAGGGGCATGGAGAAGAAGAAGAGAAAAACCGCACAAGAAATGTTTATTTGAGTGTGTGGGCAAGAAAATAAATGTATACTTTACACCTTCCATTTATTTATAACAAAACATAAAAAAAAGAAAGCCAACACCAAGACATGTTTCTCTAAGAGAAGGAATGCTTAAAGGCTATAGACAGGGAGAGATTAAATAAATCCCCAATGACTTTACAAAATAATTATAAAAAAATATATGAACAAATTGATAAAATCACCCTTATGTAAGGCGGCCATTTGTTCGAGAAGAGTTTTTATAGAGAACTTACTGTCTGTTTGCATAAAAATATTATTCAATATTCGTAGCGTTATAAAATGGATTTGAGACAATATTCAATTATGGTTTTCGAATGTTTTCATAACCAGTGAAAAAGTTGCAGTCGGGTAAACCGACTTTTATATACCCTCACGCTCAGTAAAAACATATAAGTCTCATATTCCAAAGTATCGGAAAGTCAAAAGTGTGCGTGGCTACCATCATTGGATGTAACCTCTGATGACATTGTATATAGTTACAGCTTTACTAAATATTGAATTTCGGAAAGATTCGATGAGCGACTTTATATAATTACACGACTTCTAAGGTAGGTGGGATGGTACATTTGTATGGGAGGTAGTAGAAGGGGAGTTGCCAGACTTCCAAGTTTTTGTCCAAAACTTAGTCTAGCTATAGATTTACTAAATACAAAATTTGAGCAAGATCGCGTTGGGTATATTGATATTATTACACGATTTCTAAGGTAGGTGGGATGGTACATTTGTATGGGAGGTAGTAGCAGGGGAGTTGTCAGACTTCCAAGTTTTTGTCCAAAACTTTGTCGAGCAATAGATTTACTAAATACAGAATTTTGGAAAGATTGATATTATTAAACGATTTCTAAAGTGGGCGAGATAACAGATTTGTATGTTTTTAGTTGTTTTCCCCTATCTCATTTCGCGATAATTTGCTTTTTATTAAAAATAGTAAGTTGTAATGCGCCTATGGCGCCCGTTAATTTGCTTGAGAAAGTATGTGTTACTTAATTTTAAAAATTTTGTAAAAAATATTTTGAGAAAACTATTTTGTAAAAAAAAATTACGAAAAAAAATAAAATTTGCTGAAAAAAAAATTTATGTGGAAAAAAAAATTTTTGTTGAAAAAAAAAATTTTGTGGAAAAAAAAATTTGTTGAAAAAAAAAATTTGTAAAAAAAAAATTTTTGTAAAAAAAAAAATTTGTAAAAAAAAAATTTTTGGAAAAAAAAAATTGATAAAAAAAAATTTTGGGGAAAACACAATTTCTGTACACAAAAATTTTTTTTATTTTTTTTATTATTATTATTTATAGAATTATTATAGAATGCCTATTTAAATTCCTACGTACTGCGTGACAGAGTCAGTGAATCAGTGTATCAGTGAATCAGTGTCGAGGGTAAATATATATTAAGATTGTCTTTTTTTGAGACATTTTTTCGGTGATTAATTTTATATATCAAAATGGGATAATTTTTTTTTTTTCAGTACTACACCAACATTTGTAATTTCTTGCTTTGGGGACTTTTGCATTGGGATCATATTTCAGGGAGCCTCTACAAACTCCTCCCTCTAATGCACGAAATGTTGCATTTGCTAACTCTGTACGTAATAAATAGTCAGACAATGGTCATTGTCACCGTTTAATTCTTAAGACATTTCCTGACATATCACTTTTCACCGAGAAGTTTCATACACTTATATGAGATAGTGATGCAGGAAAATGCAGAACTCCCTAAGGGTAACTAATGCATCCCCATGATTTATTGTCAGATGTGGTCCTCTGTTTTCTTGCAATAAGAAAAGTTGAGATGTGGCCACTAGGAATAAAACTACATACCTTTTTTTTTTTTTTTTTTTTTTTTGACTAACACTCAGGGGATGCCCCCTATAAATGCAATGCACTGTGTTAGCGATGGGAAATAAGGGTATTGGAGGGAGGAAAGAGGGAGTAGTGTTTGTTGACGTTGGCCTTGAATTTGGTAATGTCATAGCAGGTAGGAAACACACTTGCAGGAAGATTATTCCACAAACGAACAGTCCGGCTGAAGAACGAATTTTCTCTATAGTGCGTCGTCCGGTCAACCGGCCATTTGACAATGAACGGATGAGAGACCCTGGATAGCTGAGTATTCCGGCTAAATGTTCTAACGTCAGGGACAAACATATCACCCTCTAGAACCATAAGTGGGCAATACATATGACTTGGTTGGCAACAGAAGGACACCCATGATGATCAAGAGTGAATCAAGTGCACGAAAACAATAGTTGCTGATTTGTGACTTTCTGGATGAAATTATACTACCAGAAAACAGGGGAGAAATTCGGTACGAACATACAACTGGGCAACAATAGTTTCGGTTGCATCACTACAGATGGGTGAGGAGACCCGGCATCTGCTTGAGTTTTTGGGTGTGGTATAAAGACCTGGCGTTCACAATGTGACGACACTTGTCCCTGGGAATGATGGCATTTTAAATTTTCCCTGTGAATGAGCGCCAGACTTAGGCTTTTTTTTCCACACATCAAAATTACTTAGACCCGATTGACACGATGATTTTTGCTTGATTTTAAAACCATGATTTTCAAGTTTGTACGCGAAAGGTGTAGAGAAGATTGCGGGGAAAAAAAAAAGTCTCAAATCACAAATTTGAGGTTATTTTTTAAAATTTCTTTTTGACTTTACACATGTTGCTTTTCGACAATTTTACAAATCAACAAGATTCATGTATAATTCGTATTAATTCATATGACTTTTGGACTCAAATCCAAAAGAGAATTAAAACAAAATGCAAGCCAAAAAAGTCATCGTGTAAATTGGGATTCAATTCATACCATGACTTTTTGGGTTGACTTTTGTCTAATTCTCTTTTGGATTTGCCCGCGGAGCAGAGGATGATTGAAAAATCATGATTTTAATACCTCCAACAAGAGGTGATCGGATGTTTATTTTATTATAAAGAAGAAGGTATGCCATTTATAATGAAAGCCAATTGACCATCACGACCACGCTTACAGGACCATAGCCTTCGCATGAAATTTTCCATAACCACATCGCAAAGTGGCTGTCCTATGTCCTCGATAGCCTAACGAATTCTATCTCTGAGATCTTTAATCGATGCTGGGCTGTTGTCGTAGACCTTATCTTTCACGTGGCCCCAAAGGACGAAGTCTCAAGGTGGTCAGTTGTGATCACCTCATCGAGAGATAACACGGTCCGGAATGTTTTTAGTTTTGCGAACTGTGACTGCATTTTCACCATTTTTGTAGTGATTTATAATAACTTCAATGCATTGTTGAGTCGTTTATCGTTCCATTTTCAGTAGTGTCGTAGTTTCTACTTGTCAAATATCAAAGAATAAAAGATACCGAAATACCGGGTGATTCAAAATAACACCTATTATTGGAGAACCTTGTATCAAGCCAAAAGTCATTGTGTAAATCGGGTCTTACTTACTTATTTCTTTTAACATTCCCTGACCTGAGCACGATATAATTTGTATACCCACAGATAGAGAGCTGAAACAGCCGCTGAAAATTGGTTTATGAACTTAGCAAATTTCGAACTTCAATCAGTGTTGCCAACAATCACCATGGACTTTTTTTAGATACCGACAGCTGATTAGGCGATTGTAACTTTTTGTCAGCCTGCTAGCAGTCTAGGCTTCCTGCTGATCAGAAATTCCCATTTCGGAGATATCCTCTGCTCCGCGAGCAGTGCATTTAGATCAAACTTGTTAAACCTCTTAAGGAATCTGACTGAGGTAGACATGGCGATCATTTTACATTTTCTTCGTATGTTTTGAGACCGAGGTTTCAGGCAAAGTAAAGGCTGATTTATAGACATTTTATCAGCTGTCAAGTGATTTATGTTCAGTTTGGTTTGACATTTTAACGTGAATAGACTGCCGCCTGAATAACGCTTCCTAATTGAGCACATTTACTTTGAAAATAATGGTTCTGTTCGAAATCCGTTCATTTTACGGTCAACATAGTTTCACGTTTCGGTTCCGTGAATTGGTCTCCAAGATCGTGCGATTTAACGGCACTAGACTATTTTCTGTGGGTATGTGTGAAGTCGCTAGTTTACGCCGATAAGGCCGAAACGATTGACCATTGGCCACAGATTAGACTACATGCGAGCCCGCCACGGCGGTCATATGTTAGAAGTCATCTTTAAATTATAATGCTAGAAGATTATCTTTCGAATAATGTAAATTGCAAGTCAATTTCAGCTTTATTTTATTCCGTTTCAAAGTTCTGTACCACTATAAAAAACACTTTTTACCAGAGTGACCCAGGCCAAGTTTTGGGTCTACTCTTGTCTGCTGTTTTGGTCAATGTCCATTGAAGTTGAAGTCTCCAGACGTCTTCTGTGATACAGTCATCGTATTTGTAATAGTTGCTGTTAAAGTAGCCTGTTTTTTTTTCTAACTCTAACACTCAGGGTATGCCCCCTATGAATGCAATGCACTGTGTTAGCGATAGGAAATTAGCCTATTGGAGACAGGAAAGAGGGGGTGTTTGTTGACGTTTGCCTTGAATTTGAAAACTCTAGCTGGTAGAGTGTAGGATTTTCATCGAAAGCAAAGTAACTGGGAATTACTCATAGCCTCGGTGGGATGGTCACAATTGCTCCTTACGAATGTCGAAACTCCATAAGGTGTCCATCAGATGGGTTATTAAAAGAACAGTCATTTGGCTGTTGTCTGTCGCTGGTTGCCATTGAACGTCATCAGCTTTAATTCCAAGGAAAAACATCTGAAATCAGTTTGTCCCTTTAAAAATATTTTTTTTTTATAACCCACTGTACATAAACAAATGTGATCATATTATATGACTTGTCAATATCTATTGAAGTTTTTTTTTTTTATTTATTTGCAGTCCTCCTTTTGCGTATCACGCTGGAGACAATACCACATAAGCAAAACGCATAAAATCCTTTAAACAGGCCAAGTCAATAACACACAACCAATGCGGTTAGACAGGATTGTTACCAAATGTTTACATAAATTTTATTGCCTGCCAATGATGTCTTTGATTCTGTCGATGACAACATCCCGTGGAGCTCGTGGCATGTTAGCTGCATGTCTGACCGTCGCGGTGTGGTATAAATGCCACTGAATTTCGACTCAAAGGCATCAGTTGACTGAATCACTTCAACGAGTTAATATCCCTTTGTGATTAGTAAAATACCGCTTTGATATGGCAAACATAATCTATTTTACTTTGACACTGATGTGGTTGTCGCTGTTCCTATGCAGTCTGGCAACAGCCTGGCCCAGCACTGAGGACGCGCGTTATAATGACAAGGAGGTAAGTGAAAATGAATCTACTGCGAAAAACTATCTTAAAAATTACTTTCAATAGTTAAATCGGGATTTGATCAATTGGCTGTCGACTGTGCAATATTCGCAAGGCTCCAACAATCCTTGCCGTTATTATGCAGGCAATGCTTTATCGCCACCACTGGCAAAAAGAAACTCCGAATTAATTAATTCGCTCTTAAGTTTGCCCAAAAACATGAATGATGCCGGAAAGTAAAATAGCTTAATGTGGAACAGCCCTCGGATGAATCTAAAGCTATGACGACTTCTACATGTACGAATACTTTATTATACACGAAATCCCTATAAGTTACATTGTTCTTCGTTTATGAAATTTTAATAAAAATGCAGAGATATTGTTTATGGTTATGGTTTAATGTCTTATAAGGATTGTTGAAGTGCTCTATCTGTAGTGAGTTATAAAAATAAAATTGTTACTAAATGGCAGTGAAATCACAGAATATCTACGGGTCTTATCAACCTGAAGACCATTAACGAGTGGAATCTTATACATTATGTTGATCTATTATTGGGTATTGAATGTTGTCATAATAAAGAATATCTCTTTAACTCTTGCACAAGATATCTCAATACAGCACAGATTTTTCTTCTTACTTGAATTGAATGGAAAGCCGTTACTAAAGTCATAACAAATGGAATAAGTGTCCAAAAATCTTTTTTATATCAAAAGTTTGAAATAACCTAAATAAAGTATCTTCAAATGGAACGAGTTTTTTTGGAAGACTTTTTTTTAAAAGTTATAAGCACTTTGAAATACAACTTCCTTTTTATGGATTTTCTAATTGGAAAACAATAGATGCAATAAATGCCATAATAGTGTGGTCGTCAATTATCGTGGCGGTTATGGGTTTGCTTTCCACCAAAATTATATGTTTTTCGCTGCAAAATCAAAACATATGGTCAACATTGGAATATAAATTTAGGGGAAAAATTTGAATATAAATTAAAATTATAAAATAAATTGAATGAAATAGGAAAAAAATAAAAAAAAGAATGAATTCATATAAAAATTAAAAACATTGAAGCAAAAACTGTAATAATAGATTTTTTTATTTTAAATTTTTAAACGTGAAAACATTCGTTACTTCCTCACACAACAATTGTTGAAATCTCTTGCTAAAACAATTTAGTAGATGTGAGGTCTAAATGTACAGTGAAATATTACAAAATATTTATAAAATATGCTGTGACATGTTTGCCCCGGTAGGCGATTTGGTGGTGTGCTTGCCTTTCAGCGTGGGGATTGTGGATTTGATTCCCACCAAAGGCTTTGGTCTGTCGCTGCAAAAATCTATCCATATAGTCTGTGTCACCCGGTTAACTGTAATAAACTAAAAATATAAAAAAATAAATAAGAAAAATAATAAGAAAAAATGGAAAAAAAAAATGAAAAATTGACAGTGAAATATTACAAAATATTTATAAAATATGCTGTGACATGTTTGCCCCGGTAGGCGAGTTGGTAGCGTGCTTGCCTATCAGCGTGGGGGTTGTGGGTTCGATTCCCACCAGAGGCTTTGGTCTGTCGCTGCAAAAATCTAAACATATGGTCTGTGTCACCCGGTTTTACCCTTGGACCCAAAAATTAGAATATAAATTTACTTTGTATTGTAATAATAATAATAAATAAATAAAACCAAAACCAAACCAAAATATTAAATAAATAAAAAAAATAATAAAAAATAAAAAAAAAACAAAAATAAAAAAAAAATATATTAATAAATAATTTAATAATTAAAAAATAATATATAATAAATAAAAATAAAAAAAAAATAATAAATAAAAATAATAAATATAAAATTGTCAATAATGGATATAAATGGAAATAAAACATAATACAACAAAATATTAAAATATAAAAATTAAATCAAGATTTATGTATAAACGTAAAAAAAAAAATCAAACGGATTCGCAAGCAAATAGTCAACGTATAAATTCATATGACATTTGGAAGCAAATCCAAAAGAGAATTAAAAACAAATCAAAAAAGGTGATCGTGTAAATTGGGACTCAGTTAATCGATATCGTTAAGTCGACTAGTTTCATACAAATCGTAAAAACACCGGTGCATGTTCTTTCAGTTCATTCAACTAAAAATATAGCAGCTGTAAGAGAGCAATCAAGAACAGGATAATTAAACGCAATTCTGGATCAATTTAGCAGCCAAAACCGTATGACGGCGGTGATGCGGCTATCGTACAGTGAACTTAGGATCCAAAACTGGTATGATCATTGAAACATTTGTCAGCTACTGTTTTCCACCTCGCTAATGTTGGCGACTTTGCGAGTAAGTAATTTCTAAGCCATGAGTAATTCTAAGCCATGGTTAACACTTCTCTAGAAAATGCATTAGCCGTTCCGAGCCGGCTTTAAACTGTGAGTCATGTTCGTTGAATATACAAATCAGCACACTGATTCGAGACAAGTCACCCCTCAATTCCTTCATGGAATGTGAAGGAAATTAAGCAAGTAAGTAATGGAAATGTTTATTTTTCCATTTTTCATATTGTAAACCAATATTTGAAGAAAATTGTGTTCTTATTTTGAGTACGTACAAATTTTGAACGTACTTAATCCAACAACATTTTATTTCAAATGAATATTATATACTCCATGTAAATATAAATGTACTGAAATTAACTAAATTTTGTGGTCTCAAATTAAGTATGATCTGAAATCAAATTTAGTACGAAGTTTTTTTTGAGTGCACTTCTCTGGAAAACTGGATTTTTTTTTAAAGCTGATGTGTATCATTCCATATATTACTACTCTTTTCCAAGAATACACTATCTAAATAATGCTAAGGCTACAAGAAATTTCTAATAATAAACTATCCACCAAAGGTTTTCAGATTTCCCAGCTATAGCACTTTGATATCCTTCTCTAAGCCTTTACAAAACATCCACTTGTTCACGTACGCCTCAGTGTGTTTGTGGCACTTCCTTCGGCTATTCATCCATTCATACATTCATTGCGATCATTTCATTTATTGATGTGTACGTTGGTGAATGTATGAGTGCATTTCAATGTAGTGGTAAAACATTTCCGTGTGATTGCTAAAACTACATTTCATGCTTTACGGGTAAGATTGCCTGGTGTGTGTGTGTGTGTGTTTGAGCGCATTTCAACGATTTGTATTAATTCTATGCAATTTACGTCAGGTGAAATACCAATTTCAATTTAGTTTCGGTTTTTTTTGTTTGCCTTCCCTCCTCCTCCTCCTGAATATTTGTTGGTGGCGCTGTCGATGTTGCTGCTATAGTGGCAGATATTCCTTTGGCATTCATGGCATTCGTTATTTCACAAATTCAATAGAGAATTTATAAAAAAAAAAAAAAAAAAAAAAATACCAACACACAGCTAAATACACATAAATATTTTGCCCAATCCGTGTGAAAGGTGGAAGAAAAAGCGTTTAAAAAATACACTTTTTGTGGACAACTTTTGTGTTTCTTTTTTTCTTTTTGGTTGTGATAAATAAAAATATCAAATTTTCCGTAAAAAAATCTAAGAGAAGAAGAGAAAATAAAAAAATAACACCGGGGACATTTTTCAATTTATCCTTGATTGATGCTAAAGCTGTTACACATTAAAGTTAAAAACGTTTTAGTATTAGTGATGAAGGGTTAATTAATTTCGGTGGGAGTTTCTCAATAGCTCGGTGAAATGGTGTTGTCAGTATGACATAATTGTCGTTAGATTGTATTCGAACATCGCAAAAACAAAATAATGTTTCAATGATATCAGATTTTAAACTGAACATTCGCTTAAGCACTGATACAATTCAATAATATTCTGGTCACGATGATCTGAGCTAATCTGAAATATAATATTCGGAATATTATGGAACTAAATTAACCTTTACAGTCTCGCTATATTGTGCTATCATTAAAATAAATGTGTATTTGTTTCTCACGCAGTCAATATTCGCTCGGATGAGCTTCATTTCTTCAACCGAATTTTGGAAATTAACTCATGATTACATTCGTGTGTAAAATTTTTTTTTCTATAACGGGGAGAATATTTCAGCTCTTGAGAAAATTACAAAATATTAAATAAAAAAAAAACAGTAAAAAATAACAAAAATAAATATTTTAATAAATATAATAAATAATAATGTATAATAAATAAAAAATGAAGCTTCATTTCTTCAACCGAATTTTGGAAATTAACTCATGATTACATTCGTGTGTAAACTTTTTTTTCAATAACGGGGAGAATATTTCAGCTCTTGAGAAAATTACCATTTACGATTGATTGGATCCACCAAGAACATTCAGTCGTTGGATCCCCAAGTCAGCCCAATCTTTAGAAGCAAATGATATTCCACTTAAAAGTAAAATAAGTTCAATTATTCCATTATTATATTATATAATTATTCAATTACTCAATTATTTAATTATTCAATTATTCAATTATTCAATTATTCAATTATTCAATTATTCAATTATTCAATTATTCAATTATTCAGTTATTCAATTATTCAATTATTCAATTATTCAATTATTCAATTATTCAATTATTCAATTATTCAATTATTCAATTATTCAATTATTCAATTATTCAATTATTCAATTATTCAATTATTCAATTATTCAATTATTCAATTATTCAATTATTCAATTATTCAATTATTCAATTATTCAATTATTCAATTATTCAGTTATTCAATTAAAAAAAATATATTCAATTACACAATTGTACAATTACACAATTATTCTAGTATTCAATTATTCAATTACTCAATTACTCAATTATTCAATTATTCAAATATTGAATTATTCAATTTAAAAAAAATTCAATTATTCAATGTAAATTGCCATCAGCCTGTTTTTTTTTTGAGCATTCCTTGCTCACTTTATTTTTCTTTATTGAATCATACAAAGCCTTTTAAATTTAATTTCCCTCTTCAATACCACATCCTTTTTTAATGTCATTCTTTGGAAGCCTTTGTTGGAAGACCATGTGAGAATACACTTTGGGCCGAATCATTCGTTCACTTACCGTTTAACTAAAGCTTTATGTTGATTTTCTTGGCTGACAGCAATCATGGCATGTTTGCTGGTAGGAACTTCTTTTTGTCGTATGGTCCAGTAGCACGTGACATTCCTCGGATACATACCGGGATAATTGGGACTCTGCAAACGGCATTTGTTGCGATAGCATTCATCGAACTGACGTGTACAATATGTACCGGGCGTGACACGTCCCAGCTCCAAAGGCTTATCGGGCAAGCCATATCTGTTGCAGCACCAAAATGGAATGGAAACACAAAATAAACATGTAATAGGTTCAAATACAGATATTTTTGTGAATTCTTCTACACTTTGCCAAAACGAAAGAAAAAAACGGTCATGTCATGGAAGGAGAACATACACAGAAAAAACGAAAGAAAAAAAACTTTTGGTTTATAATGAATGAAATGTAAACATGTGTTTGCTGGTTGCGTCGCATGTGAAAAAGGTAACAAAGGAAGCCAATTTGTTTGCAAATTTGTCCGACTGCGATAGAGGTACGATATTCAATAAACATGTGAGCGGAATGGCAAGGATGAATTATTTTCATTTAATACTTGTTAGAGACACCAATTTAAAGAAGAAAATGCCGATTCGATGGATGAGAAAATCGCATGGCTTATACTTATGCATAGTTTCCATGTAAAATTGTCAATATATATATGTATGAGGTGATAAAGGGAAGGGGGAGGAGCAGGAAGAATGTTTAACTGTATTTTGTCTAGTCTGTTGAGTTTTCGAAAAACATACTAAGTGGGTGTTTTATTTCCAATCCAAGGAAATAAAATGAACTCAATACGTCGTCCATATTTGTTCTACACAAAATCCCATAACCTTTTGTGAGTTGTTTACGATATAATTTGGACACACACTGATCAGAAGACTGACAACACTTCATTGACAAGACAGCTTTTCATCATTTAACTCGGTCTTCTTTTATAGTTATTGCATTGTGGCGTATGATTACTATTATTTCAATTGACAACAATCATTAAATATTAATCATACGCACCGAAACCCTAAAATCTCTTAATTAACCCTATAGCCACTGAAGTCGAACACTTTAACCATTAGAAATGGATGTTAGTGGCTAAAGGGTTAAAGGCCTTTTAATAAATTCTTAAAATTCTTATTTGTTGGATTTACAAATGTCACCTTTGTTGCATAACTACTTACACACCTCCCTCACTCATCGCATTCCAAGCACCACTTTATTCGTTTTAACAGAATTTGTTCTAGTCTTCAAATGTATTTATTACCATCATAAATTGTCCATCGCAAAATAAATATTATTGTTGATCTTATGAACGCAAAAACAAAACAAAGGCAAGGAAAACGTTTCACAACTTATGTATCGTTTAGAATCGAAGAAAAAATAAATAAAATGATCTATGTCGTTTTATGTAAACCCATGAAGATGTGTGGTTCTTTTATACACAAAGAAAATAATACTGAAATGCAAAGGTTGAGTGAGAAGGTCTGAACACGATTGACCCCGTACCCATCTTCAAAAACTCCAAAAAAAATTTCGAAATTCTCTTAAATCACAAACTTTAATATTCCGCTTCAAGAGTTGGAAAATTTTGTTTTTGAAACGCCCTAATACTCATTTGTATCGAACTTTTTATATTTACTTATAAAAAAATAATTCATGCAATTCTTAAATCGTAAGAATCGGAATCGGATCGGATCATTAAGAAGAGAATTGTTTAGTTTTATGAAGAAAAAGCACCAGCAAAAATTAATATTAAAAATTTTTCTCTATAACCTCATTTTTTTGATAAAATCAATTTCAGCGACCCCGTACCCATCTTCAAAAAATCCAAAAAAAATTTCAAAATTCTCTTAAATCACAAACTTCAATATTCCGCTTCAAGAATTGGAAAAATCAGAAAAAACGTCTTTTGTGAAACGCCCTAATGAGTATAGACGACATTATCAAACATTAGCTCTATGTCATATTAGCGGGTTTTCTACAAACTGTAGAGCCCTTTTCAAAGCTTTTGTTTGGGTCGTACTATAGTTCATGTGTTTGCCCAACTCTCTATTTTCGGATTACTTCTTCCACGCAGTCCTCTAAAGACGTTTCTTCAAATCACTGGTCAGTACTTCCACTTGTAGGCTTCAGTTCGATGAGGTGATCGCTTTTTTGGCATCGCCTAGCACATTTACTTTCTGATCGGTGCTAATTCAATGTAAGATTGCTGCGTATGCGATTTCTCTCTTGGCTATTCTCATCATCCTTAATAGTCTGCCCATGCGGGCAGACGGCTATTGAGGGTCCGTTTCATTCAATTCCTATTCTCATCTACAAGGCGATTCATTCTGGGAAGTGTATGGTTCGAACCAACCCTCAAGGGCGTATATGGGGCTAACGAGAGACGGAGCTCAAATTGGAAAATGTCAAGCCACGTAGGCATTCTTTATCGAGCATCTGCAAAAGGCATCAAACTCCAGAGAAACAGAGTGAAAAAAAATGCAATGTTTCGGAATAGATGTCTCGATTTTATTGAGGCCCACTTAACTACAACCTTTCACCTCCTTGACACACCACGAAGACTTGGCAACATCATCTCACATAAATGATAAAAATGTTACAGTCAAAGTGAAACAAATAAATGACACATCAAGTAAGTACACACAGCAAGAAAACAGAATATAGAAAAAAAAAACTAGAAAGGAAACCATAAAATCAACTCATATCTTATGTATGTGGGTCTGTCTGTATGTAACAGAATATCAACATTTATGATTATAAATTTATAAATACACACACACACACACTCATAAACAGTATGACATATGACAGAGCACGAAAGGAGAACAACTTCTTGCATCCAGCATACAAAAGGAAAACTTACTGATGGAGTAGAAGAAAGACGTAGAGAAAATGAGAGTATTTAGATAAAACCTCATTGTTGTTAAATGAACAGGAAACGGGACGACAAAGACAAAATAAAAACTAAAAATACATACAACAAAGTGTTAATTTGAATATGAACAATAAGAAAGACCCAACAGCAAAAGCAGCAACACTATACGGTACAACTAAAAACGTAGCTGACAGCTGGGTGGACGGACAGATGGACGGACAGAGGGGAGGACGGGCATTTGGACAGACAGCCACATAAAGTTGAAAAAGTTAGTTGATAAAATGGACAACATTCAAGTACACACGTACTCGAGTGAAAGGCAAACAGTCTGACAAACGAACCGAATCAAACAGTCCAAAGGAGATCACATACAGCTCGAAGTAAAGTCAGGTTTCCACAGGAGGCAGGAATGATTGGGAGAAGAAATATGCAATCAATAGCAATATTGGGCTTCCAAAGCATCCAGTCCTTAAATTCCAGAAATAAAGTTGGTGGCAACTCCTTCTAGATCAATAACACTTCTGAAATAAGTGTGGAGTTTTTATGGAATAAATTTGAACCATTTTTTTCCCCTAGAGAACATTCGCGTTTTTCTGTCATACCGCCCTCGTCGTTTCAATGTGTCAACATCGTACAGATGTGGTACAACACCAGGAGTAACATGTAGTGCGAGTACAACAGCAACAACAATATAAATAAAGGAACGGCAGTGGTAACAGCAGCAGAAAACACTCTCTGAGAAAAATACAGACAATAAGTGCATAAAATGACATTTGAAAGATTTTGACACATACACGTACACAAGTATGTGTTTGTATACTTATATAAATGTGACACGTACATATGTATAACTCTATGCATACATATACACTTTCATTTATATGTTAAATATACATTTACTCTGGAAAAATAGTTTTCTTTTCTTTTCATTTCATTTCATTGCAGTTCCTGTTCCAATTCGTTTACGACGGGCATTTGCGAAAGTTAGATTGGCATGATGAGGATGAGGAAGTGCGTTGTGTTGTGTTGTCCTCAGGCTACCCGTGAAAAGGAATGTCATATGATAAATTATGTACATAGTTTGTAATAATGGTAAATAGCATCAATAGTTTGTTTAATGTAGGTTAAAATATGGTTAAGGGTAACCAACCAAATAGTATTATAGCTCCATTGTGCCCGTGATTTCTACTATTTAAATTAAAATTTTATAGCATGGATGCAAACCGAACACGATCCAAGCTTAAATACAGGGTCCGCCAAATAACTGTTTTTTTTGAAAATTCTATAAAAAAAACTGCTGGATATTTTCTCAAATTTCTTTCTTTATTTGAAAGTACAATCCTTCCGGTTAATAATGGAAAATAATTTCATTCAAATGGCTGTCTCACTCCCCAGGTCCCTATCTCCTGAGGTTTGTGCCAAGGTGGAGCCATTTTCTTGTATATCAACTTTTGATAAAAATTAAAGAGCTATGGTACCGTACGATCTATCATTATGGATAAACAATAAACAAATTATGAATGCTACGATAATTTCCACAGAATTTATTGTATTTGATGGGGCACACACAAGATAAATTTTGGGCTATTCTTCTGTAATGGCTAATGTAATATAAACCATATGTGGTTATAATTAAACTATTTTGAAGGCAGCATACACCAACGAGTGAAAGATGTGGAAATTCGAAAAAAAATATTTTGACCAAAAAAATAACAAAGGGGTTAGCCCACCCAAATTTTATTTTTTTTAAAATTTTTTTTTTTATTTTTTTAATTTTTGATTTTATGCTCACGAATAGCGGAAGTCAATATAAACAACACGGTGTTTGCATTTTTTAGATTGAACAAATAGTTTGGGAAAAATATGTTTCAGAAAATCGATTAAAGATTCGATAATATTTGGATAATATTTGACAAATTTTTTAGCTTTAGCTTTAGCTTTAGCTTTAGCTTTAGCTTTAGCTTTAGCTTTAGCTTTAGCTTTAGCTTTAGCTTTAGCTTTAGCTTTAGCTTTAGCTTTAGCTTTAGCTTTAGCTTTAGCTTTAGCTTTAGCTTTAGCTTTAGCTTTAGCTTTAGCTTTAGCTTTAGCTTTAGCTTTAGCTTTAGCTTTAGCTTTAGCTTTAGCTTTAGCTTTAGCTTTAGCTTTAGCTTTAGCTTTAGCTTTAGCTTTAGCTTTAGCTTTAGCTTTAGCTTTAGCTTTAGCTTTAGCTTTAGCTTTAGCTTTAGCTTTAGCTTTAGCTTTAGCTTTAGCTTTAGCTTTAGCTTTAGCTTTAGCTTTAGCTTTAGCTTTAGCTTTAGCTTTAGCTTTAGCTTTAGCTTTAGCTTTAGCTTTAGCTTTAGCTTTAGCTTTAGCTTTAGCTTTAGCTTTAGCTTTAGCTTTAGCTTTAGCTTTAGCTTTAGCTTTAGCTTTAGCTTTAGCTTTAGCTTTAGCTTTAGCTTTAGCTTTAGCTTTAGCTTTAGCTTTAGCTTTAGCTTTAGCTTTAGCTTTAGCTTTAGCTTTAGCTTTAGCTTTAGCTTTAGCTTTAGCTTTAGCTTTAGCTTTAGCTTTAGCTTTAGCTTTAGCTTTAGCTTTAGCTTTAGCTTTAGCTTTAGCTTTAGCTTTAGCTTTAGCTTTAGCTTTAGCTTTAGCTTTAGCTTTAGCTTTAGCTTTAGCTTTAGCTTTAGCTTTAGCTTTAGCTTTAGCTTTAGCTTTAGCTTTAGCTTTGCCACTTTTTAAGCTTTTATTCGTTGACATTTGACAATTAGAAACTACGTCATTACTAAAAATGGAATGATACACGCTTTAACAACGTATTGAAATTATTAAAATTTGAAAGACCTCAAAGATTGAATTCGTGAGGCTATCGAGGACAAAGGGCAGACACTTTGCGATTTGGTGAAAAGGATATGGTCAAGACCACACGGTGGCCATTTTTTTAAACTTATTTGAATACCAAAATAACACCTCTTGTTGGAGAACCCTGTACAATACGATTTAACAAAAAATACCAAAAAAATTATTAGAAACATCCCACTGTGTGACGAAAACAAATGCTTAGCAATAAACTTGACATTTCCGAACGGAAGCGTATGAATAAATAATATTTTTTTTGTTTGTCCCGTAGTATCTTCTGTTTGTTCTTGACTAGTTTATCTTAGAGAATTGAAACAATTCCAAGTGTTGTTTCTTTTTTTCTCCAAAGACTTTGCCCCACCTCTGTGTACCTATATTTCCGATGAGCAATAAGTTTCCACACATGTAAAGGAAGTGACACCGTCTGCATAGGTATTAGTTTATTGTATGTATGTGTGAGTGGCTATGTAGATAAATGTATATGTATATGAGTTAAACAGGACTGGTGAGGGAGGACAACAGGATGTTGGAGGTGTAGTTCAGTGTATTGTTCTGTTCACATTTCATTCAGTATTTCTTTATTTGGGATTTTTTAGTTTGTCGCTGCTTACCTGACAACAGCATCCGATTGACTTATAAATTTATATCTTATGCTAAATTCAAATGGTTTTTCTTCCTGAATATTTCGGGGCGGATGGAACACCTGTAAAATACAAGAGAGACAACAAGAAAATGAAACATTGAGAATATGTTAAAATAGCAAAACAAAAAATGAATTCTGTCTTTAACAAAAAAGAAGAAAACGAAGAAGAAAATTGTCAAGTTTGCAAAAACTTTTCAATCTTTTTCTATCATTGTTTTCATTTCATTCTAGGTAAAATTGAAGTGAGAAGTGCTACAACAGAAAATGTATAAACAATATTTTTCCCATGTAATTTTCTCCTTTTTTTATGAGAAAAAAAAAATGTAAACTGAACTCAGTTGAAAAGGTAAAGCCGGTAGTGGGTGGCAGACTGTGCAGAAAATATGCAATTCATATAAATTGTTAGTTTTCAATAACAAATGTTGCAGAAAGATAAGAGAAAGTGCAATTTATGTAATTTTAATAAATTTCGTTTTTATTTTTCTGGTTGTCTGCTTGTTTGTTATAGCCTTCTCTGCTGTACGATTCTCTTGGTTTCCAGCATTTTCTTTGGCTGTGTCTGGCCAAGGCAGCCATAACAGGAGTACAGCATTAAAGGCACACAAATGCACTGAAATGTAAAATAATGTAAATATTTACAACAACAAAAAAAAATGATTTTTTTTGCCCCTTTTGAAACAGCTTGAAAGGTATGGCCGACAAAGGAAAACAAAACAAACTGTGGCAGAGAAAGAACATTGATGTGGAAAACAATAAATCTTCAGTTAAATTCAATTTTTCAGTATTTACACAACAGGAATTGCTGCAGGAGATTTTGTGCTTTAATGGTGGAGAAGAGGAGCGACAATGATGTCTTCAAGAAGAACTTCGTAATAGGAACAGAAGTATGTATCCTCCATATGTAAGTCCGTCTAGATCGCCTAAATAATTAAGAACCTGGTATTGATCACAGCCCGTTAGCCTGGGTAGGTGTTTTAAAGACTCTCCTCTTCATCGTTATCACCACATCGTCATTAGCCTGTGTCCCGTCATGACTGACACAAACAATGAGATATCGGGTCTTGTCAGCCGGAGCAAAAAACCGAACTGTCCCTCATGCCTCTCTAAAGGCAGTACCATAAACCAATTGATAACTGATTTCAGTGAACAATAAGTCTCACATTTTTTCGGTATAAATTTGTCTCCTTGTTTGTGAGATTTGATCCCACTAGACGGGGACGCGAAGTCTCTCGACTAAAGGAGCATTACACGTGTCATTAGTCGAATAAATTACACTATGCTGCATTATTTTTTTTTTTTTAATTCGTAACCACCATTCAATTCTGATATACTGTGGTCCACTGAACACAAAAATGTTCGACATTTGTTATACACTCCATCATAGGATGGAGTATATACTAAGTTTGTCATTCCGTTTGCAACACCTCGAAAGAGTGATCTGCGACCCTATAAAGTATATATATTATCGGTCAGTGTAACATTCTAAGACATTCTAGCGATGCCCGTCTGTCCGTCCGTCTGTTGTCTGTTGAAATCACGAACGACCAACGCTAAGAAGCTGAAATTTTGTAGGACGACGTTTTTTGCCCATAAGCAGGTTAAGTTCGAGAATGGGCAATATCGGACCAAAGGGGAAAAAGTTCCCCTTTACGGGACTAAATATATCCCGGCCATAATCAAATTTTTCAAATTTTTTTTTCACTACATCTGATTTTTTTTGGTAAAATTGTTCTAAGTTTATATAATTTATAGATGGGGAAAAAAAATCCCAAAAATGGGCGTGCTCATGGGTTCCGTGGACCCTTGGGGCCCAATAAAGGGCCCATGATAAACATGCGCACATGGGTATCGAAGTGCAACGAAATTTACTCACGAACCCAAATATGCCTTTATTTTCATGATTTGCCTAAATTTTTTGATCCGGTTTCTGGGACTATCGGGTCACCAGCGGCCCAAAAACCGTCCCTTGACAAACATGGACATATGGGTATCGAAATGCATCGAAATTTTCTCGCGAACCCAAATATGCATTTATTTTCATGATTTGGATAAAATTTGTGATCGGGTTCCTGGGACTATCGGGTCACGAGCGGCCCAAAAACCGGCCCCTGACAAACATGGACATATGGGTATCGAAATGCAACGAATCCATGATGGAGGGTATATAAGATTCGGCCCGGCCGAACTTACTATTTGTCCACTTGTTTTTTAAATAAATGGAACTTTTTTGTATATAAATTGTCTTAACCTGAAACCCCTTGGTTTGACTTGGTTAAAATAAATTTTTAAAAAATTTAAGCTAAATTAATTTCAATATCTTCCATTAGTGCTCTTGAATCCGAATGCCAGTTCAGAGTAATAATAAAATTTAGACGAGAATCGTTTATTTTTGTTGAAAAAAAAAATTCTTAAAAAACTGAAAATCACCAAAAAATCTCTATTTTCAGTAGTTTACCATAAATCCTTATATCTGACAAATAAAATAAGGTGCAAAATACAAGCACATACATGACTGTATGCAAACATATATATGTTTGTATGTGGAAATATATATGTTTCCACATAAACATATATATCATTGCATACAATCAGATGTTAAATTTGTTTAAAGCGATCCGGATTTTATTTTTAGATTGTTCATAAATCATTTACATATCATCATATATGGTCATTTCCGTGGGTCGCGAACGTACGTTCGTACGCTTTTGATGTACAAAAAATATAGAACACATATTTTTTCTCGATTTTTTTTGTGATTCGATAACATTTTGGTAGCTCTATATTTAGTACAAAAGATGGCTTTCATCGAGTTTTAGTTTTCATAATAATAGCAATAAACATGTGGTCGCGAACGTACGGATCTGCGGAAATGCCCATATATAACAAATATACAATCATATATATGTTTAGGTACATTGCTGTTAGCCCAATCAAATATATTGCTTGCTCTAAACATATATATTTTGACTACAAAATATGTTTGGGACAATATGTTAGTTCCCCAATGTTTTTCTCCCAATGCAGAGAAACGTACTCGCTTAAGTTCATCCTGTATTCACTTTCTACTATTCTAATAAACTGATCAACACAACCGATAGCAACTTTAGAAATTGTAATACTATCAGATTCAGGAGAGCTATACAGGTAAGGCACAGCAGAAGAGACCACTAGGCAGCATATAAACTAAGCCACTTGCACGTACACCGACAAGTAAATACCCCCACCATTCTACCAGGCAGTGTGATACCGGTTTCATGATATTGTCTCTTATCATTGGGCTCTTTTCTTGCCACAGCACAGTATTAATTTAGCAATCATGATACGGATGGAGAGATTGGCCCATACAAGGGATTAAATCCATGCATATTAAAGCCTACCCCACATGGCACCCGGTTATTTCCCCCCCTCCACATTTAGCTGAAACCTTGACTATGACTACATGTCTAGACTGCACCCGCTGAAGTTGTGGCTATTTATAAAATCATTTTCTACTTGACTTAAAATCCTATACGTTCGCATGTCGAAATCTAATTTCCCAAACAATTTAACGAATAGATGATTTCATTTATGTATTCGTGATAAGCTGCCATTACAATGAAACGGTTTGAAATTATGTGTTACCTTTTCTACCCACTAAAGCGGAAGCGTGAATGATACAATTAATACAAGATAACAATTGGGTAGTGAAGACCATTTATTTCTAAGATCCTTGCTGACAACCACAATGATAAATTTGTCAATATTATTTTGGAATGCATTTCGAGGTGAAATTTATTTCTGATAGTACTGGTATGTTTTTTTTCTCGGATTCTCTTTATAGGTCTAAGTCTCTGGATATCTCTAACTCCTTCACAGAAAATCAGTGCTAATTTTGTAGAAGAATCCGTAGGAAAAAATAAAATCTGACTGCAGATAATCAAGAATGGTGGTAGATGTTGCTGGAAAAATTCTAATCTGACTAGATTAACATTGTCTTAAAGATATCCAGATCTGGTGGGTGAAATGTCTCCTGTCAGACGTCTGGAGTCTCTAGGTATTTGTAATACAAATTTAAAAAAAATCCCTGACAAGACAGCAAAGATAATCTAGAGCGTGTAACTAGATGTTTGGTATAACCTTTAGCGAAAATCAGTGCTTGCTAAGTTGTACAAAAATCTTAGCTGCCATTTCTTTGGAAAAATACCAATCTGACTAGATTAACATTGTCTTAAAGATATTCAGACCTTGTGTGTGAAATGTCCCCTGTCAGACGTCTCGAGTCTCTAGGTATTTGTAATACAAATTTAAAAAAAAGATAATCTAGAGCGTGTAACTAGATGTTTGGTATAACCTTTAGCGTAAATCAGTGCTTGCTAAGCTGTACAAAAATCGTAGCTGTCATCTGTTGGAAAAACTCCAATCTCACTAGATTAACATTGTCTTTAAGATATTCAGACCTTGTGTGTGAAATGTCCCCTGTCAGACGTCTTGAGTCTCTAGGTATTTGTAATACAAATTTAAAAAAAAAGATAATCTAGAGCGTGTAACTAGATGTTTGGTATAACCTTTATCGTAAATCAGTGCTTGCTAAGTTGTACAAAAATCGTTGGAAAAATTCCAATCTCACTAGATTAACATTGTCTTAAAGATATCCGGACCTTGTGTGTGAAATGTTGGCTTTAACTGAAAATGTATTTTAATCTTCGACCAATTTATCATGGACAAATTTCATTATGGCCATCTTAAGAATTGTTATATGGTTTACTCCAACTTAGTCCTCTTACATTCCCATCTATTGATTGTGCTCCCTGTATGGGATCGTCCTTAATGTGGACTCTTGATTTGTTATGAAAAAGGTTCACTCTTTCGAATTGGCAACGAAACGTATGTGGCTGAATAACACACATACAGACACCAACACACTGCCACCCATAAATATTTGCCACAAATTAACAATCAATATATGAATGTCAGTCAGCCTGTCTCTTGGTCTGCCCATGTGTGTGTGTGGCATTTTTCGTATATACACCCACCAATGTGTATGTTCGATTCCCCGATGGAAACCACATGATGAAAATAAACCAACTCGATGCATAAATGATTATTTACAACTACGGTAACATGTCCATGAGTCCTTTAACGACAACCCATCCACACCTACACAAGACCCAATATATACGGACAACGACAAGTGCGTCTCTTTTCCTGTGTTTGCAAATGTATGTATTTGTACGAGTGTGTGTGTGTGTAATGAAGAGTAATAAAACGACACAGTAAGAGAGAAAGCAGCCGCTATGAAATGTCAATGAGCATGTTTATGTTTTATACAGTGTTTGGTGGGGTGTACAAGTGAATCCATCCACCGTTCACCATCCTGGCGGTGTATTTATATCACAGTGGCTTTAAAAGAAAAAAATGCCTAACAAAAGTCTGTCATCATTTGGATTTGATAATTCGATCGATTGTTTTAAACAAAAATAACCGAAATGTCCATTCTCTTTAAAGGGCTTCTTTTCTATGCATCAATGTGGGTGTTTTTTTTTTTGTTAGGACCTTGGATTCTAATTTATTCCAAGTACAGATATCCAGCGATTTGATATCTGATCAATTTGACAGCCTCTGTTCGGCAGATGATTTTCCACAGAAAACTTTTAATTGCAATTGGAGCCACTGTGCCATCCCTGCAGTGGTATGTGGGTGCACACGCAGCTGCTGCTATAGACACGGTCGCATGTCCTTTTTGTCGCATCTCTTCGGTGCGTTCGTACATAATTTCATGGTTTATTTGTTTCATGGTTTATATGCAAAAGCATGTGTTTGCGTGTGTGATTGTATGATTTTCGCATATATTTGGTTGGTGTTGTAGTGTTGATGATTTGTGTTGGTGCTGTTGTTATTGTTGTAGTTGTTACTTACCTTAACCGAAGCTGTCACTGTTGATGTTTCACTGAAATATAACTGCGGTCCTGTGGCTTTCCCACACCATGAGCCACCGGTGAATGGTCGTCCCAATTCGCTCAGCTGTAAATTAAGAATACGTTGTTGTTATAGTTGTTGTTATAAATAAATAACACAAAAAAAATACATATAAAATATGGGCAGCAGGAGTAGCAAAAACATAAGAACAACATGAAGACATTAAACGGCCAGAACCAAATATAACTCTACTACAACACTGACATTAAAACCTTGTAAACGTTGTTTCAGTGTAAAAATCATTTCCCTTTTCGGCAAGGATATGTGGAATGAGATGTTGTTGTGCTGTTTATTTATTATTTATGATGAGTTGAGATATATATTTATACACATACACCACTATATGTCCCTATAACCATGCGTTTCTTTTTTACTGTATCCTTTATAGCAGGATGTTTAAACAGGATATAATGTTCAGCTTATATGAAAATAATTATATATTACACACACATATATACATACATGGCAACTATACGGTTGGTACTGACGGCTATATGGGTCATATGGAGGGGAAACAAGAGTTGTTAAACATATGCCTCAGTGTATGGACATCAAAGCCGATTCCCGCTAAAACTTCTTCTTCTGCTTCTATGAAAATTTAGCAACAGGAAATTGTGCTCAGATTAATTGTTGTTTTTTTTCGTTGCGAATAGGAAACGCACGTGTAAATGTCGGAAATTATTATAGAATTCCAGAAAATTGGGGTTAACTAGTTTGTCTACACTTTGCCATACAATGGAGTTTATGTTGAGCTTGTTAAACCGTTTGTAAAAGCTCAAATTACTAGAGTGTCCAAATATTATGGGATGTGGAACACACTCGAATAATTAGGCCAGTTAAAAAGTTGTATATTTCTGGAAGTTGCAAATAGTCGGCATCGGCGCAGAAGGGATCACTTTGGGCCTGGTCGTGAGTGTATGGAAAGCACTTGAGTACCTACAATAATGAAGGCCTAGACCGACTAGAATGAAACGTGAATCGATTCATACAGAATGATTCCCTTGTTGAAGGGCGAAACGTTACCAAACTCCTTTCAGATGATTACTGGGCTAGATTATTTTCCAGTGTCCCTTTGACACTTTGTGTGTGAAAGCAAAGTAAAGGGTTTTCCAATAAGAAGTGTTATCTTGAATAACACGGTATTTCGGTAGCTGTCACTTTTAAAGCTTTTATTCTTCGACATTTGACAAGTAGCAACGACGCCATTATTAAAAATGATACACGATACACGCTTCACTACGAAAATGGTGAAAATATTGCCGTCACAGTTTCCCAAACTAAAGCATTTTTGGGTCGTCATGAAATACGTACAGAAATTGGTCGAAAAATTGGAGATGTTGGTACAAGTTAGTGATGCAAAGAATGAAAGACGTGCATGTCGCTCACGAAGAACTGAGAATATTGCTGCTGTAGCCCAAAGTGTTGAAGAAAAGCCAGGTTTGTCCTCGTCGTTCTTTATAATTGGGCTTTCCACAAACTCATTACACAGTATTTTGCATGAAGACATGGGTCTTAAGGCTTAACACAGTTAACACAAGAATTTAAGCCGGTCGATCATCAACAACGTCGTGTCATTGCTGATTGGGTCCTTGAAATGCATGAAAATGATCTGGAATTCCATCGAAAAATCATCTTGACTGATCAGGCCCATTTCCACCTAGGTGGCTACGTCAACAAGCCAAATTGTCGTATTTGGGGCTCGGAAAACCCAAGAGTTATCTCCATTCTCAACCTGTAACTGTTTCGTGCCGTTTATGGCCCGGCGGGGTCATTGGACCTTACTTTTTCGAAAAAGAGGTTGGATCAACAGTTACCGTGAATAGATTGCCCTATCGAGGGATGATTAATGAGTTTTAATGATCGGAGTTGGATTATATTGATCTGGAGAACGTTTACTTTCAACAAGATGGCGCTATGTGCAACACAAGCAACGAAACCACTGCTCTTTTACGGGAAAAGTTTCCGGACCGTGCTATCTCTAGAATAGGTGATCACAATTGGCCACCTACTTCTTGTGATTTAACACCTTGCGACTTCTTCCTTTGGGGCCTCGTGAAAGAAAAGGTCTACGCCAACAGCCCAGCGTCAATTCAATACCTCAAAGATAGAATTCCTGTGGCTATAGAGCACATAGGTCAGCCACTTTGCGATTTGGTTATGGAAAATTTCATGAAACGGAAATGGCCAATTGACTAATATTGTTTTTCATTATTAACAGCAAACCTTCCTCTATGAAATAAACATCTGATCATTTATCTCAAAAAATTTCATTTTTCTTTGAATACCAAAATAACAACTCTGGTTGGAAAACCTTGTATCTATTCTTCTTTACTTATACTTAACTCCTTGTGGAGCATAGGGCCTCTACAGAAGTTTCCCAATCTATTATTTTATTCGCTAGTAGTGTTTTTCATTGCTGCTTCGTTCGCTGTTCTCTATATCTTTCATCAGACAACTTTTCCATGTGGTCTTTAGCCAACGTTTTCTTGGGTTTTCCAAATATATTCTTATCACGACAAAAACCATGGGTTGGTGGTCACACAAATTATGTATCACACCATGACCGTCCCTTGACCATGACATCATTTTCGTGAGAACAAGTAGAACAACTCTGTTGACTTGGTCTTTAAAATGCCACAGGGTCCAGTCCGTGAAAAATCATCGATCGATTCCATCGTCGCGGTACTACCTGCGGGGAAGCTCTGTCACACTCTAAGCTAATTACAATCAGAGTGTTGGTCTTATTTTCTTGCGATCTTCCGGTTCCTATTAAAATGTAAATTAGCGACTTATGTTGCAAACAACTACCAAAAATGTTATGAAATAAACATATAGTGTCTTGTGAGAATGACACAATCAGAAATTCCGGGGATTATGATGCAAACTTGTTTGTCTTTCTTTTGTTGTCCATAATAAATTCTCGATAAGAAATGTGTTTATTGAAGTGTGCAAGTTTCGAAAAGTCATGTTTTTCACTCCCTTATACAATTTTCGATTCAATTTCTGTTGTTTTTGTTGTTTTGGTGATGACTATAAATTCTATTTGGTTTCAGTGCAACACAAACACGATTACTTGTCACTAATATCACAATTTGAAAATGTTGCAACAATGTTTTAGTCTGAAATGCGAAATGCACACACACACACACACACACACCAGCCATGTGTCGATATGCCACACAACACATGTACACAAGAACATGACTTTATGTTGGTGGGGTGGAGGCAGCTACGGGCGGATGGTGGATTCATACATCGACACATTCACTCTGGCATCTCTGATTGCTCACATAAGTTATGTATGTATACATTGGAAACCTTTTTCCTTATTTAGCTGTTTTTCTGCTCTCGGTTCGATTTTTTTTTTGTATTTTGTACTAAAAGTCATCCAATTTAAAAATAAAAGCAAAAAAAAAAAACAGTACAAAAATCTCATTTAAGCAGGAAAACATAAAAGCACACATACAATATCCTGAACAAATACGGAATTCGAAATACAATGAATGCAACAATAATAACACTAACATTTGCTCCATATGAATTGTAGTCGTATCCGTCTATAGTCGTATAATGTACAGACATATATCCGTAACGGTCTGAAATTGTATGAGTCTCGGCATGTGGTGTGTGTGTGTGTGTGTGAGTGTATTTGTGCGTTTATGTATGTGTTAGTGTGGTTATGTTATAAAGTCAATAATTTTTAGCAAACTGGAAACAAAGGCAAAAACTCAAATGTTAAAAACATTATTTTCATTGTTGTCATTGTTGCAACTATTTATTTCCCCCCCGCTCCCTTGATCGCTCACAACACTGTGTACAATTGTTGTACACATGTTTTTTTTTTTGCAGTTAAGCTGATGGTGCATGAAATGCATTGGCCTGATAATTGTGGTAAAACTTGAAGTCTAGGGAAATGTACACGTACGTGACATGAAGTGGTTGACCAAGGAAGACAAATTAGTCAGTATAGTGCCAGCTATGGGTAGGGTCATCATGTATACGCTGAATAAATAGTCAACATTTTTTTTTTATATAAACTTTACCGTATTAGGCGTACTTTCTTCTTTTTGGGCAACAATTAAGTGCAGTTTATCAGTTTATACACTTTGGAAGCAAATATTCAGTCAGAATGTCTTGATAGCGGACGACAGTCATTATGACAGCAGCTCCTTCCCCATTTCGAAAGAAATAAGGATCCATGATGCCGTCAGCGTATAACCGCATTTTAAGGGATGTAATGGTGATGCGGTAAAGTCTTGAATATTGTCTTTGCTACAAAAAAAAAAAATATGAACTTCGGCAACATTTTTCTTCTTTTTTTTCAATGTCAATTTTACATGAAATTTTTCAATGAAAACCTGAAAAAAAAAACAATTTTTTTCAATATAAATTTTACATAATTTTTCAATGATAACTTGAGAATCCTTACTGAACCGAGATGTCAAGGCAGTTTGACGTTATCCGCTGTCAAACCAAGTTAATGCTGGTTCCCATTTAGCTTAAAAACATCCTACAGGTTGTCTAGGATGATGGCATCGCCACCTTAGAAAAAACGAAAGTTGTGCAGATTTGTGCAGAAAACCGTTTTTTGAAATATCGACAATTGAGCAAAAGAAAAAGTGCCAGCAACCCATTCGCTGTTCCATCATTTCTCTCCATTCAACAACAACAAAGCCTGATCATATTAGTTTGCTTTCGAGCACCAGCCTACTCTTAAACAATAGTTGTGCTGAGTTGGGCTAGTTTACAAAAAAATGTCTATCTTCAGCCATTTTTAAAAAAAACGACAATTTGGAAAAAGTATCCCAAGGTCATTTTTATTTTTCGAAAACTGAAAATAGTGTTAAATGGAGATGTCGATCTAGATTGTTACATCCTTTATGAAAAAATCTGAAAAAAGTTCCAGTTATTAGAAATCGCTAATTATCATTTGGCACTTTCTTCGATATAACAAATCTCACTGCATGTTTCCATAAATCGAATGTGTTCGTTCGTTGCAAATTGTCAAAATTGAATGCTCAATAAAATGGATTTTTATCAGTGATGAGAGCTTCATCGTTTGGGATTGTGTTCCATATATCGATATCTAAAATATATGTGAAAATCACAAATCAAGAATGTCTGACATCCATTTTAGAATGCTTCGAAAATGGACGATTTGTAACGAACGAACAAATTCGTTTTATGGAAACAGGTAATTAAACTGTAGAAATTGTAGTTTTTCAAAATTTGAAAATTGTGAAAAGTAACAATTTCGTCAAAATGTCGAGAATGTCATTAATTACATTGAAGAACAACCGGATGGCTTTGCTGAAGAAAAAAAATGCAATTTCTCAGGCGAAACTCATTTCCTATTCGTTTCAAAGTCTGTTGGTACTCGAATGCAAGTTAATATGATCATTTCCATTTGAATGGATTCGCTTTATTTGACCACGTCAATATGATTTGTAAATGGAATTGCGCTTGCCATCTGTGGATTACGATATCCGACATGTGGACAACTTCACATTGGCCTATTGTTCATGAAAGAAATATTGTATTGAAATGATACCCCCCAAACTATAAACGAATCCTTGTGATTTCTTTAACTCTATACATCTCCCTCCTTTTGACATTATGTAGTGTTTGGTTTATTGTATTTTAGTTTGCACAAAAATTAACACAAAATGTGTGTTTTTATGTATTTTTTTTTCTCTCCATTTCTTTGGTATTTTGTTAAATAATAGAATGCCAATGTGGATACACAAACACTTTCCGATATGACAAACATCCGCACAGGCATATATCGAATAAAAGCGATATCTATATATACAATATATGTAGAGCTAAACAATACTATACTGGGGATATAGATGCATACATACAACATCACTGAACAGATATCCCCTTATATGTGTAAAGGCTTGTAAAGTTTCTATCTGTGTGTGTGTGTGTTCTTTTTTTCTGTGAAAAACAATTGTAAATTGTCGAAAATAATAGAGTTTTTAATATATGCGAATTCAAGTGAATATTGCAATACACATGTGTCCTTTATTACGGAGACAGAGAGACAGACGGATTTTGAAAATACTGACTTGTCATTTAGTATTGACGCTCATTTATGCAACATTAATTTATAACGAACAAAACTTTAATGATTACACAGAGCATTTTCATTACAATGCAAATGAAAAAAAAAAAAATGTATTTTCATTTCGTTCCGTTTTATTTTTGTTGCCGCATCGTCATAAACTCATTTCCACGTTTTATATTGTTTTGCAAAGTATTGTAAATTTGATTTGGTGTTTATGTGAACATTTAGAGACATGCACAACATATCGCTGATATTGGCAGAAATAGATGGACTTTGGAATTAAAAAAAAAATAGAGTGTGATGTTGTACAGTCAATAAGGGATAATTGAAAAAAAAGAACCTAACAAAGTAACAGCATTTTTGATACAGCAATTTCGACATATTTGCCAAGCATTCGAGTTTGTTGAATAATCGTTTAATTGACAAATCAGTGTATTTATTAAAAAACTAATGGAAAATTTGAAAATGGTTAAAGAAATAAACGTAACACTTGTCCTTAACACTTTTAAGGGTATCACAATTGTTGTTAGGGCCTCCGAGTGAACTCGTCGCAACCCATTCATCCAAACCTAACATGTGTCCAGCTAGTAAGAACCATGTAAAGAAAACAATCCAAAGACCAATCATAGATGATGGTGTTGACGTTCCACCTCTAATCCAGATGAGGTGAAAAGGAGCCCGAATAAATAAATAAAATATAATATAATATATAAATAAAAGAAGGGTGAGGTGAACTTATAAGATGCTTGCTGCAGCCAGTCTACACAGACTGGAAAAATTAAAACGTGCCTGATAATTTGAAACAACAGCGTGCCAAGTCCTATACACCAGAAATGAGACAATACAGTCAGCTGCAGAGATTTCACAATACTTAAGTCTCCATCGCTTATAAGATCCCATGAAGACCTACCTCAATGAACTGATCTTACCCTGTTAGTGTCGCCCCAGGCCGAAATAAACTATCAACCAAAACTTCACACTCCAACAACGGCTAGAAAAATCACATATAAGTAAAGCATACTTTAATGATAGTTCCAACAATGTTTGAAACTATGTCTGCTTATGAGATCCTTTACATCTTTGTAGAATGACTCAGAGTTACTTTAGGGTTTTACAAAAAATTGAAAGCGACTTCTCTGAACCAAGAGGTCTTAGGGTTACAGCTTATCATGGAATTTCATTTAACAGTCTGTTGAAGAAAATATCACACATTTAATGGAATAGTGAAGATCAGAGATCACTTTCCTCGCATATAAGGATGACAGTGACATCGATGGAAACAATTTAGGAGATTTAATTCGTGCGCGATTGCTCTGACAGGAAAATGTAGACGCCACATATACAAATGAGTTGGGTGACAATTTCCAAGGAAGGTGCAGGCATGTAGACCGAGACTCCGAAGGATGGAGATGTATGGCGCAAACAGAACGGAGACTCCAGTGGAAGACAGACAAGGATGCCCAGACTCCAGTTGAAGTCTTAAGTAGAAGGGACGGAAGAGCGGGAGACCGATACTTCGGTGGAAGGACACGGAAGGTGTAGACTGGGAACTGACCGAGACTCCAGATAGAGGACCAAGTAGAAAGGACTGAAGGTGCACAGAGGGATACCGATACACCGGTGGATTGAAGAAGTGGATGGACATGGAAGGTACCGGCAATGATACCGAGACTCTAGATGAAGGACTAAGTAGAAAGAATAAGGGGATTGTGGATTGAATAAGGGGATTGACGTAGAAGGTGCCGAAAGAGAGAACAAGACTCCAGTGGAAGGACCAATTGAAAGGAGACGGAAGACCAAGGTTCGAGTGGAAGGACATGGAAGGAAGGCGGTGAAATGTGAAGTAAGGCGCAGATGGAACCGAGACTCCAGTGGAAGGAGACGGAAGGCGCCGAGACTCCGATGAAAGGGAAAGTAAGGCGCAGATGGAACAGAAAAGAGAGAACAAGACTCCGGTGGAAGGGTTAATTGGAAGAACACGGAAGGTACTGTAAGAGTGAAGAAGACTCCAGTTAAAGGAGATAGACGGCGGCGGCGGCGGGGCGACCAAGACTCGACTGGAAGGAGACTGAAGGAGTAGACAGGAAGACTGAGTCTCCGGAGTAAGAAGATGGACGACGCAGACTGGGGACCGAGACTACAGCGGAAAGGGACGGAAGGCACGGAGACCGAGACTTCAGTGGACCAAGTGGAATTAGAAACGTAAATCCTTAGAATCAAGAGCTGGAGATATCACGTAGTTCTTACACTCCATTTAAGGATCAGACTAAGAACACTTTGTGGATCCATCTAAAGTAAGTAAAAGCAAATACATATATTCATATCTTTTTTCTTTCGATGATATTTAAAGAGGCCGATATTTTGAGTCCAGGCCGAAAATCTGTCTAAGCCTTACACAATCATATACATGAAAAAATTGCATTCAATTGGAAAATCGATATGTCAAGATAAAGTCAAATAAGAAAATAATGTTCATAGGAAGGAAGGAAGTTTTATATTATTTGAATATCCCTGTGGTCATGTTTACAGGGTGACTGTAATTTAATTATTTATAATTACAATACAAAGTAAATTTGTATTCTAATTTTGGGTGCAAGGGTAAACCGGGTGACACAGACCATATGGTTAGATTTTTGCAGCGACAGACCAAAGCCTCTGGTGGGGGGCCAACTCGCCTACCGGGTCTCTTCGGGTGACTGTTATCCGGGCACTAAAATGTGGGAAAACTTAAAAAAAATAATTTTTGAATTCTTGAAGAAATTCCATACAATTTTAGTGCATGTGTCATTGTGACCCCCAGTGTCTACGGAATATTTCGAAATATTAAAAGTTGTCCCTTAATGGGGTTTGTCCTATTTGTTCTGGACTGTATTCGGCATGATAGATGCGGAAGATAGATCAACAGACGGATCAATGGACGGAACGACAGATATATGGAGAGACTGCCTCAAGGCAGACGGAAAGATAGATACACAAATCGACAACATCTGTGACAAATATGAGCAGATTAAGAGAGATGTCGCTATTATCGCAGTTCACAATGAACTGTTTAAAATTAGCCATTTTTTCCATGTGCGATTTGTCTCAATAATAGACTTTTTTCTATAGGAAACAGGTTTTCAGAAGTTTTTTTTTATAAGAAATGTTTAACGGTACGACTATTTTTGTATTTTCCATACAATCCCCTTTCGAAACATCGATTTATTGGAAACAACGCGAGATGTTTTTTAAAGTAAGCAAATCTGCTAATACTAGCAGAGAGAAACTAAATCTTTGCCAGTTTTGAGGTAGTTCACGTCTCGATTCCAGTAGAGTCTGTGGTTCCACCAAAATCAGACAGGTCAGGACAGTCTCTCAATGTAAGACTGTCGGACCACCATTTTGGAAATAGAATGATGCTAGGAACACAGAAACATTTACTTATTTATTTACTGTCTGAGGCGAAATCACAGACATGTACAGACTGAACCACTGTCGGAAATGCCAAGCGTATTGTCCCCGCTGAGTAGCATTTGTATTTCCATTCAAAATATCCAAATGTATTCAGTTTCACTACTTGCAAATTTCATTCAGTGCCTATTTATGTAAATATACCTGCATATTTTTAAATACAAGCCCACCAATAGTTCAGTTGAAAAAAGTACCATTTACTGTAAAAATTATTCGCATGCATATTAAAAGTTGATCCAATCGATGCTATGAATTAAACCGGCAACACCTGTGACACAATAAGTAACTTCAAATCCCACAAATGTCACTTTAAATCCCTTTCGCTGTTCTAATATTTTCTCTTTTTTTTGTGTGTGTTGACTTGAGTTTTTGTTTCTCCCCTTTTTAACGTTAACAACTAAAAACCAAAATTGGACATTTAAATCTTTTCAAACATTCAACAGAAATCCCTTTTAACTTTTTGAAATTGAATTGATTTATCTGCGTGTGTTTGTGTGTATGTATGTCGTTATAGACAAATAAATATGCATGGATGTGTATAAGAGTGGGGTGGTGAAAAATACATTTTATAAATTTAGTTTTGTTCATTTTTTTTTTGGCCACAGTAAAAATTATATCTAAGGAAAGGAAGCCAAATTCAATTATGATCGGGCGGATAACATGATTGACGGCATGTGGTTTTCTGAGCGACAGGACCTCATTTCGGAACGGTCTTTGAAATGGTCATTATATGAACTCATTCTGCGTTTTAAGTTATTGAACAAACGGATTTTCGGTACCACGACAATGGACAGACCCAAGACAATCTTCATTGGCAACCTGTTGCTCGATTTGACTACTTCGTTCGTGCCCATTGTAGTTTCTTGGTGAGTCAAGGGACCTGGAACCTGCTGGCCTTATTTAAACCGGTACCCAAGAGAAAGGAAATTTGTTTGATCAAGGAGGCGGAAACCAAAAAGGCACAATAGACTTGGTGAGTAACTTAACAACATGCTTGCTGTTGTTTTACTCATTCACAGCCAGCGATGCCATATGGCACAGAGAAAAGGATTTCGTAAAGTTAAAAATATCAATGGATTCGAACTGAGGAAACCTTTTTATAAAATATAAAACTTTTTTAAAAAAATGGGTTAATTTATTCCAACCTTCGACATTGTCTTTTAGGAATTATAGTTTCTCATTCCACAGTCTGCCAAAAGCCCTACTTCTTCTTTGTGGAGAATTCCAAAAATTAAACCAATATAAATCAGTTTTTGCTTAAATTTTTTATTATTTTTTTTTTATTTTTTTTTTAAATACAAATTATTCTCGAGACAGTATTTCTTTGGCGAAAATAGAAGAAAATATTACCGAAACTGAAAAACCGAAACAAAAATTCGAAACTACAGGAAAAATTTATATTTTAGTAAAAAAATTGTGCCGAAGACAAAAACTGGAAAAATTAATATTTTAATTTTTTCCCACAAACCACACACTTTTTTGCTACCCACTCTAATCTGTGAGTGTGTATGTCACGGAATGTATGGCTTTTTCTTCCATCGATACCAAAAAAACATTTCAATATTTTCAATAAACCAATTAATTTTTCTGTTTGTTTTTCTCTTTCCATCTCTCTCTCACGCTCTATCTCTCACACTTTGTGTTGTATCTATGTATGAGAATGATTTTTCCTATAGGTTTTTTCAAACTAAAAAAAAAAAAAACAGCAAATCAAGGCAAAATCGAGTAAAGGTTTTGCGGAGGCAGAACACCCAACCAAACCATGCGATTGCAGGAATTCGCGGAAAACATTCAGACACAGAACAACAAACACACACACTCACATCGTCCTGTAAATAATCGTATGCATTTACTCATGCACACAGATACACTCAAATAGTCATGCTCTCCTTCCATCTTGCACCAACACACCCGCATCATGCATTGGCTTTTAATATCCATGAGTGTGTGTCACGCCTGTGTGTGGCTGTGTAAGCGCGAGAGTGTTCGTATGTATTTGGGTTAAGTCATTTCAATTTTATTATTGATTTCATTGATAAAAAAAAAACGTGGTAAATAAATAAATGATAAAGTGCATACAAACAGTAAAAAAAGTGGGGTTATATGGAGGAATTTGTAAAACGTACGCAGTTGATAGCAGTAAAACCTGGAGCAACAACAAAAAAATGGAAAAACAGAAAATACAGATCAAATGAAAATAAAATGTTGCATAAATAAAATATTGCTTGGCTTTAGGGAAATTGTAACACAAATGAATTTTACTTTCTTCGATCTCATATTGTTCGGTTTCTAAATACAATTCAAATAAACAATGGCCGAAACTGATGTGTGATAATTTAATACATAACAGCAAAATTGCCAACTTAAAAAAATAAATATGAATTATTCTTATGGGGGCTGCGGTTCAAGGTCAAGTGAATTTGAAAAAACGACCATATATCTCGACAATATGGTACTCAAATGAAAGAAAATTTCTCCACGAGTTCAAATATGCCCTTCTTGTTCGGTTATACATTTAGTGGAGTGCAAGGCCATCCATTAACCCGTTGGACTTCAGTTCCTAATTTTTTTGTGGGACCATTTATTTTATTATTATTCATTATTTTATTTAGGATGTATGGAATCAATCGTATCTCTGGTGCTCCAGGGGTTAACTGGAAGTGCAGCTTGAAGTATCTGCTGATGAGTTTAGGTGGAATTTCTATTCATTAGATTGAAAGAAAGTGGGCGGATTGTTATTTTCGATACCCCGACATATTGTATCTCATGAGATTATTACCTGTCATTTGAGTGCAATATTGTCAAAAAAAAAGTTGTTGGGTAAATTTATTCGATGTCATGCCCCCTCTTAGGCCCAGCCACAAATTTCATTTTTGTAATTTTGAGGATTATTTTTCTTTCTCTTATTTTGAAAGTGGGTCCCTTAAAAGTCAATTTATATTGAGATATTTATTGGTAAATCGGCCCATTGTGATTCTCTTGATTGGTAGGGCAGGAGGAGACGGCAATTCTGCCACATTCAGTCTCAGTAGCTAAACAATAATTGTCATACGTCTCCTCTGTGTAAGATAGAGTACTGCCCAGACAGATCGTTATCGGCGAGAAAGATTCAATCTTTCGTTCATATAACATGTATAGAGTCTTTCAATTTCGGGTTCGGCTTTTGATAAATTGTTGATTTTTTAATTTAATTTAAATACACGTATACGTATACAAATAATTAAAATCTGCTATATTTATGGGATGTATTTATCTGTATTTATCGGATGACATTTTATCGGATGACTTTTTACAACGTCCACGTAGACTCAAGCCAAAACAACAGAAACCTCTCATGACTGTTTGCAATTGTTGCAATGCATTTGCCCGCCAGGCAATACAAACGCATACAGACAAAGCGACATAGCTATCCTGGTCGCCAAGAAACGTTAACAATCTGCTATGATATTCTGCAGTAAATATATTGAATGAAATATGCTGGCACACGCACACCCAGACATACTGGTGGCACACGCACTCACTACCGCAAGTACACGAATGTATGTTTGATGTATGAGTTTTATATCGAAACAATCATATATTTATAGCTGTCTGCAATACGTATAAGTACACACACACAATCACTCGTATGTCATAGATTTTTTTTTTTAGAATTGTATATGTTGTAGTCGGCACCGTGACTCTAAAGAAGGGATTTAAGTTATACGGATAGACAACCAGAAAAAAGTTACTACTCTCACAAGGGTATTTTCAAAAGTAACGCTTCCATTAGTAGAGATCAGAGAAAATGTGGTTGGAAAGCTCAAAGCTGATATACCGCGCACGAAGACAGAGATCCTATACTCTAACAAATTATTAGATACGCGTACTAAATGAATTGACTTTTGCTAACTAATCCCCTAAAATAAATTTGAAGTCTGAACCCTGATAAAGAAATTCCTATAAAAACAGATAGAAGATATTTCAAATTAATAAAATTGGTTCTACTTCCATAAATTGACTGCCTGAATCAATTCCATATTCTTATCAAATCACCCTTAATTCACCTATTTCAGTGTTTTCTTAAACACTGTGCGCCGTACGCTTTGCCTTTGTTTCGTGTTTTTACATTTTTCTACTTTTTGTCATAGATTTAAATAAATTGTATATTTAACTATGAATGGTTTTTTTTTAGATTCTTGTTCTTTCAGGTTCCTGTTTAGCTCAGCGTGAGAGTGTGCATGTGTATACGTGTGGTAGGATTGTTTCATGTGACTTTGAAATGTTCATAAAAAAAAAAAAATGTGGGTTTAACTTTACGTATGTAGTATATTTTTAAACATGACATGTGTGTAAGTGGTTGGGTGGCTCAGGAGCCACCGTCTGTCTGACGACTCACTGACAGACTGATGGATGAAGTTAATGTCTGTGTGTACTTTAGTTTATTGTGGTGGTTGGAGGCGATTGGATTTATTTCGTCTATGATTTTTCTTTTGTTGTTGGTTGAGAAAATGTGTTTTATTCATGTTGATTTCAAAACAAATTGATGAAACCGCATGGAATACATCAACATCAGTCATGATGACTGACGATACCAGTACACACAGACATACACAAGTATATGTGTGTACTCTGGCTCGATTAGATGATATATGTGTAAGTTGTAGTCGGGAGCAAAATTAAGTGAACAAATTGAAGCGGTTGTTTGACTTGATTTCAGTTTTTTTGTTTAAACATTTATAGTAAAGAATTAACCAATGAACCAATGCAAAATTAAGTTACAAATTAAAGGAATTCTTAAAAAAAAATCTACTCCTCTTCTACTACTTTCGTTTTGGGTTTGACGTTTTTAAATATTTACAGTAAGAAATATAACAAAAAAGAATCAACCACTGAACCAATAAAAAATTAACTTACAAATTAAAGGAATTCGAGGGCGAAAATATTAGAATACTTCACAACCTCTACCATAACAGTTTGTTCCATAGTGACAGTGGAAGTATAGTCATGTGCTTGTTGAGACGATGAGTTGCACATTTATAAGTTGTTCTTCGAGCGATTTTCCAGATATTTTCAGCCGCTCTCTGATTGGCTTCAAAAGGTCATAACAGACAAGCATGGTAAAGGAAAACCTTAGGCGGTTATACTGTATTTTCCAAGCAGGGTTTGATTGGGGAGCATCTACGTTGCCTCGCCCCCTTGAAACATTTTTCACATTCAGCTGTGCTGCGGCTGATTTTCGAGATTGTCTTCTCAATTCATGACTTACATTTCTAGGCCATAACCGACCAGAAAAGGAAATCTTTAAATACAGTTCATCCTTTAAATATTTAGCTGTGCTTCGGCTGATATTCGACATTGTCTTCTCAATTTAGGATTTGCTTTTCTAGACCGTAACCGTCCAGTAAAAGTGAATATTTGAATACACTTAAGCCTTTAAATACAAACAGGTTTTAATAGGGGAGCATTTACAGGATTTCTAAAACAAGGGGTTCAAGAAGACCTGTAACAGCAGCGTCCGTAAGGTGGTTGTCCATAGGTAGGGAACGATTTTGACGGGTCATTACGCTTTTGATCCTTTGACTTTTATTAGACTTTGGGATTTGATGACCAGGTACAAACATCAACAGGTTCGAATGATAAAAGATTATTATTTAGGGTTTACATCGTCCTTCCTTACTATACAACATTTTGTGACCAAATCCGATCTGATGATTCGATGTGAAAAAAATCCATAAACCAAACCACACATCTTTCGAAAAATTCCCCGCTGTTCACTAGAGTGTACAAATTGAAAATTTGGCCCTAAAAATTATACAACGCGAAGTTTTATGACATATTTACTGGGGTTTACTTTCATTAAGAAATCAGACGCCAAAGGTTATTGCGAAATAAATCCGTATTTAATTGTTGGATCTTATTTTGTGTTTTTACACAAACTCTAAAATGAACATAGTTCCCACATTGGACATAGTAAAATATGGGTTGTTTTCATACCATTAATCGAATTAGGCCGCACTGAAAATTAGGCCTGCCTATTTTCGATTTATGTTCTTTGCATTTTGGGGTGTGATCCCAAAATGCCGATAGATCCCAATTTTCAATTAGTGGTGTATTTTCGTGATGCCTTATTTCCTGAAGCCCCGGAGGGAGACAATTCCGAGCCGGGCACCAGAATGTGGTGATGCTCAAATTGTCGAAAAAATTCGCTTAAGTCAGGAGTTGTACATAATTATCACAGTAAAGGCCTAAACCAAGCTGAGCACAGGGACGAGGGCAATGTTAACTCAAACTCTTACACAGCCATTAAAATAAGTCAGAAGTTGCCATTTATGTTTAAAACTTACTTTGTGTTATTGAATTGGAAATTTTTTCAAGGACCAAGGTAGTGTTAACCCAACCTCTGTACTCTTCTGTACTCTTCGAAGACGACACAGCCAGTAAAATATGTCCAAAGTTCCCATTCGTGTTTAAAACCGACTTTGTGTAATAGATCTGAACGCCAGCCAACCACTACCTTAATATTGGATCGTAGTAAATAATTATAAACATAAAATGGGCCCTCAGTGGAATTTTTGTGATTTGGTAGCCCTTTGGTAGGAAGTGAATAAAGACATCATTTGAAATATTTCACCACCACAAATATCATTTTTGCTTATGAAACAATAAATTACCCCCAATCTATGTGGATTGAGGAAAGGATTGTGGGCGAGCGACGCGATTGGCGACAATAGTTAGTTTACAAAGTGTTGTGGTCGAGGAATTGTTTGTGGACAAACTGTTAGTCCGTCCAGACACCTCAAGGGTCAAGTTGATCGTCTTAACCCTTAATCTTTCAAGTGTCTTTCAAGATTCCATTAGACAGCTAGTGCGACCACCAACCCTGTGGTCTAATATACAAAAGACCAAATGTGTATGTGTGGCAGTGTTTGAGTCTGCGTGGGTGGATATCATACCAATGAAGTGGAAAATATTTACGATACCATTTCGGTGTTGTTGTGTGTGTTTTTTTTTATGGGATCCCTGTTTCACAACAGCCTGTTTATAAGTGTGTACACAAATGTGTATGTGTATTTTAGTGTACATATATACTCTGTATATACACATGTACGTATTTTTTGTATTCCCATTCATGTTTAGTATGTATTTATGGATGTTTGTCCTGTATTTGCTGTTTGTTTGTTGTAATCATAAAAAAAAAATAGGCGAACTATTACCCGAAAGAGGGTGAGTGTGTATTTGTTTATTTATGATTTTGACATGTCATTTCCCTTTTTTTTTCATATCCCTCACCATTGCGTGAATTGTCCATATCATTTGTTATTCCGTTTGCAACAGCTTGTATACGTAATTTTATACAGGCCCTCTCACTTACATAAAACACTCAGGATTATCACATAAATTTGAAGACATTGACGTCCTTCTGTCATTCGCTTACAATGAATGAATCAAACACAAAGGTTTGGGTAATTTTCTGGACTTAGTCATGCATGGCCTAATGTGCAAATTATTTCTTTATTAAAATAACTCCCGGTTAGCATTCAATTTGATCGAACAAAGCGCTGTTTGTACTTTTATTTTATATTATTTCCTTTTCCGTTTCTGGTATTCGGAAACATTTTATTAGTTTCTTTTCTACAGCCGCATTGTATTGAATATTTATAATTGTATTAATGTAAATGAATTAGTAAACAAATTGGAATTGTGCGATGATAATAACAAAATAACGTTGGCGAGTTTATAGGTTGTTTTTTTTTCCTTTCTTGACTCTGCTAAAGTCCATTTGTGTTCTTAGTAATTTACGATTGATTCAGCTTTTGAACTGATTGATTTGCCAGCATATCTGCTTTATATGTTTTGCTCTGCTATGCTAAACGAATTTGCCATTCCTTATGTGTAATAATTAATATTACTCATACGACATGTATGCCGGCCTAATCAACGAAGATATTGAATTGCTAATTAGACGTTAGTTATGTTAAGCCTATTGATATTTGCTTTGAAGACATTAAGGGCATATGTTGTGGATTTATTACTTTTCGCTGTAGGATATCGAATTGTTTTTAGTTCAACTGACCTTGTGAGGACATATTTAATTTGGAGAAAAACGTTAGTTGGCGGACCCTTTACTACAGCTGCCATGAAAGCCAGAGAATACATCACCACAGCAGTAAACGAACGGTTGGTCACAACCCAATCAAGGGAACTTTTCTGTATTATAAGCAGAAATAGACTAAAGACATCTATTACGAGCGTCTGGACAACGAACTTGTTCTAGGGGATTTTAAAAGGCAAAAGTTGTTAGGGAGAACATTTTTGTTTCATTCTTTGGTAAGTGCACAGTCTCCACGAAGACACGCAATGAGAAGACACACGTGCTCCACAGTGCTCCAGAATTCTATTCCATCGTACAAAAGTCTGTAACTTTTGATCTAGTAAATTTATTTGAGTTCTGAAAAAAACTGATTCTAGACAAGGAGTGGGCAATTATTTTATGGTATTATTTATGTACATTAAACATAGGATAAATGGAAATATTTTAGAAATATTTCAAAAGTTGATTACTTTTTGTGTTTTAATAGGGAACATTTTTTTTAAATTGTTTGTTTTTATTTTTTTTCTAAATATTTAACGTAAGGAAATTTGCTTTTTTTTCATATTAAAATATTTTAACTTTTTGAGATTTCGAAATTTGAGAAACTAATTTGCTTTTTCGGCTTTGCCGAACTGTTTTCTTATTTTTATTATAATGTCAATGATTTTTAGCAAATATGATCTGGTTATAGCAACTATTTTAAAAAATATCGATTTTAAATGAAAATATCACTAGTCAACAGTCAAAATGTACTCGGGATGCGATAATTTTTTCTGTGTAGATAACCTTGACATGAGCTCGAAAAACGCAATAAAAAAATTTTTTTCGTTTGGTTTTTGTTTTATTTTTTTTTATTTTAAATTTTAAAAAAATTTTTTTGGTTTCGTCCGGCATAACTCGGGAACCACTAAAAAATTTAAAATTACAATTCCCTTAATCTGTTCATATATTGTTTTCCTATACAAGCAACAGTTTCCAAGTTAAAAATGAATATATAAAGGAAAAAACTTATTTTTTGCCTAAAGATTTAAATTTTTTTTTTTAAAAAATCCATAAAAAATCCAAAATGAAAAAAAATGTCAAATCTTATTACTTTTACGTAAAGTCACATAACCTATGAGCAAAATGAGACAAAGATCATGAAAATCGATGCAGGCGTTTCGCTTTTATTCGCAATTGAGTAAACGTATGAATTTCAATATAGTGTGCTTTTGGAGCAAAATGTAAAAATTATTTGTTTTAAAATGTGATTTAATTATTTTTTGAAAATGAAGTAAGCCGATGTAAATATGAGCTATTTTATCCTAATCGGAGTTCATTTTTTATGGTGTTATGGCCAAAATCTTCTCGTATCGTCACAATTAAAGAGAAACCCCTGTTTTCTACATCCAAAACTGTGTCTTTTTTGAACAAAAATATTAGGATAGACATGGGATAGTTAAAAAAATGAGCAATTAACTTTCTTTTCATGTATGGTTTATAGCAATCGGTGGCCAAGAAAGTCAGAGCGAAGAGACGATGAAAAACTCTTCTTACATGCGACACTCCCAGCCTACATCATGAATATTCCACGTTTCTCCTCCCGACGATACACAGCTCCACAAACAAAGCCGTCGAAAAAGAAATTGGTTAACGAAAGCCGCAAGAAACTAACCAATGGTTTGATGAAGTGAGGAAAGCCATCACAGGTAGCAACGCGCGCCAATAAACCTCGAGCAGTGTAACAGCGATACCGATCATTGAGGAGAGAGGAAAATCGTATATTTCGAAGAAAGCTAAGATAAATCGAACGACGGCAGTGCTAGGAGTCGGAGGTATTAAGAAACAGAAATGACGCCATAAAATGTCACCAAGGTGTAAAACATCAATCAAAAGTAAACTTTGGCATAACTTCGAGTAGAGATGTCAAAGGGAAATCCGCTGACATATATATCGAGAATGCTGATGCTGATTTGGAAGCAACATTTCTAGAGCTTGTTGGCAGCCGAAGAACATCATCCTCACCTTCTTTGCCATATATGAATCAGACAATTTTCGTATAAAACTTTTGGACATTTTTACAATTTCTTCATAAAATCTAAACGTCAATTATATGTATATCATACAAACTGACATCCATCAACCGTAAGATTTTTACTTGCACTAGTAATTTTGCGAATTTTCCTTATAGCCCATAAAACAGCACACATTAGCACTAATTCTGTTTCCGACACAAAATCACTGACATGTCGGGCAAGTAGAATATGTTTACGATTGATTTAAAATATTCTCCATGGATAACTGAATGCTAAGCATACAAAACGTCTATCACATTCATTATTAACATTTTACAGAAAATTCAATACAGTCTTTAAAACGAATCCATTACAAATTGCCCACCCCAACAGCTGCGCCGATGCTAAATGTTAGTTTTGCGAATGGTTGCTACAAAGGAACACAGTCGTAAAGTTAAAGCCCAAGAAGAACAGAAAGAAAAATAAATTAATTTCATTATTATTACAACATAATGCCAGTGCTATTTGCATAGGAATTGTTCCGTTCCATATAGGAAATCTCAATAAAATATTTGTTTGCCGGCCGTAAAAGACTGACTAACAGAAAACCCCTTTTTTTCCTGTTGTTGCTGGGCCAGACTAGAGCCCCCCATATAAATTTATTCTATCGCACAGAAGTCCAACAAATACAATAACAACAAATGTGTGGTGATATTTTCCTGCAGCAGAAACACATCCTTCTTTGCCTTTCTCTTCTCTTGTCCACCATTCCATTCCATTCCATTGTATTCATTGTATAGCAGTGTATCAGTGTACCAGTGCGAGTGTCGGCTGCTCCCTCTTTGGCAAATGCTTATTAAGGTCAGAGTTACAAATAAACAAACAGAAGGAAGACAGAAAGGAGCAAGAGAAATATCATGTTATTTCCATGAATATCTATGGATGCGGATACACCAGGACGAAGATACTACAATATGTAACAGGCCAAGGATCTGTGTGTGCCACACACACATACACTAACACACTGACGATATAAACTACACCAAATCGTTCATATACGGATGCGGACCAGAGCACCAAAGTATGGCTGGTTCATATATTGTGTGTTTAAGCTTTCAAATTTAAATATATGTCAACAAGGCACAAATAACTGAATGACTGAATGAATGAAATGAGCAGCAAACGGCCGGCTCCATAAACTACGAACGGGAAGTGGTCTAATAAATTAGGGAGGAGTTTTTGGGAAATATTTGCTGAGGAGTAAAAATTGAAACTGAGGGGCACACGATAAATTCGTAATCGAATCAGATTAAATGTAAAATAGAATAGAAGACTAAAGATTATTATGTGGGGAAATTATATTTCCTCCAAATGAGAAAACAATTTTTATCAGAAATTTGGTATTGGTATTTTTATTCGGGGTCTTTCTTTTTCAGCAATGCCTTTCAATGTCAGATTTGTTATTGCCATGATCCGATGACTATATTATTTATTCAGGGTCTTTCAATTCTCATTTTCAGCAGTGCCGGCTTTTTGCTCACTAGAGAATACCACCGGCATTGAGAAGATTTGTTATTGCCAGGACCCGATGACTATATTATTTCTGCAGGGTCTTTCAATTTTCTTTTTCAGCAATACCTTTCAATGTCGTTCAACTGAAAATATCGCGACTGTAGGTGAAAAAGCTCTTGCTCTTGCATTGCTACTCCACTGTTTTACTTGAAATCAATTAACAAAGTGATTAAATTTCCCATACTCCCCTCATACATTTCAATGTACTTATTTTAATTTATAAACGAATCTCTGTGTTTGTCAATCTGGAATGTTTGGTGTCCCAACGTTGGCGATGTTTATAATGTTCGAAAACAGTCAGTAGAACATGTGTACAACACAGAAACCGAACCGAAACGCAACGAACAAGTGCCAGCATCAGCAAGGACCGGAAGGGGAAAGCGAGGACCTTTGCAAACATCAACTTAGACAAACACCCAAACATTTGAACTCAATCACTGCACCGGGAATGGGAAAGGCGAATGTGGCCAAGCGAGAATGCAAGAGTATTTGAACACTGTCTAAATGTCTGTAGGAAACGGCACAGTCACATTTACATGTGTAAGGATGTCTGTTCGCCTGGCTGTGTGTATCGGTGGTGTGTATGTGTTGGGTTTGTATATTTTATAAATTATTTGAATATGAATGTGAAAATGCGGAAGTTGTCGTTATGATTTATTAGGATATAAAGATTTCATACATCATGTATTAATACCGAAGTGGATATCAGTGTTACAGTTGTGCCATGACATTTGTATAGAAGGACATGCATAAAGGATCTCTGACATATTTGCAGCTCATATGTATATGTTGGTCTATTCATTTCATTTAGTTTCGATTTTCCCTATATGTATACATAAGTAAGTGTGTGGATCGTTAGGTCTGTCATAATATCACATAATGATGATATCATTATACAAAATACATGTGTGCATTTTCTACACATATTTTGTTTCTTTTTATTTGTTGTTTCGTTTGGGGTAAATATATGAAGTTACATAAATATTTATGACTACGTTTTCTTTTTTCACTCTTCTGATTCACAAACATACGTTATGTATATTTACGGTCTGAAATAGCAGCAGATGGACATGATTTGTGTGACATTTGTTGAAGATTTGAAGTCCGTATTTTATGAAGATGCACACATTTTCCGAAGTAGTGGTCATTTGTAAGAAGCTTTTGTCCTATTGGTTTTGTACGAACATAGTGGCAAATGTTAATATTCTCTTTCCTTTAAAGGCTCTTTTGAAATATTATCCATTCTATAATAGATGAATGCAACATATGTCCTATTCCGGCTTTTTCGGACTTTCCCCTAATTAGTGAAAATGTTTCTGGTGATTGTCAAATGATGTTGTTATTTAATATTCTATAGTGAGTACCCATAGGCCTTATCGAAGAACATATTAAGTCGATATTTTATAGACAGTTGTGGTTTTTAAATTGTATAAACGGATGTGTAATGAAAGTTTAATAAATGAATTGAATATAAAACACATATGCTACAGCAATCAAGACTGAGGACAACCTTGAGAGCAAGAGCATTTTCTTTGAAAATTGTGCTGAAAACAAAGTGAGCTCTGCATGGGCATGATAGACCATTTTTTTTTTTTTGTGGACGGAGATTGAAGACATGGTCTTTGACCATCATTGGTTTCAGCAGGCCATGCCACACAGCCCACTCCACAATCGATATTTTTTTAACCGAGAACGGTAATCCTGTTATCAGTCGAAGTTGTCAATATGCCACCTTAGAGCTGCGTGTTGGCAGACCGATGTTATGAGCCAAGGACTGTTTCCAAGGACTTGGTTTCTTGGTTTGACTGGATGAGCTACTCGAAGCCAGCCGAAGCAGCCATCTAAATGGAATCGTGTTTTCATAGAACGAAGTATCGTACGAATGAACCAATTGTTAAATCTCTCATTTTAGAAGAGAATTCATTTAATAGATTTTATGATATTGATTTTAAATTAGTTTTCAGATTAAATCTAATTATTAGATATAATTTATTACTAGCACATACCCGCTGCTGCGTACATTTTCCTTTTCAAGTAAAACACAAAAGTATTTGTTTACATTGGTTTATAAAAAACTACTTTGTACGGAGTGAAAACCCATTTTTCCAATTTTTGGCGATTGATATTAATTTTAAATACAGGGTTCACCAACAAGAGATGTTATTTTCAATCACCCGATATTTCCGTAGCTGTCACTATTGAAGCTTTTATTCTTTGACATTTGACAAGTAGAAACAAGGACATTACTAAAAATTTGGTTATGGAAAATTTCATGAAAAGTATATGGTCCTGTAAGCATGGACGTGGTGGCCATTTGGCTGTTGTTGTTTTTCATTATTAACGACATACCGTCCTCTTATGAAATAAACATCCGATCATTTATCTCAAAAAATTCCATTTTCTTTGAATACCCGCAACAATTTCGAAAAGTTTATTTCCATTTCTACTTCTTCTTTTCTATTGTTGTTTTTGAAACGTTTTTCCATATCCTCTATATTTAACCCGCCTTGCACCCTTTTTGTAGTCTCCTCAGTATCCTTTAATTGTTAGCAAATTTTTTAAACTTTTTAGTTTCCCCAACTTTTGTACCTTTTTATCATGTTTTGGCACACTTTGGCCTTTATTCCCCTTTTTGTAACTTTTTACATTTGTAACAAGAGATGTTATTTTGAACCACCCGGTATTTCCGATAGATATTAATTTTAAATACAGGGTTCACCAACAAGAGATGTTATTTTGAACCACCCGGTATTTCGGTAGTTGTTACTTTTCAAGCTTTTATTCTTTGGCATTTGACATGTAGAAACAATGCCATTACTAAAAATGGAATGATACACGCTTAGCAACGCATTGAAATTATTGAAATTCACTACAAAAATGGAAAATCACTGGAAAATCTTGGAAACCTGAAAATTTCCGGACCGTGTTATGTCTCGAAGAGGTGATCACAATTGACCACCGACATCTTGTGTTTTAACACCTTGCGACTTCTTCCTTTGGGGCCACTTGAAAGATAAGGTTACGCCAATATGTCAGCGTCGATTCAAGACCTCAAAGATAGAATTCGTAAGGCCATCGAGGATATAGGGCAGCCACTTTGCCATTTGGTTATGGACAATTTCATGAAAAGTATATGGTCCTGGAAGCGTGGTCGTTGTGGCCATGGCATACCTTCATCTTTATTACGAAATAAACATCCGATCATTTATAATTTTTCTTTGAATACCTACGAAATTATTTCCTTTTCTACTTCTCCTTTTCTATTGTTGTTTTTGAAACGTGTTTCCATATCCTCTAAATTTTACCCGTCTTGCACCCTTTTTGTAGTCTCCTCAGTATCCTCTAATTGTTAGCACATTTTATTAAACTTTTTAGTTTCCCCCACCTTTTTTATCCCGTTATGGTACGTTTGGGCCTTTTTTTCGCCCTTCTCAAACTATTATCCACATTTGTTTGCCAAAAAAAAAAAATATTTCACTTTTTTTTAACCCCTTTTTGTCCCACCTTAGCCCTTTTTTTTTGGTTTTTGAGAACAAATTTTCCACTTTTCTGTCCCCTTCCAATTCGAATTTCCAAAAATCGGATTGGGAAATAAATTTTTTTCATACATATTTTTGTTTTGTCTCTTTTGTACCTTTTTTTTTATCCCGTTTTGGTATTTTTGACTCAGTTTTTTTTCATACACATTTTTGATTTTTCCCCTTTATATCTTTTTTATTCCGTTTTAGTACGTTTGGGCCAGTTTTTCGCCCCTTCTCAAACTATTATCCACGTTTGTTTGCAAAAAAAAAAATATTTCACCTTTTTTTAACCCCTTTTTATCCCATCTTTAACTCATCTAGTCGTGGACAAATTTTCCAACAAAAATCACAATATTTGATTATATTTATTTTTTCGTATTTCAAAGGGTTTTGAGAACACATTTTCCACTTTTCTGTCCCCTTCCAATCAGAATTTCCAAAATCCGTTAATAGCGGATGTCTAGACTGCATGATTCCAGCTTCAGTCGTTTGGTCAGGACGGTGATGAATCAGTTAGTCAGTCATGACAGAGATTAATATATATATGTATATTAAGCCGTAGTTTGTAAGGAATTTGTATTCCAAAGACGTAAATTAATAAATAAATAATAAAGGGAATATTTGCACTTTGGAATAAATCAATAATTAAACGAAAACAAATTATTTTCCTTCTAATTTTTTTTTTTATTTGTATATTGATCTCTCAGATTGAAAGTGTACTGTAACTAATTATTCCGGAAATGTTACCCATGGCTACATTCAAAATCTTTTTAGAATCATCACATATACTTGTGCGAAATTAATTATGCCCCCTTAATGTTGTTTTACTTTAGTGTCTTTTGGATTTGAAAAATTAAACATATTTTAACTTTGTACAAACTCCTGTCAAATGTCAAACACATCAGCTAGAGCAGCTCCAAATATTGTGCCATCAAAACAGAACTTCTGAAACAAATTTTAAGTGTGTTCCTCTTTTTTTGTTGTTGTTTGTAACAAAAGCACCATAATTTATTTTATAATACACATTAAATGTATGCCAAAACGGCCAGAGCACCTTTAACAGGATACACAGGAAGCACTTGCCAACGTAGCCGACTGACTTATGACAATATGACCGACAAATATTATAAAACACGACCGGCATTATTCTCCTCACTTCACATCACTCCCATGGCAGGGAGTGCGGAGCAGAGTGCTTAGTGGGATAAACCGAAGGAAATGGAGCCATAAATGTTTTTACAAAACCTAAAAGGGAGCATATGTATATGGGAAACCAGGTTGGTTGAACATATGTCAGCAACAGGAATAAACAGAAACGGCCGCAGCATCAATGGCAGCCGCCACATCAGCAGCAACGAATGGCCAAAGCCACAGCAGCAGTGAAGGACAGTGTTTTGACAGTGTTCGAATGCTGTTAACCGATGTGCAATTATAATAAATTCAGAGCGCCCCGGTAGGCGAGTTGGTAGGGTGCTTGCGTGATGGTTTCGATTTGGTCTGTCGCTGCAAAAATCTAGCCATATGCTCTGTGTCACCCGATTTACCCTTTGATCCAAAACTTAGAATATAAATTTACTTTGCACTGTAATTAATAAAAAAAAATATTATAAAATCAAAAGAATCCAGCAGTCCTTGCCCACAATCAGTAGTTTACTGAACCCGGAAATATTTACAAGATTAAAAGCCATTGAGAGTTGGCCAAAGGAACTGGTCATTAAACCGGCAGCTTGACTTTATAGGAAACTCAAAAATATTTACTATTGATAAGAAAAGTGATTCTTAAATCCGCAACTTTTATTTATCGATAGTTGATAGAGACTGATTTTTACTTGACACTAAGGGGCTTTCAAGATTTCGATGACAACTTCCACTTTTGAAATTCTTTGAACCACTGTGCCTCATTACCAGGGTAATGTGTACCATGGAACATCAACAGCAACAGTCAGACATTATAAAATCCATCAAATTGTTTATTCATAGAAATGTTTATATATTGCTGTTGTTGCTGCTGCCCTGGCTGATGACTATGGTGGTGTTGTTGTTGTTATTGTTATGGTTGAATGTTATTGTTGTTATATAAAGCCATGTGTTAATTTTGAAAATATATCTACATACAAATGTATACAGTGGAACTTCCGTAAGTCGAATCCCTTCTAGTGGCTGTTAATGAAACAAATTCCCTTAAATAATTTTATAAGTAATTCCATAATTGAAAGTCTCCGTAAGTCGAAGTTTTCTGCGGGTTCTATGGTGGTTCGACTTATGGTAGTTTCACTGTACTATGTATATACTTAAATATTTAAGCAGTATACATAAATAAGTATATACCCCAAAAAAGTGTAAATAAACAATTTACTTCAAATTATGCTGAGTGACAGCAACGAGGGTAGAGAAAATTCGAGGTCAATGGACGAGACGAATATTTGCACATCATTGCTTGTTCCCAACAAAAAAACAGAGTGTTACAGTACATTTTTGTGGCAATGGTTGTGGGTTGTTATTTGGTAACTTTTTGACCACGGACTAAATAAAACAAACACAAGGACTTGACAGCCATTTTTGGGTGAAAAGTTACTCATGCATTTTGTTTGACTTAGTGACTGCGGCAAAGTCATTAATTATGGTCATATTAACTTCAAACTGTGGCCATAAAAACTGTACACTGGCCGCATAGTGCAGTCGTAAGTCATGTCATCATGTATGGTATGGCAGAGGCAACAATCATCTGAAACTGCTTAGTTGGGTTTCAAAGGAGAATATCAATAGGCAACTCTTGAGCATTCAAAAGTGCAATACAAGACTTTATAGTCAACATGTAGCAGTTTGAGCAAAATGGAAAATATACCGCTTTACAATATGAATTATTTCTCTAAGTTCATATTTATTCGGAATGACACAGTTATAAATAATTCGTATGTCCGTGTGACAAATTCAAAACGTTAATTTGTTTCGCACTTCCGAATATTCAAAACCATCAGACGGCAATATGTCAGACTGTTCATGAAGTAGAGGATTGTAATCAATGATGATGACTGAAACATGAATGTGGCTACAGGCAAAATCCTACAGCTCAGATGATATTGTGGTGCTTCTTTGGCAGAAAACTTTGGAAATGATGAATGGAAAATTTACTATTGCAAAGTGGACCTTACTACAGCTGAGTAGAATTTGTTTCAGCTGATTATTCTTTGGAATTGGGCATTCCACAAACGTCGTTTCATCGTATTTTGCATAAAGACAAATAAAGTACAGCTAACATAAGAATTTAAGACGGCCGATCATCAACAACGGCGTGTCGTTGCTGATTGGGTCCTTGGATATGGAATTCCATCGAAAAATCATCTTTACTGATGAGGCCCATTTCCACCTTGGTGTCTACGTCAACAAGCAAAATTGTCGCATCTGGGGCTCGGGAAACCCAAGAGTTATTGTTGAGAAGCCTGTCCATTCTCAACGTGTGACTGCTTGGTGCGGTTTATGGTGCGGCGAGGACCTTACTTTTTTGAAAATGAGGTTGGATCAATAGTTACGTTGAATGGATTGCGCTATCGAGAGATGATTAATGATTTTTTATGGTCGGAGTTGGATGATATTGCTCGTTGACTTTCAACAAGACAACGCTACGTGCCACACAGGCAACGAAACCATTGCTCTTTTACGGGAAAAGTTTTCGGACCGTGTTATCTCTCGAATAGGTAATCACAATTGATCACCGAGATCTTCTGGTTTAATACCTTACGACTTCTTCCTTTGGGGCCACTCGAAAGATAAGGTCTACGCCAAAAGCCCAGGGTCGATTCAAGACCTCAAAGATTGAATTCGTGAGTCTATCGATGACATAGGGCAGCCACTTTGGGATTTGGTTATGGAAAATTGCATGAAAAGGATATGGTCCTGAAAGCGTGGTCGTGGTGGCCATTTGGCTGATGGTGTTTTTCATTATTAACGGCATACCTTCCTCTTTATTATGAAATAAACATCCGATCATTTATCTAAAAAAAAAACATTTTTCGTTGAATACCAAAATAACACCTCTTGATGGAAATTCTGTAAATAAAACTCGGAGTCGGAGTCTAGCAAATATTTCGACTACGACTCCAAGAATCCAACTCCACTGGACGATACTGAATATGTATGAAATTTTTCAAAAATATTGAATTCTATGGCCTGAACTATACGAAACATTAATGCTAAATATCCCAAACCTGCCAAAATGGAGATGTTACTTCCATTCTTAGGAGGGCTGTATTGTACTCCACTTTTTTTTTATTATAAATTGTGTTTTCTTATCTTTATTCTGACGTTTTAGCGAGTATAATTTGGTTGTAGCAACTACTTTTGAGATACCGATTTGAAATAAATTTACTTTGGACCACCACATAATGTTATGGTTAAGAAATGTTAAAACAGGCAACACCGATTTGGAAAAGGGGACGGGCAATTGTGGAGGTAAATTTTGCACGTCCCCAAACACCACACTTCGAAGATAGGGTCACAAGATAGTCTACAAATTATTGTGGGTGTCCACATCAACTTTTTTTCGTTACCCCATTTAGACATCAGGGTGAAGCCGGCGGGTAGACCATTCGAGGTGGAAAAAAAACCTTATTTCCGCTTGTAGTGTATACTAGTTAAAAAAGTAGGTGATGCAGTGATTGTCAGTAGTTACAACTTCAATGTTAGAATATTCTTCTATAAATATTATAAGGACCAGTTCACACAATTTGAAAAATGTAGACATCGTATCAACGAATGAGCTGGTATATATGACAGAAGATATGTATGACACACAAAATAATCCTTTCCAATTCCTGGATTTACAAACTGAAATGTACACACGCCCGAACGAGGAGCTTGAAGAATATTTAATAAGCCAACATTTCCATACTGAAATGTTTGTTCATCATTTTTACAAAATGATCACATTTTTCTACACAAGAAAATAAATTAGCCTGGCGAGGTCGAAGGGTGATGGGGGAAATTTGTTGCCTTTTTTTATTTAAATTCAATTTAACCTTTTGTGTGTTCAATTCATTGATGCATACATTGTTGGTTTTGAAAATGTCTGTGTGTGTGTGTGTGTGCGAACGTTTGTACTTCTACCACTTGTACGTGCTTGTTCAACCTCATTTTAGTAAATTTTCTCTTTAGCTTTGTTTAACACACATTATTTTCCTTTTCATCCTTCATTCTTTTTTTTCTGGTACAGGGGGGAAAAAAAACGTGTGCATGTGTTGGGGTGTGCTCTATCTGTTTGTCTGAACTCATTTCAATATTGATTTTGAATAAACGAATTACGAACGAAACTTTTAAACTGTTTTTTCGTGTATGTGAGTTTTTTTTCGTTTTTAAATCCCGAACAAATGAGCACAGTGTGGGGGAAATAAAGAACGGTCCCCCCCATTTGTTTCGTTGTTGTAAAGTGTTTCACTATTTACCCCCGAAAACAACAAATTAAGTTTAAGTGGAATTTGGCAAATGTTAATGGCAACCCAAAATCAGTTATATGGTTTGTTTTCATTTGCATTCAGTCCAGAATGAACACAGTTTGTTTGCACACCACCAGACAGAAGCTTAGACTGACGTATGAGTAATGAGTTGTTATACGCCAGCCAGCAGAAGACCAAGGAGAAGATATGGCAAAATTTAAATTTGATTTCAATTTGTCTGCTGCTTTCACTGCATGCATTTTCGTTTTTAGCTTGAAGCAGTTTATCTGGGGATATTTTCGAAATCAATACTGTCTACATCGAAGATAATTTGATTTCAAGAGTGACGGGATGATGCAAACGAGTTTATTTCTTTTTTGTCGAAACAAGTGATTTCATGTCAGTGATACAGGGAGATTTGTAATTAACTCAAAATTAAGGGTAAACATTGAGATTTTTTTTTTCAAATTGTTTGCTGGTGTTTCCACAGTTTTGGTTTGCAAGGAACAGATTTTGCAAGATTGTGTGAACAATTTAAGAACAAACTTGGCTAACTGATTCAGCTATATCAGTTGGGCTGTGGACCAAATAAATCAACGAACGGAAAAGATCAAGCATCCCTTCACCAAATATTTATAAGAGAGCATTCGATACGACGGTAAGAAAAAAAAATGTTTTAAAGGCGGCTACCAGCGTTGGCCGGCTGTAGCATGAAAATACCCGGCGACTTTACCAGAAAGAGAGCCATTCCGGAGCCGGCTTTAAACGGTCAAATGAAAAATTACAAATTAAATCTTTTGGAAAAAGTGAAGTGGACATACTTGAACCGTATGACTATATGAGAACTGGTATAGGATTATTTCCCGTGTACATTTCCTGAATAAAAATAGAATCATCTAATCGCTTTTATAGTTTACTTGGCCAGCACCACATATATGGGGGATTTGACAAAGATTTCACATTATTGCTTGAATAGAATCTGCAATCCGTCAGTCTGCCTCACAGCTCTCATAAACTTCAGTAATGACCCTTTCCCCATATGTAATTCCCTAGTGCTGCATAAGTAACCATGTATTGAATATTCCATCAACCATTTAACGTTGGAGTGTGTTACAAAATGGAATTTAATCCATAATGGAAATATACTCGCAGTTACCTGTACGAGCACTTCATCATATGAATCGCATTGAATAACTGGCCGTTTTGCCCGCCTAACCGCCTGTCTGTTGGCATGATGTTATGTCTGCCATAAGCTCGGAAAATTATTGAAAAGTTTCATATTCCACAGACTGATTGACATCTATTTGCAACTCACTCCATCAGTCGCATTCATACAGCCATCATTCATTTTCATTTCATTTCATTTCATTTCATTTCATTTCATTTCATTTCCTTCCATGCCATGCAATTCAATTCCATTCAATCGTTCTTTCAGTCGTTCACTCTCATTATAAAATAACTGAACAATCGGTACAGTTCAATGAACACCGGGTAGTAGGAAACAGCAGCCGCAGCAGCAACAACCTGGGCAGCAACAACACCGACAACAACAAGCATTAATTGATATTTAAATGTATGACTGACTGAGTATCTGTCAATTCATTATTTGAATCTTTAATTACATTTATGTATGTATGTGGCTCGACCGGTTGCCGGTTGAGTTTAAATCCTCCAGACAATGTACAGTGGGAGAATTGTAGGTTTTCTTTTATCTAGCGATTGCAATTAAATTTACTCCGAGTGTGAGTGAAGAATATAGGATCAGTCGAATCAGTGGAAGACATGGACTTGGAAGAAGTTTGGTTTTATTTAAATTTTATTTGCCACCAGATTTATATTGCCACCATTTTTTATTTTTATTTTTATTTTTATTTTTATTTTTATTTTTATTTTTATTTTTTTTTTTATTTTTTTTTTTATTTTTTTTTATTTTTATTTTTATTTTTATTTTTATTTTTATTTTTATTTTTATTTTTATTTTTATTTTTATTTTTATTTTTATTTTTATTTTTATTTTTATTTTTATTTTTATTTTTATTTTTATTTTTATTTTTATTTTTATTTTTATTTTTTATTTTTATTTTTTATTTTTTATTTTTATTTTTATTTTTATTTTTATTTTTATTTTTATTTTTATTTTTATTTTTATGTTTGTTTTTATTTTTATTTTTATTTTTATTTTTATGTTTGTTTTTATTTTTATTTTTATTTTTATTTTTATTTTTATTTTTATTTTTATTTTTATTTTTATTTTATTTTATTTTATTTTTATTTTATTTTTTATAATTTTTTTTTTTTTTTAATTTTTATTTTTTTAAAAATCTGATACTTTACCCTCCACTGTTCGACTGAGGACATAAATGATTGTCTCTGGAAAATGTGTTCTCAAACACACATACAGATCCAAGGATATTTACTTACAGCCAAAGAACTGTTCGGATGTCTGTATTGAATGTACACATACAGACTTAAAGATTTAATATGTTTACAATAATCATTATTAAACCACGGAATTAGTTTGTACATGTACTGTATGGAGAAAGAGTCCAATATAAGGATTTACTTTATGGTAGTGGGATTTTTAAAGGATTACGAAAATTGTAACAAAACGACCGACAGTTCACTTTAAAAGATGGCGCCCGATAATTAAAGTCACATTAGTCTTTCAAACCACATATAACGTTATAAGGTGGAATATACATATTTATTTGTATTAACCAGTTATAACTTCAGAAATGTCTTTTCGGAAAAACGAAGATTTTTAAAATTAAATTTTCAATAGAATAAATAAGAATACAAAAATAAAAAAATTTTATACTTTTTATTTGTGTTTAACAAATGTAAACTGCAAATAACTAAATTTAACACTTAGACATCTCCCTTATCGTTTGAAATTCTATTTAAAATGATTCAAATGTGTTTTCAGTCAAGTATCGGTAAAATTATTTCCAATTTTCTTTACCAGCAGGCAGTCTTTTGGCAATGAAACTGAAGTTTGAAACTAGGGACCACAGCAGACGCTTTTGTGATGAAGAGGAGATGGGGTCCATAATTTCAATAAACTTAAGAAATAGAAATGGACTCAAAAAATAGTTCATGCTTACTTATTTCCCTTAACATTCTATGAAGAAACTGACGTGTAACATCTCGGGCATCAGTGTGCTGACTTGTATACTAGGGTGGAGTGAAATTCAAAAAAAAAAAGTTAACCTCGGAAAGAGATGTAGTCTGGGGTCCTAATGAGGGGAAAAATAAAGAAAACAATTTTAAAAAATTTTTAGGGGTCGCGCCACTCCCTCCAAATTTGGAAATTATCGCTATTTCGGCGTTGATTTTAGAAAAATCCTAAAAAGTTTTATGTCAATAAATGTTTGCAATAGCGTAAACAATGAAATAAGGGCATGAACAAATTTAAAAAAATTTTTCTCATTGTTCAAAAATTTCAAAAAGTAAAATAAGTCAAATCGTCCCTTCTTCAGAAAATTGACTGAACAATGAAATCGCCACCAAAGCTACAAATATTAGTCGATTATCCTCATATTTGCCTCAAATACTTTTGTTTGGGCACTGAACAAGCTCAAACTTTTAAATTTCGAATAAGTTAAGTCGTTAATTTTTAGGATTTTTCTAAAATCAACGCCAAAATAGCGATAACTTCCAAATTTCGAGGGAGTGGCGCGACCCCTAAAAATTTTTTAAATTTGTTTTCTTTATTTTTCCCCTCATTAGGATCCCAGACTACATCTCTTTCCGAGGTTAACTTTTTCAAATTAAAAAAAAAGCATGTTTTCACTCCACCCTATTGTATACTCATTGAAAATGACCCACTGTGTGTAGCCGGCTCCGAACTACTAATGGCTTTTCTAGAGAAGTTTTTACATGGCTTAGAGGCTGGAAACAGTCGCTGCAAAATGTTTGATAGTCATATCAGTTTTCGTTCCTGGGATTACTGTGGCGACCGGATGGACACAACGCCAAAAAAAATGTAGGACCTTATGACCACTCTTTATGCGCCCACGCCGAAAGCGGTCACCAATGAACTTTCGAAATACTGCCCAATATGATAATTTGTTTTATAATATATTATTTTATTTTAATTTAAGATATTTGGCCTCATGATTTTTTTGAAAATATATTTGATCAATGAATTTATTTTGTTACTTCAATAATATTTTTTATATTGAAAAACAAAAAAATCAGAAATTATATATGGCTGTGTTCGGGGCGTCAGCAATACCCAAACTAAATTTGGACCTTATGTTCGCTTAAGGTTTGTCATAAAATTGTTTTGGCATTATGTCCATGTAACGTTCAGTCCGATCCCCGTCATCGTGTAAATTTGGACTTAGTTATCCATTTTTTATTTTGTATTTTTTATTCTGTATTTTTAATTTATTAAAAAATAAAGTCTCCTACCGGGACGCTTGTTTTTCCAAAAATATTTAAAAAAAAACATCACATATATTTCACATCTTACCACTCTTAATTCCTTTAGAAACATTCCTCTAGAGACATTTACCTTCACACATTTATTGATTTGCTTCCCCTCTTGCTTGATGTTAACAGTACTTGACGTGTATCTCGTATCACACATGTCTCATCTAATGTTCTATGGCATCTGTTGTGCCATATGACAAATTTCTTATCTGACCCTTCGGAAAGCCCTCAATATAACCGTCATCCAGATACTAAGCAAAAAAAACTAACAAATTCCAAGTCCATGACCTCTTCAGACCGCAAAACAATTTCAAAATTACCTTAACCCCCAATAACAGCAGCAAAAAAAAAACACAGACCGATATGAGGCAACGAAACAAAAAAAAGGAACTTCTTTTGTTCCAAACAAAAGGCACGCCACTCACACAAATACAAAAAAGAAGGTGGTGGTGTAGGTGGAGGAGAAGAGAACAACAAGGAAAAAAACTAACAACAAACCGAGAATTATTACCTTTATGAAAATCTTTACAACAGACGTATAGAATCTTGAGTATTTGTTTGAATACACATTTGTGTGTGTGTGTGCAAGAATGTGTGCCAGTAATATTGGCAGTCAAAAACAACTGTTTAGAGGAAAGTCTTACATGCCACATAAAGCATGAATTGGGGGGGGGGGATGCTTTTGTACTGTTGATGCTACAGCAGCTGCTGGTTGTGCTGGTATTCACCACATAAACTCTTCCCCACCCACACTCATACACTTAAAACGAGTACAGTTTACCTCCCTCGCTTTGCCCTCCTTTCAATTCAATAACAACAACAGCAATTGTTATTATGGAGCATAAACTATGCTTTATGTACCGTTTTCAGTTGAATTTCCTTAAAGTGTGTAGAGTATTGCACACACGTACTCAAACCAGCACACACACACCGAAAAGCGTGTATGTGAATACGGTCTTATGATAATGTGTAACGCAGTGTATTGGCATGTAACACACAATGGCAGCCAATGAATGAATGCTTGCGTCCGTGTGTGTGTGTGTGTGTGTGTACATGTGTGATAGGAAATGTGTGTTGCAGCACCACATAATTCCACAGGATCCTGGATTTGTGTAATAGAAATTGTTGCTGTTATTTTTTTCAGTTTTTTTTTTTTTGTTTATTTCTTTCAGTTTTCTTTTTTTCACCCAATATTTTCCTCTTTATCTTTCTTTTGTTTTGCAAGAGGTTTTTTCGGCTTCCTTTTGAGTTTTTTTTTTTGTTGTCTTGTTCTTTCCTACGTTGCGCTTGCTTGTAACACTTCATTTATAATGTTCTCTCCCATATACAATTCATTGAAGCAAACAAACAATAGAAATCGGATTTTATCGATTTACCACAAATTTACTTCTTGCATAGCCTCCGCTTGCAAGCGGGCATGTGGAACGAAGTAAAGTATATTAAGTCTGTTATTACAATAGCTTGGCAAAATATACATACGTACATACATATATAGAACAGCTTAAGCTTGTGAAGCTGTGAAAAGTAGCATAGAAATTTCACAATACAACAACAAGTAAGGCAACGATTGAAGTTGTATGGGGTGGTGGTTATAACTAGTCAACAATTATCCCGAATCTCTTAACGGGTGGGGTAAGAACTAGTCTACAATTTCCTTAAATCTGTTAACGGGAGGATCAATTTGGTTGATATCTAGTATAGGTTTGGAGGCACGTAAACATTTTATGAAACGAACGCAAGGACCTTTACCTTTACCTTTTATGTTCCCTCGAATCTGAAATAGTTATCACAAACCTATCTGGTATATGTTTTGAAGACCATATTCAATTTAGTCATTTTCAAAGCGCCTGTGTATGGCATTCTTACAAAAAGACGTTTCAGGGCCAAATTAGGGTCGTCAGACTTAAATCGATTTGTTGGTACGGGACACTCGATCTGAACTTTAGTCTGGTCTACATTAACTTAAGGGACAATAGTCAACCTTTTGTTGGAAACTGTGTCTCGACGTTTACATTTCCTGTAGCAGATGAGTCCTTCATTAAGTATACAATTAATCTTAGCAAAAGGAATGTACTGTTAAATTTTCATGTCTACATTTACTCTAGAATGGAAGTGTCTCCTGCAAACTCCATAAAATATTCAAATTTCATCAGTGGCATCGTGAGTGCTTCTACGATGCTTCTATCCTTTTCGGAAAAGGATATGCATTCCATATCCTTTTCTGAGAAAGTGTGTCATTAATTTCACTCTACGGGATAGGTATTAGTGTGAAGTGAAATAGAAAAAAAGACAAACTCGGAAACATATGCTGTTTGTGATGATTAATAAATGAAAAATAAGGAAAGTTTATTTGCAAAATGTTTGACGATTTTTTTGGAAATGTTGGTATTGATTTAAAAAAATAAATTTTAATTCCAACCACACCAGTTAATGGAAATTTATAAAAAGATATGTATGGTCGAAAAATTGCTAAAAATTAAAAAACCGAAATTGTCACTTCTTCCAATAAATAACTTAACATTGAAATCACTATCAATGCTACGAATATTGGCCGATCATCCCCTTCTTTGTCTCAAATACGATTATTTGGGTACAGAAAAAGGTCAAACTTCTACATTTTGAATAAGTGAATTTATAAATTTGTAGGATTTTTTTTCAAATCAACACAACAAAATGGCAAAAACTTCAAAACATGAATGGCGCGAACCCAAAATTCGGAAATTTAATTTTTTCCGAGAGAAAAAATTTACTTCTCCTCTAGAGGAAAAGTGAGTCGCAAGCAAGTATGTGGCTCCAACTCCAGCATTATTAAATAGCTTGACTACGACTCTGGAGTCGACTTCGACTTAAGCTGTTTCATTACAAAACTTGGAACATTTAATGTTAGTCCACTATTCCTATACTCTATGTCCCAATTTTCACGCTCACTTTTTGCCCAGATTTTTTCTTGTCTTTGTCTTTCGAAACCCCTTCGCAATGTCAGGAAGGTATGCCGTTAATAATGAAAAACAACATCAGCAAACTGGCCACCTCGACCACGCTTACAGGACCATATCCTTTTCATGAAAATTTTCACAACCAAATCGCAAAGTGGCTGCCCTATGTTCTCGATAGCCTCACGAATTCTATCTTTGATGTCATGAATAGACCTTATGTTTCACGTGGACCCAAAGGAAGAAATCGCAAGGTGTTAAATCACAATATCTCGGTGACCAATTGTGATTACCTCTTCGATTACCTTTTTCCGCACCGTAACTTTTCTCGAAAAAGAGAAATGGTTTCGTTGCTTGTGGGGCAGGTAGGGACGTCTAATTGAAAGTTAACGTTGTCCAGATCAATATCATTTAACTCCGACCATAAAAAATCAATAATCACCTCCCCATTCACTTTTGATCCAATCTCATTTCCGAAAAAGTAAGGACCATAAACCGCACCATCAGTCAAGATGATTTTTCGATGTAATTCCGGATCAATGTCATGCATTTCAACCACCCAATCAGCAAAGACACGACGTAGTTGATGATCGGAAGCTTGAGTTATTGTGTCAACTGAAGTTTATAAGCCGAATGTTTTTTTGCAAAATACGGTGTAATGAAGTTTGTGAAATGCCCAATTCCAAAGAACGACGAGGAATGGAAAAACCAGCAGCAATATTATCAGTTGTTCTTGAGCGACGTGCTCGGCTTTTATTCTTCACTCATTTCTCCCAAGAGCTCGAATTTTCCACCAATTTCTATATTGCGGTCCGACCCAAAAATGCTTTAGTTTTGCGAACTGTGACTGTGACAAGATTTTCACCATTTTTGTAGTGAATTTCAATAATTTCAATGCGTTGTTGAAGCGCTTATCGTTCCATGTCGTAGTTTCTACTTCTCATATGTCAAAAGTGGCAGCTACCGAAATACCGGGTGATTCAAAACAACACCTCTTGCTGGAAAATCCTTTTTAAAGAATATTTTTTTTTTGGAAATTCTCAATTAAAAATGCAATTTTCCCCTCAAAATTCCTTTTCGTGACTATTTTGTTATCCCCCTTGCTTCTATGCCCCCTTCGCCTACAATCGTCGAATGTCTTGCCTGTTTAACCTGTAAATCGGTGCGTTTGTATCCAAAAGATACACAATTCACAGAGTTTTCGAATATATTTCAACTTTTTGAAAAATAATAACAGATTAACGTTTTTTTTTTTATTAAAATTGCTCTTCTAATTTTCTTTTATTAAAAATAAAATAATATAGAAACAAATACAACGTTCTTTCGTACAAATTAATTAATTAAAGCAAAGTTCGTTTTATAAAACAAATAAACACAATTTTAAAAAAAAACTTTCTTAAAACAAATTAAGAAAATAATAAAATAAATTAAAGTAAGATTTTATAATATTTAAAGAAACAGTTTATGTTAGTGTTCTTAAAAATAAAATTACTTTGGCCGAAACGTCTTCCATTGAAGCTCGAACATCACTTTTAACCAGTTTCAAGTAGTCTCAGTAAAATCAATCACCAAAATCAAAACAATGTATTAATTTCATGGGAAATGTAAGTAAACTCAGTGTCAGACTCGATCAGATATCTTTCGGGCAAATTTGTCAGACTCTGGCTCCACAGCCCAGTTCGCCAGTTCACTTATTCTCTATACAAAAAAAAACAAATCGAGTTTTTATTACAAAAAAGAATTACCTTAATTTAAAATAAATAACTAGCCATGTTAAAGCTTCCAGTTCATTGTATAGGGTTTTTTTTTGAGTAGAATATTTTTTTTTTTGGAAATTTTCAATTAAAAAGTCAATTTTCCTCTCAAAAATCCTTTTCGTGACTATTTTGTTATCCCCCTTGCTTCTATGCCCCCTTCGCCAACAATCGTCGAATGTCTTGCCTGTTTAACCTGTAAATCGGTGCGTTTGTATCCAAAAGATACACAATTCACAGAGTTTTCGAACATATTTCAACTTTTTGAAAAATAATAACAGATTAACGTTTATTTTATTAAAATTGCTCTTCTAACTCATTTTCTTTTATTAAAAATAAAATAATATAGAAACAAATACAACGTTCTTTCGTACAAATTAATAAATTAAAGCAAAGTTCGTTTTACAAAACAAATAAACACAATTTTTAATAAAAACTTTCTTAAAACAAAATAAGAAAATAAGAAAATAAATGAAAGTAAGATTTTATAATATTTAAAGAAACAGTTTATGTTAGTGTTCTTAAAAATAATATTACTTTGGCCGAAACGTCTTCCATTGAAGCTCGAACATCACTTTTAACCAGTTTCAAGTAGTCTCAGTAAAATCAATCACCAAAATCAAAACAATGTATTTATTTCATGGGAAATGTAAGTAAATGAAACTCAGTGTCAGAGTCGATCAGACATCTTTCGGGCAAATTTATCAGACTCCGGCTCCACAGCCCAGTTTGCCAGTTCACTTATTCTCTATACAAATAAAACAAATCGAGTTTTTATTACAAAAAAGAATTACCTTAATTTTAAATAAATAACTAGCCATGTTAAAGCTTCCAGTTCATTGTATAGGGGTTTTTTTTGAGTAGGAGAAAAATGTACTCGAAGAAATGTATATCCAAACAACACTATTCTTATAAGTGTAAATAATTCCTTTTCCTCTTGGGAAAATAAAGACGAATTGTTGTCCTAATACTGTTGTACCTTTCATTTTGATGAAGGTTGCTTTTTATCAAATATTTTTAATTTTCTCATGAAAAGAATAACCTGCAAAGTTATGAGCCTCAAACAGCAGAAACCTCATTTATATTCTGGCTGAAAGCAATTTGCATTGAAATTCTCTGAAACATACATTTCATATAATACGTATGTATATCCCTTAATTTCGTTCGATAAAATCCATTTGCCAAATCTCCAACTATTACATGTTCATTCAATTTCTATCACACTGTGAGTTGCACAACATAAATTGGAAATGTTTGCCTTTTTTTCAGGGGATGGGGTGGTGTTGTGCTGGGTTCGATTTTCAGAGTTTGGAGATTATTTGTATTTCGCCCCAAAATGTGTAGTTCATTGTTTTGCAAATAATCTAAATTGTTTTGAGGTTTGTGGCAAATGTAAAATATTTCAATTGTTATGCATTTTAAGGATTCTCAGTCACACATTTGCCACAGTTATTTAAAAGTTGTTCCTCATTTTTGGGGCATACATTCCTAGTAGACTCTGTGAATTTTTTGGTTTTTTCAAAAAAAAGTTCCTTAAACCGCACCAAAAACAAAAAATAATCGGTTTCTTTAACAAAAAGACGTTTTGCTGGTCTTCTCTATAAGGCATATTTGTTTGTGGTATGTGTTAGTGTGTCAATATTATCCTTTTGTTTTATTTTAGAATTCTTCTTCTTCTCTTTGTTTTACTACAACTGCTGCTGGTATGTAGGTTATGCCAGTTGAAAACTTACCTGCATGAATCCTTCTGGACAGCCGGGCAATTCACCCGTGGGACTGAGACTGGTCTCGTAGCCATCGACATCGGTATCGACCATACCCTCATCAAAGCGACCCACAGTGAAACTGTCAAATATTATCTGTAAAAGAAGAGGGAAACACATTTTCGTTATATGGGTGAAATAATTGCAACAATAGAACGTATGAAAGAAAATTCATTTGTTGAAAGAAAGGCGAATCTTTCAAATTTGTTTTTTTTTTGTCTCGGTTGGTGTGTGTCATTTTCAGGAATACCGATAGAAAAAATGCTCAATATCTAGTGTCAATTAAAGCCTGTTTGTTTGGGGTATGGATCAGACCACATACAATCGACTGAGGCTGTGTTGGTTGGCCCGTTTGGCTTGTTCGTCCCAGCCCCCGTCTGTCCCTCTGTACGTGTTGTAATATGTCTACGCATTGGACATTCAATTATTCCCCTTAATATCAATAAATCATTTCATTCCTTTCACGTTTTTCTTTTGACGATGCCATGCCCGGACCGGGCCTAGTCACACAGTAGGGTGGTCATCTTTCCATTTTCAATTATTTTTACGGTTGAGAAGTGTACGAAGGCCACTTTCAAAGCTCCATCCTACACGGCGACTACGGATAATGAATTTATCACAGTGGCTTGTTCAGTGGCACTTAACTTTCTTTCTTGTCCTTGTCGTGTATGTGTCCGTGTTCATGTCCTTTATTAGCCGGACAACATGTGAAATTTGTCATTTTTCTCCCCGTTGATTGACTGATATTTCTAAAAATAATTGTGCTTCAAAGTTGTTGTTAAGACAAATGATGTCGATGGCAAAAAATCATATTTCATTTTTATCGCATGTGTATTTGAAGTAGGGGGGTGGCATAGTGAGACGTTGATTTTGAGTTCAGCATAAAGTTTAAGAATTTATGCAATAACTTTTGAGAATTGAGTATTTGTTTGTAAATTGTTGTAGATGACTTTTTTACATTTGCTGTGAAAAGTCCTGAGCCGCTTTCTGTGATCAGTTTTGCGTCCAGTCAGACATTTTCCGTTACAACTGAATTTCCGTAATAACTCTAGCTGTCACTTTTGAAGCTTTCATTATTTGACTACAAAAATGGTGAAAATCTTACACTCACAGTTCCCAAAACTAAAGCAATTTTGGGTCGACGTGAAGCACTTTGTCGGACCGCAGTACAGAAATTCGAGCTGTTGCGACAAGTTGGTGATGTGAAGAATAAAACCCGTGCACGTCGCTCAACAACAACTGAGAATATTGCTGCTGTATGGACCGTTCGATTTTTGTATGCAATAAAAAAATTATGAAACTACAATAATTTCCACAAAATTTATTTTATTCAACACGATACATTTTTGGCTATTCTTCTGTAATGGCTAATGTAATGTAAACCATATGTGGTTATAATTAAACTGTTTTGAAGGCAGAATACACCAACGAGTGAAAGATTAGGAAATTCGAAAAAAAAATATTTTGTCCAAAAAAATAACAAGGGGTTAGCCCATCCAAATTTTCGATTTTTTTTAAAAAAAAAATAGATTTTGTTGATTTTATGCTTACGCATAGCGGAAGTCAATATAAACAACTCGGTGTTTGCATTTTTTAGATTGAACAAATAGTTTGGGAGAAATTTGTTTCAGAAAATCGGTCTTTTGAAAATTAGAGATTCGAAAGTCCCTGGATAATATTTGTCAAATTTTTTAGCTTTAGCTTTAGCTTTAGCTTTAGCTTTAGCTTTAGCTTTAGCTTTAGCTTTAGCTTTAGCTTTAGCTTTAGCTTTAGCTTTAGCTTTAGCTTTAGCTTTAGCTTTAGCTTTAGCTTTAGCTTTAGCTTTAGCTTTAGCTTTAGCTTTAGCTTTAGCTTTAGCTTTAGCTTTAGCTTTAGCTTTAGCTTTAGCTTTAGCTTTAGCTTTAGCTTTAGCTTTAGCTTTAGCTTTAGCTTTAGCTTTAGCTTTAGCTTTAGCTTTAGCTTTAGCTTTAGCTTTAGCTTTAGCTTTAGCTTTAGCTTTAGCTTTAGCTTTAGCTTTAGCTTTAGCTTTAGCTTTAGCTTTAGCTTTAGCTTTAGCTTTAGCTTTAGCTTTAGCTTTAGCTTTAGCTTTAGCTTTAGCTTTAGCTTTAGCTTTAGCTTTAGCTTTAGCTTTAGCTTTAGCTTTAGCTTTAGCTTTAGCTTTAGCTTTAGCTTTAGCTTTAGCTTTAGCTTTAGCTTTAGCTTTAGCTTTAGCTTTAGCTTTAGCTTTAGCTTTAGCTTTAGCTTTAGCTTTAGCTTTAGCTTTAGCTTTAGCTTTAGCTTTAGCTTTAGCTTTAGCTTTAGCTTTAGCTTTAGCTTTAGCTTTAGCTTTAGCTTTAGCTTTAGCTTTAGCTTTAGCTTTAGCTTTAGCTTTAGCTTTAGCTTTAGCTTTAGCTTTAGCTTTTTTTTAACATAGGTTTAGCTTTTTTTTAACATAGAATTCGTGAGACTATTGAGGACATAGAGCAGCCACTATGCGATTTGGTTATGGAATATTTCATGAAAAGGCTATGGTCCTGTAACTATGGTCGTGGTGGTCCTTTTTATTATAAAATAAACAAACGATCTTTATCTCAAAAAATTCCATTTTTCTTTGAATACCAAAATAACACCTCTTGTGGGAGAACCCTGTCTTCTTGAGGGTCTTGAAGGTCCATACTTCCAATAATGCCGTGGACGATGAAGAGATTTGCAATTTTTTTGGTATGTGATTGCATTGGTACCAGGCCGAGGCATATTCGAAGATTTAGGTTCTACATAAGTATCGATCTCACTGACATTTGAGCCAGCGTTTGTGAGTGGGCAGCTCTATCTTATCCCAACATTATATATTTTAATCAAATCCAAATCCTGACACATATTTAAATTCTCCATAGCATTTTCCCGAATTCACAGAACCATGCGATTGCACTCACATATTTCACATATGTTGAAAAAAAAATGGTCTCATTTCTTTCTAAATTTACATTTCCTGGAACAATTTGTAATATTAATCTCATACAAATTTAACACACACACACACATAATAATTTCAAATCCTACCTCATGCAACTTTATTATAATAAATTGTTAATATTCATAATATTGCCTACATCCTGTAAGGAGAAAACATCCCCGAATAAACAAAAACCGAAGCACAAAAGCGATTTAACAAAAGGCGTTCATAATTTTAATCCACAATCGCTTCTAAGAAATATGTTAATTTTCATGTTCATTAGAGAAGCATTTCAGAATGTTAAACGCACCAAATTTACTTTAAGTTAAATTTAATTTCTTCGTTTATCCTTCACCGCCTACCACACTGGCAGCCATTCCGCCCGCTTGCCAGTCAGGCTGTCAAGCCCTTTCTTTCAACAGAAAGTAACTCACTCCCTTTTTCTAAATACCTTTTGTTTTACGTACGCAGAGAAATTGTGGAAACAGCTTTTAATCCTCTGTTTTCTTTCCTTTCTTTTCTTTTCATTTCCCATGTTTTTTTTTTTCGATTTCTGTTCGGATGGAAACCCCAAATGCTGTGGCATAAAACAAAAGAACGAAAAAATAAGAACATCAACAGAAAAAAAAACTAATTTAATTGTTCATAAAATATTCAAAATAAGGATTTAAGACAGCGCACACACATACACTCAGGCCTACATCCTGCGAGGGCTGCCCAACAAAATGGGGGTACGACAACACAAGCCTCATAAATACAGCAACATGAAAATCCGAATACAAACAAACAGCCTCCACTCTTAGGGTGGCAGGCAACTATGTAATGATAAGGTCGGGTGGCGGGCGTTAACTGGCGTAGCGACCGACACAGAATATGGTACGACAAGTTGAACATTATCTGTTATACCAACACCAACACCGATGAGAACAACAACAACTCTAGCGTTGACAAGATTTACAAAACAACAACACGAACACCACTACCACCACATAATGAGTAGGAGTGATGTGATGTGACTATGAGTGACTGTGTGAGGAAGATTGCTGAGCCATGAATACCATACATACATACAGACATACGTACCAGTAAATTAAGTCTGTTACGGCCGCTGTTAACCGAATCCTCGCTGATAGGGTTTGCCATAAGGCATGATTTAGTTTGAAATTGTAAATCGCTCGAATTAGAGACATAATAAATTCGATTTAAGACTTAACAAAAGTCAGTTGAAATATATGAACCTGGCCTGGCATTTTTTCCTCCATGAAAACTCCATGCTAGGTTCATAAAACCGATCAGATAATTGATCGGTCTGAGAACTAATACTAAATAATAATGGATAACAATTGGATCTCAAGCAAATGTGCAAGTACTAATCTTAGTTATGAGTGCTAGGCTCATTAAACCGATCAGATAATTGATCGGTCTGAGAACTAATACTAATAGCTAAAATAATGGGATAACAATTGGATCTCAAGCAAATGTGCAAGTACTAATCATAGTAATCCCTCACTAGTTATCCCCCAAAGAAACGCATCCATGGTATTAGATACACCTGAGAGCCAAAGTGCCATACGAACAAAAAATCGGATTTTTAACCAGTTAAAGCAAAGATGTGCACCAGATTAACTGTAGCGTTAAATATACCAAAGACAAAAAGGCAGAAAAGCTCCCAAAAAAACAGTGTTGCCAACATTGCGGACACTAAGAAGTTTTTCACATATAAATCACAGATCGTAGTAGAAAAAATGCTTTCCAACATTATTTCTGTCTTGTGTTATCATTTTATAAAGGGTGTTTTTTTAGACGTGTGGTTTTCAAGAAGAAATAAAGCGCATGTAATTTTTCTTTATTATAAAGATAAGTGTTTGCCATTCGGTCAAGTGGCCATTGCGGCTGTCTCTAATAAATTCCAGCCAAGAGGCCCAATTTTTGCAATAACCCGCCGAATATTCTCTTCCAAGACGTCAATCATGTGGGGCTTATCTGCGTAGACAAGCGACTTCACATAACCCCAAAAATGCGCTCACCAAAGGTTCCCTTCTATAAATTGATTGTTTCGTTGGCTGTATGGCATGTAGCACCGTCTTGTCGTCCACAAAAACAACATCCTCCAATTCAGGCACGAAAAAGTTCTTAATCATGGCTTTGTAACGTTCCCCATAGACTGTAACATTATGACCGATTTAATTTTTGAAGAAATATGAACCAATGATTCCCTCTGCCCATAGAGCACACCAAACAGTGACTTTTTGAAAATGAAACGGCGCCTCAACAGTGTCTTGTGGATTTTCATTACTCCAAACGGACCCATTCAACCCAAAGTTAGCTTCATCGCTGAACAAAATGTTCTTGCGAAAATCGCGATCGTTGTGTTCCCATTCACCGAATGTGCGACACGCTTGACGGTCGTTCAGCTTCAATTCCTGCACGAGTTGGATTTTGTAAGCCCGCAAACCAAGATCGTTCCGCAAAATCTTCCATAAAGTTTTTTTTTTTTTATTGAAATATTCGGGTTTTCTTCGAATAAGTTTTCAGTTTGTGTCACAAATTCATAGAACGATCAAAAACATGAAGTATGGACTGGTATCCGGGATGTGGCAAATATAAATTATTTTAAATGTAATTCACTCGAAAAAAGAGTTGGCAAATACATAAAATACGATTACAAACAAATGTTTTAAATTTAACATTTAAAAAAGACAGATTTTTCAGCGTGTATATTAGGGTGGAGTGAAAACATGCTTTTTTTTTAATTTGAAAAAGTTAACCTCGGAAAGAGATGTAGTCTGGGGTCCTAATGAGGGGAAAAATAAAGAAAAAAAATTTACAAAAATTTTAGGGGTCGCGCCTCTCCCTCGAAATTTGGAAATTATCTCTATTTTGGCGTTGATTTTAGAAAAATCCTAAAAATTAACGACTTAACTTATTCGAAATTTAAAAGTTTGAGCTTGTTCAGTGCACAAACAAAAGTATTTGAGGCAAATATGAGGATAATCGACTAATATTTGTAGCTTTGGTGGCGATTTCATTGTTCAGTCAATTTTCTGAAGAAGGGACGATTTGACTTATTTTACTTTTTGAAATTTTTGAACAATGAGAAAATTTTTTTAAATTTTTTCATGCCCTTATTTCATTGTTTACGCTATTGCAAACATTTATTGACATAAAACTTTTTAGGATTTTTCTAAAATCAACGCCAAAATAGCAATAATTTCCAAATTTCGAGGGAGTGGCGCGACCCCTAAAAATTTTTTAAATTTTTTTTCTTTATTTTTCCCCTCATTAGGACCCCAGACTACATCTCTTTCCGAGGTTAACTTTTTTTTTTGAATTTCACTCCACCCTAGTGTATATACAGTGTCCTCTATCCTTGCGGACACCTCTCATAAACGGATACTTTTTTCAGTACCAATACGCTTTAGTCCTCTTGTGTACTTCTCTCATATGCGGACAAAATTCTCAGTCCCTTAGGTGTCCGCTTATCAGAGAGTAGATGGTATTGCAATTCCTCTGATGAATGATATTCTAATTTATTTTTCTGCATTGGACCACGTTATGGTACCTGCTCCAAGAAGACCCTTTCTATTCATAACTTCTGTTATATTGGTGAAATGTGTATTGTTGTTATAAACGTAAATCACACATATACACACACACACACATACGCCAGTATGAATGTTATGGCTGTTTATCTAAAAGACTGATAACATCATTTCGTGTGACACTGACACAAACATTAAGCGACAACTACCAGCAGTTTTCGTTTTTGCAATCTGAGCATGATATGAACGCAAGGCTTAAACAGGAGAAACGGTACACCAACACCAGCGACAAGAAGCTGCAAAGTAATGTTGCGACAGCAACGTATTGCTGTTGTCGCCGTAATGTCAGAATTTCCAACACGTGAAATTTTGAAACCTAAAAAAAGCCAGCCATGAATGAATTCTATAAAAGTGAACAAAAGTTCGTTGTTCGCATATTTGTCCTCATCAGCCGCTCACCGCCCGGCCTGGGCTACCACCCACACACACACGCACCCACAACCATTAACCACGTCACTCATGAGAAAATCCTCGGGTAAAATTTCAACAACACCACTCCACTTCATACCACTCGACTCCAGAGTCTTCGCTGATGACGATTACAAAACCAAAACTCATTTATAAACATAACAAGTCGTCCTGTCCTATCCTGCCCCACCTTTCTATTGTAACCGGTCGGTCGTTGGCTTGGGAATGGTGTGATTTTTGGCTTTTTGTTTGTTGTCCCGCGGGCGGCGGCGGTGTGGTACCTGTGTTGATTTTAAAGCTGTCTCTTACAGGTTAACACTACTCAACTATAACTGCGTGGGTTTGCTTGCCTTTGTTAAGTTCTTGTAGTTCCTGGTTTACCTGTTTTTTAACATGGCTTTACTGTTATCATGATTCTGGTTACAAGGCAAAACCCATAGGTATGAGGACTGTATGCTAAGTGCGTTACGAATAGCTATAATATAATATTCATAGTATGCGGTGTAATCTTATGTGACACTTTGTCAAATGCCAGATGTCAGTCACAACCACAAAGGTTAGATTAACAATTTTAAAATGGCTCTCGGATGTAGTTTTGAAATTGTTGACGACAAATTTGATTTGTGAATTCTAATTGCCCATAACAAGTGGTTTAGGCGAAATTTATTAACTACATTAGCATGGGCATTCCGTTCAATACACCTTTTCCTTCAGAGGGGACAATGGGAGCGGAATATTTTCAAATCAATGACTTTTTCGCAATATAATTTCTATACTCCACAGTTAATAGTTCCAATATTGTCTTAATGAAGTGGGTTTTTTTTTGAAAAAAAAAAATAAAACTCATAAATAATTATTATTTTAAGGACCGAAAGGACTGTGCCCGATTATACTCCGTCTAATACATTCCTCTGCAAAAATTGTTTGCGATCTAGCGACGTTGGATTTTGGTGAAATGTCCTTCCTTTTCGTCACACTGCCAGGCGGTGTGACCAGCCCGCTTAATCGTAGGGCCACTGATAATTGGATAATTTTTCATAAATTTTTTGGATTTTTTGAGCATTTTTGGAGAAACTTTAATGTTTTGGGGAATTTTGTATAGGTCCTCGTAGCAGCCCCGTTTTTGTATTCCATAATTTTTTATAAATTACTTTGTTGAATTTTTCAGGTGGGTAGGTTGGGGAAATTTTCAATTTTAAAGCCCTGATTTTTCATTGGTTAATTTTTCATAAAAAATATTTGCGGAGATATTTCGGATGTTTTGGAGAAATTGAGATTTTGGGGTATTTTTCATCTATTTTTGTGAATTCTTTATTTGGGACATTATTCATAGAGCCTTGTTAAGCCCCGATTTTTTATTGGCTAATTTTTTATAAAAAATATTTGTAGGAATTTTTCATAATCTCGTTAAGCTTTAATTTTTTATTGGCTAATTTTACATAAAAAATATTTGGGGAAATGTTTCATAAGTTTTAGGGAAATTTGGATTTTGGAGTTTTTTGGAGAATTTTTAATTTTTTGGAATTCTTCATTTGGTACATTTTCCGTAGAGTCTCGTTGAAGCCTTGATTTTTTATTGGCCAATTTTTTATAAAAAATATTTGGGGTTTTTTTTTCAGAAGATTTGGGGATTATTGAAGTTTGGGGTTTTTTGGGTAATTTTCCATATATTTTTGGGAATTCTTCACTTGGCGCATTTGTCATAGAGCTCAAAGATTCTCTATTTTTCACTAGCTAACTTTTTATAGAAAATATTTAGTGGGGAATTTTTCAGAAGTGTTTTGGAGAATCTATTTTTGGGAATTCTTTATTTGAGGCATTCTTTGCGTATTGAATGCGTATTTGTAGTTCTGTCATATAAGTCATATTTCTTTCAACAAGATCGTTTGCATGACCGTCAATAGATTGGATCTCAGATTTCTTCTCTGCAGGAAAGCAGACATTGGTCTCGCCTGTGATACACAACAAGAATTCTCAGTTAGGCTCATACAGCTCTGGTTAAGTATAGCAGGCCCATCTCCTACACATAATTTTGATGGCATTAACAGCCACCTTGAGTTAAGCTCTAGAAGTCTGTAGAATTTCATTCATGTCAGACTATGTTTTGAGAGCACTCAGAATAAATATGAACAACTTTTCCTGTAGTGTACAATGTTCACACCATGTGCAATTGGAGCAGTTTGGTATTTTCGTTTAAAATCAAATGTTGTTACAACATATGAGTATTTTCAATCGTAACAATGGACATGACAAAACTTATGATCCACTCCACCTTATGAAATTGTCGATATATTTTCAGTTGCTCCATCAGGTCTGACATATACACAGATTCCTTGAAAATCATAGGATGCGGCTGAATCTGAATACAATCTTCCATGACAGTTCGTTCTCACACTCACCTCGTACCCTGCAGACCTGCAGCAGGTACTGTCAGTGCAACTTCCATCAACAACACATGCGGCACCATCTTGGTATGATTTTTTCTCTTGCTTTTGGACTGATAACGAAGTTCCCTTCAGTCACACACCCCTGCCATATCTGAAAAACTCATCTTTACCTACAATATAGGAATACACTCTCACAGTACATATCCAGTACATACATATCCATTTATACATATATACGTACTCGTATATGTATTAAGTATGTATAGGTGTTGTGCTTGTGTTCATATATCATCATCATCATTCACAGATTTTTGCCTTTTGTTTCCCTTTTTTTTTGCGGTTATACTCGTATCCTGTATATGCATCGAGTAGTCCTTTAACACACACACACACACTTGCTCCCGAAAACCTGCACCGAAGGGTATATCACATCTAGCATATCTAACACTTACCTGTACAATGTCACCTTGATCACGTCCTGATGCTGTGAATGTTAAGTGACACAAAAACGGGAGTTTATTCCACTGCGGTGTTGGCACCTTAATGGAGTACGTTCGTCCAATGTCACCGTAATAGGTGCGGTTACAAACTGCAACGAGATACAAAACAAAAGTTCGAACAATCAGTCACACAACACGAAAAAGGCTTCAACCAAAAAACAAACCTGGAATCGGAAGGGGGAATAAAGGATGTTTTGAGCTTTGATTTGTAAGGATTTTTAGCCTGTGGCTGCGTCAGAAATGATAATTCAAAAACAACAACATCACCAGTTATCAACAGTTGATATTTCGAAAACATTGGAGAGGAAATGGATAAGATGAAAGACGCGCCAGATGACGCTGATGTGGTGTGATTTAAATAAGTCAAGTCTGTAAGTGAATGGCACACAGACTTGACTACTGTGGAATCGTCTACAGTATTTGCAGTGTTTCTGTCCATCTGAGAAGGAAATTGCCGTAAACAAATATTTTATTTATTTGTAAATTGTTGGGATTTTGCGAGTAGAAACGCAACAGACGGCTTTAAATGGTAGGTCTCGGTCAGTGGGTACACAAGCCCTAACTGAGAAACAGAAGAGGTTTTTTTTGTGGTCGAGCAAAAAGTCGTTGGCGCTTACGTTAGAATTGAATTATCTATATCTTTCTGAATAGAAATATTTAATTTTTAATTTTACTTATTTTTTTTTTTACTTAATTACAATTGACAAAGACCTAGATTTTTACAGAGACAGACCAAAGCCTTTGGTGAGAATCGAACCCACAACCCCCACGCTGATGGGCAAGCACGCTACCAACTCGCCTACCGGTGCGATTTAATTTTTAAATATTTTGGGATTTAAAGCGTTGGACACTTTTCTGGTGCTTACGACCTTTTTTGCGGTAAGGGCCTGATATTAATATTTCCCCCCATTTTTTTGTTCGCTGTTTTTTTTCCATTGGCATGTTCCCTCTAGGTGATGACGACTACTACACAGAAGAATTACCAGTCTCCCGCTTTCGTGGGACGACAACTGCAAAAATTTTTTAAACAAAAAAATGTATTTTTAAAATTTTTAAATATTTAGTCCCAACAAGTATAACATTTTTCTCATTGAATATATCGTTTTGATGTCTTTAGCAGATTTAAGAATCATCTTTGATGGAAATCGGAATTCAAATCGTTTAGTTATAAGCAAAAAAATGAACCGGAGTCGAAAGAAAATATTTTTTTTTTTTTCGTTAAAATGCGCTTATCTGGCGTTATATGAAAGATAGTCTTAATCACCACCTTACTCATCTTAATATAAAATTGTTTTTTTTTCCACAAAATTTTTTTTTTTCAACAAAAATTTTTTTTCAACAAAAATTTTTTTCTTCAACAAAATTTTTTTTTTTCAACAAAATTTTTTTTTTTAACAAAAATTTTTTTTTCAGCAAAAATTTTTTTTCCACAAATTTTTTTTCCCCAATTTTATTTTTTTTCGAAATTTTTTTTTACAGAATAGTTTTCTCAAAATATTTTTTAAAAAATTTTTAAAATTAAGTAACAAATACTTTCTTAACGGGCGCCATAGGCGCATTACAACTTACTAGTTTTAAATATTAGACATGTTGGTTTAAAAATTTGAATTTGGTGGTGTTTTTTTGACAAAAAGGTTTCCAATTCTGAAAATCTCTTGATATACCCACAGAGTTCATCTATTAGACATTATTTCGAAAATTTTGCATTTAATTTCACTGAGTCCGGACTTAAGATCAAAATCACGTTTGCTAGGCCTGTGTGAAATGTCCAGCAAATCGGATAAACCAATTCCAAATGGCAGATTTATGTGGGAATTTTTGTTCCTCAACTTAATTCAGAGTTGAGACAGTTTTTATTAGACAAAGAATAGAAATGGTCTAATTCACAAATTTGATGTTCTTAGTTTTAAAGTAAGAAAATAATACAGGGTTCTTCAACAAAGAAAAATGATATTTTTTGAGATAAATGATCGGATGTTTATATCATAATAAAGAGGAAGGTATGCCGTTAATAATGAAAAACAACATCGGCCAAATGGCCACAATTGCCTCTAGGATCATAGCCTTTTCATGAAATTTTCCATAACCAAATCGCAAAGTGGCTAGGTCCTCAATAGCCTCACGAATTCTACCTTAGAGGTCTTGCATCGACGCTGGGCTGTTGGCGTAGACCTTATCTTTCACGTGGCCCAAAGGAAGAAGATCCCTCTTTCCTCCTTCCGATACCCTAATTTCCTTCCGCTAACACAATGCATTGCATTTATAGGGGGCATCCCCTGAGTGTTGGCCATCAAAAAAAAAAAAAAAATTGAGATAACTCGGTCCGGAAACTGGTTAGTTTTGCGAACTGCAGGATTGATACATTTTCAACATTTCTGTAGTGAATTTTAATAAGTTCAATTCATTGTTGAAGCGTGTATCGTTCCATTTTCAGGGGTCTCATTTTTTTCTTAACATTTTACCAGTAACTTCTTTGCCAAAAATGATTAACACAAAAACCAGGGTCACATCCGATTTTTATAACTAATTTGTGAAACGATTTCCCCACAATCCCGGACTGATTAGTCATGCACTTGCACAGCAATTATCTTTTCTTTTCCAATTAGTGAAATCTAAAGTTTGACTATGATTTATTTTGAAAACATTTAGATTAATTGCTACAGCATCAGCATATTATTAAGTCATCGTCATGGCGATAGAACGCACCATTAATAGAGTGCAAAATTCCATAGTCATTAACATTTATCGAACTAAATGCCTCATCATTATCCAGTGACCTTCAAGACTTCCGCTGCTGTCCATGATCACAATCTATGTAAAATATATAAATTGTCTACAAGTTGTATTGTCCAAATTCTGTTTAAGTTTAAATTAATGTATACATAAATAATGGAATTTCCAACTCACAGCAATACAACTAACAAGAAATGTGAAAAACCTACAACTCTTCCTCTGCAAACCCCAACCCCTTTCTGTTTGTATGAAAATGTAGAGCGGAAAACGTTGCCCCTATCAATGTGCAGCGCTTGGTTACTGCGAACAAGTAAATAATACCTGCGAATCAGTGAACCACGCTGTTGTTGTTGTATAACCTGGTTGGCATTCGTCCTGTTTCTGTTCATTGCTCACAGCATTCGCCAGCCATCAAGGACATTCACAACACCAGCAATGTGAGATTATGTGATGTGTGTATATTACATAATTGATGTAATTTTTTAAATGGAAATGAAGTGCAAGCTTGACTGTGTTCTTTTCGGGTGGGGAGGGGGCCGTTTAACTGAGAGGTCACCTCAGACAAAAGGCCTTCAAAATTGTATTATAATTAAAATTGTTTACAGCTTTTGTGTTTCTTAGCAAAGGAGTTTGTTGCAAGAAATGTTTTTAAGAACGCGAAGTAATTAAAGTGTGTTTTTATTCCGAAACCCTATAACATAAATTGATCTGACTGTAAGCACACCGAAAAAAAACGAATCTGCCAATTAAATTAATTTCGTTTAATTGAATTAAAAAATAAATTTAATTAAGTAATAGGTTTATTTGTAATGCTTGGCAATTTTGATATACCTGACAACAAAGTGAGAAAAATGTCCGTCCACTAAGAGCAACCCATACGAATGTTACTGAAATTCCGAATCCAATTAAGTGCTGAAATTCTTGGGCATGTAAAATTATTGGGAAGGCTCCTTAATTGTAATTAATGAAAATTGGGCAATTTGTCATAAATTGTTTAGGGGACTTTTCAGAATTTTTGAGGAAATTTTCATGTTGGCATTTTTGGGGAAATTTTGAAATTATTTTGTCGAATTCTTTATTTGGTGAATTTTTCATTTTATTTTTTGAAAAATTTTTCATTTGGGGCATTACATTATTTTGTAATCTTGTTTAGTTTTCGAAATAAGACAGTAGAACTTTCCAACGCAACCATTTTGTGTAGACACTGGTCTCTAACAAAAATAGAACAGACTTTTTTTAATTATACATTTCCGTCATTGGACAACGAATTTTATTTAGTCTTTACACAAACTATGATACTGGGTGTTAAATTTATTAATATAAGTTCATTTCAAGGATAGAACAGCACTGTTTTGTTTTAAAATGTCATGATTCGAACACGTGAACGTAAATGCGAACAACCTCAACAATAATTAGTTCACCTAAAAACTATGAACAACTCCCCAATTTTGTATGAGATTTTTTTGAGGAATTCTTCATTTTTTTGTGGCATTTTTCATTTGCGTCTTTTTCCATGGAGCCGTTTAATTTTTTCATAAATTCTCTGAACTTGAAAACGAACTGTCCAATTATTTTAAAATACATTTTAAAAAAATTATTACTAAATTTTTGAATAGCTGTTATTCACAATTTAGTGAGGTTCTCTTTTGGAACTTAACAACATTTATTTTCTTTAATGTTTTATTTAAAAATTGCAATTATTGTGCAATTTTTGTTGTTGTCTAACACTCGGGTGATGCCCCCTATGAATGCAATGCACAGTGTTAACGATAGGAAAGACGGGTATTGCAGTGAGGAAAGAGGGACAAACACTAGTTGACATTTGCCTTGAATTTTACAATGTCATGGCAGGCAGGAAAAACACTTGCAGGAAGATTATTTCACAAACGAACAGTCCGGCTGAAGAACGAATTTTCTCTATAGTGCGTCGTCCATTGGCAATGAACGGATGAGACTCCCTGCATAGCCGTGTATTCCGGCTAAATGTTCTAACGTCAGGGACCAGACGAATATATCTATAGACATTAATATTATAGACATCAACGACACACTGAAATTATTAAAATTCACTACAACAATGGTGAAAAACTGGCAGTCACAATTCGCAAACCTAAAAAGTTTCCGGACCGTGTTATCTCTCGAAGAGGTGATTGACCACCAAGATCTTGTTATTTAACATCTTGCGACTCCTTCATTTGGGGTCACGTGAAAGAAAAGCCCAGAGTCGATTCAAGACCTCAAACATAGAATTCCTGAGGCTATCGAGGACATGGGGCAGCCACATTGCGATGGACAATTTGGACAATTTCTTGAAAAGGATATGGTTCTGTAAGCGTGGTCGTGGTGTCCATTTGCATGATGTTGTTTTGGATTAATAATGGCATACCTTCCTCTTTATTATGAAATAAACATCCGATTATTTATCTCAAAAAATTAAATTTTTCTATGAATACCAAAATAACACCTCTTGTTGGAGAACCCTGTATATTCAATTAAATTTAATAATTATATATATTATTGTAAAGTGGGAACAAAATAATTAAAAACCTATTTCAGAGGGAACAAAAAAAAAATCATAAAAAATTCGAAACTTTTTTTATTTTATATCCGCAACCAAGCCATGTCTGTAGGACAATGAAAAAATCTATCTCATCCTGTGTTCTCATACAAGTTATTTCTTCTTTGAAGGCGGAACAAAGACCTCTTTTGCATTTTATTGAAGTCAACCCAGTGGTTTCGGTTATCTACATTTTTTGTTACTCTTTCTCTGTGAGGAACAACGGTGAGAGATTTCTTTGGAGGCCAAAACCATCCGAAGACAAACTTTTGGTCAGTCTGAAGCTCATGTAAAATGTAATCCTTTCGAATTGTATCAAAACTGCTGTGTGTCAACGCCAATGGCACAATCTGAATATCTCAGCTTCGTTTAAGGACAGCGTTTCATAGTGGATAATTTCAGAGAATCACTTCCCTTTGAAACCCCGTGGTTTAGGTTTTCTAAATTGTTTGTTACTCTTTTTCTGGGAGGAACAACGGTGAGAGATTGCTTTTTTAGGTGAAAACCATCCGAAGACAAACTCTTGGTCAGTCTGAAGCTCATTTAAATTTTATTCTTTTCGAATTTCAGAGAATCACTTCCCTTGGAATCCCCCAACGTCATCTAATGCAGTTCATATGACCGAAAGGCAAACCCAACTCCACTACTTCAGGACTTTACACCAACACAGCCTTCCTTTATCACTGTCAACTCCTCCCAACACACAAACGCATGTGTGTCATTTTTTGTTGTTGTTAAATTTTTGATTGTATGAATGTTTCTTTTGCCATTTTGTGGACATAAATTTACATAAATTACTTAGTTAAATATAAATAACAAAATAAAAATACAAAGATGTGTGGTACGTTTGGTTGAACAAAGAAAAAAAAAATAGCAGCACAGGACAATTCTTCCGGAAAAATTTTACCGTCTGTCATGTAAGAACAAAATAAATATGGTACCTTTGCCGTTGGATGATGCGGGAAGGGGGACATCATACCGAGCAGTGATTTCAGCACCAACTGAAATTACACATCAGATCCCTGGGACAGAACTGGGAAAACAACAAAACTGAAATTCATCATTTCATGGCGAGTTACAAACCAAAAAGGCAAATGTAATCAAAGGCATTGCAGGTTTTCTTTTTTGGGGTTTTTTTTTATTTCCTTCATAACGAAAATGAACGAGAAAAAGGGACACGCATCCTGTGAAGAATTTAAAATTGTTAACAATGTTATTTATAACAACAAACGAAACGAAGAGGACCACGATGATGATGATGACGACGACAGCAACGACATCCATAGGAAAAAAGAGACATTTTCCCAAAAATAATAAACAGACGGAAAAGTTGGGCAAGGTTTTCATGTTGTTGACATTACAACGGGGGATGATAATGTTGGGACGGGGTTTCAAGGAAAATTAGACAAAGTTTAAATTTTGGTTAAGACAAAGAAAACGAATGAGGGGAATGGTGGATTTTTTTTATTATTTTTTGGATGTACAAGGGTTTAAATGCAAATACAGTGGATGTGCTGTTTCTTTCGTTTGTGAATTTCTTGGAAAATTATGATTAAGAGGGGTGGTATGGCCCAGATAATGCCTGGAACAAATTTACTTAAAATTGTTCCTATGGCCGGGTGAGCTTTATCCAATTAGTGATCCATAAAACGTGAATTATGGAACAATACTACAAACATATATTAAACGTTTTTTTTTTATAAACATTGAGAAGTTATTATGGGATTTGTGATTTAATTCTAAATATCTTGATATCTGTATCATCCCCTCAAAAATAATAATAAGCTTAGAATTTGTTTCGTTTAATTTTAGGCATGTCTTTCCTTGATATCTATGCCGGTTTCGTTTTGGAGAGCACTGTTCATACTTTTCATGTCGGAGTGATTGGGAATAAAAACTGTGTAAACTGAAATGGCAAGTGTTTTATCTCATTGAGAGATAAATGCACCTTTAGAGTCCAAAAAAATGACAATTTGAAACTACATAATTGAAATTTTCGAAACTCATAATTCCACAAATAAACCTTTATTGCTGTCAAAATTCAGTTGGCAAATTATCCAGTACATGTTGTAGACCTAGGGGAAAACTCAACCCATATCCAACAATCAAGCGTTTCGGCTTATTAAGCTTTATCGTACGGAATTAATTTATGTATTCATTGCAAGCCATGACTTGTCATAGACGGAATGCATTTTCTGAAGTTTTCGATAAGGAGGAAACTGAGTAGTAGTGAATGCCTGATAAGTTTCTAATAAGGGATACGGGCGCTCAGGATCTTCTGCCAGCGATCTCTGTACTGCAGTTTGATGCATACAATGATGTCGCTATCAAAAAATGATGTCTAAGTCCACTTGATTGGAATTCATGCAAAACCAATGAATGTTACTACTAGTGACTAATGCAGAGACCTTATCCGCAAATGCCTTCCCGTGTCCAATAGACGGGGATCAACACTGGACCCGTATTGTTTTAGTTTCTGCCGGGGGACTAAGAGTACTTTCTCGGTGAACTAAACAATGGACCATGGCGTCTAAGTGAGTCTGCCTATAAATACCAACACGAACTATGCGAACACCTCCTATAAAGAGACACGTTTTTTATGTACTTCTCTCATAATCGTACAAATATCACACTGCCTCGTTCACCAACATTTTCAAACCTCACCCCTTGACGAAAAAAAAAAAATAAATAAAAATATGAAACAATGCAAAAAGCAAATATTTGAGAGAAAAATGAAAACAAAAACTTTTTACAAAAATTTATGACGGTGTTCCGAAAAGTATACAGACGGCCACACACACACACACTCACAGAGAAAAGAAAATTTCGGAAAAGTAACTGTTGTTGTTGTTTCATTTTTTATCTAAATAAAATTAAAAACTTTTGATTAAGCAAATATTAACAATAACAATAAAACAAAAACAAACAACAAAAAAATGAAAACGTAACCAACACAAGAACTCGTGCTCGTATTTTTCATTAACAAATATTTTTGCATGAAAACTCGTTGCTGAAAATATTATGAAAATAACTCTTTCTGTTTCGAGGAAAATGAATGGATATGAAATGAAAAGTTTTTTTTTATTTGGCAGAAAAGTGAATGAGTGAGTGATTGGTTTTTTGTTTTTTGTTGAAAACGGCCCATGGTTAGGGGGGGCTGAAGGAAACATAACGACTTGGTCGTTACTTGATTGCTCTTAACACACACATACACACTCTGTGCAACTTTGCCATTAAATGTCAATAAAGATGAAGGGCCAAAGGGCCAAAGCATGAGACAGACAGGCAGAGAGAACACACTATGGACACAATGAATGAAAACGTTTCCATTCCATTTCATAGTTTTTTTCCCCTCCATACCATCCGCTTCATTTCTATAAAATGTTTCTTTACATTTTCATTTATTTTGATTTTGACTGCACGGTGAAATATATTTTTGTTTTTCTACTTTTTATTACAACTTACCCGTACAGTGCCGTGGCTCATCGCTGCCATCCTCACAGTCAGCTTTGCCATCACAATATTTATCCAGCGGTATACAAATACTCGTGCTTCCTTTGCACGGATATTCTGAAACTCTACAGGCGATTACAATTGTAATTGCCAGTTGCACAAAGATGAGCAGGCAGCCATAGCATCTCAGCCATTTGCTCGTTGTGGACATCTGCAAAAAGAGAGAGAGAGAGAGAGTCAGAGTCAGAGAATGTTAGCCATGGTAAATTATTTAGGTAGAAGGGGTTCAGTGGGCAGCAAGGTGAGTTGTTGAAATCCAGAAGATGCACAGTGGGTGGTAAGAAATGAAAAAAAAAATATTGCGGTGGTAATAAATATTTATTATTGTAAAGGGGTTTCCAACAAGAGGTGTTATTTGGAATCATCCGGTATTTCGGTAGCTGTCACTTTTGAAGTTTTTAGTCTTTGACATTTGACAAGTAGAAACTACGCCATGAAATTATTAAAATTCACAACAAAAATGGTGAAAATTTTGCAGTCACAGTTCGCAAAACTAAAGCATTTTTGGTTCGTCGTGAAGCACCTTGTCGGACCGCAATGTGGTGTGGTTTATGGTCCGGCGGGGTTATTGGACCATACTTTTTCGAAAATGAGGTTGGACCAACGCTATCGATAGATGATTCATAATTTTTTATGGTCGGATTTTAATGATATTGATCTGGACAACGTTTGCTTCCAACAAGACCGCGCTACGTGTCACACAAGCAACTAAACCATTGCTCTTTTACGGGAAAATTGTTCGGATCGTGTTATCTCTCGAAGAGGTGATCGAGATCTTGTGATTTAACACCTTGCGACTTCTTCCCTTGGAGCAACGTGAAAGATAAGGTCTACGCCAACAGCCCAGCGCCGATTCAAGAACTCATAGATTGAATTCGTGAGGCTATCGATGACATGGGGCAGCCACTTTGTGATTTGGTTATGGAAAATTTCATGCAAAAGATATGATCCTGTAAGCTTGGTCCTGGTGGCCATTTGGCTGATGTTGTTTTTCATTATTAACGGCATATCTTCCCCTTTATTACGAAATAAACATCCGATCATTTATCTCAAAAAATTCCATTTTTCTTTGAGTACCAAAAGAACACCTCTTGTTGAAAACCCTGTAGTTAAACTTTTTGGAAATAAAATTTGCTCTGCAAGAAAAGCAACTTCTTAAAATTGAACTGTTCAGATTGTATTCATAGAAAAGATGAACTTTTTTATTTATTGTACAAACATCTAATTAGTGTCAGTGATCCCATGAAATTTTTGTTTGGTTAAAATAATTCATAGAATCTATGATGTATTTCATGGATTTTATGCACCACCGTTTTCATCGCGGGTGTTGAAACTCCTTACCAAGTATTTGAGTATTGTGAGTCAGCCTTTGAGATCAAGTGCCTATGAATTTCTCGTGCCTAATTTTTACCACTGTGCCAGTTGTAACTATAAGCAGAAAGTAATCGCAAAAGTTAAGGAGGTTGGCAAATGACGGGTGATGAGTGGGATGAGCGGAAAAATATATCGTTGGTTATATTGTTATAATAATGGAAAATGATAAATGAGTATTTATGTGGATTTTCCAAAAACCACACATAATACACACAGCCACACTTCCCCAGACACCAACACACAGACTTCCCTTATACATTTCCGCCATGGCAAAATCTTCCCAAGACTTTGAAATATTGCAAAAGAGCGAAGATTTAGCAAAAAGAAAAAAAAACACCGTCTTTTTCACTCAAAGAAATACGTTGCTTGTGAAATGATAGATTTTGACAAAGCACAAATAAATCGTTGTATTGAAATTTCTAAAGTGGATTGCGCGAGATGTACCAACTCCTCTGCCCCACCCTGGCTTTGGGTGGGTGGTGGCATCATCGCTTGGCAACCTGGCAACGGAAATGAATTACTGCTCATCATTATGGTGAATGTCATTTGCTGTAATGATGTCATAATGCTTGAAGGAATTATGCTGGATTTGCTGCTGTGTGGCCATGCTTAATCGTGAGATTCGCAGAAACTCTTGTGGCACGAGACTCAACAAATACTCAAAGCATAAGTCAACGTGTTTTATATACAAATTTACTCTAACACACTTGTGTTTTCGGTGGAAAATTGTGTTTTTCTGTTGATATACGGGAAACGTGTTAATTGGCATGAATTGATGGGAGGTTTGAAGTATCATCAATTCGTGAAGGCCTTATTTATAGGGGAACTTACGTTCCCCTATAATTATTAATAAATAAATGGACAAGGGCGAAGTGGTGCGTTATACGACACTAGTACAGGGCTCTCCAACAAGAGGTGTTTATTTTTGTATTCAAATTACAATTTTTGATAAATGATCGGATGTTTATTTCATAATAAAGAAGAAGCTCTGCCGTTAATAATGAAAAACAACATCAGCCAAAAGGCCACCACGACTAAGATTACAGGACCATATCCTTTATATGAAATGTTCTATAACCAAATCGCAAAGTATAGCCTCACGAATTCTATCTTTGAGGTCTTGAATCGACACTGGGCTGGTAGACCTTATCTTGTCACCATTTTTGTGGTGAATTTTAATAATTCCAATGCGTTGTTGTATCGCATCTATTTTTAGTAATGGCGTTTTTTTTTACTTGTCAAATGTCAAAGAATAAAAGCTTCAAAATAACACCTCTTGTTGGAAAATCCTTTATAAGAGCATAGTTTATGAATTAGATTATATTGAAGAAGGGCAAACTCATTCAAGTTCTTTAGCATTATGCAGTGTATGGACAATTTAGCGGCCCATAATATATAAAGTCGACTTCGAGCCATTAATGGTTTTTTACGACAAGATATTTGACATTTTAATCGCTGATCTGTATTTTTCCAATCTCTGATCTGAACTCTCGAATCTCTAATTTGCATTCCAAAATCCCCGCTCTTAAATCAATCTGCGCTTATTAATCTCTGATCTATGTTTATTCATATCCGATATCCGTCTCTTAATCTCTTATTTGAGTTTTATAATATCTGATCAGTTATGCGTTTCTTAATCTCGAATCTAGATTTCTTTATCTCTGATCTGAGTTACTTAATCTACATTTTTTAATCACTGGTCTGAGTTTCACCATCTCTGATCTTCGTTTCTTCATCTCTCATCTCAGTTTCTTAATATTCGATATCCAATTCTTAATCTCGGATTTGAGTTTTATAATATCTGATGCGATATGAATTTTTAGAATCTCAGATATAGATTTCATAATCTCTGATCTGTAGTTTTTAGTTTCTGATCTGAGTTTCTTAATCTCTTATCTGAGTTTCTCAATATCTGATCTTCATTTCTTCATCTCTGATCTCAGTTTCCTAATATCCGATATCAGATTCTTAGTTCCTAATCTCAGATCTAGATTTTTTTATTTCTGACCAGCAGTTTTTAGTCTCTGATCTGAGTTTCTTAACCTCTGATCTGAGTTTCTTAACCTCTGATCTGAGTTTATTAATCTCTGATCTGAGTTTGATATGAGTTTCTTAATCTCCGATCTGCATTTATTTATTTCTGATCTGATTTTCTTAATTTCCGATATCTCTGATTTGAGTTTTTTAATCTCTGATCTGCACTTTTTATCTCAGGAATGTGTTGCTTAATTTCTGATCAGAGTTTAGTACTATCTGGTCTGCATTCCTAATATATCAACCGTATTAGTGGATCACATCATTAGTGATTGAAATGTCAAGTGAATGATTTTGAAGAGAACAAATCAATTGGATAGAACTTGTATCTGCCGCCCAAGGTCTTGGGCTAATCTATTATATATATCTGATAATCTAGCAGAAATTTAAGAGTTTAATGCTTAAGTTCTCTACGAGGGTTTAGCAGCATTTATGCCGTGAATTTGATAAAATCTACAAGTGCATGTAATATTGGGAACAAAAAGTGCATGGTATTGGACCAGTTAACACCTGTCGTCAAACTGCCACCCATCTTCCATCGAAATACAACACCCCCACGCACCAAGCCCAATCATTTTCTTTGACACAAAAATAAACAACTCAACTGAAATATCGAGAAAAAGTTTCTTTCCTTCTTACACCCGTTTGTTTGATTTTCTCCACGAAACTCGAACAGAAATAAGAAAGGAAAATAATTGTAATACCTTGTTACATTCATACCTTGTACGTATGTATGTATGTATGTATGTGTGTAGTTGTGTAATCAGATCCGTTCATACTGTTTCAACATTTTCATTTCCACATTTTCCGTTTCCACATTTAAGTGAGTTAAGAAAACAAAAAATCTGAGCCATTTCCCGGTGTGCAGCGAGCGATATGAAGGGTTTATTTGTTAGTCGGGGCCATAACGAGAACGATGTATTGGATGTTGTTTTTCTACCTTCCACGACTGACGAATGTCAACACTTTAAATACATTCGATTCGTTTCGATTCGATTATCGTACAAAGTTAAACTTGCACGCATTGTTTGAAGTTTTTCTTTGCAAACGTTTCATTTGGCTGGAGGGGGGTTTTTCTTATTACATTTCGAGTATTTCTGGCTGTTGTTCTTGGAATATTTGTAAGGATTCACTGAATTGAGAATGTACGTTTCAGTGCTTTATTGTGTTTTTATTTTCATTTTTTTTTGTGTGGCTTTTGTGTATGTTCTCGTGTAATTTCAGTTGTTGCATTTTTACTCCGTGACAAAGGCATCGGGAGCAACAAATGTTGTGGTGAACATTTGAATTTGTCATTTTGTGCCGTGTACCCTACACTACACTTTGTTAAATTTTGCATCTGTTTGAAACATCAATAAGGATTGTGTACTACGACTATGGCCAGAAATGTTTCGCTATCCCCTTTAGAGACACCCGGCATACGCGAGCCATTCTTGAAGTGATTTACAGCATCTCCTGGAATTTAATGACCACCTTGCTCTTAGTAATATGAAGATATCTCTGCATGATATCCGATGATACTGAATTTTTTGTAGGACAGTTTCTATTGCCATTATAAAAAAAAACTTGTTGGACCACTCTTTTGAGCTCCGACTTCTGTTTTAGTTAGACTTCTGTTTAAGTTTCATCAACATTTTGTTGTTTATTGTGTTTGCGATATCGAGGATTTGTGTGATCTTTTCTCCTATTGACTGTCTGTGACCAGTTAAGTTAATTTTGACACGACTACACAGCCCTGATTTAGCGCCTTAAATGGGAGACCACAGGATTTCTTGTATTCTGATTTCAGCTAAGCCTAAACTTAGGCTAACTATTCTTCCTCTCTTACTAGCTCATTGGTTTACAAAATATCTTGTTTGTTCTGCAAACATGCAGAGTTTGGCACACAGTGCAACATTTTCAATTTCCAAGAGGATTGCAAGTAACTGTACAGCTCCTTCGCTTAAGATATGTCAATAACGTAACTGTGCATTATTGTCCCTTGGACACATTTTTCTTCTTGTGAAAACGGAAACGGATAATAGCCAGTAACAAATTGTCCTTTTCAGTCGAATGCATTTGAGAAATATTTTTTATAGGATTTGGAGATTCAAGGCGAACAAATATTAGGTCATTTCCCAAAACACTTAATTTAATAAGTAAGAAAGGTTCATTGATCTCGGATATCTTTTGAGAATATCTCAAATATTGTCCAACTATATATACTACCATTAATACTGAAGCAATTCCCCTTTCCCCCTACATAAACAAGTTTCTGTTTGCTTAACATTAATCCATATCTATAGTTTCCATCATCTTGAACATCTCAGCCATGAAATTTGTGTTATCCTTCGTTGCCCAATGCTCTAGTCAACTCAAATGTTCCCTTATCCCGTTTTAATTAAACCCTTTTTGCGAAACCCATACTCACCCCCCCGAGCTGTCTCTATGACCATGACCATAGCCTTTCCATTTATATTCAGCAATTAACCCTTTCGAAAGTTAAGGTTGATATTTTCCCCAATTTTTTTTTTGTTGCTTTTTCTGAACAAACTTAAAATTTTCACCATAAAAAAAGGACATGGACTCGGACAAAGTGAACAAAGACGCATACAAGTTTATCGTTAATTTTCCAGACTTATGAATCTTTGAACACCATTTTGCACTTTTGCGGACAGACCAACGACCATTTGATTCTCTTCCTCGCTGGCACAAACTGAAACGCTTTCAACGCCAAAGAACAAAAGGGTTTCTTCGAGGACGTTGTTGTTGATGCTGTTTGCCGTTTGTGTATCCTTTGTGTCCTGCTGGATGAAATGTACAGACATTTTGTGACAAGTCTCATAAACATTACACAGGCTACGATTTCCAATATCTTTGCAGTTTGTAACACCTTTTCTTTGGACTTTGGGCGAAGAGTGCTGGGGTGGGCAAATGACTTTGGGTGTAGAGCTCACATTTCTATTCGACATTTTTGTGCAGGTGAACATTTTTGGAATGCATAACTTCATTCCACAAGGGATTTGGAATTTAAACATATTTGAAATTGTATTCTGAGAGATTGTAGAAAATATTTAACACTTCTTTGGCTATGGCCAGTCAATGGTAGTTCAAAATGATCACAGTGGTTACGAACAATGTCAAATGTGGAAATCTAATGATAATCGAATATTAATTTATGATTTTTTTGGAACAATTTTCCTTTTTGTGGCAGTTTGCATTTTCTTAGCTAACTTTTGGGGTATTTTTCATAACAAAACATGTCCCATTTTACATGGGATTTTTTTTGGCAATTTTGGCATTTTGCAGTGGCTGCCCCATGTTCTCGATAGCCTAACGAAATCTATCATTACGATCTTGAATTCACGCTGGAAGAAGTCGCAAGGTGTTAAATCACAAGATCTCGCTGGCTAATTGTGATCACCTCTTCGAGAGATAACACGGTGCGGAAACTTTTTCTGCAAGAGAGCAATGGTTTCGTTGCTTGTGTGGCACTTAGCGTTGTCTTGTTGAAAATAAACGTTGTCCAGATCAATATCATCCAACTCCGACCATAAAAGATCATTAATCATGTCTCGATGGCGCAATCCATTCACCGTAACTGTTGATCCAACTTCATTTTCGAAATAGTAAGATCCAATGACCCCGCCAGGCCATAAACAGCACCAAACAGTCACACGTTGACAATTTTGCTTCTTGACGTAGACACCGAGGTGGAAATGGGTCTCATCATTCAGGATGATTTTTCTATGAAATTCCGGATCAATTTCATGCATTTCATGGACCCAATCAGCAAAGACACGACGTTGTTAATGATCGGCCGGCTTGAGTTCTTGTGTTAACTGAACTTTATAAGCCTTAAGTCTTTATGCAGAATACGGTGTAATGACGTTTGTGGAATGGCCAATTCCAAAAAAACGACGAGGAATGGACACTCCAGGGTTTTCTTCAACACTTTGGGCTACATCAGCAATATTATCATTTGTTCTTGAGCGACGTGCACGGTTTTTTTTCTTCACATCACTAACTTGTCCCAACAACTTGAATTTTTCCACCAATTTCTGTATTGCGATCTGACAAAGTGCTACACGACGACCCAACGATTTTCGCCATTTTTGTAGTGAACTTTAATAATTTCAATGCATTGTTGAAGCGTTTATTTGTCAAATGTCAAAGAATAAAAGCTTCAAATGTGACAGCTACCAAAATACCGGGTGATTCAAAATAACACCTCTTGTTGAAAACCCCTGTATTTTTTTTTAGGAAATACAATTTTGAACGATTCTAGTTAAAAACATTTTTTTTTTTCTGTAGAGAAATACGTATTCAAGAAGACTTCAATTGTAACCTCAACTCACAATCCTGATTTTCATCTGCAATACCTAACATCAGCCAATAGACTTTCATTAGGCTCCCATGGAAAACACACATTCGAGCACTTGTGAACAATTAATTATGCTACATTACCTTATTTCGCTCCATTCCACTCAGTATATGGCAAATAATGTTCTGATTTATTTATTAATATAAATTCATGATTTTTGTTTTAGCTTTTGCATTTTGTTAGACAAATACTTAGCGGTACAACTTTTGCAAAATGTCTAGACGAAAATCCGAAAAAAAACAAACAACAAAAAATACGTTTCTCGTATTTGTTATTAAACATTTTCCATGTGACAACATATGGGTCCTAATAACACAACACAATGAAAAACAATAATGAAAAGTTCTCCTCCACACAGAGGGAAAAAGTTGACAACTTTTTTTTTTTGTTCGTTATTTTGGAACGTGAATGGCTTAAAATTACACAGAAATGAAACAATTGCAACGAAGAGTCTCAACTTTTATAACCTCATTAAAACTTTTGCAACGACACTTTTTTGGCGTAACAAAAAATATGAAAAAAAAAAAAAAAAGAATTGATGCTGGAAAATATACGAGAGCGAAGAAAAAAACAGACACACCCACGCAATGGAAAACTTAAAGGAGTGGCCAGTAGATACAAGTTGGTCGAATGTGTAATATGTCGTGGTCGGGGGATATCTCTGGACACTGCGGCGATAGTTGGCAATGATACTTGAGAATCAATTCGAAGTGATAGCAGTGGGGAACAACTGAAATCAGTCGGGAACGAATTGATACTACAAAGTCAGCATTTGTCAGCACTGAGAAGGTAAATTAGAAGAGAACAAATCACACTTATTAGTTCTAAAGAAATAATTGTATTGTGCCTCTAATTCCTGAGTCAATTGGAATAAGGTGAGGTCTTTACCTCAAAGTAATTTCCAAAAAAAACCTATTTATTGGCTCCCATAACTAAAACAATCTGCAATTTCTTTCACCCTAAACTGTAGTTTGCTTTCCGAATTTAAATATGAACTTTGGGGAGAACACAAGACATTTGTGCAATACATATTTTTAAGACACATATCATGAAACATAGACTGCAGCTGAGCTTTTTAAATCCTCTTGTTTTCTTCCTCATAAAATCCTTATGATATTTACCCAGGATGCCCTACAATTTAAAACAGGCAATATTAATTTGTTTACTTGTAAACTCTAAAGATTAGCTGAAATATTCAATTGGGTTAGTAGAGTAATCATGGAAAATATTCTTTAAATTCGAAATTTCCAGAAAGTGAAGTTAGTTAATTACATTTATTGAGTCTACAACCTGTTGTTAGTCTTGGTCGGCCTAGTAAATGATATCCAGGCATGTAAAGTAATCATAGAAAAACTTCTTTAAATTCGAAATTTCCAGAAAGTGAAATTACTTAATCACATTAATTGATTGGTCTGCCTAGTAAATGATTTCCAGGTGTGTAAAACTGCTTTTCTTTAAGCTGAGCTAGAAAAATAGAGCTTTTCTGCTTAAGGAACAGCTCATCACACAACAGTCTTTATTTATTCAAATATCTACATGTCCCGCTGTAATCCCTGCCTTGAACTTGTTACCTCACTATTTTGTATGTAGGCCTTCCATCAGCCTGTGTTTATCCATTGATACATATCATCCCCTACCTGGGTCTTAGTCCTTATTTCAACACTTCACTGCGTTAACTCCAAAGAACCCAGTAAAATGATAAAATTTTCTCTACCAAACTCCAGCTGTTGCCCAGAGGATGAAGGCGAACAACAACAATAAGACAAAACTTAAATACAACACTTTTGTAGACCTCTAATAACACTTATGGTCATACTTGAGGTTACGCAAAGAGTTTAAATGCTACCCTTATTTTTTTTCTTTGCTGCATCATCTTTTCTTAAGAATTTAAGTCCATTTCATTTTCTTCTACAGCAGGAAGTATGAAAGGAGCATTACTGCAGGTAAACAGTAGTAGGTGCACACTGAAGTTGGAATCAAGGAGTGGCATTTAAGAAGGAATTGCATAAAGTACGTATGCGTGAAAGGGGAGGGGCGGTGAAAACCTGTTGGCACACGGACAAGGGGAACGACAATTTGAAAAGGGTAAGCTGCAATTAGAAAAATGAAAAAATGCATGGCTTAGGAAACAGTATATTTCGCATTGCAAACTTTTGCAAGCAGGAATGTTGTTATAGACATATGATTACTTCGCCAGTAGTACTGAGAAATACGAGGGTAGATCAATAATTCCGTGACTTTTCAAACTTCCCTCGTAGTTATATTAAACACTGCTCCCATCAAGTACCATCCTGTAATAGACTGTACATTTTTGAGAGAGTTCCATCATTTAGTTTGTGTACTGTACATTAGGGTGGAGTGAAAACATGCTTTTTTTTAATTTGAAAAAGTTAACCTCGGAAAGAGATGTAGTCTGGGGCCCTAATGAGGGGAAAAATAAAGAAAACAATTTTAAAAAATTTTTAGGGGTCGCGCCACTCCCTCGAAATTTGGAAATTATCGCTATTTTGGCGTTGATTTTAGAAAAATCCTAAAAATTAACGACTTAACTTATTCGAAATTTAAAAGTTTGAGCTTGTTCAGTGCCCAAACAAAAGTATTTGAGGCAAATATGAGGATAATCGACTAATATTTGTAGCTTTGGTGGCGATTTCATTGTTCAGTCAATTTTCTGAAGAAGGGGCGATTTGACTTATTTTACTTTTTTCAATTTTTGAACAATGAGAAAATTTTTTTTAAATTTTTTCATGCCCGTATTTTATTGTTTACGCTATTGCAAACATTTATTGACATAAAACTTTTTAGGATTTTTCTAAAATTAACGCTAAAATAGCGATAATTTCCAAATTTCGAGGGAGAGGCGCGACCCCTAAAAATTTTTTAAAATTTGTTTCTTTATTTTTCCCCTCATTAGGACCCCAGACTACATCTCTTTCCGAGGTTAACTTTTTTTTTTTGAATTTCACTCCAACCTACTGTACATTTTTAAGAGAGTTCCATCATTTAGTTTGTGTTTAAAAATGATTTTGTTAAAAAGAAACAAAAGGGGAATTTCGAGTGTTTATTAAACATTATTTTTTCCGAAAAATATTGTCAATCAAACCAAGGAAAAGCATGATAAATACTCTCTCGATTTCAATGGTAAAAAGTGGATTACTGACTTTCGTTGTGGTAACACAAGAACAAATGACGCTGAACGTCCCGGACATCCAATTGAGGTCAATACACCCGACAATTTCGAAACTAATCCATGAAATTTTCTTGGCCGATCGAAAAGTATAAGAGCGTGAGATTGTTGCATTTATAGGCGCAGACAGGGAAGACCGAGACTCCCGTCGATGAACCAAGTGGAAAAAGCCATAAAGTTACTTGGAAATGCTTGGAAATCACTTATTAATCAGGCCAACAGCAACAACATGTTGTAGAGCCAACCTAAGTAAGTAAGTAATACGCATTTCATATGGCAGTGTGGTTTCGATTTTACATGAACAGTTGGGTTTAAGAAAGCTGTCTGCCAGATGGAGGCCGCGTTTGCTCTCGATTGACCATAAACGTAATTGTGCGACAACTTCGAAATTTGCATGAATTGGTATCTCATCCGCCATATTCTCCTGATTCAGTTCCCAGTGATTATTACCTATTTCCAGAGCTAAAGAAATGGCTCCTGCTGCAGTTCCCAGTGATTATTTCCTATTTCCAGAGCTAAAGAAATGGCACGGTGGAAAGAGATTCAGCTCCAACGATGAAATTATTGATCCATCAAATGCTTATTTTTGAACCTCGAAAAATCATATTTTTGGAAGGGATACAAAAATTGGAGTAACGTTGGACTAAGTGTATTGAGCTAATAGGAGATTTGTTGAAAATTATTTTTTTTTTCCAAAAAAAAAACTGTGTTTTATTCTAAAAGTAACGGAATTATTGATCTGCCCTCGTAGTAAAACAGTAACCGATCGAGATTGAATTAGCATCGGCCATAAGGAGAACCAAAGCGGAAAAGGTTGAGGGAGTGGACAGTGTATCACCAGAAATGCTACTGGCTGACCCACACATATTCTCCATTCTTTAATCAAAAATATCTGGGAGTAAGAAATCTTGCCGACTATTTGGATGCAAGGAAGTTTTGTAAAGAAAGGACTCAATTTACGCGATGACTTTTTGCTTGATTTTAAAATAATGATTTTCAGTTTGTAGATTAAAGGTGTAGAGATGATGATACAGATGATCACAAAAAGTCACACATCTAAAAATCAAACGGAGTGGCAAGCAAATTCACCTTTAGTTATTGTGCCATGATCGTTGCCACCCTCCGACACCAACAGTAAGGATTCCGGTAGCAACATTCCGTATTGCTTCCCTACAGATCATACCGGAGCAGATCAATGAGCTCCAGCAAACCTCCACTTCTGGTGTTCGTTGAGTTTGAGTAAGCTTTCGATCTTCTAAAACATCAAAGTATCTTGAATACTCTCAAAAGCCAATTCATCCACAATGAGGAGCGGGGCATCATTAGTCCATTCATGGTGGAAAATGCTGATAAAAACGCCATTACCGATAACGATGAGCACTACAGAGATATGATAACTCATTTTTCTAAATATCCTTCAGTTACCCATAATTGTTGTTTCAGTTATAAATTGTATCTATTGGGTCCCGATTCACACTACGCAAGTTTCATTGCGTCATTTTTGATTCCCTTTTGAACTTGCCTCTTGTTTTCACACAAGGCTATTCGATTTCGACAAATTTTTGTTTTCATTATTTTTCAAAATACAAAACTAACAAAAAGGAATTGACAGCACGAGCAGTATTTTTCCATTTCAATTTTCCTTACTTCTCTTTCCTACAAAGTGAGAATTGCGGCAATTAAAATTGGCTATTGTGTCACTTATGCGGGATTTTTTAATAAAAAGGACTTCGAATAATTGAACCTTCTTTCATTAAAACGAACTGAGTACGTAGTTTTGACATTGTTAAAATACATGTATGTAAAATTTAAGTTCGATATTAATGAGCGTGGATAACATTAGTCACTTGTATTCATTCGGTTGAGTTGTTTCAAATGTGGTTGACACATAATTATACCCTCACCCTACGGGTAGGAGGGTATATATCATTTGATACGGCTGAAAAGTGTAACACCTAGAAATATTCACATTAGAACCCAAGTCTCTTTGAACCAAATTCGATTCATGACTTTCTAAATCGTTTGAGCCATGTCCGTCTGTCGGTCCTGCTGGTACGCACGATAACTTTCGAAAGAGTTAAACAATCGCTCTGAAATTTGGCATGGGTTAATATTTTCCCAAAACTGCTTATGGGATTGCATATGGGCTATATGGCCACACCCATTCGGGTACCTCCCATACAAATCTACTATTTCGCCCACTTTAGTAATCGTGTAATAATATCAATACGCCCACACCCATCTTGGCCAAATTACGTATTTGGTAAAATTACAACTGGATAAAGTTTCGGACAAAAACTTGGAAGTCTGGCAACTCCCCTTCTGGTACCTCCCATACAAATGTACCATATCGCCTACATTAGAAATCGTGTATCAATATCAATATGCCCAACGCGATCCTGCCCAAATTTTGTACTTAGTAAACCTATAGCTAGACAAAGTTTTGGACAAAAACTTGGAAGTCTGGCAACTCCCCTTCTGGTCTCCCATACAAATGTACCATCCCGCCCCTGATAAACCGTCTAATACTATCAGTATGACCAACGCTATCTTGCCCAAATTTTGTATTTAGTAATTTTTGAAACTTGGACTCTACAGAATGAAGAATATCCTTTATTTGGTTACAAGACGGTTCATCGTATGGAAAGCAGCGGCAGCACAATGCGTGAGAAAAGGGGAATATTAATATATGCCAAATCAAACACTAGTGCTGAATTTGTTTATGAAAAGGATTACAGCTTCGGTTCCAATACAATGCAATTGGTTGTAACCAAGCTAAATGGAGTTTATGTTATGACTCTTTACCGAAACTCTCAATTCTCCATTGACGTACTCAAAAACTACGTCGAATGTAATATAAACAAAATATATGATATACATTCAGCAGCAGGAAATGAATCGACTCCACGTATAATCATAGTTGGCGATTTCAATATTTGTCGACTGACGAATGAAAATGCAAGCATTCAAAACACTTTATATTCTAAAAATTTTGAATCGCAATTAGCATCAAATGAGATTACCACCAAAGGATTAACACAGATTGATTGGGCATTTTCAAATTTTAGACCTTGCTCTGCTTTAACTTTTGAAACTTTTGGAATATTAATAAATTACAATAATTAGTTTCGTTATAATATATGTAAATATACTCTTAAATGTTAAGTTATTTGTTTTTAATTTATTTAATTATTTGTTTTTAATTTATTTAATTATTTGTTTTTAATTTATTTAATTATTCGTTTTTAATTTATTTAAATATTTGTTTTTAATTTATTTAATTATTTGTTTTTTTTTTATTATTATAATTGTAAAAAAATAAATACCTAAAAATTTTATTATATATGCAATGTTTATGTTTTTACTGAGGGTGAGGGTACATATAAGTCGGTTTACCCGACTGCAATTTTTTCACTGGTTTTTTGAGATCATTTGTTTTGTTCAAGTGTTTCACATAAACGATTTTTCAATAAAGCGGATTTTCGATTAAGAACAGTACATGGAAAATAGTCCAGAACTAATATTTTTTTTCAATTAAGCGATTTTTTCAATTAAAAGGCGTGCTCTTATCCGAATTCGACTTTATATTCATAATTCAACAATGATGAATATCACTCAGCAAACCTTGGTTCACATTCTGGTAAGACCATGAGACGACTTTACAAGTAAGAGAGTAATCTCTCATGTAAAAATGGCTCTAAAAAAAATCATTAGCCGTTCGCAGCCGTCTTCAATCATAACAACCCGGCCAGTAAGTATGAAAACTTCATCGTACACAGCCCACTGATTTGAGAAAGGGATAGGTATTATAAGAGAGTAAGAATAATATAAATATAAATAATATAATCCCCCTTAAAGAATAATAATCCCTCTAAAAACAATTTACATTTTAATTCCTCATAGGATTTCTATAATCGAGCTGCTATTTGCTCTCCTCATCTGCTTGTTCTTTCCCATCTCAGAAGTGAAAACACTTTGGATCATCAATGATTTTTCAAATCATTTCAAATTGTCTGAATGAAAATACAATTTGTTTGCAAAAATTATTGTTGACTCTAGTTCACTTAAATTGTTAGTGAAAAAAAAAGAATCTCTAATTTGTATTTGCCTTTTCTGCTGAGATGGTAAATATTTTGCTCGTTTCGTTTATACTTTTTTTCTTTTTGTTTTTTCTTTTTCATTTTTGCAGTACTGAATTGATTTTGTCTAACAGGAACTAACGATGCTTAAAACCCATTGACTGCTGTTCACCTTTGGACTTTTAACTTTTTGCCAGGATAGAAAAAGTTCTGGCGAAGAAGCAGTAAAACAAGCAAGAAGCAACAAACCTTGATTACACAATTGACCGTTGGTTGAAAAGCTGTTCACTGCTCATAGTCCTGGTGGAAACATGGCTCGCGCCAAAGCGGAAGAGCTCTCCAGCCATTATGCTTTAATGATTATTGCATATACATTTCAAAAAATGTTACAACATTTTCACCAGTTTCGCCATTTTCCTTAGTTGTTTCTTCTTTTCCATTCTTTTTGCTGTTGTTGTTGCTCTGAGTGTTAGCAATTTAAACATTTTCACATTTCCATGGGAGGTTTTCAAAAAAAAAAAAACTATACGTCCATGGGGGTAGATGGCAGGGGGATAGGGGCGTTAGAAACATTTAGTAATCAAAAATGTAAATGAATCTTATAACTTTCGATTTAGTTCCTTTTATTCCTCGTTTTTGTTGTATTCTTCGCGTGAATTGTATGCCGGCAACAGAACTGAATGGAGGAAATGGAAAAAAAGACATAGGGAATCATGGAACATTTACAGTCGAGTTGTGTGCCCCGACAACAACAAGAACGTTTTCGGAATGAATAGTCAGTGGCTGGCATTCGAATGTGAAGTATGTTGCCTGCCTGCCTGCCTGCTCAAATGAAAATCTTAACTTTTCTGCCCGTGATGCTGGCTGTTGCAGGCGGGGCGAGAAACGGAAAAGCTTCTTCTTTGTCCTTTTTTTTGGTGTGGAATTTCTATCTAAAACTTTGTATGGATATCAGTATGATTCATTTCTGTATATGGGTAAGAGTACCTCCAATATGGCCAATGTGCTGGCTGGTATGCATATGCATGTAGCACTACAGTATAGTGTTAATTGAAGTATGACCATTGACCCATGATTCTTGGACTTTGATACAGGAGAGTGGACTTTAGCATTTGGGCAGTGCAATAAATTAAAGGGACGACAGTGGCGAATGCAGCAGAAGACGGAAACACAAGTGGAGACAGGGATGAACCGTTAAAACGAATGGAGACAGCTTTGAACCGTCGGGCTTTGACATATCGATTCAGGAAGTGATTTTGAAGTCTAAAAATTTCAAACAGCCTTCATTTTCCGATATTTTAATTTTCTAATCCAGACTGGTCTGGTCTGTCTTTAGAGAAACCCTAAGTTTGTTTTCTAATACGTAACGTAAATTATGAAGATAATGCATTAGACAAGACTTATTTCTTTTTTGTCTTCACATTACATGATGGAAGAGACGGGGAACTTCTCTCGAATCCATGAGCTATGAGCGATATGTTCTATGGTCTTACCCGATTTTGAACCTGGGTTTACTTGTGTGTTAGTTACACTCACTATGTACCACACCACAACCGTTCACAGTCATGACTTGTTACCACCGCAAATCCAGGTTTGAAATCAGCTGAGACTGTGAAATATTTGTATGCGGCGGTTTCTACAGGGTTTTCCAACAAGAGGTGTTGTTTTGAATCACCCCGTATTTCGGTGGCTGTCACTTTTGAAGCTTTTATTCATTGAGATTTGACAAGTGGAAACTATGCCATTATTAAAAATGGAACAATACAAGGTTCATCAACGCATTGAAATTACACTGTCAAACAAATGAAGACTTTTTGAATGGAACATAATAACGACCCCCTAATTCTGAAAGGGTATATTGAGTAGATCATTTTTGTAGAACAAACTTATGGTCCAGCACGTCTGAGTTTTTGCTTACAGTGGGTCAAAGTTTTCATTTTTTGGTCGAAGGGAGCATCTTAATATATATTTACCCTCGACACTGATTCACTGATTCACTGATACACTGATTCACTGACTCTGTCACGCAGTACGTAGGAATTTAAATAGGCACTCTATAATTCTATAAATAATAATAATAAAAAAAATAATATTTTTTTTTTGTACAGAAATTGTGTTTTCCCCAAAAATTTTTTTTTACAAATTTTTTTTTCAACAAAATTTTTTTTTTTCACAAAATTTTATTTTCGGCAAAATTTTTTTTTTTCCACAGAATTTTTTTTTTCAACAAACATTTTTTTTCAACCAAAATTTTTTTTTTCCAAATTTTTTTTTTTCAACAAAATTTTTTTTTCCACGAAATTTTTTTTTTCAACAAAAATTTTTTTTTTTCACAAAATTTTATTTTCGACAAAATTTTTTTTTTCCACAGAATTTTTTTTTTCAACAAAATTTTTTTTTTCAACAAAATTTTTTTTTCCACAAATATTTTTTACAAAATTTTTAAAATTAAGTAACAAATACTTTCTCAAGCAAATTAACGGCCGCCATAGGCGCATTACAACTTACTAGTTATACTATATGAAAAAAATGCTGTAAGTTAATGTCTGAGAGAATTCTTATGGTCAGAGTTGTATTGTGGAATTCTATGAGGATTATTTTTGTGGAAGATCTTAACCCTCTAACTGGTCTCTTTATGGGTTAATTTAACCCTTTTTTCGAGAAAATCAAAAAATATCCTTTAAAAAAGGCCATTTAAGGATTAAAATATTCTACGACAATGTTTGCCGGAAATTTTCAGTGGGGGTCACCAAAGACACCAATGTTGCCAATAAAGCTCTTTGCGCTTAATTAGTAATTTGGGTCGTCGTGAAGCACCTTGTCGGACCGCAATACAGAAACTGGTGGAAAAATTCGAGCTGTTGGGACAAGTTAGTGATGTGAAGAATAAAACCCATGCACATCGCTCAAGAACAACTGAGAATATTGCTGCTGTAGCCCAAAGTGTTGAAGAAAACCCAGGTTTGTCCATTCCACCGTATTTTGCTTAAGTTCAGTTAACACAAGAATTCAAGCCGGCCGATCATCAACAACGCTCAAGAACAACTGACAATATTGCTGCTGTAGCCCAAAGTGTTGAAGAAAATCCAGGTTTGTCCATTCCTCGTCGTTCTTTGGAATTCCATTTGCTTACGTTCAGTTAAGTTCAGTTAACACAAGAACTCAAGCCGGCCGATCATCAACAACGTCGTGTCATTGCGGATTGGCTCCTTGAAATGTATGAAAATTATCCGGAATTCCATTGAAAAATCATCATGACTGACCATTTTCACCTCGGTGGCTATATCAACAAGCAAAATTGTCGCAACTGGGGCTCGGAAATCCCAAGAATTATTGTCCATCCTCAACGTGTGACTGTTGGTGCGGTTTATGGTCACTGGCGGGATCATTGGAGCTTACTTTTTCGAAAATGAGGTTGGATGAACAGTTACGGTGAATGGATTGCTCTATCGAGCGATGATTAATGAGTTTTTATGATCGGAGTTGGATGCTGATTGATCTGGACAACGTTTACTTTCAACAAGACGTCGCTACGTGCCACACAAGCAACGAAACCATTGCACTCTTACGGAAAAGTTTCCGGATGGTGTTATCTCTCGAAGAGGTGATCACAATTGCCCACCGAGATCTTGTGATTTTACATCTTGCGGCTTTTCCTTTGGGGCCACGTGAAAGATAAGGCCTACGCCAATAGTCCTCAAGACCCCAAAGATAGAATTCGTGAGGCTATCGAGGACATAGGACAGTCATATTGCGATTTGGTTATGGGAAAACTTCATGAAAAGTATATGGTCCTGTAAGCATGGTCGTCGTGGCCAGTTGGCTGATGTTGTTTTTCATTATAGACGGCTCTTTATTATGAAATAAACATTCGATCATTTATATAGAAAAATTTAATTTTTCTTTGAATACCAAAATAACACTTCTTGTTGGAAAAACCCTGTATAAAGTCCTCGGCGTCACACAAAAACATGTTTCCCTCATGATTCGTATTCATTCATCCCCCACTTGTATTACATATGTTGCGATATTTCTGTACCACAGCCGAGATCACTGTCATGATGTCCTTGCCATCCACTGTACCCATATCCTACATATGGAATACAAGTGTTGTATAACACAATGCACACATACACACACCTTCCATCACCCAAAACATCTGTTTTATTTTTTTGTTCTTCCTCTCCTGCCTTGACGTTTTCCTATTCACTGATTGAGTTTCGGAGTGGTTTGGCACCCAAAAAAAAATCCCAAAAAAAAACGAGATGTCGACGGCGACGAGAGCGTTTCCTTTTCACCCAACTTTGGTTACTTTTATTTCTGTTTTTTTTTGTTGCTACTGGTGCAATGATGATTTCTTTTTGAATGCTGGCAAAAAGTTTGCCACACTTCGCAACTACAAACCGGGAGGGAGTGATCGGTGGGAGAACAAGGTGGTAGCAAATTGTCCGGGAGGCAATACACAGGAGGGCGGACTTGGTACGACATCGTTCCTTCGTGCGTGTGTGTGTGTGCCACAATTTTTGCTTGTTGTTATTTGACTTTGGAGAATGAAATGATGATTCGCCCAAAAGGCAAATGTTTACCATATCTGTACGTGATTCGTTTGTAAAATTAATTTATTTTACATTCGCCTTTGAATGCTAATGTTACACTCACTGCTCAAAGTGTACAATGAACGAAAATCTTTCTAAGATTTGTTTTTCTGTTGGCTTCTTGTGTTTCTTTCCCCCCCCCCCCAGAAAGTGCACAGAATGTAAAGATTTAAATAAAAGTTAATGTTAAAATTAATTTGCCGTACCAGGGCCACCACATCACTGGCGGTCTGCGAATTGGTACTGGCGTGAGAGTTGGCGGTGGAGGGCGCTACATTAATTTTGTGGCTGCCTTTGTGTTCGGTAACATCTGGCCGGGAATCGTAGTTCACATATTAATGTGAATGAAGTGTAATGCCTGTAATGAGTTGTAAATGATTGCAATTAATCGTGTGGTGCGTTAATGTTTTGAATGAATGAAAAGGCTTTTATTTATGAGACGATTGTGCGTTAAAGAGACAACAAGTTGAAGCCAACAGACGACATATTAGACCCTTCACCGAGGAGTGGGATATTTTTTTTGTAATTTTTAACGTAATTTTAAAAATTTTGTAAAAAATATTTTGAGAAAACTATTTTGTAAAAAAAAATTTCGAAAAAAAATAAAATTGGGAAAAAAAACATTTGTGGAAAAAAAATTTTTGCTGGAAAAAAAATTATTGCTGAAAAAAAAATTTTTGTTGAAAAAAAAAATTTTGTTGGGAAAAAAAATTTTTGTGGAAAAAAAAAAATTTTGTTGGAAAAAAAACGTTTGTTGAAAAAAAAAAATTTTGTTGAAAAAAAAAGTTTGCTGAAAAAAAAAATGTTTGTTGAAAAAAAAAATTTTGTTGAAAAAATAAATTTTTGTGGAAAAAAAAAATTTTGTTGAAAAAAAAAAATTTGTGGAAAAAAAAATTTTGTGGAAAAAAAAAAATTTTTGTAAAAAAAAAAAAAAATTGTAAAAAAAAAAATTTTAGAAAAAAAAAAATTTGGTAAAAAAAAAATTTGGGGAAAACACAATTTCTGTACAAAAAAAATTTTTATTTTTTTTATTATTATTATTTATAGAATTATTATAGAATGCCTATTTAAATTCCTACGTACTGAGTGACAGAGTCAGTGAATCAGGGAATCAGGGAATCAGTGTATCAGTGAATCAGTGTCGAGGGTAAATATATATTAAGATTGTAGGTAAGTTCACAATTGTTTACCTTGCAACGGGTCGGAATTTGGTAGGGGAGGGGGAGCGCGACATCGGGAGTTCTATAGAATAGCGATACACAACCCACATTCTAGAGATGCGGCGTTTAATACCCAACCATTCACTATCAACAACCACCGCTCTCCTCTGTACACCGTTCAGAAGCTGCAAAGATGTCCTTGGAGCTCCTGCTCACATATGGGAGTTATATTCTCTTTTAGGCCGGATGTAAATGGTGTAAATACATATTTACGTGATCAGATGGGGTCAAGTATTTCTTGCGCCTCATTATTTATCCTAAACAGTTGAATGCCTCTTTCGACACTACAAAATGTTGGCTATTCTTTGTGGAATTCTTCATTTGACGCATTTTTCATTTTATTTTTGGGGAATTTTTTCATAGGACCACCCCCTCGATACTCACAACACCGTGCCATTCCCCAAAGCCTTGCCTATCTATTCAAACATTACATTGGAATGGATAACTGAAATTAAACTTTTTGAAATTGTTCTTGACAAACTTTTCCCTTTCAATGATTCTGATGTGCCTCAAAAATCTCTTCACTAAACTTTAAATAATTTATGCAAATATTCTGAATTTTCTTCCTCTTTTTTTTGTGTAGCTGCTAAACAAATATTTGTTTTGTTCGTTGTTCATGATGACGATAATGACGCTGTTGTTGTTATGGTTGTTAGATAATGAAAAATTAAATGTAATTAATAGGATTTACCCGGAGGGTTTCGTTTTTTTTTATTTTTGCAGGAATCTTTATTCATCTACACTTGGAGTAGTACTTGCCTTTCATTTCATTTCTTTTTTGTTTTTTTGTTTTGTGACGATCTGAAGATAAGCCCTTTGGAAGTGTTGTTCGGGGGCAAATGCAGAGTGGAAATTACAGAAATCATTGTAGAACAAATGGCAAATCCGGAAACGGAAAGAAAAATCAAGTAATTACATTAACATTTATCATCTTCGTCGACACAGCAGTCCTCCCACTAATGCCAAACAGATGCAAGTAAATGAAGATACTGAGCATGGCTTCATTTCATTTCGTTTTTTTTTTATGTTTCATCTCTTTCTATTACTTTGAATTTTGCTTCCCGCCATTCGGTTTGATTTATCTTTCAATCATTTGTTTGCTGGCTGTTGTTTGGCGCGTAAATCCTTATGTATTATCGACATTTGCAGCATCAGTTCAAAACATCTTAAGAGTAATTAGAAAATTACTCACAGGCAGAGATATATTAATTACGAAATGCAAGACATTCATTTACATAGAGCTCAAGTACGGAACTGACATTTTTTTTTCTGCGGTGACATGAATGTCGAATAAAAAGTTTAAATAATGGAAATGGAGTTTTTTGTTGTCAGTTATTGGAAAATATGACCAATACGGTTAGTGGGTCTCCCATTGGCCTTAAAGTTTGCATATCAAGAAGGTCTCTTGGAACCATCTCACACTGATACATTGAATGTACGTGGCAATCATCAGACCCATACTGCCCTCCTAAGAAAGAAAGTCTCACCTCCATTTTTGTGGTTTTGTGATATTTAGCTTTGACGTTTCATTTCTTTCGCGTCTTAAAATTAAATATTTTTTAAAAATTTGAAAAAATAAATTTTTAAATATATTACACTTGAAGATGTTTCCCTACCAAATATCTGTTTATGCCTGACAACCATATCATGGGTCTGATGACCCTGTATGACACCAGCTCCCGGTCTAGCTTTATAATGAGACTCTCCAGTGTGTTCTCTATTCAGTGTATCTATTTTCTAGAAACACTGGCTTCGTAGTGGTTTTAAAAATTAGATTGTAATCAGTTTGTATACAAGTTGTATGAACTACACACAGATTTAAGAGAGGTTCCTTGCAAATACGTTCGTAATTCAAGTGTCACTGATCTCTCTATGAAATAAGTTCAATATTCTCCTTATTTTGTTAAAGAGTTACAGAGTCATAACAGGGAACATTAGAGCGGCCAAGCTAGAGAGACTGAGAACTGTCTTACATATTATGGGGGAAACTATAACCATGGACCTGGTCCTAGTAAATTGCACAATATTTTTGGGAGAGGGTGAGCGATGGCCAAACAATTAAAAATGAAATTCTAAGAGTGATTATGCTAAGCCGTTGTGGCAAAGTAAAGGGTGGTCCAAAGGATTTGGAAAAAATTCAACAAAGATTTATTTCGTCATGCCTCTATAACGCTCACCCTTAACTGTAATCAAGTTTCCAGCAGCATTTTCAAAGACAAAATTGGTAAATAATGTCCGCACCAAACTGTCATTCTCTGAGGATTCATGTAGTCTTCTCGATAATCATGTGCGAATTTTTCGATTCGCAGATGCGGCAGTTTTTCTTGTTAACAGAGCCGCCGAGCTGAAAGTACTCTTCGTCAAAAAATATGATCTTTCAATCAAATCTTTGGCCATTTCCAGCTGTTCTAACTCTCAAACTGAAAAGCGACAAGTAAAAGCATCGTATATCTTTAAAAGCATGTGTGTCTTCAATTACAGAGTCAATTGGACCTTGTAGGCGAATGTTTCGAGGTCTTTGTACAAAATCAGGCTAATGCTTCAAGTGTTGAGTTTTAGAGGTCCAACGGACTACTTAGCACAATTTCGGCCAAGGCAACACCTCCGTACGATGGTGGAGACCGTGTGTGTTGTCCAATAGAATGCAAGTTAGCTGTGAACTAACATTCGTAGGGTAGGCGCTTTGTTGTGACTAAAACTTGTATTCATTAAATCTGTGGCGCCTTATTTTTGGGCTAAAACTTTTTTTTTCAAATTATTTTTTTTTATAATTTTTTTTAATATTTTTTTTAAAAATTTTTTTTTTCTAATTATTTTCTTTAATATTTTTTTTCAAATTATTTTTTTTTAAATTATTTTTTTCTAATTTTTTTTTTAATATTTTTTTTTTTAAAATTTTTTTTTTCAAATTATTTTCTTTAATTTTTTTTTTTTTCAAATTATTTTTTTTTTAAATTTTCTGTTATAATTTTTTTTTACAAATTTTTTTTAATACTTTTTTTTTAAAATTTTTTTTTTCAAATTATTTTCTTTAAATATTTTTTTTTAAAATTTTTTTTTTCTTTATTTATTTTTTCTTTAATTTTGTTTATGTATTGTTGATCTATATTCTTCATACAGTTTTGTTTCTGTTAGTCGAGTCTGAGATCATTGATTATTTCTATTTCTTTGCAAAAATAGAAATTTTTTAAAAAAACATTGTGTTTGGTTCCATTGCAGGCAAGGCAATGATTTTATAATTATGTTTTTTAGGAAATGCATTTTTTCGAGACATTTGCAATGACTTATGTTTTTTTTTTATTTTATTATTTTTTTTTAGGAAATGAAATTTTTGTTGACCTAAATTGTCATAACTTGAAAAGAAATTATTCCATTTTTCACTATACTATCATGGTACAATAAACAAGGTAAGGTCATTAGCCCAACAACAAATAATCAGATACAACTCTGGTACTCTATATTGTCAAAGTTGTATATGTCAAGAATATAAAATAAAGTTACTGACAGTTAATTTTTGTTATTGTTGTAAATATTTGATACAAAATATCATGGTACAATAATAATTTCAATAATTTGAATAAACGTTTTTTGAAATTTCAACAGTTGCCTGAATGTAAACAAAAACATCGAATGTCAACTTTGACAATTTAGAGTGCTGCGAGAAAAAATTTTAAATCAGCTGATTGCTTGGCCTTACCTTGTTTATTGTACCATGAATACTATTATTATTCTCTGCCTGGATTTGATCTCAAAGTACAGTTTCAGTGTTATACACAATTTTAAGTCGAAAAATATTCATATTTGTGGTAAAAAAAATTCATGACAAATCCAAAATATCAAAACATTTCCCTTTCGGTAGTTTATCATATAATGAAAATTTACATATTTCTGGTAAAAAAAAAATAGTGAAAAATCGAAAATATCGAAAAATTTAGTTTACCATATCTTACAATTAGAATGAGGTATAGAACCTTAAGGGTTTTTCGCTTTTATTTTATTAAAGGTACCTTAGGAAATCTCTCATTTTCCATCCACTGTTTAAGGTTATAAAAATCCATTTGAATATTGATAAGTTCCATTTGAATATTGAATCACGGTTGATAAGTTTTTATGCTTAAAAGTTCTACAATACCAAAAGTCACCCATCACACATAAAACGCGATATTTTAAAGTTTCAGACACTAAACGAAACTTTTCCACAATTTAATATAATCACTCGGCTGGACTTGGAATTGTAGTTTCTACAAAACAAAAATACTGTGGTATACTCAAACTTGTTTTTATCCATTATCACAAATTGTTGTTCGATTTGTTGGATTTTGAAACCCACCAGCAAATACTTCACACACACACAGTCACCCTCATCACAATGACCCTCAAATGTGTTCCAGGACAAAAGAGACATAAGAAAGCCGAGGCAAAAACAACGACCAACAACAACTACTTACAAAAACACATTAAACAGCAAGTGCATTTACTATTTCCATAGACCGACCGACCGACCGACATTCCTCCCATCCTTTTCGCATCCTCCATTAACGGGTGATTGAGTCATTTGTATGCCGCTAAAAAATTGTGTTCACATTTATGAGGGTTTCCCTTTATGTTCGAATAAGGACGACGATGATGACGACGACGACTGTCATGCATTCACACATACATGCATAAACACTTTAAAACTCAATACCGCATAACCTTTTGAAGTTGTCAATGTGGTGGTATTTTTGTTGTTGTGTATATGAGTGTGTGTGTCTACACATATGATGACTGGTGAACTGCAAAAAAACATATTTGAGTAAAAAAAATGACTAGACTTCGTCAAAATCGTTGGATTTTTTTGATTTAAGAAAATCCCCATCGGTAGAATATTCTGTAGCTTCAGATAACATTCGAAGGCGTTCAGTAAAAAATTTTTATGAAATAATAGTAAATTCTCTCTTAGTATAAAATGCATGTGGCTTGTGGTGGACTTTTATCTACTGAATTAATGAGGTACAAATGTATCTGCCATTTCCATTTAGGCTTTCCCGGGTCCAGTCTTTCCATTTACAGCACATACACGCTAAACTTTTTAAAACACAAACACTTTGCTGTTACATTGTTTTGCTTATCAGCTGACTTTATGCAATGCGTGTGCTTTCTTTTGACATCATAATTTGTTTCTTTTCTTCTGGGTTTTTTTCTTCTTTATTGTATTGTTGTTAAGTAAAAGTCTGCGACTACTTTTCAGAAACCCTTATAAATACTTTAGAGAAAAGAAACAACAACCAACAAACCTAGCACCCTCCACCGCCCAGCTACCTTCCACCACTCCGGTCCAGAGCAGTTTTTTTTTTCCATCACATATGCCGCATATGTAGATGCACTTTACTGACGAAACGTGCCTAATGGACCTCGAAATGTCTTATATACACAAACACGATACTTGTGATATACGGACGGCTTGAACGCCGAAAACAAAAACGAAAAATGGGAACTACGTTAAAACGAGGGTGGACTTTGAATTTCTTGGCAGACCACCACCATGATGACTGATGGCCATGCGTTGTGAGGCACATTAAGGAGAGTCATTAAAAGTGACAGAATTCATAGGACAAAAGATGGTCACCGGCTGTCGTCAAATTAAACCTGGAAAATTAATTGTATTTCTTTATACACCAATGATGACAAAACGTCTCAGAAATTTAATGTAGCATATACTAATGATAACGACATGTCTCAGAGGCATGCGGTAGCCTTAGTACTGGTTTTGAAAGGGCTTAAAGATCATAAAATAATAAACAACATTTCTTCTAAATAACAAAAAAAATAATGCAAACAGAAGTTTTGCTCGAAATGAGGCCCACATGACTTATTGGCTGTTGATTTGATTTAATGCACGGGATTTATTTAACTGCAAAACTGATATATCCTTCGAATTAACAAGAATGCAAAGTATTTTTTATTTCAAAATGACTTAAATTAAATTAAAAAAAAAGTTTTCCTACCCAAGTAATGGTTTAAACAAGTACATCGTAGAATTCGAGCCCTAGAGCAGAAATTTAGTTCATTTATAACGGCTGGTTCATATCATCTTGTTGTTTGTAATCATAAGTTATTTGGAAAATTACAGCTTCTCCGTAATGCAAACTAATTTTCAAATTCAGTTCAGTGTAGTTCCAATAGTGCTGTCATTGAAAAGAAGTTTTCGATGTCCATGCTACAAACTAGGGACAATTTTACTTGTTAATGTCGCCACCGCGATGGAAATGGGCCACATCACCCAAGATGATTTTTCGATCGAATCCCGGATAATTTTCAGGCATTTCAAGGACCCAATCAGCAAAGACACGACGTTGTTGATGATCGGCCGTCTTGAGTTCTTGTGGTAACTGAACTTTGTAAGTCTCATCTGTATGCAAAATACGGTGACAGCTAAAAAAAATACCGGGTAATGCAAAATAATACCTCTTGTGGGAAAACCCTTTATAATCATAAGAGTCTATTCGCATTCTTTATGAATTAAGAACTGTTGTAGGATGTTTTGGTTACATTGTGACAAACACAATGACAAATCCAGTCTGACATTCCACATACTACAACGATTTCCCTTTACTTACTTATCATTCTGACCTCGCCCCTGAAGTCGGTGGCAACATTTGTAATATTAAACTGAAAAACTCATAATATTCAATATGTAGTTGTCCTAATAAATTTCTTTCAATTCTTAGTGTTTTTTTTTCTCCATTTCCAGACATTTTCTATTTCCATTGTGTTCTTGTTGTTGTTGTAACGAAAATACAGTAAGAAACAAACTTAATTCGAAACATAGACTGTTTCTTTTGTTCCGTCGAGAACACACTTCACATGCTGACGTTATTGCAGACGAAACCCAGTAATGTTTGAAGTGCATCGTTGCTTTTATTCTGCACAAAAGAAGCTGTGCAAGAATGTTGCGTTGCAAAGAGGAACGGTTTCGGTTTTTTTTTTCTTTGGTTCTTGTTCTTGTAGAGTGCAAAGTAAGCATTCGCATGGCCAAAAAAAAAAATCCCACAGCTTCGGCTCAACTGGGGTTTATAAGCGGGGCAATGGTAAGGCTATGGCAAGTTGCCACCACCCGTATGGATGATGAAAGGAAGCGCTGCATGAAGTGAAATGCGTTTCACAAGGAAATATGAATACACACACACACACATGGACTTGGGAAATCCTTGGGACATGTGTAAGATAGTAACCAAGGAGTAATAATGCGTGATGAGGGTATTCAGTTGGGGAGTTCTTAAAATTCTACGAATTAATTCAAATACAGAAACACAATTTCTGTTGAATTGTTTAGGAGAAACCCACTATAGTGCAGGGATATAGGTTGAATTTGTTAAAAAAAAAAGTAATTAAACTTTAAAATGAATGTTTAGCAATCAAATTGATGAACGTATAACTCGATGGACGTAGATTAACACAAGGGACAGGCTGAACGTTGGATGACTGATATTGGAATAGAAGCTAAATGTATTTTCACCTCACATGTAGGCAGTTTCCGGTGAATTAATGTTCATCGATTAGATTAAAAAGACTTTTGAATGGAAACCCGGACTTTGACATGTCAAAATATATAGTTTTCAAATACTTAAGAGTTCTTATGACTTTTCGTCTTAACGACAGAATTGGTCGCATGAGAAATTTTCGCAAACATCAAAGTAATATTATTAGACCATTAAGAAAGGTGATATTCTGCAACACCAAACAACGACCCATTGAAAGCTTTCTTTTTTGTTTTACCATTTCTCATCCAGGAAATTGTTATGCTCTCTTAAATTCAAGATTTAAAAATAAAATGAAATATTTTAGGGAAATAAATTGAGGTTCACATTTAAATCGTTGACTTATTAAACAGCCTTCGTGTTAAATTAACGATGTAGAAGATACCAGGAGCGCACAACAGGCCGAATTGCTGGCCTAGGTGTATGTCAGTGACATGAGACGGTCATGGTACATGACCGATCCTCCATTCAACCTAACCTAAACTAAATTAAAGATAGACTAAACAATTGTTTTTCTAGTGAGTTCTCTCTCAAGAAAACCATTCGTACGTTCGCTTATTAAGACGAAATTATTCAAAAAATAAAATTTAAAAATTCTTTACTGGTTTTAATTGGTGGCAACTGTGGTTTAGCGTTAATTTTTATGGTGTAGCCATTCTGATATCGCCGATATACAAATATTAACTCTAATCTTACCAGTCTTTGATATTTTGTAATCCCTTGTAAGCACAATATCCAAACATACCTGCAAATAATCAGAACGAAAGTTAGTTAATAAATTTGGCTATTCAATATTAAGAACAAATGTTGAAAATATGAAAATCGTAGACAAATGTTATAATGTTTTCTATGAAAACGGTTCAATTGTATTCAATTTGTATTTGTTTTCACCGCATATACATTTTGTTTTATAATTGTAATACATACATGTGTAGATATTAGGATGTTTCCCAATATGAAATGGAGATACAAATTTCCAAAAATATGAATTTTTGATGAGAAAGGTAAATGAGATAAAACTAATTTATTAAATCTGACTTTTTTGCATCCATCACAAATGGCGAACTCTCCCACCTCTCCAAATGGGTATTGTAATCTTTAAATCCATTTGAATTAGCAAAGATCTGCTGAGCCATATTTTGAATAAGTTACTACAACCTGTTTGTAGTAACTAGTAAGAGAGTAATCTCCAAGCCATGTAAAACTTCTCTAGAAAAGCATTAGCCGTTCGGAGCCGGCTTTAAACAGTAGGTCCCGGTCAGTGAGTATACAAATTATATCGTACTCAGTTCACTGATTCGAGAGAAGTTCCTCGTCTGTTCCTTCATGGAATGTTAATGGAAATAAGTAAGTAACACTCCCAAGACCAGGTTTCTCTATCCAACTTTTGGAGGTCCTCAAAAACTACAAAGCTGACATCGCCGCCATCCAGGAAATACGATGGAAGTTACACGGCATGATGAAAATGAGAGATTGCAATATATTCTATAGGACCAAAATAACCAGCAATTCGGATGCGGATTTGTCGTGAACAGGGCAATACCACACCTTGTCGCTGGTTTCACGCCAGTAGATGAAAGTTTGGCCACAATCTGCATCAATGCCAAATTATTTTACATTCGCTCTCGGGCCGACGAAAGAAAAAGACTAAGAGAAAAAAAAACTAGTTCTCTGAGCACATACTTACAACTGCTGCCCTGGTCATGACATTGAAATGGTTCTAGGTGAGGAGGACGTCGTTTGTTCTACCTTCGGAAAATTCAGCCTTCATGTCTCAGCACAACTTATACGCCTTTGTAAAATGACACTGGGTGACACTAGGTCTTCAGTAAAAATAGGATGAAATCTCTCCGAGCCATATACGTCTACAAGAGATCTCAGACAGGGCGACAGCTTATCCTGTAACTTCTTTAAAATTCTGATGGAGAAGATATTGAAAAATGCAGAAGTTAATAAAAACCGGCACTCTCACCACCAATGGCCACATTCTCCTCGCATATGCTGACAACATTGACATCCAAAAAGGGATAGAGCGAGATAAAGGAATCGGCCAACGAGTATAAGGTAAAACTCATGCTTGCAACGGCCGAAATCAGATGAAGTTGTGCTGGGTGTTTTCGAAAGAAAAATCTTTTGCAAAATCTGGGCCCGATCGGTGTTAATGAGGAGAATGGAAGTCGAAAGAACCATGAGGTAAGCGCATCAAAATACAGCGATTGCCCTGGCTGAGTCATGTCGGTCGAATAAAAATAAACACTTTAGCCAGAAAGGCATTGGATGACAACTTACACGGAAAGCGCCTACAAGAAGGACTGAGACTACGGCGTAAGGACCAAGTGGAAGAAGACATGCAAATCCTTCAAATTACGAACTGAAGAAGCTAAACAGAAGCCCGAAGTGCTTGGAAATCATTTATAAAGCAGGCCAACTCCAACAACAGTTTGTAGAGCCATCTTAAGTAAGTAAAAGTGGCCGGTTGACCGGACGACTTACTATAGAGGAAATTCGTTCTTCAGTCGTACTGTTCGCATGTGGAATAATCTTCCAACAAGTGTTTTTCCTGCCTGCTATGATATTATCAAATTCAAGGGGCATCCCCTGAGTGTTAGTAAAAAAAACAAAACAAAGTAAGTTTCTGAATAAAGGGATTCGTTAGCTCACGAGTACTCCTAGCTATAGTGGCTTAAAATGAAATTAAACCATATTAATGTTTCAATTTCTTTTATTTCTTAATAGTAATGCATCTATCGTCAAAATAAATAACTTTATTTCCAGTTTTTTTTTTAATCGACTTTATTTTCTCTTACTCAGGTTTAGCCGTGTGGTGTTAGGTAGTGTGTGTGAGTGTGACAGAGCACATCCAGGTTCGTATCCTGGCTAGACCAAACCCCTTTTCCTGCAAGCCACATAAAACGTCTTTAGAAAATCATCAGCATTTCGGAGCCGACTTTAAGCAGTAGTTCCCGGTTAGAGAGTATTCACAGCTCACCGATTAGAGGTTCATGTAATGTACAATGTAAATGGTTTTTAAAAATCATCACATATTAATTCAATTCATAATTTGGATTTCCACATATTAAACAATATTTGTATTTCCTTTCTACTGTTCCATTTCAATTTGAAATATTTTTATAGTATGTGTGACACATGAGTAAAACACAATGCATAAAAAAACAAATTAATAACAAAATTGTTATAAATAAATTACTTTTTTTGCTTTGGTTGGCTCTCAGTCTATTTAAAATGCAAGCGGATGCCTCGTAATATAACTGTCTTTAATAACAAAATATTTTTAATAACAAAATATTATTATTATTATTTAAAACTGGCATAACCGGAGGATTGGCTCGTCTACAGCCACTGGCGCTGCAAAACAACAATTTCAGAGTCCATTTCAATTGCGAGATATGAATGAATTGAAAAAAGAAATAGGTAAAAAACAAGAACTAAAAATTTTCATAGCCAAAAAAAGGAATTATAATAAAATTGTTATTGTTATTTTAAAAAAATAAATAAAAACAAACTGAGAAAACGAAAGTGGTGTGTCATTTTTCCTACGAATCCTAGGTTTCAACGGCTAAATTCGATTTATAAATTCCCTTAAATTTAAATTAAAAGACTAATAAATAAAAAAAGAAAATATTCTTTCATCGGAAACATATTTGGTAAAATTTCTTGCGTGTGAGCCCACGAAATTCTGTGTTAAGTAAAACATTAAAAGCATTGCCATTATTTCATTAGCACTGCTTTAGGGCTTTAAAGTTAAAAACCCTCTAAAGTGGCCTATGTATCCAAACGGACAATGTCATCGTTAATGCTATTTTCACAAGCTGTAGATTAAAAGCTAACCGGCCCATACATATGCCACACACATCGGACATCTATAAATACCGGTTAGCTTTTAAGCGGACACTGAGAAGCTGAGCCTAAGGCTGTCTCACAATAAACTCAACCCACCAATACCATTACCAATAGATGTCTGCCGTAACTGGTATTACACATTTGGATGTGTGTGAGTATTCACTCACTCAGCACGTAACAGAATGTCTAGCACAAATGTGTTTCAAGTATGTAGTAAAACACATACACGCACACCTATAAAACTACAGCTATACCAGTCACAAGTACATGCTTGGATCCATATATGTGCCATACAAACACACACACACACATGCACACACCCATTGATATGTGTGTGTATAAGTATTTATGTTCTTACTGCACACAAACATAACAAAAGTTAAAACAAGATGAGGACGACGACGCAGGACACAAAAAAAAACACACACACACACACAAAACAAAAAACACGAAACGACTGTGAATGAATAGAAAAAGGTTCAGTGCACTCTTCGAGTCGCTTGTTGTTTTGCTCGCATTCAATTCAATTCATTTCGTTTCAGAATGTCAGAGGATCCTTGATAAAGGTACCTTTACTGGGTGTGTGTGTGTGTGTATGTATGGGAATGTAAGTAAGTATGACTGTGTGACGGCATACAAAAGCATTTATTTTTATAAATAGATTTTTATGATGATGATGTAGACGATGACTGCGACTACGATGATGACGATGGCGACTGTGGTGATTGTGCTCATGATGATGTTGATGGCAATGTCCTTCATAAATGTCTGCCTGAATATTGTGTTTTATGGCATACAAAAATATATGCGAACAGAACAAGAAAAAAAAAACACGAAAACTTTTCCATTAATATTTATGTGAACCGATATATATTTAATACACTCACACACACACACACACTCTAATACACAGTTATACTATAAAGTGTATTTATGTTTCAAAATGCTTTTATTCTCAATAATGTACAACAAAATAGAAAAGTATTTTATTTATCTACTGTTTTGTTTTCTATTGAATGATTTTTTTATAATGTCAATATACTTGTGTGATAAATTACTGGCTCGGTTTTCAATCACATTTGTATTGCAGTTTCAATTATGTGATGATGTGTAATTTAATATATTAAATTGAATTATTATCAAATGAGGTGTTCTTGAAAATTCCATTAAAAAAAACGAAATAAAATAATTGCATCGTTGATAGAATTTCAGTGTGATTGAATGGATATTGTTGTGACATAATTAGTTTATTTTTTATTTATTTATTTAATGCTTAGCGGGTATTTGCTACTTCGTATGCGTAAATTTCCATTTTCCAGTAAAGCACACAATACGTTATACCTTAATTGCATTTATTCAAATTTTTGGCGGTACATATTAATTTGAAATATGTGTATCGACCATTTTCAATTGTAGTGAATTTAGAATTTCTTAATATGTTCAAGCTCGATATCACGAATTTTTAATAAAATTTTTGTTATTTAATTATTTTTTTTTAAACCGATTTTTTCCTTCACAAGACTTTAGTTCCTCTTACTCAGGATTGGCTCGTCTACAGCCACTGGCGCTGCAAAACAACAATGTCAGATTCAATTTCAATTCAGAGATATGAATGAATTGAAAATTAAACATTTTCATAGCCAACAAAACGAATTCAAATTTTTGGCGGTAGATATTAATTTGAAATATGTGTATCGACCATTTTCAATTGTATTGCATTTAGAATTTCTTAATAAGTTCAAGCTTGAACATCTGCACTTTTTGGCACTTTCTATAAAATTTTATAGTTTTCTTTTCTTGACTCCTTCTTTGTACCTTTCTTCCAGTTTTTCGCCCCTAATGTTATTGTGAAGTAGTTTTTCGTAAATTTTTAGTTTCCCCTCTGTTATACCCATTCTGTACTTTTTTTACACCTTTTTATCCTCTTTCAACCTAATATTAGCATTTCTCCACCTTTTTTAGATTTTTTTAAAATTAATTGTCATTTATATGAATATTTGACCAGTTTTGGTCACTTTTAGTCGCCTTTTCCATTACTACTAATTTTTGAGTCATTCCTATCGATTGTAATTTTTTTTTTCACACGCTGTTCTTTTTTTCTCTTTTGTACCTTTCTTACCCGTTTTGGTACTTTTTGGCCGATTTTTCTTTTATTGACTCCTTCCTTGCCCATTTTTTCAGTTTTTCGCTCCTCACGTTAATTTGAAGTACTTTTTTTAAAGTTTCCTTCCAACCCAATTCCCATGCATATTATTGCTTCTCGGCCTTTTGTGATTTGTCATTTATGTGTTTATTTCACCTGTTTTGTACCCTTTTAGTCCCCTTTCCATTACTTCAAAATTTGGCTCATTCCTGTCGATTACAATTTTGTTCCCTCATTTTTTTTTTTTACTTTTGTACATTTCTTATCCCGTTTTGGAACTTTTGTCCAGACTACAAGTACTTGAACCTACTTAGGTAGCATGACTTCAGTGATTCTTACAAAATCCGCCCACCTGAATAAATATAAAACCTGAAGAAAGGTGAGTCTACAAATCCTGCGAACTACAGCCCAATTGCAATATCGAGGCCCAAACGGCTCTCCAATTATATAGAAGAGCCTTTTTTGTGTGGTCAAGCAAATTAGCCCATATGGAGCTATGCAATTATTTATTTTCTCTTTGAAACCACTGTGCACTCACTTTTCCTTGGCACTTGGAATCGCACGTTTGTATCGCTTGTTGTTGCCACCAAAAGAAATGTTTAACTTCCAATTGCTTAATAGTTTCATTAGTATGCCAGTTTCTCTAGTTATAACCGATGGCGTACACTAATAAATATTCATCATACATGGAATTATACGAAAATTGTTCCGGCACATCGCTACACTTCACCCATATTCCACTTTATCTGTGCAGTCTAATTAAACCCATTTGTTTGCATCACACTCGAAATTTCTACACATATCTTTCGCTTTTATCTTAGTCAAGAAAATGAAAATGGAAAAAACCGGAGAAAACAAAGGAAATACTCGTAAAGCAGAATGACAAAACGTAAAAGGTAACCGGAAAAAAAAAGTAAAGCATTTTGTCTCGATCTATTTTTATATTGCTTAATTAAAAGGCAACACCTTTCTGCATTATTTGCTACAATGTTTTTACCTCAACAACTTTATTTACAGTCGGGCAGAACGAGGGAAGGAGAAGCAAACAAGACAACAACCACAACAACAACAAAATAAATGAAAACAACCATCAACTGAAGCGGAGGATATGACAAAGCACAACAACAACAAGCGTAACCACAAGAAAAACAACAGCAACATCGCAAAATTGAGGAACACAAAAAACCGCATGATTGTCCTAAAAAAGGTAGACACTCCAGCGAGCATTTACTCCTGTGCTGGGGCTGCTTCATCTTCTGCTTTCTTCTTTTTGATGCTTTTGTTATAATTTTTTTTTTCTCAAAAAAGGGGATTTTTTTTTTTAGCTTTTTTACATTTGTTCACCGGCTCGTTTGGAAGGCAGACATATCCAGTTCTGCGGAGAGTGGAGAAACCGTAAAGGAAACTATTATAGTTTTGTTTGAGTTTTCCTTTGTTGTCGTCGTCGTCGTCGTCGTTGTTTTTCAAATCTACGGGTATACGAGCATTGTTAAGGAAATTAATTGTTATGCATGGAATAATTACAGAGTTTGCATGGAAGTCAACCAAATATTGTGGAAATAAAACTGCAACTTTATATAGAAGCGGGCAATTGCTACACGAAGTCCTTGACTAAAATAAAAAGCAAAAGAATTGAAACGATCAATAAAGTTGTTAGGCTTGGAGTTTTTCAAAGGGATACCGCTAAAGTGAGTGATTGACACCAGTAACCAACAGTGGGTCAGAAGTGAACTGATGGCACAGCATTGCTCCACGGCTTTACACAGTGAAAGCGGTTCGAACATCACACCAGCCAAGGGCATTCAATAGGCCACTTGTATGAATAATTTGAGAGCATTCCTGCAAATGTGCATCGAAATATACCGGCCCATTCATGGTATCAATGGCCTACTAGATGTCACATCATGGTTAAGGGTATACAAAATTCAACCAGGCCGATCGTAACTACGTCTTTAAGGAGACATGGTCCACTGCTTTTTTTAGTTGGTCCATAAATTTAATATCAACATTAATTAGCTCTTTCATGCCAGATATAAACATCAGTTAGGGGTTTAGGCCTACCTATCACCTCTGCTGCTCTTAGAGTCATAGCACTCGGTGTAGATTGACACTCAATGAAAAGCTGAACTCTCCTCGCCATTTAGATGGTTAACGAGAGCCACCACGAAACTGGCAATGGGCGGTTTCCAGTTCGTCAGAGTCTGACCACTCGCGGTACCAGATAACCGACTCCGATGAGATCGCGTAATGCAGGGATTTCCAACAAGAGGTGTTATTTTGGTATTCAAAGAAAAATTGAATTTTTTGATATAAATGACTATCTTAATATATATTTACCCTCGACACTGATTCACTGATACACAGATACACTGATTCACTGACTCCGTCACGCAGTACGTAGGAATTTAAATAGGCATTCTATAATAATTCTATAAATAATAATAATAAAAAAAATAATATTTTTTTTTTGTACAGAAATTGTGTTTTCCCCAAATTTTTTTTTCCAAAATTTTTTTTTTCCAAAATTTTTTTTTTCCAAAATTTTTTTTTTTTTTACAAAATTTTTTTTTTTTCCAAAATTTTTTTTTTCAACAAAATTTTTTTTTTCCAAAATTTTTTTTTTCCAAAATTTTTTTTTTCCAAAATTTTTTTTTTTTCAACAAATTTTTTTTTTTCAGCAAACATTTTTTTTTTCAACAAAAATTTTTTTTTAAACAAAAATTTTTTTTTCAGCAAAAATTTTTTTTCCACAAATTTTATTTTTTTTCGAAATTTTTTTTTACAAAATAGTTTTCTCAAAATATTTTTTACAAAATTTTTAAAATTAAGTAACAAATACTTTCTCAAGCAAATTAACGGGCGCCATAGGCGCATTACAACTTACTATTTTTTTTAGGATTTCAAAGGACTCTGCTTGTAAAACACAGCATGCTACACCCAAATGAGACCTACTTGCCTTGTGGATAGGAAATTGTACAGAGATAGACTGAGCTGTCTGATTTATCAAATGATCCCTGCACCTTAACATTTTTCTCACAATCACTTTTTCCCACAGTAGCCTGATAAGTCTTGGAGTTAATAAAAATTGAGAGTCTCCACCAGACTGAATTAAAATCTCTCTAATTACAATCACTCCTGTTGAATGGAAACTGGTCTCATTTTGCTGTTTAAGTTCATCCCTCTGTTTTTATTCCATTTGCCTTCGCTTTCGTCCCACTGTTCACTAAATTGTTTGCTACACGTATGTTAATAGCAACAATTATCCTTTTATTCAAATAAGCCTTTTAAGCCGTATATGGTTTATGAGCTTCTGTCAGTTGTTTGAGTGTATGCGTCTGTATGAGTACATGAGTGCCAGAGTGTGTATGAGTGAGTTCTGTTATGTTCATTAAATGCTAAGTGCAGATTTTACTAATTGAAAACAGAGTAGTTAAGGTTATATTTTCATGTGGATGCCAAAGCAAATGCTGGAGATGTTCGAAAGGCAAAGCATACAGTAGACTGACGGCGACAATGTTAAGGATGATGGTGGCTGCCACTTACATAAGGCAATGGCAACAATGTCTTCATTGGTTTACTGCTACTTTACTTAAAATCTTCAATTTGTAAGTGCTGCAGGTTCACACAGTCTTTTGCCTAGTCATAGTTTGCTGTTGTGGGCTGCTGCTTATGCCAGCTAGTTTTATTAATAAAATCTGGGCAATGTTTTGTTGTCTTTGTCGTGGCCCTTGCCCCGCTTCCACATGTATTGGTTTTTACTGCAGATTGCGGCAATGCAATATTGTTGGTGGTCATCCCTTTAAGGCTGTTTTGGTTTGACTCGATTTGAAGTTTAATATGCCACATCAAACGTTTCATTTGCTGTGGTTGTTCTTCTCTCTTTCGTTGTTTCATTCTTTCCTGTCGTGCCTTTCTCTGCCTTCAGTTCGGCGTTCCATTCAGTTTCTGCTGTTCATGTCTCCAATGTTGTCATTGGCTTTTAATGGTTTTATTTTTTTAGTTTTCATATGCTGTTGCTGTTGCATTCCATAGCTTTTCGTCCCTTTGATCCTGTTTTTGGTTGTGTTAGACAACATTACTAGAGTTTTATAATTGAATTTCTTGCTGTCTTCCCTAAAGTATTGGATTCATGGGGTCTGTTTTTATTTTTGGATCTTCCATTCAGCTTCTTTTGTGCAGCAGCATCGTTCATTTCATATCGGCAATGCCAGTGTTGTGGTGATGAGTATGTGAGGGATTTTTTTTTTGTGAAATTTTTCTGTATCGACTGATATTCAATAAAGTTCATTAATGTCAATGCATAAATTTAAGGTTTAAATGGGAATTATGTGAAAACTGTAAACATGTATGGTCGAAATAAAGGAGATTTAAATTAATATATAAAAGGAATAGTAAATTGAAAAAGTAATCAAAATTGTCAACTGGCTAGAATTTAAAAATGCAAATGATTTTAATTGAGTTTGAATATTTTAAATGGTCGTATGTGACTACTGTGCACATATGAATATCAAATGACTGAAATTTATAAACACTAATACATGCAGATATTTAGATAGTCATACAGTTAAATGAGTCAGTGATTAAAAACTGCAATTGTCCAATTGTAATAGTCAAGTGTCGTTGGAATCGGCATCACACCATCAAGTTTTTAGTATTTGTTCATCCACAGTTGCATTTCATTTTTGTTGCACCGACAACTCCATGAGGAGTTTCATTCAAAACGGACCAAATTTAAACAATTTTGAATTCGTGCTCTTTGCAACGCCCACTTAAAGACTTATAGCTTTATTAATAAAGCCAACTCCACTGATAAACATCTTTCAATATAAAGTCGAAAGACGCCATTATTTAATGTGTTATTTGTAATTCTCGTATTTGAGATAAAATTACCCTTCTCAGATCATCCTAATTTAAGCAGGGGGAGGTATTTAGCAAACTATCCCAGCGTTGGCCTTAGGGTGGGTTTTCATTACAGGTTATCATTTATAGGCCAGTATCCCATGCCCCAAATGAACTTCATAGAATATCAAGGTCATCAATAAATAACTAAACGTTTCCATTTATAATCGCTCCAACAAAAAAAATATAAGCATTTGATAGGCATTACGCTTGTTAAACACCACTAAAAACATATGTAAGAGTATGTATTGATGTCAGGACACAACGACCCGACACGGCCGTATATGGTTAAGGACACATGTAATATAGCACATACCCATATGAGCGCTATATTGCGTGTTAGCGTCTAATATACAATATATTGTTTATATACATGCTATCCTTCAATGTACATAGACATTTGAGTACATACATATGTCCTGTATGCATGTAAATGATAGAATGTATATGAATTTTGTCCAACTGAATGTGTGAGTTTGTATGAGGGCTTAGCCCAGCGAATGAGTGTTTTGTAATACATTCAGCGTTTTTCATTCATTCAGGCCAACTCGTAGCCTTCTGGGGTGTAACATTTGTTATTTTTCCCATTAATATTGAGAAACACTCGAAGAAAAAAAAAGAGAACAGAAATGAGTTAGGTAAAGGGGTAAAGAGCTAAAGAGCCAGAGCCAGAGCAAGAGCAGGAGGGTATTGGAAGGAGGAAAGAGATGGTAATGTTTGTTGACGTTGAGATTCCCTGGATAGCCGCGTATTCCGGCTAAATGTTCTAACGTCAGGGACCAGACGACGGATATCTGATAGCGATTATCATCATCATTTCCTTTAGTCAGGTTTCAAATGGTACGGTAAAATGGTAGAACCGATTAACAGCACTATACGAAAGATTCCAATACTTAAAATTAAATACAAAATACAAAATTGCTCGGAATTGTTATCACTTATTCGTTTTAACGCGCCACCACGAGCATTAAGACACTACTTTCTTTTTCTATTGATACACATTTAACTAATTATGCTGTAAATGAACCTTTACTTAAATCTATGATACTCTACAATTCTATTTGTGAAAATTTAGATTTTAGTCTACCTAGTTTTAAGTTTAAACATTTGTTGATTAATTTGATTAATTAATGTAAATTATAATTAAATTATTGTTATTTGCTAGTCTGTAAGGAATTTCTGTCCATAGACTCAATAAATGAAATGAAAAAAAAAATACCAAATACAAAAAACCGAATACCAATTACTAAGTACATTATACCAAATATTAAATACCGAAAACACAAGTAAAATATCGAATAGAACATATTTTGTAGGACATACCAAATACCGAATACCAAACATCTTAATATATATTTACCCTCGACACTGATTCACTGACTCTGTCACGCAGTACGTAGGAATTTAAATAGGCATTCTATAATTTTCTATAAATAATAATAATAAAAAAAATAATATATTTTTTTTTGTACAGAAATTGTGTTTTCCCCAAATTTTTTTTTTCCAAAATTTTCTTTTTACAAATTTTTTTTTTTACAAAAATTTTTTTTCAACTAAATTTTTTTTTTTACAAAATTTTTTTTTACAAATTTTTTTCCAATTTCAACGGGCGCCATAGGTGCATTACAACTTACTAGTTACACTATAGCGGAACTCACTATCTTGTGGAAAAGAAAAAGGAAATGTAAAACTTGCACCCGATTGTGAGCGCACTTGATTGTTTTTTTTCCAACACTGTTGATAATCAGCTGATGTTTAAAAAAAGTCAAAGCAATTTAATAAACAATAAATGAAGTATTTGAGACTTTTGCAAAGAAAATACCAAAAATTGCTTCAATATGCCAAAGAAAAACGAAAAACCTTCACTTTGTTTACGTTTTATTTTTTTGATGTGTTGACCAGAGTATAGAGCCGACATGAAGCGCCGCGCCTAAATTGTTTTTAAAATTTAGGTGGCCGCCGCGCAACCGGCTTTCGCGGCAATAAATAAATAAACAAAATCTCTTATTATCGAATAAATGTGGATGGATGAATAACTTTAAAATTAAGACATTTACCGACAACAATGTAAAAAACATTCAAGCACAATATTTAACCATTGTTGGTGATGTTTAATTCGAGCTAATAAAGGCGGCCACGGCGCCGACAGTATAATTTCGTCTCAAAACTCTGGTGGTGACAGCTGACTGATTTCCCCAAGCGCCGGTGGAAACTTTCCTCTGATTTTTGGTGATGTAAATTTCCCCATCTTGGGGAAAAGCAACCGTGTGTATTTTGTTTTTGTAATTGCAAAATTTCCTCCAATATTTTCCTTTTCCACTTTCCTCGGGCTATTTCCCTGAGATCGTGAGTTGCCCTAATAATAATATCTTAATATATATTTACCCTCGACACTGATTCACTGATACACTGATACACCGATACACTGATACACTGATTCCCTGATTCACTGACTCTGTCACGCAGTACGTAGGAATTTAAATAGGCATTCTATAATTTTCTATAAATAATAATAATAAAAAAAATATTTTTTTTTTTGTACAGAAATTGTGTTTTCCCCAATTTTTTTTTTACAAAATTTTTGTTTTACAAATTTTTTTTTTTACAAAATTTTGTTTTCAACAAAAATTTTTTTTTCCAAATTTTTTTTTTCAACAAAAATTTTTTTTTTTGAGTTGCCCTAATAATAATATCTTAATATATATTTACCCTCGACACTGATTCACTGATACACTGATACACCGATACACTGATACACTGATACACTGATTCCCTGATTCACTGACTCTGTCACGCAGTACGTAGGAATTTAAATAGGCATTCTATAATTTTCTATAAATAATAATAATAAAAAAATATTTTTTTTTTTGTACAGAAATTGTGTTTTCCCCAATTCTTTTTTTCCAAAATTTTTGTTTTACAAATTTTTTTTTTTACAAAATTTTGTTTTCAACAAAAATTTTTTTTTCCAAATTTTTTTTTTCAACAAAATTTTTTTTTTTTTTACAGAAATTGTGTTTTCCCCAATTTTTTTTTTCCAAAATTTTTGTTTTACAAATTTTTTTTTTTACAAAATTTTGTTTTCAACAAAAATTTTTTTTTCAACAAAATTTTTTTTTTCCACAAAATTTTTTTTTTTCCAACAACATTTTTTTTCCATATTTTAACGGGCGTCATAGGCGCATTACAATTTACTAGTTAAATAATAAATAAAAACAAAATATGGAATACAAAGTATTAAACACTAAATACCAAATAGATAATAGCAAAACACAATACCAAGTACAAAAATACCCTATACAAAAATAGTAAATAGCAAATATGAAATACGATATAAGTGCCCCGGTAACCGAGTTGGTAGCGTGCTTGCCTATCAGCGTGGGGGTTGTGGGTTCGATTCCCACCAGAGGCTTTGGTCTGTCGCTGCAAAAATCTAGTCATATGGTCTATGTCACCCGGTTTACCCTTGGACCCAAAAATTAGAATATAAATTTACTTTGTATTGTAATTAATAATAAATAAATAAAAATAAATGAAATACGATATACTAAATACCAAATACGAAAACCTAAATACCGACTATCAAATATATAATACAGAATACAAAATACCAAAATCTAATAACATAAACCACAAACCGAATACCAAATATTAAATACCGAATACGAAATACATACCATATACCATGTAACGCATACTAAACACTAAATAGGAAATACCAAAAATTATATAGCAAATATTAACTTGACAATAACAAATACCATAAACCAGATACCCAATTCCGAATACAAATATTATCTACGAAATACCAAAGAGAAAATAGGAAATACCAAAAATTAAATCTCATATATCGAAATACCAAAAACCAGATATTAAATTTCAAATATTCAATACCGAATGCCAAATATTAAATAGCAAATACCAACTGGCAATAACTATAGCAAATACCAAAGTCAAGTAGCAAATGGGTAATGTAAGCTTGACAGAAAAACTACGCGGTCAAACCACTATGAGAATCTGGAACTCCTCAATAGCCCGAAATCCTGCAATGTGTGCCTCTGAAGTCAACTAATGCCGATGAACAATTATATTCATAATCAACGATATCTCATGGTAAGTAGCTGACACTCATATGAGAACCCCCTAGACGGATATTTTATCTCGAGTCTACATTTGGTTGAGTTAGTACTCGTGCATGTGCGGTTTATCACATTTCGTATTGGTTCTCTGTGTAAATTCATGTGAAAAAAAATTCCACTTTAACATGTTAATGTTGCTGTTGTCGATCCTTGTGCGGTTCTGATGTTTGGCCCACAAACAAGCGCTCAAGGACATGAAACGGCTTCTGTTTTTAGTTATAACAGCACCATATTTTTTGTGGCTGGTGTTGTTATTGTTGATTTTTGATATGCCCATATAAAAATGAAGACCAAACCGGAGAATTGTGTTTTTTTTCCTTAAACGCTCGAACGAAAAGTATTTTCGAATTTTTTTGCCCGGTTTAGCGTTAAGTGTTTTACTATTACAATGATTGCTTTTCTTCAAAGGTTAACAATGGATTTTTTTCTCTGAGCTTGATTTTCTAAACGAAGGAATCTCTTTAGACTGGATAATAGACTAGAGCTATTGTATAGTGTATATCTGTATCAAGGGGGGTGTGGCAGGGAACATTGAATAAGTAGGTTAAATAAATAAATGTAGGCTTGTACATTTTTGAAGGTTGTTTTAAGTTTTTAATTCTGTTTTACTAGGAAAACTAAACTATTGTGCTTCATGTGAAAAATCGCTTTCAATGTGGTTTTTAGGTCAGCCATGTAATTTGAAGTGTGCTGTTGTCAAGTGCCAGTAATTGCATTGGCAATTTGGAGGGATGTCATTGAATGTCAAAACGATACTCATTAACCCTCATGGCCCAAGCTAATTGAAATCCATTATAAATTGTGAGTGCCCTAAATTGCAATAATGGATTTTATAGTAATTATTTTATTCATGATTAAACACAAACAGTGCTAAATGGCGTAATGCTATAAACGTTGACAACATCAACCAATTCGTTTCATTTTGAACGTTGGCAGCTGGCAATGAAGGCAAATAGTTTACAATTTAAAAGGTGTTGTTGTGACATCCTGACGATAAGTAATCCATCAATCAGTTACTGATTTTTAGATTGAAATACTCAAAAAAAAAAAAATCCAATTCTTAAAATATTCAAATTATCTAATAAAGTTTACAAAGCCTTCGACTTAGAAGAAAAGCCGATGTTTTTTCTGACAGGACATTTTAAAAGTATCCTTATGTTGAATTCAGACACTTGTCCTACGGTCATAGGTTTAAAGGATTTCCAAAGGAGAAGAAACTCCTTGTCAGAATATCCTACTGTTTGGTGTGGGGGAGGGGGGGATGTTTTAAGGGCTCCCTTCACAAGTGTGCGGTGAATTTAGAAGGGAACACTTAAAGTAGAAAAGTACACTTAAATCTCCATGAGATTGTAATCATTTCAGGAAAATGTACATAAATGTTGGAGAAAAATAACATATACATTTAAGTAGATGTGCTCATACATACTAATGTGCATAATTTTGATATGTACAAGAAGTTGTGGCACAGCGGCGGATTTCGCATAATATGTCAGCGGGCCTACTCAGGAAAAATAGTCATCCTAATTTTTTCGATGTTGATGCCATTATTTCAAGCATATGTTTTACTTTTCGGCCAACAGATTTTTTTTTCAATCCATCTGTCGTTCTGCTGGACCATCATCGGTCCTTCGTTCGTCTATCTGAAGGGACAATATGCTCTGCGGGTCCATCTCCTGATGTCTGTCGGCCCTTTTCCCCTTCTATACGTCAGCCCTTTCGTACTTCTATCAGTTCATCTTTGGGTCAGTCCATAGATCAATCATTTCGTCGCGAATAAACTTTCGCCTGTTGCTTCCTTATTCTGTCTATTGTCCTTTATAACAGGACTTACCCAGCGTTCTCTGTGTACGCACGACATTTTTTTCGTTCAGTCATGCCTCAGGCGGTCCATTCTTTTGTACTCTCTTTCTACTCTTTTTCGGTCCATCAGTTCCGTCTTTTCTCTCAGCCCGGCACTCCTTTTGGACTTCCATTGGACTATCCTGTTCTATGGGTTCGCTTTTTCACTGGTTATATAGCCTTCTTGTTGTGCTCTCCATTTTTTCCCACATTTACCATCATTCAATAAAAATTTTTTCTTCCTTCAGCCAATTTTGTTGACTATTTTTTCAACGTTCGGTCAATGCGTCTTTCCCATAATGTATGTTCTCAGCCGGTCTCCTCTTGTGGAGGACATTGGAAGGCCTGCACTGACATTCCACAGGTCTTGACTCTTCATTCTGTGTTCATAATATGATAGTGGTGTTCTAGGGGAATCGTGTCCAGCCATTTTTGCTTTTTCAAACAGGCTACGTGTCCCTGCCAGGAGCGCTGCAACAGAAGCTTTCCTATGAGATCTGCTAGGAATGAGCTACTAGTAGGCCTACTCATGGACGGATTGGACTCATAGAAAACCATTGGTTTGCAGGCCTGCTCTCAAAGCTTCATTTGCTTTAGTCCTAGTAGACATGCCTTAGATAGGGCATTCTTTCTTAGAACAACGTTTTTAATGAATACGGAGTAAGGAGTCAAGGCCTAGGCACTGCCATTGCAGGCCTTCCCTGCCATTTTACCTCGACTGCGCGACGAATACAAGTATATGCTGACTTCAGTGCTTGTATGTGTGTTTGTGTACGAATATTATATGCATTTGTAAAAACTCATACATACATACGAAATGGAATCATACACTTAAATGCACAAAAGAAATATAATATTAAATGTTTATGGAGTGAAATAACAAGTTTTCATCATATTTCTCCACCTCCACCTCCTCCCCCTCTCGCTCTATCTCACTTTGTCTATGTCGACGTTTCTCTGACTTCTTTCTACCTTCAATTTGGTGTCCTTTCACATCCCCACCTACTTGGATCACTCCACCTTATCCTGATGCTCCTTTTTGTTTTTTAAGAAATCGTTATTTTTTTTTTATCAAAGAACATTTTTTCTTTCCACTCAAAACGAGAAAAAAAAAACAACAAAATCATATTGAGAAAAAGTGCTCTCAAAAGTTTTTTAGTTATTTCTTTCGGGTAGAAAACATGGAAGTTATAACAATAACACACACACACACATACATACGTAGAAAAACAGCAAAATGAAAAGACTTTTTTAAAAAAGTCATACTGTTAAAAACAATTGTTGTTCGTCGTTTCCCTCTACAACTATGGTCTCGTACAGGTTGAGACGGGACTGGGGGAAACAATTGCGTTTTATTTCTTCTTGTAAGGCTCTAAAAGAAATGCATAAAATAACATCTTTTAGATGAGTTTTGTTACAGTTACCCCCGAAGAAGGATGAAAGTTCATGATATGTTGGATAGCTTCAAGTGAACCCGGATGGTGGCCATTTCAAGGAAGTGACTGCAAGTTGTTAGTGAAACAGTTGGTCAGTGGAGAAACGGATCGGAGGGATACAGCATTACAGGCAATACGACTAATAATAGTTGGAAAAGGATACGTGTATTGTTGTTAAATTGTTGGTTTTTTAATATTCTGTAAAGGAACTCGCTTTATCGATTTGGTAATTGGGAAATTTGGTAACAGAAAGTTTAAATTATACTTTTATAGAGATGCTCTAACCGAATCGGCAGATTTTATATTGTCAATATTGGCATGTCTATATAAAGTAAACGAAATGGCTAGGAATACAAGCTTTATTTTTAAAATTAAAAAATGCATGAGTGCTTCAGTCTAGAGTTGGCTAACTGCAGTGCTTACGTGTGTAGTTCCCTCAAGACTCCTACAAATAACAGGTGGAGAACTTCCCCCAAATAAGTGAGCTGTGTACGCTCCACACCATAAGTAAAGGAAATTTGTTGCCTACAACATGTTTTTGTCGTACACTGGAACCTAAATGTTTGAATCAGAGTTATTTACATTTTATTTATTTTTAATAAATTTTCCGAGCATTGGGATCGTTCAAATTTTGGGTTATTTTTATATGAAAAAATAACCCAACTCTTTTGGGGTCTGTCTCGCCCATACGTTTCTCTGGCGATTTAATACGTTCTTAAGCGTCCCGGTGGGAGAGTTGGTAGCGTGCTTGCCTATAAGCGTGAGGGTTGTGGGTTCGATTTCTACCAGAGGCTATGTCTGGCTCTGCAAAAATCTATGGTAAAAAATAAAAAATAAAAAATAAAAAATAAAAAATAAAAAATAAAAAATAAAAAATAAAAAATAAAAAATAAAAAATAAAAAATAAAAAATAAAAAATAAAAAATAAAAAATAAAAAATAAAAAATAAAAAATAAAAAATAAAAAATAAAAAATAAAAAATAAAAAATAAAAAATAAAAAATAAAAAATAAAAAATAAAAAATAAAAAATAAAAAATAAAAAATAAAAAATAAAAAATAAAAAATAAAAAATAAAAAATAAAAAATAAAAAATAAAAAATAAAAAATAAAAAATAAAAAATAAAAATAAAATATAAAAAATAAAAAATAAAAAAAATAAAAATAAATTATTCTGTTCTTAAGTTCTTTTGTCTCTCCAAAGGCTCTGCTCCATATTCTGTCCGTCAATCATTCTTTCTATTCTAAAAAATAAAAAATTAACAATAAAAATAAATTTATTTCTGTCTCTCATCCATACGTTCACGTGTCATCCATACGTTCATCTGTCTCATCCATACGCATGTTCTGCGTCCATCTTCTGCCCGTCCCTTATTCGGTCTATTCTCCAGCATGACAGACGTTTTTCAAAGGGTAGTGCAAAACCAAACAATGTGGGCGGCCGTGGTGCGGTAGGTGGGCGACTATCACACAGCAGCAACCGAGGAAGAAACCGGGTAAGACCATCAAACATTTTTCAGCGGCTGTTTCCACCTCGTAAGTGCTGGCGACATTACGAGTAAGAGAGTAATCTCCAAGCCACATAAAACGTCTCTCGAAAAGCACTAGCCGTTCGGAGCCGGCTTTAAGCAGGTCAGTGAGTGTACAAAATTATATCGTAGACAGCTCACTGATTCGAGAGAAGATCCCCGCCTGTTCCTTCATGGAATGTTAAGGGAAATAAGTAAGTAAGTAGTGCAAAAACAAGGTTTTGCATGAAGACTCTACTGTCTGTCCACCTAAGCTTCAGACAGCCCATCTACACCATTTCTGTGCATCAGATCTTATTGGCTGATGACCTTCAGTTGGTCCATGCTCTGTCCATTCAAACTTCAGGCTGTCCATTCATCCATTCTGTTATTTCATCCATACTTTTCAGGCGTTTTCACCTTCTATTCTCCTAGATCATCCGAGCGTCTAATCATCTTCCATCATTATCTTAAGTGGTAATGGTCTTCTGTTGGACAATGATTATATAGTAGTTACTCTTTTGAAAGTTCAGACCGTCAATTAATGCTCAGCAGATATTGTGACGTAGTCCTGTCCCCACCAGGACTTATCCATCATATATAACCGCTGGCATGACATTTGAATAATATCAGTATCAGTTATTGTGTAATGACAAAATAATTTAACAGTTTAACGTCAATGCTGGTTTTGTCGACCACAAATACATATTTCATTAACATTTACCACCTTCTAATGGAATTTTCTACATTTATAACTAAAGTCACGGGCGTAATATGACAAATGGTTTTTATCTGTCATAATCTGATACTATCTTCAACATTTCTATTATAATGACATTTTGTACTTAGTAATTTGAGCAACTATTAGGGTGGATGTTTGTGGTAATTTTATATATGGTGGCTACCACAGCTACTTCAAACCATTTACTTTGATGCGAAGGTGTAGATTACCAAATGAGGCAAACGTTTAATTCACTTCTATTATGGTAGCTATTTAACCTGAGTATAACCCAGCCAATGATAGGCAGTGATATGATTTCGGCAGTCATTAAAACGTTTCACTGTCAACTGACCTCTAAACATTGGTTGGATGGTTATGTTTTGTCAGCTCACAAATGAAATGATGTATTTTTTTGGAGCTGGAAGTTTTTATCTTTAACATCAAATCAAACATTGGCGACATAATCATTGTAGGGCATTTAGGATCCAAGAGATATAGGCCAATTCAATCGGAGCCATATAGTTTGGGAAAAATAGTTTTGAGTCCTGAAATCAAGACTTTCTAAGTCTCTCTTACAATAATATCTCTTTAAATTATCTGAACAATATTTATCAATACAGTTGTAATATTATAAAAACAATTAACTGAATTGATATGAAAAAAATATTCGTATGGAGTTTATAAAATTCACCTTCTTCCCATATTCTTAGACGGTAACCCAACTTCCATTTAAAATTGTTACATTTCTTCGTTGAACCATTCCAACAATGTCGGAGAAGTTTAAAGGAAAAGTTGTAAAGAAAAATCCATTCCACGGTTGATTTTCATAGAATTCTGTAAATTAATATGAACATGCGTTTGCTGCCGGCTATTTAAACTTTTCTTTTTTCGCTTCCACAAGAAAACAAGAGTCGAGGGGTGTATGATAGGGTCAGTAAAGATACATTTTGCAAAGAATGGTTCATGGCAATACTGAGGCAGTTATGTGGATATCAGACAGATATTCCATAATTATCATGAAATTATTTTTGATATTTTTCATTATAAAAATTATGAAATATCTAAAAACTTAAAATTGACTTTTTGACAGCAGCCGATGTATAGTCACAGAGACAAGCAATTGTTTTAGAGTATCGGAGTTCCTGTTCAGATTCTTTGTCCCATCTGCAAGGTGTAGAATTACATGTATACCAATGCGCCAAGCGTCTGAAAATTGTTTTGTTAGTCCATAGGATTAATCCATTTTGTATTCAATTACAATACAAGGTAAATTTATATTTTAATTTTGAGTCCAAGGAAAAACCGGGTGACACAGACCATATGGTTAAGTTTTTACAGCGACAGACCAAAGCCTCTGGGGGGAATTGAACCACAACCGTGGGGGTTGTGATAGGCCAGCACGCTACCAACTCTCCAAACGGGGCGCCAACAAAACTTTTTAATTTAGTTACAAATTTTACGTGACACTATAGAGTTCTTGTCAGTAGCCGACCACTGACTGACACGTGCACAGTACATTTGAATTTTGTGGCAGGAGAGAAATATTCAGAAAAATTAAAAAATCTTTACAAACCTTTGATAAGAAAAGGTTTTTTTAAATACAAAACCAATTTTTACACATTTTTCTTAACAAAGGTAAAGCTGTTATACATTTTTATGAATACGGGAGTTATGCTTTTTAAAAATTTTATGAAATTTACAATTCATTTGAGATGTCGTCGTATTCTAGTAAAATATTTTTTTTTAAATAAAAGACATTGATACGAAGTCTATTTTTTAAATTTCCTCAAACTTATCATACCACCTGATACGGAATTTGATTGTTTTATTTCGGATCACGAACAACAAAACTTGTTTGGGTAACATTTGGATTTAAAAACGAAACAACAGAAAAAAAAAACAAAAAAATAAATGCAATTTTTAAAGACATGATTATGCATGAGGGTGGAGTGAAATGAAAAAAATTAACACTTGGAAAGAGATGTAGTTTGCGATGCTTAATAAGGAAAAAATATTTTAAGTTTTGAAATTTTCACAATTTTGGTGTTGGTTTCAAATTTGTTTTTACAGTTTTGATTCTGTTTGAGTCGAGTTATTAATTATATTTCTTTGCAACTTAAAAAAAAAATATATGTTTTCACTCCACCCTATTATACATTCCTACGTATATACGTACCTCTAAATATATGTATGTATATACATAAATATATATAATATATGTACCTCTATACACATGTTATTCATTTGTCCATGTGTACGAGGATGTGTGTGTGTGTGTGTCTACCCAAAAAGCAAAAATCAATTTGTTCATTTTCATGGCGCCAGCCTTAAACATTTCATGAGTGTCGACGACATTTCGCATATTGTTCATTTCATTTCTGGGATCGGTTCTTTTTTTTTATGGTATTTTTACTCGTTTAAGACTTAAATTATTCCATTTCTTTCCAATTGAAATCAATACAGTAAAAACGACATGAGTACGGCATGAAAATACGTCTTTTCCTTGGCAAAAGTTGTAAAATACGAAATTCGACCATACAATCCGACCAACTCATGTGATTTATATGAATTTTTTGTTTTTAAATCAAAAAAAAAAGAGAAAGGAAAACTCATAATTGTACTGTCACACATGGACCAACATACTCGTACAATGTTCATAGCCGCGAAGAAAATGCTGAAATGATGTGAATTTTAAAAAGCATTCCTTTCAATATCAATAATCGTCTATAAGAAGGGGAAAAACTTCTTAAGCAAAAGAAAATTATACGGAAACTTCTGTCGACGGGGGTGGGGGAGGCAATTATGTGCAAGTTTAAGAATATTAAGTTGCAGAAATGCTTACGGCTCACATGGAGAGAAATTATAGCGAATTAAGTGCGGACTGAGAGAATAATAATGAAATGTTACACAAAGCGACAAAAAATAAAAATTTAGTATTGCGTACATTTCCATTTACAATACGTTATGAACATATCATAACCATTTTCTTTTTCATGCAATGACGTCTCATTACCCTCAGCCAGAATTTCATGCTGAGGAAACTCTCACTCTCGCTCTTTTTATTTACTAGGCACCTCAAAATAAATTTTTCGTTAGTCTGTAAAGAGTAAGGGCACAACCTATCGGAAACTCTGTAAGTGTAACCATATAATGACATTTCATTACCATCAGCATATATTCTAAAAAATATAGTGATGTCAGGAGGGTTTGTGACTCAGTACTGTAACATCGATTCGATTGAAAAAAAAAATTTGTTGAAAAAAAAATGTTTTCTTGAAAAAAAAAATTTTTGTTAAAAAAAAATATTGTTGAAAAAAAAATTTTGTAAAAAAAAAATTTTTGTAAAAAAAATTTTGTAAAAAAAAAATTATTATACAATTATTATATTATTATTTATAGAATTATAGAATGCATATTTAAATTCCTACGTACTGCGTGACAGACTCAGTGAATCAGTGTCGAGGGTAAATATATATTAAGATGTTTAATACCGATCAAAGAGTTCTGCTATGTGAGTACATATTTGCGCCGTTTATGAAAGTAAAATTTGTGGTGGACTGTGCTCACAGAAATTTACCAAAGTTAAAAAAGTGCCACATATTTTTTTTTAAATTTTTAAGATAATTTTTGGTTGAAAATTGAAAGTTGTACCAACTCAAAAAATCGAACCAGATAGCAGTGATATTTAGGAAACAAATTCTCGGTTAGGTTAGGTTGAAACGGAGGATCGGAAATGTACGAATGACCGTTTCATGTAGTTGGCATACACCTGGGTCGGCCGTTCGGCCTGTTGTGCTCTCCTGATTTCTTCTTCAGATTCCCCGCCACCTTTTTTTACCTTAGGAATTGTGCTCTACTGATTTCTTCTTCAGATTCCCCGCCACCTTTTTTTACGTTAGGAATTCGGTCACCTGATTAAATGTTTCATAAATTCCTTCTGCCCATTCCTTTGATGACCACCAAGCGTCTACTGATCTGCAAGAAAGTGGGGCACTGGCACAGGACGTGTTCCGCCGTCTCGGCTTCCTCTGCGCATTCCCTACATTCATCGTTCTCGGAACATCCTATCCTAAAATGGTGTGCCCTTAGGCTAGAGTGTCCTGTGATGACCCCAACTAACTGGCTCAACTCATTTTTGTTAAATCCCAGTATTGTAATCGAGATTTCCCCAGGTTTCCCTTGTGGTTCTTTCCACCTGTTGCTCTTGCCATCTGAAGGCATGGGTCGTCCTCATCCATTCCCTCAACACCTTTTTTTTGTCTCTAGAAAAGGTTTAGACAATTGCAGAGTATTTTGGTATTTTCGATTCCCATCCCATTTTAGCCAGTCCGTCAGCCGTAACATTGCCCGGTATCCAGTTTATATTCTAAGAATACACAAATTATAAGAAGTGACAGTGACTTTTTTAAATTTGTATGCCATTTTTTTTGTAGCAAACTGAATTTTGTGCTTAGTCGAGAATTCGACCAAGACAAAAAAAGAATTCCACCGTTTAAAAAAAATCTAAAAAAGTCGAATTGTAGGAAAATATCTAATTTCCAATTGACAATGACATAGACATGGCTAGATTTTTGCAGCGACAGACCACAGCATATGATGGGAATCGAACTCACAACCCCCGAAGCTGATAGGCAAGCACGCTACTAACTCGCCCAACAGGGGCGATTGAAAAAATTCGAAAACATTACGCTAATTTCCATTAGACAATTTTTATAAATATAAAAAATCAAAAACATCTCTAACAAACGCCTATTTTGCGATTTCAATGTTTTCGAGAAAAAAAGCGCCAATTCCAAAATTTTATGGCGTTTTTTTTTTAAAGTGAAACTTTTTCTTAATGGGAAAGTCGACTTAGATAGCTATGCCGTTTAAGAAAAAATTCCAAAAAATAACAGTTCGAATAAAGTTGCTTATTTCGATTTGGCACTTTTATAAAATATAACAAAATCAAAACAGAAAATTTTTCAAAAACTAAAATTGTGCTGGATTTTTCTCACTGCTCCTAACAATCGCCCATTTCTGTACAATTTTAATATAGCTTTTAAAAAACGCAATTTTGAAAATATTCCGGATCTGAAAATATTCATAGTCAAATGCAAATCTCCTCTCACTTTTCAGCTCTAAAACAGTATTTCTTTAAATAAATACATTTTTTGAAAATAGATGGTTTTCGGATATTGCTATAACTTGGCAACGTATCTAAGACTTTCAAATCTGAAAACTGTGCTGAATTGTGCTAGCCGATCAAAAATTGTCCGTCATACATCAATAACCGCCAATTTCAAATATTTCGGATATAATCGCGTTTTTTTAACTTTGCAAGATTTGTAAATTTTTGAAATAAATAAATTGTGCTGAGTTGTGCTAGCTGAGAACAAGTTTTTCCTCAAACATCGAATAATCAGATATAATCGCCTTTTTCATTAACATTCTGGTTTTCTTTTTTTTTTTTTTGTTAATTTTTGAAATATATAAATTATTCTAAATTTTTCTTGCGGAGCAAAAATTTACCGTCGCCTATCGAAAAACACAAAAATTGCAAATTTTTTTAAATCTCTAAATTGTTCTAGCCCATATTTGGGAACATTTTTTTTAGAGTTTTGAAAGAGTTTTTTCTAAAACGGTGCTGCTATAGGCAAAGTATCTGACAAACCCAGATTAATATCTGTTTTCCACCATTTTAAAAACCAATGAATCTCTCTTAAAAAAAAACATTAGTCCCTAGCTCCCTGCTTTAACCAAAAGGTCCCGGCCAGTGATTACACAAATTATGACATGTTGAGCGTACTAATATAACCCACGTTCTCCATCTGTTCCTTCATGGCATTCTAGGGGAAATATGCACGTATAACCTTTCTCACAGCCAATACAGAGGTTCATTTGACTATGAAATTAAAATCCCAAAATCTCTGCTCTTATAGTTGTTGTTAAATGAGAGTCAATATCTATAATAAATTAGGACCCTACAACTCTGTAACATAAATTGTTCTCTCAGTCTAGTGTAATCACTATTTGCTATTAAAAATCATTGGAAATGTATAAAAAACTTTTCCCTTTTCTTTTAAATCTCTTATTAGTTCACTTCATTAAATTCATATATAAGTACATTAAATTATTTTACTACGAGCAACGATGATGGATTTAAGTTTGAAACAATTTTGCACACCTGTCTACCGCTGTAAGAACAGACAACCATATGTACGAGTTTGTCACAGTTGCCGTCTTAACAGAGTGAAAATGAACTCGGGCCTATCATAAGTACCGGGGAAACAGTATGAAAAAAAAAACCTCTTCAGCTTATGGTGAACAGGCATATGGTACATTTTGCAGTTTTCCACTCATCGGTTGGGAAAGCAGGCAAAGAAAAAAAAAACAACAACCTAAAATTCTATATTTTTTCTTGGTCAACAACACCTCAGATATGACAAACGAGAATAATTCGTTATTTTCATCGTAATGAAAACCTCATACCCCTGAAGTAGAGCACATTTCCCCCTCCACCTAACGGCATGGTGGATGAGTTTGGTAATCTGTTGTCCCTGGCCTGGTCTGGCCTCGCCACTCCATTTCTGGTAGACAGGCGGGCAAACATTCAAGCAGACCGACAGACAGACAAACAGACATCCAGCAGTTGCCTGTCATTTTTTACATCATAAAGTGGAAATTGTACATTTTGATGATTTATTTTTTATTTTCATGTTTTCTGTCTCTCTGTGTGTTGGATTTCCTCTAGCTTTCACCTCTCAGCCATTTTGAGAAAATGTTTTTCTTATGCTAAATGTATTTATAAGTATCTATATACGCCAACATATACTGATGTACATACAGTTGTATATACGCCTGTATGTAGTTATGTTTCATATTTTTTATGATGGTTTTATTTATTATTGTTGTTTCTCGAGTTTGTTCGGTTTTTTTTTTCGTTCTCCCACTTCTTTTTGTACTTTTAACTACTCCTTGGTGAGTTAAGCACTACTCCCTTGGCAAGAGGATGTGTGGCACGATGTGTGTGTGTGTGTGTGGTAGGGCTTGGGCGGTTCTGCTTGGTCATTGGCGGAACGCTCCTACTGCATGCAACTGCTGATGATGATGTTGATAGCGCCGCTGTTGTTGGCTGTAGTGAAAAGTTTTCGCATTTATTAAATGTCGATTTAGTTTTGCTCACAAACAGCAAATGGAAGCATCAGTGGCAACACCGACCAACATCGATGGCTGCAGCAGCCTCGACAACGGCACATACTCACACACTGGGGGCATTTGGCAAGAAATTTTGAATTCTGTCAAAAGAACGTCCCTAGATCAAGGTAACTGTGTGTGATCAAGTAAAAAATTGTGAGCCATGGTATAATTTCATTCTTCCTTCAAGTTGCTGGAAAATCTAAAAGAATAATTGTTTGTTTTGTAGATATGGATTACCATGTATGATGAGGTCCCATCATTGCAGTTGAGAAATGTATTCATAAAGCTGAAACAGCAACCAACGTAACTAGTGTGCAGGTGCGAAAATGGCTGGAGATGTCAAGTTTGAGGTTGGCTGGACGTAAGATGGAGACAGTAACAGGGCTGTGTAGTCAGAGTCTGACAAATTACACAGCAGTCGGAGCCTGGAGTGAAAAAATGTTCCCTGTGCAGTTTTAAATCACTAGTCGGAAATCGGTCGAATATATGAACGTGGAAGTGGGAAACCAAGTCATGAAGTCAACCTGTTTCCTGAAATACCTAGAAGTCATACTAGACAATAGGCAGAGCTTTGAGGACCACATTGACTACCTGGGCAAACAGACGGAAAGAACTCAGATCAGCTTAGCCAGGATCCAGCCAAATAGTGGAGAAACAAAGACAGCATGGCAAAGATTGCTGGCCATCGTAGTTAACTCAATGATGCTATATGTTTGCCCGTAGTAGGTGGGGATTTTTGACTATGAAATCCTCTAGAATTAAGTTGACTTATAGACTCAACTCATTAACAAACCATCAGTGGATTGCGGACGATATCGGAGTAGATATAAACGAAAGAAAATATATGATACGAAACCGTAGAATAGAGTCCAACTCATCACAGCAGACATTGCACTCTAGTTGCAGAGAACACACGAAGACCAGCACTACTACCCTACACAGTGCTTAACTGGTCACGGTTATTTTCCAAAGTTCCTGCACAGATTTGGACGTGCCCACTAGCGCCTATTTGCCTATTTGCTGTGTTAAGAAAGAGGAGGCTGAAGACCAAGTGGTGTTCTAATGTTCTCGATTAAGACAAAGGATTCTTTCTGTAACTGAATGTCTGTTGGTGGTGTAATTCACCGCCAATGTACTGGTAACAACTACAGTATAACAACTTAAGCGCATGGCAAATGGTGTTTTTTATTCTGAATGTGATTTTCAGAGTTATAAAAAAATTTAAATCGAAAAAATATCCTTTTTTTATAAAAAAAAATCATAAAATTTCGAAGCGGACAAAAAAATTCCACTGTACAACAAAAGAATGGCCGACATTTTTATTTTCTGTATTTTTTGTACAGCTTTAGAAAACGATTTGTCCGATTTTGTTGAAATAAATTTTAAAAAATTAACCACTAAATTATTTATATTCTTTGTCTTTAGTGTTTTTTGAATGTTATTTTCAGAGTTATTAAAAAAAAATTAAATTGAAAAATATCTCCCATCATTTTTTTTTTTTAAATTTTTTTTAAAAAAAAATCAATTTTCAGGATTACACTATGCAACAACAAAGTTTGTAATGAATGAGCAGCTATATAATTCCGCTGTACTACGGTCTCCTGCAAAACAAAAAATGACCGACATTTTTATTTTCCACATCATAAGTAGAAAACGACGTGTCCGATGTTGTTGAAATAAATGTTAATCTTTGTTTTTTAATCGCAATGTTGCTTTCAGAGTTGAAAACGCAATTAAATCGAAAAAAAGTCATGAATTTTGGGAGCAGACATGAAGTATCCATTTTGAGGATTACACAGACATCTTTATTTTCTAAACATTTTTTTGTACAGATATTTGTCCGATTTTGTTGAAATGAATTTTAAAAAATTGACCACTAAATTATTTAAAGTAATTGTGTAATTTAGTGGTTTTTAATCTGAATGGCATTTTCAGAGTAATGAAAAAAATTAAATCAATATAAAATTTTTTTTTGAAAAAAAAATTCTTAAATTTACGATAAAATGGCCAAAATTTGTATTTTCTATTTTTGTGCAGCTATTAGAAAACAACATGTCCGCTTTTGTTGATATGGCACTTTCAAAAAATTTTTTTTTTTATAGAAAAAAAAATTAAAAATAAAATCATAAACATCAAAAATGCCAAAAAGTTTTCACTATTAGTAGACACATATATTCCAATTACAATGAGTTTAGGTTATTCAAATCTATAGAGGATTTTCGTTTTTATTGACAATTTAGTGGAGGCTGCTTCGTTTGCAGTACATGCGTACAAGTTTAGTACCTGTATCTGCCTAGTTTGGATCTGTACAACTCAATGTAACGTACATTTTTCCCTATAAATCGATTTCCTAGAACTGTGCCTACACAGGAATTTTGGGATTTGATCTGGCTTCCAACATATCACTAAAACCAATCAAGATACACACAGGATGGCTTACAACGAATTTTTTATTTCACGATCAGGGACTCTCGAACTTACATATTATTAATCTTCGGTAATTTCTATGGGAATCCTGCCGTTGTGGCAAAAATAAGGGAGCATAAGGTTTGAGGGGACGTGTTATAGGGAACCAAAAGGACTTGATGAAAAATTGCGTAAATTTTGTGGCCCAAAAACATCCCTCACAGAATTTGGGTATTTTCCTGATTTCTCATTAATTAGTTTTTCGAAATTCTTAGATTGGGGAAAACAATACTTTTTTTTTGGGTCATTTCCCCTAGAGCCCAGCAAATGTGAGAGAAATCGGTTTAGACAAAAACAAAAATATTCTAAAAAATTCGAAATTGTTTTTTTTTATTTTTTCATTTAATGCAATGTTTAAATGTGAAAAAAACGTACTTTTCAGTTGTCTTGTTTTGTTTTTTTTTTTTAATAATTATTGTTTGCAAATATTCCACCACTGTGTCACAGTAGTAGGTGCCACTTGACAGTATTGTCTGCAGTGAATGGATATCTGTGGGTGTTATGGAGCAGCATCCGTATACGAGTATCCCTTATCAAACATGTGCTGCTACGTGGTCAGTAAAGTATGTTTAAGTTTTGTCTGAAATTTGTTACCGAAGAAATAAATTTCTGCTCACTGGCGTCGGGGGTGATGGTGATGCTGTTAGTATTGTTTTGTGCTTCTTTTTTTTTCAAACTCTGGTGCTGGTGCTGTTGGTGGTTCTGGTTCTGGTTCATTTCATTTGTTCTTCCTTCTTCGTCTTCTTCTACTGCTTCTCAATCTTTTTGTTAATGTATATGTACGATATCAAAAAGTTGTTATGATTTATATGGTGTATTTATATATGATATATATAAAACTTTATATGTATATATGCAAGTATATATAAATACATATGTATGTACATAAAATAGATGTTTTCTGCTTCAATGGCTTCTTAAATACGTGCAGTTTCTTTTTCTAGTGTCTTTATTTTTTTTAACCCCTCCCCCCCCCAACAAATTTTCATCTGGTTTGTTATTTGCAAAGTTTATTATGTTATGCTATAATATACGGTCATATTGGTCCAAAAACAACTAGAACAGAACGAACATGGGACACTTAGGTGAGATGACAAATTCCGATACATACGTCACAGAGTACACATTCGACGTTCAAAGTCCAAGACTTTTTTGGGAAAGGGTACGACACAACTTGCAGTGATATACTTTGATTTTTAAGTCTCCAGGTCCCTTAGAAACCATAAAGTCTCACCAAATTCCTTATTGGTTGTTAGTAGAGGGGCTAAAGTTTATTTTTATTTATTTTTTTTTTTTTTTGTCAAAACAAAAGCAATATTTCAAAGTATCTAAAAGTTGCTTAAAAATAAAAAAATATCTAAATCAACTTGGCTGTTATTATTAATATGGGCCCCATGAAATTAATACATTTTCGGTATATTCTTGACGGAGATCATCAGAGAAAGTTTATTAACAACTAGAGAGGCCAGGGCAGTCATTTAAAGTTAATCATTACAAATGGGGCGAGCGATATGTGAGTTGAGATGATAAACGTAACACAATCCAAAATGATTTAAAGGATAAAGTCTGTCGTATAAAAATGCTGTCAATAAGACCAGAAACTCGGCCATGACTGGGATGAGAGTAAGACTGGTTTTACAATGAGATTCTTACATAAAATCTTCCAGGTGTTCGAATAACAAAAACCCCATTACTGCGTTTGGCTACGAATCGACATATCACATTTGTTGTGCACCTGAAGAGTGACAAGGCGTAAAGAACAATCATGAGTCGAATATTCGGAGTCGAGGACGCAACCAACACAATTTGTATCTGATGGGGTTGCCGATGTTATTCGATATGCCAAGTCATCAAAGGCATTGGATTCCGACGAAATTGTGATGTTGACACAATTGTGTCAACCGGGGGTATAGTACCTAATGACAGTCCTCAACATATCGAGTGATAAAAAAAAAAACAGAAGCGCCAAAAAGAAAATTCTACTGGAGATGGTTTTATTTGGTCAAGCAAAGAGGCGTGTCATGCTTATGATACAATTGAATTTGCTATGTCTTTCTAAATATAAATTTTGAATAGTTTCGGACTAAGACAATTTTCTAACCAAGTACTTTTTACTTCCTACTTCTTTTTCTCCGTAAGGGCTCGATATGTTTGACCACCCTAATAGTATCCGAAGCTTGGGAAATGGGCACGATGCTCCCACTACTGAAGCCAGGCAGGGATGCCAGTAGGTGGGAATCATACAGGCCAATTTATCACCATTCGCCAGTAACCAAAACACTTGAAGCGCTACTCCTTCCTAGCCTCAATAGACATTTCACAGTTACTAAGAAATGGATTCTGTACGACGACTACACTCGCATACGTATGTGACTTGCTACGAACCACAGCAAGTCGCCTATTATCATCGCGCTATCGAAGGCAATCGATGCAATCTTCGAGGACAATGTATGGAATTCAATAAAATTAGGTCCACGAGCTGTACAATTAAACTAATATTACACAAGGAAGGGGGCAAATCTCCGGCACCCACAACCGGCTGAGGGCTTAAACAGAATATCATACGCTGTGCCATCAGGCCCTGAGGTCGAAAACATCTGTGAAAGGCTGAACGATTATCTCACCAATCTGGCACGTTTCTTCACAGAGAGGAATATGAAGATATCCGCCCAAAAAATTCTCGATCACTATTTTTACTGCATGATCAGCGCAAATGAGAATGTCAATGGCAAGTGGATAATACGGCAATTCCGACAGTGAACTAACTTCAAATAAAGGGATTCACATTCGACAGTAAATTATGCTTTTCGGGCCACACCACCGCTAGCTGCGACAAGATAATGTATTTTGCAGGATGAAGTTTCTCAAATCCTTGGTGGACCGGTCAGTGGAAAATTATGCAGCGCTACTGTCTTCGCTGAATGCTGGCAATATGCAAGAGGAAGTAATCAGGTCTGCCAAAAAAAAAAAACAGGAAAGCACTGTCTTCTCATGTCTTCGGGCGGTCACTTGCCTGATGAGGCGCAGGTCATCTTTGTGCGGGAGCACAATATGTTGTCGATGCAGTGTTGAGTGCTGTGCTGCCATGAGAGGCACACCAAACGCCGTCGTATGTAGCTGCTTCCCTTATCAAGGAATATGAATCACGTTCTGTAAGATCTGTAGAGAGTGGTGCATGTATTGTGAGGGGATCACCTAGATCAGTGTATCAGGCAGGTCTAAACGATATTCATAGAGATCCGATGGAGGAAGAATTAAACGCTCTTGCCATAAATGTCGTACTCTTTCAGTTGCCTCGGATGAGGAGTGATTCTGGCACAGAGTGATTCTGATAACTCTTTTGGATTTTTTTACTTTTTGGTCGATATTGCTTGGCTATAGGTTCATAGCCCCCAGTCCTGTATTCATCAAATAGCCACATTTTCCTCGAAAAGTTCTCCAGTGAACTCATTCACTTCTTTGAGACGTAGATCTTTTGGTAATTAGGAAACTTGACAAAGACACGATGGAAAGTTTGATAAATAAATCTGTCAGAGGAACGTACCGACATAATTGGTTTGCTCGATACCTTCTCTGCCTGCGTTACCTTGTGGTTTTAGAGAAGTAACACCCCATTCTAGTTTGGAGCCTAACAGGCAGACGATACTACTTTGTTGATGCCAATAACGTGGAATGAATGGAAACACATGAGAATGTCGACTTGATTATTTCGGCGTCAAATCACTTCTTCGAGTTCGACAATTGTCTTCGCAGAGACGGATGATAAGACTATTGCCGACGGTGTGACATGGCTCTCCATCCTTTAGAAATCACAGACCGTCAATGTTTAAAATACATTAAACTTTTGCAATAGTCCTAATTAGAAAAGGCTTATTGCATGGAGTCAGATTATGAAAAAAATCGATACAACCGAAAGAAAATGGGTGTAATAGCAGAATACGATGTTCAGTTGCATTCTCCGCTTATGGGAAAGGCAAAAAACACAACAGCAAAATAGTTCACCGACAGAATATGTATATTTGAAACTGACAGACAATTGCGGTTGTCTCTTTCAAAAATTCTATCTATCAACCTATGACAAACACTACTCCCTCTTTCCTCCCTCCAATACCCTTATTTCCCATCGCTAACACAGTGCACTGCATTTATAGGGGGCATCCCCTGAGTGTTAGTAAAAAAAAAAAAAAAAAAAATTTATGTAGATAATAAAGTGGTTGACAAAAGCCAACACTTGCTCTTTTTAATGGCTTGCACCAAAATATTTAAAAGGATTTTAAGTTTACTGTCAACTCTGTACTTTAGTTCTTGTAATGCAGATTACAAATATTTACGAGTATATCCCATGTGTTATATATTACACTGCACCGCATTTGCCGTAACGTATACGCCACCATGCACTTCAACTAGTAAATCTCTGCCAAAATAAATGCTAAGGAAACTTTTCGGAAACAACTTGGTTTCGTACTACGAAAATATATTTTTATTTAAAGTCGGCCATTTCGCAAAAGCAGCATTTCTTTTCTAGAAGTTTAGAAAAGTTTTCTTTAAAGATTCTTTCGAATAGTATGACACACACACACACACATATTTAGCACGCCAAGGTAGCCTAAGCCACAAATTAATCACGACACGCCAGCAATAGCAGAGGTAACAAGAACAAGACCAACAACAACAATAACACACAACAAAAAACACGAAAAAACTTGAACTACTTTTGCAACTGCCAGAGTAGGGCTATTACCAACACAAGCGACTGCATTGTATGAGCATGCAGGCAATAAACACACTTTCACACACACACATACGTTTGTGGAGTCTCTACAACAATACTTTGATTTTTCTATGTGTATGTGTGGATTTGTGTCCGTTTAGGAATGTTGCATGTGTATGGCATGGCTCTTGAAAGAATGTTGCATGAAATTGCTAAACTTGAATGAACTTATTTTGTTTTTTTCCTTTTTTTTTGGTTTGGAGGTATGTTGTTGTTGTTGTAGCTGTTGCAGTTTTAAGAATATTTTTTTTGTTGTTTTGTGGCTGTGCAGGTAGGTGACATACAAACCGTAATATTGTGTAGAATATTTGTGTGTCCAGCTGTGAAATGAGGGCTTCGGCAGGCCTAGCCGCTGCACATCATTCACAACGTGCTGTGGACGAAAAATAACTGGAGTTGTTAAATCACCGAATTGGCAACATGGCGTAGAATGGGAAGAGGGTTCTGAAATCCTTGGGGAGCAACAAGGTTAGTGGAAAATTATACAGCAACAGATTGGTAGCTGAATTTGAAGGGTTTTCCAACAAGAGGTGTTATTTTGAATTATCCGGTATTTTGGTAGATGACACTTTTGAAGCTTTTATTCTTTGACATTTGACAAGTGGAAACGGCAATACACGCTTCAACCACGCATTGATATTATTAAAATTCACTACAAAAATGGAGAAAATCTTGCAGTCACAGTTCGCAAAACTAAAGCATTTTTGGGTCGACCTGAAGCTTCTTGTCCGATCGCAATACAGAATTTTGTGGAAAAATAAGAGCTGTTGTGACAAGTTAGTGATGTGGAGAATAAAACCCGTATACGTGGCTCAAGAAAAACTGAGAATATTGCGGCTGTAGCCCAAAGTGTTGAAGAAAACCCAGGTTTTTCTATTCCTCGTGGTTATTTGGGCATTCCACAAACGTCATTACACCGTGTTTTGCATAAAGACTTGGATCCTAAGGCTTATAAAGTTCAGTTAATACAAGAACTCTTGCCGGCCGATTTTCAACAACGTCGTGTCTTTGCTGATTGGGTCCTTAAAATGGAGGAAAATGATCCGGAATTCCATAGAAAGATCATCTTGACCGATGAGGCCCATTTCCATCTCGGTGGCTACGCCAACAAGCAAAATTGTCACATGTGGGGCTCGGAATGAATGAAACTACTACGGTTTCTCTTCATATGAGTGAGTATTTATTACTTGTATTCAGTTGTCTGGATGTTTTGTAATGCACCCAGTGAATACATGGAACATACAATCAGTATGAACCTTGAATTAATACTAAAGAACCAAGGAATTGGTATGGCCTATTTATACCAATCTAAACAATTGTTTTACTTAGGCACTACATTATTAATTCTATTTATATTCTAGTGTGTGTGTGTGCGTGGTGTCTTATCGCGACCCTTTTCTTCATAGCGATGTGCATCTATTTGCTCGTCACCATGCATGTACATTTGTTATCGGTGCAAGGGTCAATTGATCGTACACTCTCCGAAGTGTAGATACAGCATAATCCAAACACACCACCAGCAACGCGCTCACACTTGACAGTGATAACAGCCTGGGCGGAATATTCATGTTCATTTCTGAACATTCTGCCGCGGCCAAAATATAATTAGATTGTATAATTTCTGTAAATACTACAACAGCACATTCGAACCACACCACAAGAAACGTGTTCATCTTTGAACATTCTGCCGGGCGGCAAAAATGTGTGTAGGGGTTCTTAATTGTAGATTTCTTAACTTCGAGTGGACTGTATAATTTTTTTACATACATACAATATTTAGTGGACTGTATATAATTCGATAATATATATTAGTGTTATAGGAACATAGGCCCTTAATATTCAAGTGTATTAAACATTAATAAAAAACTGCTAGTTAAAACTAGCCACCAGTAGCCGCTATATCCTGTTCCTCTTTTGTTTGAACTTCTGATGTCTTGTTCTGCATGACTTCTTCTTCCACAGCCAAAAGCGGTCATACTTTGGTGTGTGGCTCTGGTCGTCTTGGAAACGGACGTCCTGGCTTCCTTCCACATCTTGTTTTGGCTTGTGCGATTTGTATTGTCGTTGGAGTGTGGTTAAGTACTCTTCTTTCCACCTTCCCCAAAAGGTACCTAGAAGTTTCGGCAATAGCTTACCTCTGACCCGAACTCCAGTATAAGATTTTTCTAGTTTTCCTGGCATCGCTAGTATCGGTAGTTCTGTTGGTCTGTATATCGAGAAGTATCCTCGATGTAGACCTTCATCTTCATCATTCGTTATGGTATATAACGGTATAGAATCCACCGCGGCTTCCATCTGGTGCAATAATGGTGACCATTCCTCTTCCGGAATATCACTATCGCCAATCACGCTTTTGTCGTGAAATTTCTCTGCTTTGCCGCCATCCTTCCAGATTCCTCCAAAGTGAGGAGCTGCCGCCGGAATAACACGGCCCAGATCTTGCTGATTTTCCAGCCGTTGTTGCGCCATATCATCACGCATTCGTTGCAAATCCGCTTCCAGATTGGTAATATCGGCATTGTGGCGAGCACGTTCATTCACCAACAACTGCTCCAGATCGTGAACACGGACATTCAAGGCAGCATTCGACGATTCCAATTCACTGTTACGGCTATTCAACTTGTCGACTCGTATAAGTAGCTCGTCGATGGCACTTGAAGCAGCTACCGTATTTCTATTGGCGGCAGCTTCGTATTGTTCGCGCAACTCTTGCATGGATTGTTGCATTTTGACTGCATATTGTACATGCAACTCTTGTCGGGATTTCTCTGTATTGGCTAAACGTCCCTCTATCTCTGCGATCTCAGCTTGATGTTGTGAACGGATCTCACTGATTTCTTTCAAGTAGATTTCATCCTTGGATTGAAGTTCTTCGCGAATACTTTGTATGTTCTTCTCCAAGTGACAGTGATTCAATCTTTTTCCATAGGGTCTTTGTGGTTCTAGCATGGTTCGTAATTTGCTTCTCTTTTTTTTGTCGATCTCTGAAGCTATCCTTATTAGCATGTTGTTCACAGCCAACTCCAGATCTCCAAATTCGTCGCATCTATAGCCATAATATTTCTGCAAGCTGCATTTTTTCTTATCTGCCAAATCCCATAATCGTTTTAGGCGGTCCTGTTCTATTTCCAAATCGCACATTGTTGACTGCCTTTGCATCGCATGGTCACATATCTTTAGCGCTTCATTACTTTTGTCCATCCAATTTTTTAACAGCTGACTTTGTTTCCATGGCACCGATGAACTAAATGCTGGCGATCTCTCCTTCACACCCTCCTCTTTGGCAAAGGTGTCCTCCATATCTGCTCCCTGCAACTGACTTCTTTGCTGTTGAAAAGCCAGTTCTCTCTGCTGCTGGGCAATTGCTTGCTCCTCTAAGCGTTTTTGTTGTGTTGCGAGCTCCTGTCGCTGCCGCTCCAACTCTTGTTGTTGCATTTTGTTGCGATTCCTCATAGCGTCTGCTTTCATTGCGGACACCTCTTTATATATATTTTTCTTAAAATATTGGTGGTCCGCCAAAGCTTCTGCCGCTATCATCCTTAAGTGGGATTGTTGGAACTCCTCCCACAACTTGTCCAACTCATGTGAGTTTGGATCCTCGACGACAAGGTGCTTAATCCTTTTATAAGCATTTTCTTGTCGCTCCACTAACTCCTTCATCATAGAGCTAAGTGGAATTGGTAGCATATTTTTTTATTTTTAATCTGGTTCTGTACCAAGTTTAGGAATCTTATTTATTCCAAATTGCTTTCTTTTTTATAAAGAATGCAACGAGTCTCTTACCACTGGTGGGGGATAACTCGATTTTTTTTTTTTTAAATAATTTAACTAGAGTCTCTTACCACTGGTGGGGGAAAACTCTTTAGTATATTTATTTTTTCGGTTCGAAATGACCAACTATGAAGAAACAAAACTGCTTCGCTTCATAGCATTGAGTAATTATTAGTTGTATTCAGGTTTTCTGGATGTTTTGTAATGCACCCAGTGAATACAAACCTTTAAATAATACTCTTTGAACACTGGTTTTATACCAAGTGGAATATTTATTATTCCAAGTTACTTTCTTTTTTATAAAAAAACGAGTCTCTTACCACTGGTGGGGGAAAACTCAATTTTTTTAACGTTCGATAGGACCAACTATGAGTAATTATTCCAGTATTCAGTTGTCTGGATGTTTTGTAATGCACCCAGTGAATCTTGAAATAATACTAAAGAACCAAGGAATTGGTATGGCCTATTTATACCAATCTAAACAATTGTTTTACTTAGGCACTACATTATTAATTCTATTTATATTCTAGTGTGTGTGTGTGCGTGGTGTCTTATCGCGACCCTTTTCTTCATAGCGATGTGCATCTATTTGCTCGTCACCATGCATGTACATTTGTTATCGGTGCAAGGGTCAATTGATCGTACACTCTCCGAAGTGTAGATACAGCATAATCCAAACACACCACCAGCAACGCGCTCACACTTGACAGTGATAACAGCCTGGGCGGAATATTCATGTTCATTTCTGAACATTCTGCCGCGGCCAAAATATAATTAGATTGTATAATTTCTGTAAATACTACAACAGCACATTCGAACCACACCACAAGAAACGTGTTCATCTTTGAACACGGAAAACCCAAGAGTTATTGTTGAGAAGCCTCTTCATCCTCAACGAGTGACTGTTTGGTGCGGTTTATGATCCGTCGGTGTTATTGGACCTTACTTTTTCGAAAATGAGGTTGGATCAACAGTTGGGGTGAATAGATTATTACACTATGTTTCGGAACTCGACATGTTTTTGTCCATACATTTTCTGCTGGAATATTGTGAGAGGAATCATTCGAATTTCTACCTAACAGAGGTGCATCCTACTCCAAGATATGTCAGAGGAGATCTTCTAGATCCTGAAAGGCACGTCGAATGTTATAAAGGACTGGGAACAACAATCCTACCAGACAGCCCTGAACTGCATCCACCGGGACACGGGGCAATCAGCCAAAAACTCCCACGATCTGAATGCCATATTGCTAGACCAATTCCCCAGATTTGGCACAGCTACGATCTGGGTGGTGCAGCCATCTCAATTTTGGCGGAATGAAATTAGGTCACATGAACTGAAAACTGAAAATGAAAGTTGGCAATAAAAATTGTACAAGAAACAATAACGCGAAATTTTTGTAATTTTTTTTGGGGAATTAATTTCATAATTTTACTGGGCCATAATTTCATTATGAAATTAGACACCAAATGTTAAGGAAAAATCAAGCCCCCATTATATTTTTGGGGCTTCTTTAGTGATATTGATATCAAGACATGAAGTTAAAGTTAAAATTTATTGAGACTCATTAATTTGTTGATGAGATTCTTACAAATTGTAATTTTGCACATTCTGTTGTTAAACTGAATAGACAATAAAGGCCCCGTTATTAAATCCCCAACAAGGCCTACTGGTTGGTTTACTTATAAAAGGCCTCTTAAATTTTACAACTAGGCCAAACAGCATAAGTGAGTGTGTGTATGTGTGAGATTTTAACTAAAACTCATTTTTTTCTTTTTTGGATTTTTCGAAATATTTTACTGTGTCAGTTGTTGCTACATACCTTGAGATTTTCCTAAAGGGACAGAGGGTGGGTAAGGAGGCTTTGTGTGTCTGTCTATTTAAAGAAGACCTCCTACACATATGACAGCCACCACCACCTTATAATTCTCCTTGACTCCTCACCGGCAACGACAACGACACCGACGACGACAACGATGACAACGTCGAAGGCGACGTTCTGGTTTAGTTGTTTGCAAAATCTCTGATTTGCTTTAGTTTTATGCTTTGTGGCAGATGATGATGTTTGTCTTGCTTTATAGTCAGACAACAGTACGCTCATACACACACACACACATATTTTACATTTTAGGTTTTATATGAAATTTCCCCTCATTTTCCTTAATATGGAGCACACATACACTTCTGAAGGCAGACACAACGAGAGAAGCAGCGGCTAAGAGAGAGGGAGAGAGAGAGACAGATGGGAAGAGAGTGCTCTCTAGCAGCTTCGTATAATCTTATAGAATTTTCAGCTTATATACACACTACCACTCATAAGTCATTGTATTACCCGCAAAAGAAGAAGGCGAACGAACGACCAGCACAAGAGCCTGACTGCCTTACAAAATCTGTGTCATTTAACCGAAATAGTTTTGAGTGGTTGTTTGGTTCATTGCCTTTAATATATACGAGTGTGAGTGCGAGTGTGTGTGATTTCATTTTTACTTGTTTGAAGATTCCTTTCATTTCAGCGCTGTGTTAGCGCTTCGGCTTAGCTTATCCAAAAATCTACACAACTTCTTAAGTTTTGTGTTTGTCTTTGTGCCGTTATTTAACGGATTTGACGATTTTCCGCTTTCTTGCCGCCAAACATTAATAAACACTTGGAGAACTTCATCATCATCATCATATCGATGTCATAAGATATCGCCCAAGAATAATCGCAATCATTGTCATAATTTTTATTTCTGTTTTATTTACACAGAGACTTGACAATAACAACAATAAAAATAATAAAAAAAAAAAGTTCGTTGTCCCGGTTTTGGGTGTCATATTGTGGCTTTTTATTTATGCCTTTCGATGAGTTTAAGCGCCAGTCTTCGGGGTGTATCGAGAGATTTATGAATAATTTCTTTAAAGATGTTGTCGAATTTTCGGGCAAAGTTGTTGCAAGGGGTTTTATTTGTATGTATGATAGATTTCTCTTTGAAATTATTTACATATGGACTTTACTTGATGTCAGAAAACATAACCGAAAGTAGTTGTTCGCCTCTTATAAAGGTTATGTATGTCTAACTGTGTGTCTGTTAGATGGCTAACATTAAGTGCTTGCTGCTTGAGTTTCTTGCAAATAACTCTTTGACATGTGTTCTATTCACGCAAATTCGAGTAAACATGATATGCGATTTATTGCAACAACCCACAATTATCTACTTGCAGTTCTCTGTCAGAAATAGTTACTTGAAAGTTTTTTTGGTAATTTTAAAATTTTTCACAACAGTGGTCACATTTCTAGGGAATTACTTAATTACTTACTTTCTTATTTCCCTTAACATTCCATGAAGGAACAGACGGGTAACTTCTCTCGAATCAGTGAGCTGTTTAAAGTCAACTGCGAACGGCTAATGCTTTTTACCTACGGAAGTTTTACATGGCTTAGAGATTACTCTCTTACTCGTAAAGTCGCCAACATTTACGAGGTGGAAACAGCCGCTGAGAAATGTTTGGTGGTCTTACCCGGTTTCGAACTCGGTTTCTTCTGTGTGATAGTGGCACACACTACCAACCACACCACGGCCGTCCAATTAGGGAATTACTATGTTTAACATTTTAATTTTCTTGTTTCTTCTCCATTTCGGATTTCTTTTATTGTTCGTTCCATTCTTTCTGACAATCAAGAAACACTGTGTTCTGTTCTTTGAAGAATCTCCGTTTAAACATTCCACATTCAAATCAAGCGTTATCATTCCATAAATTGGTAATCCATCAAGGAACCCTGATAATCTGTACCCCAGTGCGTATGATTGATTTGCATTGGCGTCTGCCTAACAAGTATACGCCACCGAACCGAGAAGTGCTGGTAATAGAGACTTACTTTGATCAGCAACGGGAAAGTTTCGGCTGACGATTCCTTCCCATGTCAATTTGAATTTCCTTTTTTTTTTTGGTGGTTTCTAGACTGCAATTTCTTTATAGATGACAACTCTACCTCAGAAACCACAGTAGGGATTCTGACTAATGCTTTAGCTAGAGCTACCTGTAAATCCTGTACGAAAACGGTCAGGTAAATCTAAACCCAAATGCTGGAATGCAGATATTGCAGTAAAACGCTGTTGTCGTACTATCACGAACGACAGGTTGCTGGGCCGCATATAAATCCTTTCTCATCAGTTGTAAGGATCTAACTAGAAAGGCCAAACAGACACTGCTGAACGACACTTTTTACACTAGTGTGAAAAGTTCCTCAGAGACTAGTCTGCTACGTAATATTTTGTCATCTAGTCCAACTATACCATATTACATTAAAAAAAACGTGTGGATATTGGACCAGAAATAGTCAAGATCCGCTAGAGGTAAACAAACTTCCGAGGCTATCACGCACACAGCTCTCAGTCTGTGATTGATCATGATGTCATGGATGAGGCGTATGATATCGCATGACACATCATACAATTGGCGGTTAATAGCTTTCATATCTTCCAATCTCCTGACCCAGATTGTATAATCACAGCAGACTTATGGACATGTTAATGCTATGGCTATAACAAATCTTTAGAGCCTATTTGAGACCATCCCATCAGTTAGGCTGCATCCCTAAGGAAAAGGGGGAGGAGACAGGCGATAGTCGATACCGTCGCGGTGCCATTCAGCCTTTCATTCTTTATCCTTAAAACTCTGGCAAGAATCGGTGATGTGTACATCAAATCATCCAGGTACTCTTCTGCTCACCTACACGAAAGACAGATCTACCAAAACAGAGCTACACTCGCTGGTCTATGATTATGATAAAAGGAACACTTAGTACGACTTCGTCTAAAGCACTATTCACTCTCAACTAGTCATAAGTTCCAACCATCAAGAGGAGGACAATTTATCTATCAGTTAACGTTGATGTTATTTTATTTATAATCTGATAGCCTGTAAGGAGTTTATGCTTCTCACTGTAGCAAGAAATGAAATCAAGTAAAACCCGGTCCTAGAATATATCGCTGATTTACTCAAAACTCGATTTTTTTTCAGCAGAGCCGTTTAAAATCTTCAAAAATATATAATTAACGAATACCGGAATAAACTGGACCCCCGACATATGTATGTATAATACACGCAGAACAAAAGTAAACTCAAATGTACAGGCTTTTCCTGAGCATAAAAATAAAAAGTGAACTTTGAATTGTGACACTATTGAAGTTAATGAGCGTTATGTTTTGTCGCCAATACATACATACATTTTAACTTGAAAATCCCCATTGGTGTGAGCATTTGAGGCATTTGCCATTTAACATTATTTTCTCTTACCTTTGTGATATCCTAATTTTCGGGCACGTTGAAATTCCTATGATTTATTTTTCCTGGTTGATTTTCGATGGCAGCCTGTTTTTGGATTCACACTTAAAATTGGTAGAGTGTCTTTAGCTTTATTAGGCTTACGTTGAATTCTGATGATATTATGACATTTCACTATCGAAGGGGATTTTGTAGGTTCTCTCAAAAATTGACTTTTTTTCGGGCAATTTTTGGTTTTTGGAAAATGAATTTTATTTCAGAGCTAATCGAGCTCCTGAATATTTTCAAAACCTTTTTTCAGATTTAAGCACATTTCAAGATTTTCAGTGGGTTTGCCCGTAAGTTAACACCAAATATCTGAGTAATTCACAAATTTCGGGAGATTTCCGTATCTCCTAACGCGTTTCCCGTATGATGACCGAAGCGCACATCAATTATTTAACCGAATTTCGAGAGTTTTTTTTTTTAATAAAACCGACTTTTTCGTTTAATATTTTAGTTGTTTTAATTTATTTCATTCCATCACACTTAACGTTTATTTAGACTTAGTCTATTTTAGTTTATTTTTATTTTAAAAGTGACCTGGTGTTAACTGAAGTTGTATAATTGTTATTCCGTTTTGAGTTTTGAGCTTTAAAGGTATTTTAGTATGTTTTGCTTTGCTCTCAAAAACCAAGATTCAAACAAAACCTTATGAGTTTTCCTTGCCCAATTCGTTTTTCAAGAAATATTGGCAATTTTCTTCTTATGCTTTAACTTTTTTCGTTGTCATTTTTTTTTTGTTCTCCCTTCTTTCATTTATGTTGGGCCGACCGACCGAATTTTGTTAACTTTCTCTCGGGCTCTATTCTCAAGAGGCCAGACCGCCTAAGCATAACAACTTTCTGTCGTTTCTTTTCACCACAACAGCAGCTCGTTGTTGGCCAAATGTTTGTGAGTTACGGTTGGGTTGTTGCCCGCTCACTGGCCATGTTGGTGTTGTGGGCCGCAACACGAAAGAGACATTCCGTAAACACACTTGTTTTCTTCTTCTTTCTTTATTTGTTAATCATATTTTCCTCGTTATGCTTTCTCATCGTCTTGGGCTTTAGAGGGTTTTTGGGTTTTCTTGTTTTCTTGTTTTTTTTCTTTCTTTAATTTTTTCTATATGAATTTTCTAAGCTTGGAAGTTTATTTGCTTTGGCATTATTAACTTGTAACGTCGACAGTTGTTTTGGTTAGAGAATTTGCCGGTTAGTTAACGGCGGTGAAAAATTTTTGAAAGTCAGACAAAAAAATATCTTATGACGTGTTTATTTATTGCTTTGGCTTGTCAGTTGTTGGTCAGGTTCTCTGCAACGATTTGTGTTGATGACCTGGCCTTCTCCTGGCCCCTAGGATTTGTTGTCCTCTGTCCGTGTGATGGTATTCCGCTGCAAAGTTTATTTCTCATTTGTTTGTTTCTTCTTTCACTTTACTATATCATTTATACGTATACGGTTTTTCGTCCGTTGCTATTTTTCTATTTCACTTTTTCTATTCTTTCATTGTTAGTTTTTGTTTTTTTTTGTATGTCTTTCCTTTTAAAGATTAAGATAAATTATTGTTTTGAAACTTTGCTGGATGGCCCGGCTGTATCGTTTAGTCTTGTTTGCTGTCCTTTCCTTTGTTCTTACATTTGCGGCAGTGGCGCAAACACTGCGCCAGACCATAGGCCCCCGTTACAAATATCAAAGCCAACATACATATGCACATCTCTAGGCCGGAAATGGTTCACAACGTCAGCGGCGACAATAAAATATAAATTAAGATTTATGTTTTTAAATAAAAAAAAAAACCAACAAAAATGTTATGTTGTTGCTTTGTTTTCGCCTCATAAATATTGGTTTAAAATTTGTATTTTCTTTGTTGTTTTTTTTAACTGTTCTTCTTTTTTTTACTTTCTTTCTCTCCTTCTTTGTGTCAATCAAGAAACATTTTGGCTGTAAAAATAAATTTCTTAATAATCTCCGTATTAACATTCCACATACAAATCAAGCGTCATAAATCAATACCATGGTAATCGATCAAGGAACCCTGGTAATCCGTACCGCAGTGCGTATGATTGATGTGCCATGGCGGCGCTATATCAAGTATACGCCACAGAAGCCCGTTGAATTTTAATGGTGTTTTTTTCTGTATGCGAGTATGGTTAGCACGCATGGAAGGAGGGGTGTATGTGTGTTGAGTTTGTCAATCCGTTGGAAACAATTTGCATTTTGAGACCCACAATAGTTGATTGTCAATTGAAAAGATTGTTGATGAAGAAATTATGAAATGATTAAAACAGAAAATTGCTTTTGAAAATCTACAGTCTCCGCTTTAGAGGAAATTACTAAAAGGGTGTTTTAATTATCGACTGGTCAGTATCTTAAACAGCCGCCTAAGCTTCACTGGAAATGTGAATATGGAGCCAATGAGTTTCAGTAGAACATGGGCCCATTAAGTTTCGATCTGATTGAAAAATATTCCTATGGATTAACAAATTTCCTGTCTCAATATGAACTTCGGAGAAAATCCTCCAGAAAATTAACTAACTTCGGTAGACTAACTTGGTGTGTATTCTATTTCGCAATTAATTTACAAACAGCGAGAAACAAACTCCATCCAAATGTTCTATTAAGCGGAGCAATTGTCATACAAAATCTCAACCAAACTACCGATATTTTCAGTTAATCCTTTAAGCCGAGTTATTTGTTGTATATAGTGTGTTCGACTATGACACAGCAAACCCTGGATCGTAGACGAACAAAACATTTTGCAGCGAGCATTTACCTAGCAAATTCCAGCGACTTTACGAGCAGGAAAGTAATATCAAATCTATCTACAACTTCTTTAGAAAAAGCATTTATTTCACTAACACTCAGGGGATGCCCCCTATGAATGGAAGTAGGAAAGAGGAAGTAGTATTTGTTGATGTTTTCCTTAAATTTGATAACGTCATAGCAGGCGGGAAACTTGCTGGGAGAATTTTCCACATGTGAATAGTACGGCTAACTAACGAATTATCTCTTTGGTGCGGAGATTGGCTGGAACCTACAAATTATATCGTGCACAGGTCACTGATATGAGGAAAGTTCCTCGCCTGTGCCTTAGTGAAATATGTAAGCAATTACTTGATTTAAATGAAATCCAATGTGACTTGTTGTAAACGTTGCATTTGTCTGAAATTTTTTCAGTTAAGCGGATTGTTGATGGTTTACCTTCCACCAATGATAGTCTTCGACAACATCATGGCCACCTTCACCACTAACCAACGGCCAAAGACGTTATAGGGTTCTTTTTGTAAAAATTATCCACAATGACGGCCTGGGTATCACATAACAAACCTGGGTTTCGTACACTGGCAAAAACACAGTTTCGTTTTCAGACATCTTTGAGTAAAGACGATAAAACTGAGATCTAAGTGCCTAGGCAGAGGTTGAACCGTAAGCGTCGAGAGATGCGTGTAAAGTACAGATAAACTGAATCGGATGCAGTTCCGTGTACTAAGTACATCAACGCAATGGAAACAGATGCCGCATCCATTCAATGTTCAATGAAATCTCTTCTCACATTCATCACTGCGGTGGGTTATTGACATCAGTGGCAGAGTTATTAAAAAAGTTAAGTCAAAAATACATTTTTTTTTTTTTTTTTTTGAAAAAAAAAAAATACTTTTCCCAGTAGTTTGTCATAAAGCCACATATCTTACAATTATACTGAGATATTGATCATTAAAATCTATGGAGGATTTTTTCAATTTTATTCACAATTTAGTGAAGGTCCCTTATGGAATTTCCCATTTCTGGCTATGAATAGGACAGAAATCCTTATTTACAGTTTACGGGTAAAACTAATTTTGAATCGGGTCCGGCTGCATTAGCAGAATACGTTGGAATTCAAAATTGTTACAAATAATCTTTGTTGGAAATCTGTTTCTTTATCTCTTCCTACGCTGATATAAATGTCGGCTGTCTGCTATATTTATCGAGTGTCCATCTGTCCCCTGACCATTCATCTCTCAGTCCGTCTGAGTGTCTATTATCCCAATGCGATCTATGTTCATTCAGATGACATAGGGAAATCATATGCATATTCATAGAGTTACCTGTGCTTCGGAGAAGAAAAAACAAATAGAAAATTAGTTTTCTCTTTGTCTTATCAATTTGATTTCGATGTGTCATTTTGCTCTCGCCTCAGATTGTCGTACTGTCGTAATATCGGAAAAAAATTATAAAATTAGTTTTCTCTTTCACTTTTTTCTCTTGCCTCAGATTATTGTACTGTCGTAATATCTGAAAAAAATTGAGAAAATTAATTTTCTCTTTTACTCATCGCTCTAATAAAAATCAAATATGATTAGAACCTAATTTCAGTAGATTTTTATATATTCCTTCTCAATTGAGTTAAGTTGTATACAAATCAGGTGACCATAAATTGACAATATTATTAAATCTTTGAAGGTTTTGCTTAATTTTTCAAAAACCTCAGCCTCTCACTTGCAGACAAAACGCCTATCCTTTAAAAATATCTAATATAGATTATCACTGAGTCGACCTCATTTGTTTTCCTTTTACCTTTTCCTCGTGGTCCCTCCTACCTGATTTAGGTTTTTTTCTCTGTCACACTTTCCAGAAACTTTTTGTCAGTCAAGGGAAAAATTATATGACAATCGAAAATAAATGTGTCCTTATTGCTTTTGTATTTTCTTAATGCAACGCTCGGAGGTCACAAATAACAACAAAAAAAAACTTTTAACAAATGCGCACCAAGGAGTTTAATAAACTTTTGTTTTAGTGGCGCTACTCATATAGGAACATAACTAATATTGGAATATACTGTAAGCTCTTAACTGGTATTTGGGATATAAAAGAAAAACTTTATTTCATTGGCATTTGTAGAAAACACAGAAGAGATTTGATCCCCTGACAAAGTGGAATGAGATGAGCGGGAATTTAATGCTGTCAGCATAACGAAGCCCCAGTGAGAGTTAAACAAATAACAGTGAAATACAGATTTTATTGTACATCCCAAATGGCATTAAAGACCTTACAGCAGAGTAAATATTTTGTTATTGAGATTATTAAAAATATTTTTCGAATTTTACTTTTAATGAACTTTGCAAAATATCCAGTTTCGCTTTCTACATGTTGTCCCAGCATTTCTACTGTCAGTGCGGCATGTAGGGGTTGATATTCAAAACAACACCGATGCAGAAAAGATTAATCGGATTTTAAGCCATCTGTTGGGGAACCTTTCTGATGTGTAAACTTTTGGGCCAACGGAGAGACTTACTAATCGTAGTGTTAAACATTTCAATGTTTTGTTCAATTTAATGTCAACTATTCTGTTCGGCAAAATCAAAATATTTATCAGATCATATTCCGATGAACAAAGTTTGCAAGTGTAATTGATTTTCAAGTATTCAATCGTCTTTAACTGGCATGGGTGCAGTCTGAATTGGACATTTCTGTACCCCTGTAAGTGAGTTTTGTGTTCCGAGGAATAAAGTCTGCAACTCTAATAGATTTTCATGGATTGCATCGACTTTAAAGTAGATGTTTAGTAGATGTTTAACCTAAATATTCTGTTACGTAGACTCAAAATATCCTTCAAACAGATGATATTTTGAGGAATAAAGTCTATACGTTGTAAGGGATTTTCGGGAATTTCGATCAGCTCAAAATAACTTGAGTAAACTTTTAAGTGGACACCGTAAGTGGACTATTCTGTTCCACGATACTAAAAAATCTTTGGATGACATTTCGCAGAATAATAACTATAAATGTAAGGGATTTATATGAAACCAATTAATTCTTAATCACTCGAGACACGAGTACAATTTCATGTGAAGTTTTCGGTACCACGAAATCCAAAAATCTCCATTAGATGCCAATCTCCATTAGAGGATCAAATTAATTCAAAACTCTTCTAAAAATATTGAAATTATACAGAGACTTCCATGGCCGACAAACACGTTTTTCCTTTTATTCCTAAAATACCGCGTGGTTGACTTTAGAAAAAATTGTCACATTTAGGGAAAGAAAAAAATTAACGAATACGGTCACTGTTTAAGTCGTCATTTGCCGCAAAACCATCATTGAACGATTTTTCCTCAGAGAAGACGACACAGTCGATTGGAATCGATATCGGTGGTAACTAGCTGATGCATGAACATGTGAGGCCAGTTACTGTTTTAACAAGATAGTGGCGCGCCATGCCCCACTGCAAATCAAGTAATGCAGTTTCTGCAACGAAAATTCGTTGACTTGTGTGGTAAAAACAGACGACATTTACGGGCCAGTCTTTTCCAGATATGAGTCTTTTGGTGGAGTTATTCGAATAGCAAAGTGATGGTCAATTCATTAGGTCTGTTTGTAAATGAGTGGAAAATGTCCCAAGGTCCAGCCATATCATACAGCAAATCAGTTTCGGCTACGAAAATTCCTTGGACGTGGGATGTTGTAAAAACGCGTCATTGACAGGCTACTCAGATCATAAAATTTGATCGTCTCGGATTTCTTTTTGTAGGATTATTTGTAGATATGCTGGATTTTAGCAGGATATTCAGCATGATAAGCCTAAGGTAACACGAAATAATTGTTATTCTGTGCAAAATGCTCGAATAAGTGAAAGGAAACTCCCATCAAAGAGATTACATTTTGGCGTGGTCAACATTCAAGGGATGTTGTGTGCAAAAAGTATTCCATATAAACTGTAAAGGACTAAATTTAATACAAAAAATGCCCTCATGTGTGGAAAATCGGAAATCACTGTTATAAGAACCGGCGCCACCAAAGAGACAGGCAAATTCTGAAAGCCAGGGAATATTTTTGAAATCCGAAAGACTGAGAAAAAGACAGTTGTACAAGAGGTTTTCCAGTTGGAGCTACTTTTTCAGTTCTGCTTTAGTTCTTTTAACATATTTTGTTTGATTTTATGTCAAGTAGAAACTGCAGAACCGACGATTCGGCCAGCCTAAAATTCACAACAGCCATTGACTTTTTCGGGATGCATTGAACGCCCCTGCATCTCATGTACATTCCATTCATCAACAATGAGCGGAGAATGCGAAACGTTGCCCTAATAAAGAGATTTCCAACAAGATTTGTTATTTTAAATCACCCAGTATTTCGGTAGCTGTCTCATTTGAAGCTTTTATTCTTGGACATTTAAAAAGTAGAAACTACGCCATTACTAAAAATGGAACGATACACGTTTCAACAACGCACTAAAATTATTAAAATTCACTACAAAAATTGTGAAAATCAAGCAGTCACAGTTAGCAAAACTAAAAATTTTCTGGACCGTGTTATCTCCCGAAGAGGTGAACACAGTTGTCCACCGAGATCTTGTGATTTAACACCTTGCGACTTCTTCACTGGTGTAGCTTTAACAATATAATCGCTATCAACTGTCCATATTAGTAAGTCCCTTTTCCCCATTATAAGTATTTAAAGAACATTTTTCGAAATATAATTTATTTTTCATAAAATGAGAACTCTCTGATTTGAATTTTAATAAACAGCTGATATATTTCCAATCAAAAAGCAACTTCAACTTGTTGTTTCAAGTAAAATTGTATGTGGAAAATGAAATGTTACACTTCCATAGAATTCGAAGGGTTACTCCAACTATGGCTGTGTCATTTTTCAATATGTATTTTATTATTCATAAATAAATAAATTTAAATTTTTAATAAACAGCTGATCAATTTTCATTAAATATGAGCTTTTAATAATAATTTGAAAAAGAAACTCAAAATGTAGTAAAGTTGCTGGTGGACATTGAGGTGACAAACTTTATCTAAATAGGACGGTTATGAGGTGACAATGAGCTAAGAAACTTCATCTAACTCGGAGGGTTACTCCAAAAGCCACATGAACAGAGACCCTCTTTTTACACTACGTGATAATTTGAATGTGGATCGTTGTAAATCCTTCAACACTTTCACAATCTTAAATACAATTTTCAAAATTCATCTCAAGTTAGATAAAATTTGTGTGCATCACTCAGTTGAGACTTTAAGAGAAATATTTCTTTAGTTTTCTCTTCACAGTGGTTGACAGATTGGACTTTTTCATAATTAAATTTTCACAGAATTTCCACTTTTTTGTATGGAATATTCATTCATATTCACGTTTTTCGTTTTTCCACACTTTTGCTTTTGTTTAAATTCATAAATGTTGCCATCATTCATTTGTATTTCTTTTCGGTGGCATTTAATGCTTTAAAAGCACTTATTTGGATTTTGTTGTAAATTTTCGTTTTTCCACTTTTACACAGATTTTCATTTGGCACAAATTTTCATAACAACATTTATATTTCTCTCAACTGTTTGCTTTTATGCACATCTACTATATTTATTTGCCATCGTGTTGGTTGGTTGGTGTGTGTGTGCGGGTGTGTATTTTGCAAAACAAAATAAAGCAAAAAAAAAACTCAACAAGAATAAAATAAAACGTAAAGAGAACGGAAAATCAAACTGAAACAAGGCCATTTTTGCACTTGACTGTGTGTGTGTGGGTGTGTGCGTGTATGTACGTCATTTTTGCTTTTTCTGTTTTGAACAATAAACTTTTTTTTTTGTATTTATTTTTCACTTTTTCCCACATGTTTCTCGGTAGCGTATATTTTTCTTGTTGTTTTTTTTTGGTTTCTAGACGTTATCCTGCTTCTTTTGTTTTTGCATTTCCTTGCTGGCTCACACACACACACACACAGGGAAACACTCACACTCCCTCCTCACTCAGTCTACAGCATTTTAACCTCCCGTTAACCTCTGCCTGACGTTTTTGCTTTCTTTTCTTATTCCCTCATTCCGTTGGCTTTCTAAAAGCATAGAATGGAAAGCGTTACAAACGTAGATGGGACGAAGAAGCAGAAGAGCACGAAACAGAAGAAAAAAAAACAATAGAGATGAATGAAAACTTAATATGAACAAAATAGAACTTTAACTTCGTTGAGATAAATTGAGGATTTTTTACTTTTCTGTTACGTTTTGTTGTTGTTTTCGTTTTATATTTTTGCTTGTGTTTTGTTTTAAATTTTTTTCTGCATCTTCTTGTGATGCTTGTCGGGGCAGTGAGGAAGGGAATGGAGGTTATGATATTACACTGGTAAACAACAACAAGCAAGGCAGTTGTTGTTGTTGTTATTGTAGTTGCAAGCAGACAGTCAGGCTGGCAAGCTTGATTATATTACACACCGTATGCTAGAGCGTTAAAACCGTTCGTCAATTCGTTTGCGGGTGAAAGCAATGTAATATGTTACGCGTCCTTGTTCCAACTAACGGTATGCGATGGAATATTATCACACAAGAGTCCTGGGCAAGCTGACAATCCAACTATGCTACCCACGATGACATTTAACGAGAGACAGAGAGCATTAGCTAAACAGCTAGAGAGAGAGAGCGTAGCGTAGCCTTAAATAGATGTGAAATATTGTTGGTGGGGTGGACGGGAAACATTGAGCTTTTTTTCTTGTAATCACCATATGTAACAGCTGAATACGAAATGTTGTAACTGACACTTGCACTGTGGGGGAAAAAGCTTCTTTACACTCTCTTTATGCTTTCGCCCATATGCTCTTTTAAATCGGAGGTAGCATTTATTAAGAGGCCAGTAATGCCAACGCAAAAAATGTTTATTTTTTATAAAAAAAAAAAGGAAAAACATCTTTTTGCGTGATTTTTAAGAATAATCAAAGTCAAATTGTTAACAATAAAATTTCTAAACGACTTATGAAGTACTTATTTACATATTTCCCTTAACTTTCCATGCAGGACATGATGAGGAACTTTTCTCGAATCTGTGAGCTGTGCACGATATAATTTGTATACCAGTGACTGGGATCTACTGTTTAAAGGCGACTCCGAACAGCTAATGCTATTCTAGAGAAGTTTTACATGGCTTATTACCCACTCACTCGTAAGCCGCCAGCATTTACGAGGTGACAACAGCAGCTGAAAAATGTTTGATGGTCTCACCACTACAAACAAATGTATTTGTAAATTGACAAACCCAAAGGTGATATGGAGAAATTAAACATGATATACAGTGGGAAAGATAAGTGTACTCACAAATTGCCTTATTAAAAAATACTGATACTTCAACTTCAGTGTACTCTCTCATAAGGGGACACCTAAGGGACAACGAATTTTGTGCTCTTATGAGGGGTGTCCGCTTATGAGAGAAGTACACAAAAAGAATAAAGCGGATTGGTACTGAAAATACGTCCGTTTATTAGAAGTGTCCGCAAGAAGAGAGTACACTGTATTTTATAAATAACTAGCGGATTAAAAAAGTAACTTAGAATTTTTTTTACGTGTACAATTTAAAGTACAAACTGAAAAAATGTAGTTCATTCATTTTCATTTCTGAATTTTAACGAGTTGAGATTCAATTTCCTGGGGATCATTTTCGTTAAAGAAGTTTTGGGCTCATTTTAATTGTAGGGTGTATTTTCATCGGGCCCATCTTACTATCACCAACATTTGTCTGTATGCGTGACTCAGACATTGACGGATCATGAAAAAACAATCAAAGATTGTGATTCATGCATTTTGACCGTGTAAAGGGGGCTTAAGAAAGAAACAGGCAACTGGAAAGAAACAGGCACTGAAGAGACTGGGAATTTTCCCATACCAATAGTTAAGGGTCGGCATTTTAACGACAAATTCAAATCTGGTAGAAAACAATAAAAGTCCAGTGACACATAGGCTTCTGTGATCAGACGGTTGAAGAACTCGGTCAGTTTGTTGACTACAAGTAACCAAAATAGATCGTAGTCATCTTTAAGGGAAGATAACATGGGAAAAAAGGTAGTGCGATATCTGCAGGAAGCGCTCAAGCACAGTGAGAATGAGTCCTTGACAATGTTTCTCATTTCCAAATAACAAAATAGCGTCAAAATCATCGGATTTAGTAATAAAAAAAGCTTTTGATTTTCTTAATACTTGCACATGTGGTCTAAACACTCTCTGACCAGTAGATGATGGTAAAGATCTTCCCCATTGATCAGATATCTTGGTGGTCAATGGTGAGAGTGTGAGTTTCTCCTCCCATTCTGTAAGACGAGCCCATACTCACACCGATAAAAAGACACAAAGAAGTGGTTGGTACCGACACGAATGGAAGAATAATTAGGGGAAGTCGCTGGATCAAAGTAGGATCAGAATCCCTGCATTTCTTCCGGTTCTCGCATGGAGTGGTGAAATACAGGTTGCATCACTTAAAAATGATTCTCCCTACGACACCAAATGAAAGGAGGTCAGAAGCTGCTGAAAATTAATCTGCATCCTTTCCATGCAACATCTGACAATTCGACGGTATATGTTACAGGATGTGGTTATTAATAGGGTCCAATGCATACTTTTTTGGGGCCTAAAATGTTTATATTTAAGTGGAAATAGTTTAGATATTTTATATCAAAAAAAATATTTTTTTTTTGCTGCCGTTTTCATCCCTTTTATGCGGAGACTTTATGAGTAAGAATGTAATCTCTAAGTCTACTCGGCTTTTCTAGAAAAAGTTGTTGCCCTTCAGAGCCGCCTTTAAATAATAGATCCTGGTCAATGGGAATACAAAGTACAAATGACAAATTCCCCTTCTATTGCTTTCTAAAATGTTTGGGAAAATAGATAAATTAAATCTGGTTGAACTTCCGTTTTGCGCTAGCAAATGAACTTATGAAAACAGCTTTTAACTTTTTTCTACTCTATTTAATGTCATTTTAAACATTTTCCTCTAAATTTGTTTGGGTTTTTTGATTTTCAAAAAAAGTTGGCATTACTGTTCATACACTGCAGACTTTCTCTCTCTCTCTCTCTCTTACGACTACAATTACTCTACCACTATAGGTGCCTTCCATTGTTGTGCTCTCTTCATTTGTTATTTCTTAATTGACACAATTAAAACGAACTCTCTGTTTTCATTTGTTTTTGTTTGGCCCAATAGATGCACGTGTTTTGAAAGCACACTTTAGCACTCACTCACTCACTGAGTGTGGCCAGCTGTGAGTGTTGCGTGCAATGACAGATGCCTCAGCTATGTCTCCTGCCCCCTGCCACACCGCACAATGAACGCTTTTAATCCACATATTTACACTTAGCATGGCGGGGGATTTTTGTATTGGAAACCCTGAAAAACATATGATTCTTGATGTAGCATATTTTTTGACATTTATGTCCAAAAAAAAAGAAAGAAAATAGTGGGCTAATCATTTCTCTTCAGGTTGTCTAGGTCTCTTTGTGGAGAAAAACTCACACACACTTTCTCCTGGTTTTAAGCTTTTATAGCTGCCACTGATTTTCATCCGTCAGGTTTTTGTGTATAAATGTTTGTCACTGTGTGCGTGCAGTCAAATATTTTGGCATCCTTCAAAATCCTTACGCTGACATTTATAACTTTACAGATTTTTGGCCGTTTCCATTGTCTACCTTTCTCTTATCTAGGCTTGTTCTTCCTGTAGCCCTTCAACTGGCCCAAAAGAAAAGAATGCATGAAAACAGCTGGTTGGCAATTGTTTTATTATAATCCCTTATTCGGACCCTTCTATTGTTTGTTGGAGAACAGGTTTTCATATTTGATACAGCATTAAATACAAAAAAAGCTTTGGATACGTGTATTTCTTATAGCTTTTTCTTCCATTTGTTTTTCTCTCTTATAAGGACATTTGTTTGTTGTGTTATTTCATTATCCTTAGATTCAAGTTTTTTTTTTGGTTGTGATTTCAAGTGTTATTATTATGTTTTATTTTCACTGCATGACAGACATGTGTGATTGTGCGTCAGGGTACATTTATGTAAGTGTGTGTGTGCGTATGTACAGAATATGTAATCTTCGTTTTGTTGGCAGTTTCCATATTCCAAGCCTACTGCTTTCTGTATATCCTCGTATTTTTTACATTTCTTCTGGTGATGAATCAACCTCCAATTCATCTCAGGTAAATGGGGGTGGGCACATACACACATCGCCCAGTTGGTGTTCTACCCTCACACTCATACGAAAAAGTATGTGTGTGTGAGAGTCTAGGTATGCGCCGCATAAAATAACACTAAAATTTAATTGTGGTTTTTATCTCCGTCTAAATTGTTGTGCCATTAATTAACATCATTCCCACTGTAGGAATACATTTGTTTCTGGTATTTCCAACCGCTGGGCCTGTCTACCTGCAGGTATTATTCGGCATATGTGTGTGAGTGATGATGTGTAGTGTGTCTGCCAACAGTCACAGCTATTTAATTAGCAGACTATTTTTGGATATGTTTTTTACATGTGAAACGGGTCTTTTCATATGCAAATTAAATACAAAATAGGATTGTTTTTACCTTTAGTAAATATTTATTTTAATCCAATTAACGCACACATTTGTAGACATAAAATGCAAGAAAAACTTAAGAGGGATGTGATAAAAATTTAAGATTAATTTAATTTTCCAATGCAAATTGAACACACATTTTGAATGGAAATTTATCATCGGTTTTGTAATATTTGCAGTAGAGGGTCTAGAATTTATGAATATATAAATTATGTATTTTATTTATTTACAATATTTCTATTCAAATTTTGGTTGTAAGAGTAAACCGGGTGACACGGACCATATGGCTAGAGTTGTTCAGCGACAGACCAAAGCATCAGGTGGGAATCGAACCCACAGCCCACACGCTGAGAGGCAAGCATACTATGAACTCGCCTACCGCTGCACTTATGTACAGGGTTTTCCAACCAGAGATGTTATTTTGGTATTCAAAGAAAAATGAAATTTTTTGAGATAAATGATCGGATGTTTATTTTATAATAAAGAGGCATACCTTAATAATGAAAACTAACATCAGCCAAATGTTCACCGCGACCACGCTTTTCAACAACAACTCTTGGGTTTTCCGAGCCCAATTTTGCTTGCTGTCGTAGCCACCGAGGTGGAAATGGGCCTTATCAGTCACGATGATTTTTCGATGGAATTCCGGATCATTTTCATGCTTTTGAAGGACCCAATCAGCAAAGACACGACATTGTTAATGATAATACTCTCCAGCAGTTGTCTACAAGTGTCTAGCATGTACAAGGGTCTATAAGGGGACCGGTCATCGAACGGTTTGTAATCATTTGTATTTTCTTTTCGATGTTAGTGGATGAGCTAAGCACTTAACAATATCTTTAACCCTTCTATTTGTGAGCGCTTTACTCTCGTCAAACTCGTATATCGGCAATTCCACGGTGTCGAACGTGACCGTTGTACACATTCAAAGTGCAAAAAAGGTCAGAATAAAATATATTTTAGATTCATCTTATACATATTCGTACAGGTCCATAGTAGTACTATCACCGGTGGTTTAGTTTTTTTCAGGCGAAATAGTGATAACAAAATAAGGACAAAACAGGGAGCGGGTCGAACGCGACAAAAACAGAAGTAGTTTCCGTGAACATCTTTAAAAACATGAGAATCAGCGAAATCAAACAGAATATGTTATCGATGAAAATTGTAAAATGTTAAAAAATTACAAAGTTTTTTTACATTTAATTTTTAGGTTGGTTCGAAAGTGACATGTCGAACGTGACATTTTTTCTATGACTATCATATAGACAAATTAGACAAATTCTTTGTAACACTATCACGCAAGAACTGTATGTTTATTTGATTTTTAATTCGTCTCTTCAATTTAAGATTTCTTATGCTCGTAGAAAGATTATTTATAATAAGCCTCTTTTTACATAAGCCTCTCTTTACGAAGGAAATTTTAAAAAAAATGTGCATTTAAAAATCTGAAAATGATCAAAAACTAAAATTTTCCACTTTGCAATTGTTTTTCGTAAATTTTTGAGTAAATACACGTGAAAGTCTTTAATTTCATTAAAATTTGAATATTTTTGTATAGTAATATATTACATTAATGTGATTTTAATAACTTTTAATTTTTTCATCACGGTAGACCTTTTGGTGGAATTACCCATATCCGACTTCTATGCAAAATCCACAACTGATTGATTATGTTTTTACTTAACTTCATGTCAATGATCTTTAGATTATTTTTTTAATGCATTATGAGCTCTAAATTTGGAAAATATGTCCTACTGCTCCATATACTTTCCGCATTTTATTATGGTTTTTTTGGGGATTCTAAAAAAGTAAGAGTAAGTTTTCGCTAAATAGGTGGATGCTGCAGTAACATATTGGGAGTTGAGAGTCAATGTCGGTGGCTTTCAACTGTCTAACATGATTCTTCTATAGGCTCTCTTATGTTTGTGTGCTAGTCAGTGTCTATCTGCTGTTTACTTTTTATAGGAACAACACAGGGCTATTAGAAATAGTCCATGCCCGAGTGAGTTTATTGAAACTCCACTTTAATCCCACTTTAAAATTATTCTTAGGAAAGAAAGGCTTAATATCTTTACATAAGGATAACTTACCATTTCCATTTACTTCTATATTAGCAAACACCACTGTAAATGCGTCTGTTGCGGTGCTTAACGAATACACTCACACACACACATTCACACCTGTAAGTGCGTTCACAGACATACGTCAGCATTTATAAATGAATGAATGGGTGCGTGCGTGCGTGCATTTGTGTGAGCTTGTGGAATTGTTCGCTTGGCCCTAGACCACATGCAGATTTATGTCACCACATTCTTATCAGTTAATGTGTGGATAATTTATTTTCTTGATAGGCTTAACATTTTGTCATTGATTTAAATAATTTAATTGAAATTTAATTTTCCCTACACTGCAGCCAAAACAAAAGCACATTTACACTTACATTCCTGAAAACGAACTTTGGACTGATTCGTAAGTACTTCAGAACATTCTGTCGTATGTCCAGGATACACACATGACCAGAGTTAACAAATGAGTTATGTTAAGATACTTCCTTGGGCGTTGATAAAGGACAACGTAGTGAGTTTTGTAATAAATGTCGAATATAAACTGTGACAGGCCAAAAGGATGTGATAAGACTGTGGGTGTTTACTGTGTTTAAATACATCGACATTAATTAGTAGGGATTGCCTTGATTCAATTTCAGATTTTCACCTCATATTCATGTGCCCAACTAGTTGCTGTCTTTAAGAGAGATAGAGGGGGAGCGAGAAAAAGTAGAACATTTTATGTGTGTGTGTCTGCTTTTGTTTCCTAAGGGGATTCTTGGCAAACATCAACTACGTCGAAGACTAATTGTGCCTTAAGTTTGTATTTCATTTCAGTTTCTCTTTCAATTTTCATTTTAAACGTTACGGCAGATTATTCCGTTTATAAATTCAGTAGAATTTTTAGCACTGCCTTAGCAATAAAAAAAAAATATATAGAATCCTAATCTATTCAGCATTTTGACCTTACAGCTATAAATCAAAACTATAAAGAAAGAGAATTTATAATCTGTTTTTAATAATATGAACCCTCCCGACTCGTTTCTCCATTGTAGAAAATACAAAGCCAAACACAAAAGGTTGTTTCTCAAAAAAAAAAAAAAAAACACATACCCGTTAGGAAATTGTATTGGAAAGATTTGCTATAAGAAGGAAAACGAATGAGAAGTTTACAAAAAAAAATGAATTATTCAACGGTTTACCTATGGGATTATCTGTAGAAGAAAACGCATTGCAAAAGAATGTTAAAAATGGCCGACAGTAGCAGCAGCACTCTAAATTCCAGGATCGATTGGAAACATTTTAAAATAGGAGGAAATATTAGATAGAAATATTAGATGATAACACTGAATGAATGTTAACATTGGGGAGCTTTTGAACTCAGGTCCTTCAGGTGGATACAGCCAATAATTAGTTACTCCTCCATAGATTTTAGAAGTGAGTCGAATCAATTTACATTTTGAAAGATGATTATCATTTTTTTCGCTCGAAAAACCATTCACTCGCAGAATATTGGCTATGAATCTTGAGGTAGCAAAATACAGTGTCTTGTAGGTTGGTAAAAAATAGAAAAATAGAGAAACGCTAAAGATTCAAAAAGTAATATCATCTAAGTCTATTAAATACCTTGACATAATGATTAATGATTGGCTAAACTAAAAAAACTTAGAATTCCAGTAGGCAGCCAGCAAATAATCTCATCTGAGGCTAGTAAATACCTTGGCGCGAAGACTAACGATCGCCTGAACTTCAAACGACATATGGACTATGCGTTGAAATGCCGAATGTAGGAGAACCCCGACAGAGTAAACGAATACAGTTTTTTTTCTCGGTTGACTTGCGACAATCTTTAGATGAAGCTACCTTAGAGTATGCAGCGGATACCATTTCCTCGCTGGCATCTGACGTTATTCCGGAATCATTCCAACTGATAAGTTAGCCGTAGAATTGAAAAATATATACGACAGTTGAAAGGGTAGCGTCGAGATAGTGGAAGCATTTGTCTAATTCGGTTCAGCCATCAGCAGATATAATGATGTCAAAATATATCTAAAGGATCATTCTGGCAAAAAATAAGCTAGAGTGGGTTAAGCAAGGAATTCCAGAATAGAGAACTCTCTCGATAAATTAAAATACGTCTGGGCAGAATGCACTCAAAAAAATGTACGAACTAAATTCAGTTCTAAAACATACTGCAATTGAGACCCAAGAAATGTAGTTAACGCAAATACATTTATACGTATGAGGTGTAAAAAATACTCGGCTGTAGTAAATTGTACTAGATTTGAGTATGCTCAGAATAATAAAATAAGTATGTGCTTTTTCCTCAAATACCCATATCATAGAAACTTACGGTCTTAAATTGAGTACAGAAATACTTGATGACATATGAAGATCAATTTTACTCAATTCTAGTATATTTTTCCTTGAATTTAGTACATTTTGAGTGTGGGACTAGAATATTAGAAGGAAAAATACTTGGAAATATCGATTACCGTCGGTGTTAACCAGGAGACTGGGCGTTGAACGAGCCGTATTCCGAAATAAGTGGTTAAGCGCACCAGCGATTGCGCTGTCTGGATCGAGACTCCGGTGGAAGGACTAAATGGAATGTTTTAGAGAAAACCGTTTATTAATTAGATCAAGATGGTTCTATGAAAAAAATAAAATTAAAAAATGACCCAAATGAAGAAATCCCCAAAATAATTGAAAAATTACCCCAAAACGGCTAACATGATGGTTCTATGAAAAGAATAAAATTAAAAAATGACCCAAATGAAGAAATCCCCAAAATAATTGAAAAATTCCCCCAAAACGGCCAATATGAAAATTGCCCAAAAAATTGTAAAACGTCCACCAAAGATTGTTGAGAAATTCCCCTGTATTCATTGACCTTACAAATCAGTACCGACGTCGCGTTTTAATCCCCAATGGCCTCAAAATTGAATATGCAAAACTAGAAGTCGTTTCCAGAAATGTCAGCTTTAAAAAAACGTTTCTGAGTCGCTGGTTTTTTTTTTTGAATCCAAAACGCTTCCAAATGTTTTCCCTCTAAAAAGGTTCCAACATTCTCAGATAAATTTTGGAGATTGCTTTTCCTTCAAAAAATTGGTTAATTTTTCATTGTAAAAAATGTAGTTATTTTTCATTGTGAAAAATGTAGTTATTTTTCATTGTGAAAAATTTTGTTATTTTTCATTGTGAAAAATTTAGTTATTTTTCATTGTGAAAAATGTAGTTATTTTTCATTGTGAAAAATGTAGTTATTTTTCATTGTGAAAAATTTAGTTATTTTTCATTGTGAAAAATTTAGTTATTTTTCATTGTGAAAAATTTAGTTATTTTTCATTGTGAAAAATTTAGTTATTTTTCATTGTGAAAAATTTAGTTATTTTTCATTGTGAAAAATTTAGTTATTTTTCATTGTGAAAAATTTAGTTATTTTTCATTGTGAAAAATTTAGTTATTTTTCATTGTGAAAAATTTAGTTATTTTTCATTGTGAAAAATGTAGTTATTTTTCATTGTGAAAAATGTAGTTATTTTTCATTGTGAAAAATGTTGTTATTTTTCATTGTGAAAAATTTAGTTATTTTTCATTGTGAAAAATGTAGTTATTTTTCATTGTGAAAAATGTAGTTATTTTTCATTGTGAAAAATTTAGTTATTTTTCATTGTGAAAAATTTAGTTATTTTTCATTGTGAAAAATTTAGTTATTTTTCATTGTGAAAAATTTAGTTATTTTTCATTGTGAAAAATGTAGTTATTTTTCATTGTGAAAAATGTAGTTATTTTTCATTGTGAAAAATGTAGTTATTTTTCATTGTGAAAAATGTAGTTATTTTTCATTGTGAAAAATGTAGTTATTTTTCATTGTGAAAAATGTAGTTATTTTTCATTGTGAAAAATGTAGTTATTTTTCATTGTGAAAAATTTAGTTATTTTTCATTGTGAAAAATTTAGTTATTTTTCATTGTGAAAAATTTAGTTATTTTTCATTGTGAAAAATTTAGTTATTTTTCATTGTGAAAAATTTAGTTATTTTTCATTGTGAAAAATTTAGTTATTTTTCATTGTGAAAAATTTAGTTATTTTTCATTGTGAAAAATTTAGTTATTTTTCATTGTGAAAAATGTAGTTATTTTTCATTGTGAAAAATGTAGTTATTTTTCATTGTGAAAAATGTTGTTATTTTTCATTGTGAAAAATTTAGTTATTTTTCATTGTGAAAAATGTAGTTATTTTTCATTGTGAAAAATGTAGTTATTTTTCATTGTGAAAAATTTAGTTATTTTTCATTGTGAAAAATTTAGTTATTTTTCATTGTGAAAAATTTAGTTATTTTTCATTGTGAAAAATTTAGTTTTTTTTCATTGTGAAAAATTTAGTTTTTTTTCATTGTGAAAAATTTAGTTTTTTTTCATGGTGAACAATTTAGTTATTTTTCATTGTGAACAATTTAGTTATTTTTCATTGTGAACAATTTAGTTATTTTTCATACGAAAACATGTCCGAAAACAAAAAAAATATATATTATCTAAAAATTTTGAAAAATTCCCATTTTTTGGGGGATTTTTCATAATAAGTGTATGCGATTTTTTTTTGGGGTAAAGTTTCGTTTTTATTTGTGGGAATTTTTCATAGAGCCGATCAAGATCAATAGCTGATTGTAGATACAACTTAAGTAAGTTGTGTCATCTCCATGACTTTATTTAATGCAATGGAGTTTTTTTTTCTCCATATTGTAAAAAAACGAGGTCTATAATATTATTTAACAAGAGTAATTCAATTGGTCTGTTAATTAGATGAATTGGACTAGATTATGAAGAAATTCCATCATACACCGCCTTAAAACCGTCTTTTATTGTTTTTTTTTTATATTTGTGCTTGTGCGGTAGTTGCCCAGTAAGTCTATACGTACAATCAGTCGTAATGATTAAAACGTTATCAATTCCATACACTGTAAACAGTCCCACACCAATGACTTCTCCAGAATGCCACATCATTGAAGTACCTTCTGGTGTGCATAATTTTGGCCGTGGTGCACTCTTCATATCCCTACAAGGTCCTTTGTAACCCCAACGACAATAGCGAAACTCCAGCTTATTTATAATCAATAAACAGTCATCTTTAAAAGGCGCTTTAAAATGATAATGTATTAGCTCCATGGGAGAGAATAAACAACAACAACAGCAACCGGAAACACAAATACACTTACACCGTCCTTTATGTGGCGGCTGCTACTTATAATGCATGCCAAACAAGGCGAACCGCATAAGCAGAAACCAGAAAGCACCGCAGCACCGTCCGGAAACACACACACAAAACAAACGACGGCGAACACGAAGAAACGGAGACGTCAGCACGGGAGACGCATAGAAGCGTGAGTGTAGCCGGTTTTTATGGGTTTCTTATGTTAAACATATAGACAAAGGCACACTCCAGTTCTCTCTCCCTCACTCTCCCTCTCTTCGGAACCTAATACAATTTTCGCGCGGTTCACGTGCCAGTGTATGGGTGAATTTGAATGTGGGCTTGCGTTTGTATGGGGTACGGTGTGAAGCTTACAACTTATGACAGCAGCCAAAGGCGACCATTTAGAGGGGTTTTAATGTTTGACATCTTTGATGTTGTTGGAGACACTCTCGAATACACAACGGTAAGTAATACACTCGTATACACACACACATACACACAGGGCGACCAAAGGCAACTTTCTGTTTTATGTATGTATGCATGTGTAGCAGAAAGTATCTGTATTTGTTTATCTTTGACTTGGATGGTGAAGGGAAATGTTTAAGGATCGGTATTTTCAAAAAGTTTCTTCTCCGGCCCACAGCAACGCACATTGAAAGAAAATGCAAAAAAAAACACAAACTTCTTCTGCTCTTTCTTCCGTGTTTCGCTATTGTAACTCTTACACGCATAAGACGAATTACGCCTCAAACCATGTGTATAGGCGGAGGAGCACAGTGGCATAGAGCGGTCACGATAAGTACAATAAAAGATTAGTACTACGACATATGGATTAATATCGAAAGGACCAATGAATGAATGTGCCTTATTGAGTGTAAGCAGCTTATTGTGGAATATTTCACGTGATGGTGGACACAAATTACAGTGAAACGCTGGAGCATCTCTAGGCAGAGGACGGTTGGAGAGATCGTTGGACAAAACGGCAAAGTGAGAGCAAGACTGTGGCGTTTGGTGAAACACAGACATGACTTCTGGGATATCAGCCAACCCTGACTACTTCATCCAAGTTAGTTATAATCTAATGCCTTTGTGGATTGAGAGTTTGCATTCATTCGTTCTATCTCAATTCTGAAAAAGGCGCCAGTTACATTTCTGTATCTTTCCGACGATGTCAATATCATCCACATATGGGAGGAGGATTTGACCTTTAATGTTCACTGAAATTGTTTTACTAACTTTTGTTTATTTTTACAATATTTTTTTTCCATTACTGTCACTTTCTCAATAGTGTCACAATTCAAAATTCCGCTCCAGAAAAAGCTGTAAATCTTTTGTTTAAGTTGACTTTTATTTTTATATATCAGGGCTCTACTTTATTGGCGAAACCTAAGAGTTTTTTTTATTTGCTGAGTAAGACGCAATTGAAAACTTTAAACGACTCTGCTGAAAAAATCGTATCTTGAGTTGTGACACTATTGAAGTAAGTGAACAATATGTTGAAAAAGTTGCCCGCTAAGCTGTCACCCTGTCCAAGACCTCATGTAGTGGTGAATGGTGCGAAGAGGTTGCTTCCTATTTATACTGATGATTTAGTGTCCCTAGTTTTGCTGGGATTTCGTACTTATACGGCTCTCGTTACAAAAATTTGATCATGTACTACCAGTTGAAACGTGTGAGGGCTTCTTGGCCTTAGATTGGACGTCGGTTGGATCAAAGTCAAAATATTTTGATTTCCGCTCAATTTCGCCAACTTAATTGGTACGTGTGAGGTCTCATTCAATTTTGTACCGGTGTTTTAAAAAAATAAAAATAAATGAAATAATGTGTGGAAAAAGTGATTGATTTTATTGAGGAATATAAAAATATGCCTCAGTTGTGGAATTCAAAGTATGAAAACCAAATAAATGATATAGAAATATATAAAAAACATATGCATTTATGTTGACGCTACGTAAAATATTTGCAAATAAGAGTGGATAAGAAATTGGTTGAAAAGTTGTAGTGTGTGAGGAGAACGACCAACTTGGTTGTTCAACTTCGCATTAGACATGATTTCAAAAAATTGTTCTCCTATCTTATCAAAAAAAAATTCTCTATGGTGGCTTCATAAACAATGAAAATGTGCTATGTATCTGTTTGCTTTTCATGGGTCTTTTCCAGAATCTGGCGAAATGTGAAGATTTCGTCGACAGTTGATTTAATCGGTCTGAAGCCACACTGATACGACTGGATTAGTTCGTCATGTTTGGTCGTCAATATTTCACACAATATGGATGATGAAATCGTATATTCTATCGGTAGGAGACTTATTCAGCGGTAGACTTAAAATATGATAACGTGTTTTTGTGATCTCCTGTGGAACCACTTCAGGGCAGTGGAATCATTAACAAGTGGCATAGAAGGTGGAGTGGTAGAAAGGTAGACGTGGGAAAGCTGCAATCGCAATCCACAGCAAAATTCTACTTCACAAAGGTATTTCATCTGCTCCCATTAAACCCTCCATCTCCCGAGATATCAGCGAACATTTTCAACATACACATGACTTATCCACCCAGGTCATTTCAGTAAACAGGACATCAGCTAAGTGTTACTATTCGACGCTCTCCTTGCAGTGATTGTTAAACTCTCGGAGATGGGTTTTTACCCAAATTTCCAAAGATTACTAAAAATTCGTTAACAATATCATTTGCAAGTTTGAACTAACTAGGGTCTGGCTGCCAGAATCTGAATGAATTGAGAATCTTCGCAAAAGCTTTTCTCGAATATTTAGCACGCGAAGCTTTCCAAAAAAAAAGCTTGATGTTTATCAGATGGGCCGACCTGAGAAAGGAAGTTAAATGCGCAAAATTTCAAAATTTAATGAATGTGATTCAGATGTTTGTGTTAAAATCGGTTTTTTCAAAAATTTTCAAAAGTATTTGAAATGAAATTCTGTTTTTTGTGTTAAAATAGTTTTTGAATTTTTTCAAAAATACTTCATACATGGCTCAAAAGATAAGAAACGTAAAATCTAAATATCTCCAAACTAAAAAAACCGCGATGTGACTTTCTTTGTTAGGAGACCAGTATAGACCACCTGAAAAACATCAAGCTTTTCTAGAAAACTTCGCTTGCAAGAAGAAGATTCTTAAAGTCATTCAGAAACTTCAGATCGAACAAATCTAGTTTGAAATAATTCAAACCTTTTGCAATGTGGTATCATAGAATATAAGCACACAATCAGTCTGGTATAGCTGCATCCCGGATAAACCTATCTCAACAGGACCACTGTTCCCTAGTCAGCTGTCTGTTTGAAATATGGAGTTACATGCGTGCATACATGTGTGTACTTTCGCTACAGCGAATGTGTGAGAGTGTATTGTATGCTTAAATGAGTTTCTCTGTAAAGCGGTAATATGAATGGATGTGAGTGTGTGTGGGAGTGTTTGTGAGCATTTGTCTGTGTGCCTTGTGTTGATACATATTAAGCCTATAGGCAGACGCCTTTTGTTAATACATAAATTAAATACTTTAAGAAAGTGTCAAACTCACTGTTACAAGAAAAGAAGACCTGCCCATACCCTGCGCGAACACACACACAGCAAAAAGCGGTTTATTGCAAACTCATACATGTGTATGCGTTGGTAGACCGACATGCCATAAAGTCACATTTAAACGCGAAATTTTCTTTTGGCATTTTGAAAACAAACCGGGACTAACACATACTTGTGTACATACATTTGCCCATAACACAGTCTGGGTTTTGGTTGGCCCGAAGAGGAATTTGATGCTGCGGCTGGCGCAATGACGATGCCGATGATGATGATGATGATGATGTTCCTGTAAAGGCTAGGGTTCTGCTGATGAACTGACGTTGTTGCTGTTGCCGGCCGTTGCTGCCATAGAACATTTGATGGGTCCTTGGAGCCCTGGCCGACCGCCTTAGCATGGTTTTGCATATGCAAAAGAAGTCAAAAGTCTTATAAGTGGGTTCACCTAAAGGTTGAAAATTAAGCTGTTGTTGTCATTGTAATTGTTTAATGTTGCTGTGTTTTTTACCCTCTCCCTCTCCCTCTCCCTCTATCTCTCCCTCCTTTCTTCATCCCTTGCTTTTTTATTTTTATTTTATTATTACATTCATTTTTTTTTTGCTGTTGTCTGTTTTGTTTCATTTTTGAGGCATAAAATTAACAGAAGAAGTGGAATTTTTTATGCAAATTTTTTTCAATTCGTTTCGTTTCTTTTTTTTTTTTTTTTGTCAAGAAAATATGATAAATATTTCATAGCTCTGAAAGTGGAAGGCAACGCCAGGCGACATTGATGAAGACGACGCAAGATGAGGCAGCCAACAGCAAAGCCTCAACTGAACAAAAACTCATACAGCAACAACAAAAAAGCGGAGAAACGATGTAATAAAGAGAAAAACTTGTTAACACTTCAAGTGTTAAAAGTAAAATAACTTAAGTTAATATTATGAAATTGTAGTCATGTGAGTGTGATGTTCATGTACGAGTCTATGTGAGCTTTTATACACGAGTATGTGTATCCTGCATTCCTTTTCATTTCACCAAACACTCATACGCCGAGTGGGACAATGAAGAGATTTCAATTAAATCTTTGCCCGTGTATGGAACGGATAATAATAGACAGAAGGTGGAATGATAAATGGTTGTTGGTCCTCGTGTGGAGGAGATACGGGAGAAGCGTTTCCGAATTGAGGACAGCGGATTGCAGTGTGGTTCTTCATTTGGTAAATCCTACCTTCTGTAATGATGTGCACATGGATGAAGTTGAGGCGGAATGTCTTTACTTTACGCTGACGTCTGTCAGAAATTAGTTAAGCAAGGAAGTGCTTCTTACAGAAAATAGTATTTGATTTTTTGACAAATAGTTCATGGGGTTGTATGACATAAAGTAAAATATGCTGATCGGTTTGACTCGGTGAAGTTGTATGATCGCCGGTGGTTTTCTCACCGCTCAGAGATTGGCAAATCATCACGAAGCCTTACAGTGAAATGCAGCTACATATAAAGAGAAACCCTAAATATTCTCTGCCAGCAGCGGTACATGAATGACCTCTGGTCAGACTTTTTAACCGAATTTACTGCCAAGAGTTTGTACCAAATAAGTGTTTATTTTTTAAAATTAAAAAAAAAAAATAACGAAATAAAGTATTCTGCATATTATTCTGGTTTTTGCATGAGCAAATATTCCTATTTCATTCACGAGTGTGCCTCGGGTGGATTCGCAGTCAACCCAGTTTGCCCAGACCTTGCTGATGGTTTCTGACTCTATCTCACTTATGACTTGCTCAACATTCGCCATAAGTGCGTTGATTACATCGTTACACAACAACAAATGGTCAAAGAGAGTCAAATATCTGCTCCGAGGTGACCAATTGATAACACAATTGCCTAAGTTTGGCGTTTCTGGCGTTGTCTACTGCGCGCCTTCCTGCTGAAACCAATGGCCGTCGATGTTCATGTCTTCAATAACTGGCAACAGTCAATTTTTTATCATGGCGTTCCCAACAGTGTTTTCAAAGAAAAATTGGCCAACAATGCCACCGATCTAAAATCCTTAACAAACTGTCACAGTCTGAGAATCCATCGACTTCTCGACCATTATATGCGGGTTTTCGGATTAAGAATGCCCCAAATGAATGCCCTCAAAAATAGATAAAAATCCCCAAAAAATCTGGAAAAAACTTTAAAGAGTTTGTGGAAAAGTGTACGGCGCACAGTGTTGCGAATGCGGAATTTTTTGGAAATCATATTGCCTAAACTGTATTTTTAATTGTATCGACGAGAAACTTCTACAGATTGGTCAGAATGAAATCCCAAACAGAATGAGTGAAAAAAAAAATTACACCGAAAAAAATTGTTGGGTCAAATTTTTAACAAAAGTCAAAAAAAAAATTGTTCGAAAAATTTATTTTAATTCTTCTTTTATTTCTGATAAATACCCTATGATTAGTTTTTTAAATAAATTATAGGGTGGTCCGAACAAGAATTATAAACGTAAAAATTTCAAGATTTTTCGATATTTGTTGAAAAACTCTGAAATTTTATAAAAAACCAAAATCTATTTCATTTCTTATTTGAAAGGTGGCAATCAAAGCTTTAATTTGATACCGGTTTGAAGTCAATAGCTTCAGTTTTAAGAGAGTTTTTGTGGAGTGCTAGAATAGATGTAGAATAAAAAAAAAAAATTTAAGATACTATTTTATAACACAGGCATATTTTATTGCATTCTACAGAAAAATTACAAATTATCAGTCATCTACCAATAAGTTCATTGCTTCCTCTGATAATTCCAGGTGTTTCTTCTCCTTCAGTATTCTCCTACTTGTGATTGCGGGATCAGAATTGGCGAGCAGATAATGTAATATGTCTTCACAATTGTCTTTTCTTGATGTTTTCCTCGCATGGTAAAGCCTTGTGTTTCTGAAGTCCTTGTTTCCTGTTTCCAATGCTTCTTCTGATAGTTGGCCAATGGGGACCAAAAATGAACGAATTATTTCAGCTCCATGAATAAGAACCTTGTGGACAGTTGGTGGCATATAATGCCACGAATATTTCTTTACATAGAGACCAGCAGTTTCTTTTCCGTACTTAGAGAACTTATCGCAGTCTATCTTATATCCAGAAGTTATAGCTTGAAGAATACTAGAAAACCTTCTTATAAGTTCGGTATCTACTCCTGTGACCAGAGCGGTTTTCTCAGGATCACTAAAGAATTTCCTTGCTGTGTTACCATCATTAGTTGTTCCACTTCCTTGTTTCACAACATCAACAGTTATTTGGAGCTGATCTTTCAGATTTTGTTGAACTTCCTTTTTTCTTTGATCTCTAATAATGTTCTCATCTTCTCTGAGCTTAGTTCTCTTTGTTTCCCCTGCCTTGCGCACAGTGATTTGATAAGCAATGTTCAGTAGGGTTTCCATAAATCTTATTCTACAATGTAATGTTGATAATCCAAATCTATAAGCTCCTGATTGGGTGTCCTTTTAACAATTTTGTCCAACTGATTCATTTCACTGGGCTTTGCGTGGCAATGTAACACGTTGCTGCAGACTTGTTATCAGATAAAGAATTGCAGACTTTTCCATCAACCATTGTTTCCTCCAGTTTATGTTCTACTTTAAATTGTAATCCGCATATGTTGATAATCGTTTCGATTATATAATTTATTTGTTCTTTCATGAGATCGTCCTGTTGCTTGACGTGGGATGACGGAAAGTCACCCGAAAACCAATATGATTAAATTATTCAATAAGTGATTCCGAGAATTTCCGTTCAATTTCTATGGAATAAATACTGAGAGTGATATACTAAAATCGCTATAACTCCCAGGAGGGTAGGTATGGGCAGCTGATTTTTTCACAGTTCGTTGAAAACAAATTATATAACATTTCTGTAGTGGTTTGGAACTGGGACTCTCTGGGACTTTTTAGATATTGCTTACCTAACCCAAATTTAAAGGAAAAATGGACCTTTAGTCGGGTTTTCGTTCTAAAAAAGGTGCATATGAAAATGTCTCAAACAACATTCTTTTTTTTTACAGAAGATACTTGTCCGAAGGCAGATTTTTTTTCCGAATCAAAATATCTGTCACCAAAATCAAATGAGATCATTTTGAATACAGCCCTGAAATCCCCTCTTTTCGTGAAAATTTTGTATATTTTACTTTAAAACCAATTAAAAATCAACGGGCCAACATAAAAATAAGCTTTATGTGTTTTTTGTTTACTTGGAATGTCTGTGACAAAATTGCATCATTAAAAACACTGAAAAAAATAATCGGAAAAAAGTTACTTTTCCACTAGCCGCAACACAGTGCGGCAGTGTTTACCGTTCAAAATCTGGAATAAAAAAAAATACATGAAGAATTCGCCAAAAATTCTGGAAAATCTACTAAACAGTTTGTGGTCTCGGGCCAAAAAAAATATTAACTTCAAATTATGAAAAAATTCCCTATAATTTTGGGGTATTTTTCATAGTGATGGGATTATTGAGGCCGCTGTGGGCGGGCATGGTGTACTAGGTAGCGTGGAAGACTTTCACACAGTAGAAAGCAGGTTCAAAACCTGGTAAGATCATCAAACATTTTTTTGAGTAAAAAATTTCCAATACATGTGGGCTATTATAATAATTATAATAATGAAAGGAGACACAATTTTGTATGGGATTTTTTTGGGCCGCCGTGGACAGCTGTGTTGTGGTAGTTAGTGTGTGAGACTTTCACACAGGAGAATCAAGCTTCAAAACCTGGTAAGAGCATCAACAAATTTTCAGCGGCTGCTTCCACCTTAGAAATTGTGGCGAGTAAGAGACTGATCTGTAAGCCATGTACAATTTCTATCTCGCTCGGCCGATCAGTCAATATACAAATTATATCCAGCACAGCTCACTTATTTCAGGGAAGTTCCCATTAGTAGGTTTTCTGGTTCTTTTTTTCTAGTGTCCATTTTCCATAGATCCGCATTAACTTCAGAAATAATTTTGCATTATTTTCCAAAACACAAAAATCTCACATGGGATTTAAATTGAAGGCAACAACTCATAATTGACGCTATGATATTTCTAAAAAAAAGATTAGTTCGTTCTTAACCGCATAGGTGAAAGGACGTAGTGTAGGTTATAAGTTATTCGTCCGGGCTGAACAAACCCGATTTATTAGTCCACCGGTTTTCTTGTTCTAAATAAATTAACATCAACTAAATGTTCAATTTGTCATTTAAAGTAGTTCGTAGTCATTTTAAAGACAACCATTGAACCCACTGACGACATCATCACTAGCCAACAATCCGTGCACCTTTATCGCGGTGTACTTATGTGCTTACATTTTTACGTGTGGTTTTTGGCCTAACTACATTTAGTTAGAGCACTCCATGTTGGTTTTGTATTCGGTGGCTTTTCACTGGTAGTCACTTTGGCTTTCGTTACACTTGATGTGTTCCTCGGAGTCATTCCTTTTGTAAGTGGCGTTCGATGGCGCATTTATAGAAACTGGTAGTTAATTGGTATGTGGAAGTATTTGGTTGGATGCTGCAAATTGGCTTAAGACATGTTGCAAATCATCCTAATTGATGATTGACATTTTGATGACATGACCCAGAGAGCGCAGTGTGTGCGGTATATGAGTGTAGATTGACAGTTGTGGTAGCGAGCGTTGGCCAACGGAATGTAAATGCCAGCGTGTGAGTGAGTGTTATGCAATGGTTGGCCAATGACAGGATAGAAGTGTGAAATGTTGATTATGGCAAGTCATAGCCACCGCAAGGTGTTGTAAACCACAAAATACCTTGAACTTTGCCAAAAGGAGGAATAAGGAACGATGGTAAATTGGCAAATTGGCAAAGCGAAAAAAATGGGGGGGGGGGGCAACGACTGTACTGAAAATGTTTGCCTATACTTTCTTCATTTCTTTTTTGGCAAACATCAGGTATTTCTTTTGTATGAAGAAATTGGGAATACTTGTGTTTGTACTTAACATTTTTCTTATGAAATGAAACAACAAAATATGTTGAAGTGAAATTTATTTGTTTAATTTGTATTTTTTTTTTATTTAAAACGAATCTTTGGTAGTCGTATTTCTGTGTGTGAGTGTGTTTGAGTTATCTATTTCACAAGAAGTATTTTTTGTTTTAAATTATTTTGACGCCACATTTATTTTAGTTGTACTTATTTTACGGCCAACCCATGAAAGTATTCCCTATTTGCTGGGTGGCGATATTAGTTTGGTGTCAGTATTCCCACCTTAACAACGACTCTGCAGAGTACTGGGGTTTCCTTGTTATTCTTCTGCAGCGATGTTGATTCACAAACGTTTGCAAAATCATAAAATCTGTTGTTTTTCAGAGCGTCAAGTTTCCTACATAAAGAATTGTCCGAAATTTTATTTTGAAAAATTGAGACAATTTAAAAAAAAAATGTTTGTCTGCATAAAATTACTTTATTCAAAATATAAATATTCATTATTATGAAAGGAGCACGATTTCATTCAAGTGAGTGCCTTACTGTCAACCACTTATAATTTTGAAAAAAAAACAGCACAAATTATCGTTTTTTCTTTAAAGTAGCAACAAAAAAAAATAGCACAAATAAGTCCATTTGTCAAAACCGTTTTTATTTCAACATGTCACAACTAAAAAGTTGTAAATAATTAACAATTCAAAGATATTTTTACTGAGAAAAAGTTATAGTCATTGGAACTTTAACATTTTTAAAGACATCGAACTTTGCTAGAAAAAAATACAGTGGTAACTCGATTCATGCGCCAAGAAATCAGGAATTGTGATATATTTTACAACTATTTCCAATTTTAATATATTTTTGTTCTCTTGTGCTTGTCCAGTGTTCTCCAACAAGAGGTGTTATATTGGTATTCAAAGAAAAATATTTTTTTTTAGATAAATGATCCGATGTTTATTTCATAATAAAGAGGAAGCTATGCCGTTATTTATGAAAAAACAACATCATCCAAATAGCCACCACGACCACGTTTACATGACCGTATCCTTTTCATGAAATTTTGCATTACCTAATCGCAAAGTGCCTGGACTATTTCCTCGATAGCCTCACGAATTCTATCTTTGAGGTCAGTTGGCGCAGACCTCGGTGGCCAACTGTGATCACGTCTTCGAGAGATGGCACGGCCCGGAAACTTTTTAGTTTGGCGAACTGTGACTACAAGATTTTTACCATTTTTGTAGTGAATTTTAATAATTTCAATGCGTTGTTGAAACGTGTATCGTTCCATTTTTAGTAATGGCGTAGTTTCTACTTGTCAAATGTCAAAGAACAAAAGCTTCAAAAGTGACAGCTACCGAAATACCGGATGACTCAAAATAACACCACTAGTTGGTGAACCCTGTAACACATTTCGACGTTATTGTTCATATTGCGCATAAAAAGACAACGTTTTCCATGCAAAACAAAATTTTAACTTCTTCAGATTTAGAAATTTGAAAAAAAAAATATTTTTGTTTGTTTGACTTTTTTCGTCCGCTAACACAATGCATTGCATTTATAGGGGGCACCCCTGAGCGTTGGACATCAAAAAAAAAAATCTGAGAACCAAGTCGACAAAGTGGAAATATCAAAAAAATAAATGTTTTTATGCACAATAATAATAAAATACGATAAATACTTAAATAAGAAATACATCAAATTGAGTAAGAATTTCCCTCCTTAAATCAAAAATATAAAAAAATCGACTTCGGAAATACATATTTCTAATTTTTTTTTTATTTTATACCGATTTTTAATTATAATACCTTTAAATACCTCACTTCTGCCCAACAAAGCTGACTGAGTCTTAGCAGCTCAATATCTATAATGGTTGGCCCGCATAGTCTGGGAATAATTATCCTGTCAAATTTTGAAAATAATTGTAAGAGCAATTTGTTTATGTGTCTTTTTAATCATTCCATGTCTTGTGTTTTATTTTCTACAGAACACCCTTTACAATTTATTCCGTTTATCAACTGTTTTCCAATAGTTTATCACATATTTGAAGAGTATTTTATGGTCGTATTCGGCTCCCTCCCATTATGTTTTCACAAAGAACACTTATTTTTATGTTTTTTTCTTTTTTGGATTTCTTAGATTTACGCAAAATGTACGAAAAACTAATAATTATAATTTTAATTCCGTTCACATCTACCATATTTCTTTGGCCATTGTGTGTGTGTCCATTTCCAGTTCCACTTATGCATTTTGTAATAAAGACGATGATAATTGTTACCTTAAAAAGCTTTTAAAAAAAGGATTTTCAACTGGAACGAATTGAGCACACAGAATAAAAACTATTTTTAAAATGTTTCAAATGTGTATGAACAGTGTTCGCACACATGTACGTACATGGACATACATATATGCCGACAGATAAACATTTGGACAAACCGACAAAACAAGAGGGAAAAAAAGAATACACCAAAAAGAAAACTCTCAGCTGCAAACATGATGTTAAATATTTACACATCATATTCCTGCCTTTTACAAAACCAAAAAACAACAACGAGAAAAAAAAAGAAATTCACACTCATACATAGACAAATATGCACACAAATACATAGTCACATACACAAGCGGATAGATAGATATGGACCTACGTATAAATTTGGGGGCTTATATAACAAAAAAATGGTGAAAGTGACAAGGCCTTCTTAAAGCAGGCGCAATAGACCGCTTTCTTCAGCCACATATGATTCTGTGAGTTAATCATCTTCCCTTTGTTTACATAAAAAGCCATTATGCTGTCCTTGTCATATTTATTTTGTTGAGCTCGGTACTGTGGAAGCTGATCGTCATGTTGGCGTAACTTTATCTTTCACATGGCGCCAAAGGAAGAAGTGGTAGTAAAAGAGGTGGTGGTAAATCACAAGATCTCGGTGACCAATTGTGATCACCTCTTCGAGAGATAACACGGTCCGGAAACTTTTCCCGTATAAGAGCAATGGTTTCGTTGCTTGTTTGGCACGTAGCGCCGTCTAATTGAAAGTAAACGTTGTTCAGATCAATATCATCCCACTACGACCATAAAAAAAAATTTAATCATCTCTCGATAGCGCAATTTATTCACCGCAACTGTTGATCCAAACAGGTCCAATGACTCCGCCGTACCATAAACCGCACCAAACAGTCACACGTTGCTACAATTTTGCTTGTTGGCATAGACACCAAGATGGAAATGGGCCTCATCAGTCAATATGATTTTTTGATGGAATTCCCGATAATTTTCATTAATCAGCAAAGACACGACATTGTTGATGATTGGCCGCCTTGAGTTCTTATGTTAAATTAACTTTATAAGCCTTAAGATCCAAGTCTTTACGTTTGTGGAATGTCCAATTCCAAAGAACTACGAGGAATGGACAAACCTGGGCTTTTCCGCCGACGACACGCAATGTTACAAATTTATTGTGAGACTGAAAAGCTGACGACTTCAAGGCCCTGCTCTCCGCCGCTGGTCAACCAGTACATAAGCTAACAATAATAATTTTATAATAAAAAAAAAACTTTTTGGGGGGTTTTCAAATAGAGAATATTTGGAGAAGGAAGGTGGTGGAAAAAGTTTCACCAGTCCTGCAGGTCTTCAGTAATAACAAATGAAATAATATTAAATGTCCTGGAAACGGGGTGATATTATTTAATTTGTTTTTACTGAAGACCTGCTGGACTAGTGAAACTTTTTCCACAAAAGAAATATATTTTTTCTTCCCGATTTTAATTAGACTAGCAACAGTTTTCTACTTAGACTATCTCAAATGCAACAAAAATAATAGATACAATCACTTTTGTATTATAAAAATATTCTAAATGTATAAAAGACTGATAAAGTCTAACCCCCAATTTATAAAAATTTACAAACCTTGGTTACGTAAAATTTATGAAAATATTTAACGGTTTGTAAAGCTGTTTGAAATTCTATTTTTATTTTTTCAACAAACATATTTATTTTATATTTGTTTTTAATAATTTTTTTTGTACACATATCCATAAACCTCCATCGCATACCTGAATGTGAAGTATCGGTACCCGTTGAAACTCACATGACACCCCTCGCACTGTTTCTGTTAGCACCGCCGTGTATGGACGTATGTATGGGGTTTTGTCGGTGAACGTTTGTTCCTCCGTAAGTTTTGCCTGCTCGTTCCCTTTGAGCGTATAACATGATTTTGGATTCTATCCAAAACGAGAACTAAAAGTTTACTGCAGCGTTTTCCTTTCCATTTTTGGCTTTTTTTTTATTATTTTCATTGTTGTAGTTTTTTTACAACGCCTTTTTTTGTGATATTGTTTACAAATGTATTAAAATCACAAATTATATTCGGTATTTTATTTTTCTTTGAAACGTTTTTCCCCCCCTTCCGCTATGTCTTCAATAAAGTGGCCTTTTCAATATGTCGGCGAGGAGGAAATGGAGAAAAGACTACAGGGAAATGGCATGTGATGAAAACCTGCGCCACAAAGACGGGTCAACAAAAATGTACACAAACACACACAATTATCTTAATATATATTTACCCTCGACACTGATTCACTGATTCACTGATTCACTGATTCCCTGATTCACTGATTCACTGACTCTGTCACGCTGTACGTAGGAATTTAAATAGGCATTCTATAATAATTCTATAAATAATAATAATAAAAAAAATAATATTTTTTTTTTGTACAGAAATTGTGTTTTCCCCAAATTTTTTTTTTACCAAAATTTTTTTTTTCCAAAATTTATTTTTTCCAAATTTTTTTTTTTTACAAAAATTTTTTTTTTCCAAATTTTTTTTTTTCAACAATTTTATTTTTCAACAAAATTTTTTTTTTCAACAAAATTTTTTTTTTTCAACAAAAATTTTTTTTTTCAACAAAATTTTTTTTTTTCACAAAAAATTTTTTTTTTCAACAAAATTTTTTTTTTCAAGAAAATTTTTTTTTTTCAACAAAATTTTTTTTTTCAACAAAATTTTTTTTTTCAACAAAAATTTTTTTTTTTCACAAAAAATTTTTTTTTTCAACAAAATTTTTTTTTTCACAAAAAATTTTTTTTTTCAACAAAATTTTTTTTTTTTCAACAAAAATTTTTTTTTTCAACAAAATTTTTTTTTTTCACAAAAAATTTTTTTTTTCAACAAAATTTTTTTTTTCAACAAAATTTTTTTTTTTCAACAAAATTTTTTTTTTCAACAAAATTTTTTTTTTTCAACAAAATTTTTTTTTTCAACAAAATTTTTTTTTTCAAAAAAAATTTTTTTTTTCAACAAAATTTTTTTTTTCAAGAATATTTTTTTTTTTCAACAAAATTTTTTTTTCAACAAAATTTTTTTTTTTCAACAAAATTTTTTTTTTTCAACAAAAATTTGTTTTCACAAATTTTTTTTTTCACAAATTTTTTTTTTTCAATTTTATTTTTTTTCGAAATTTTTTTTACAAAATAGTTTTCTCATTAACAAATATTTCTCAAGCAAATTAACGGGCGCCATAGGCGCATTACAACTTACTAGTATTTCAATAATACCCCGAATGATAAGAGCCAGGGGTTGCAATGGTTGGGGGTAAGAATGAAGAATGAAGCAAATGCTTTTGGTTATTTGAGAAGGTCCATTTGTTTAAAAGGAAACATAATTTGTTTTGAGTACTCTGTGCTATGGCAAATGAAGTCTTTGTTCCTGATTGTTAATATGGGAAACTGAAGGAAACCGTATTTGACCATAAGGGCAGTTTCTTCAAGAAATAAATATTTTTTGACATTCTACTCTGCTGCTTGTGCTCTGAATTGAAGTTCTGACAATTTGGTGCCAAATTTGTTGATATTCAAATATTAAATTTTATAATTATTTTCTACTATTCAACAAGAATGATGATTTAAATTTAGTAATTTAAATGTGAATATGAAGTCACTTTTGAAGCTTTTGATCTTTTTTTTTGATTGAAATTATTAAAATTCATCACAAAAATTATGAAAATCATGCAGTCACACTTCGCAAAACTAAAGCCTTTTTGGGTCGTCGTGAAGCACCTTGTCGGACGGCAATACAGAAATTCGTGGAAAAATTCGAGCTGTTGGGACAAGTTAGTGATGTGAAGAATAAAACCCGTGACTCAAGAATAACTGAGAATATTGCTGCTGTAGCCCAAAGTGTTGAAGAAAACCGAGATTTGTCCATTCCTCGTAGTTCTTTGGAATTACACCGTATTTTTCATAAAGACTTGGGTCTTAAGGCTTATAAAGTTCAGTTAACACAATAACTCAAGCCGGCCGATCATCAACAACGTCGTGTCTTTGCCGGTTTTGTCCTAGAAATTCATGAAAATGATCCGGAATTTCATAGAAAAATCATCTTGACCGATGAGGCCCTTGTCCACCTCGGTGGCTACGTCAGCAAGCAAAATTGTCGTATCTGGGGCTCGGAAAACCCAAGAGTTATTGTTGAGAAGCCTCTCCATCCTCAACGTGTGACTGTTTGGTGTGGTTTATGATCCGGCGGGATCATTGGACCTTACTTTTCCGAAAATAAGATTGGATCAACAGTTACGGTGAATGGATTGCGCCATCGAGAGATGATTAATGATTTTTTATGGTAGGGGTTGGATGATATTGATCGTTGACTTTCAACAAGACTACGCTACGTGCCACACAAGCAGCGAAACCATTGCTCTTTTACGGGAAAAGTTTCCGCACCGCGTTATCTTTCGAAGAGGTGATCACAATTGGCCACCGAGATCTTGTGATTTAACACCTTGTGACTTCTTCCTTTAGGGCCACGTGAAAGATAATGCCAACGCCAACAGTCCAGTGTCGATTTAAGACCTCAAAGATATAATTCGTGAGGCTATCGAGGACATAGGGCGATTTGGTTATTGAAAATTTCCTGAAGAGGATATGATCCTGTAAGCGTGGTGGCCATTTGGCTGATGTTGTCTTTCATTATTAACGGCATACCTTCCTCTTTATTATTAAATAAATATCCGATCATAATAAAGAGGCCAAGTGGCCACCACGACCACGCTTACAGGACCATATCCTTTTCTTGAAATTTTCCTTATAGAAGATCTAAAGATTCAAAACTAGGAATCGATCTTTATATTTCAGATCTGCTTATTATTATTATCTGCTTATTATATTACTTTTTCACCTACCTACCTTAAGTAAGCTCAAGTGCTCAGTCAATTAAAAAAATGCATTTAAACGATAAAAATGTAAACATTAAATATGTTCAAGAATTTTGTATGTTTTCAAAAAGTATTTATTTTTTCATGAATGTCTATTTTGTTCCCTTCAAAGTAAGTCCCCTCGGATACAATACACTTCTGCCAACGTTTTTTCCAATCCTCGAAGCACTTCAAATAATAATTTTTTGGGACATTGTTCAACTCCTCCTTCGAGGAGCTCTCCTCAATCGTGTCGTCGTCCTTTCATGGGCCTTTTCAGTTTTGGGAACAAAAAACAGTCACAGGGGGCTAGGTCAGGGGAATACGGTGTCTGCAGCAGCTTTACTGTGTTCTTTTCGGCCAAATGTGTGCAGGGGCGTTATCATGGTGCAAAAAACAGTTTTTGTTCTTCCACAAACATTCTTTATTGACCGTACTATCCTCTTGCAAGAACTCATAATGCACCACGCCCGTGCAATCAAAGAAAACTGTGAGCCAAACCATTACATTCAACCGAACTTGGCGCGGTCTTGTTCATGCGGCAGCTTGCACTGGTCTGATTGAGCTTTAGTTTCCACGTCGTAACCATAAACCCATGATTCGACACCAGTTCAACATATCCTGAGCAATTTTAACGCGATGCTGTTTTTGGTCCAAATTGAGCAATTTTAGCGGCGACCCGACTCATTCCCAAATCATTGGTTTAAATCGAATGGCACTAGCCAATCGATATGTTGAGATCCTCAGCAACTTCTCTAATGGAAATTCGTCTGTTGGCCAATGTTATATTATTCACTTCATCAATGTTTTCGTCTGTTGTTGATATGCTCGGGCGTCCTTCGCATCTTCTCTAAAGGCCATCTAAGAATATTTTGTACCACCGATAAACGTTGCTTTGGTCCAAGGTGAGCGCACTTTATTTTGTTCTTCACACAAAATTTGATGCAGATTCTTTGATCCATTTTCTGAAATAGTTAAAAATCTACGACAAGTCCATGCACAACAGCTGCCATAAATTAACTAAACATTCAAAGTGACCGACGTTGTCAACATAAGTAAGGGACATGAGTTCCAACATAAGGCTACAAAAATATCAAAAATCAAATACACGTAGCCTGCGAAAATTAAAAATTCGCGATATTTTTTGAACATACCTTGTATTGACTTTTTGTATATTTATATATTTATCCTTTTATTTCGTTTTGCCTTTATTTATTTACTCGATTATCAATTGTTTAATGGATGAATTCTATAATACATAATCATTTTAAATATACATATAATTAATTATTTAATTTTGTCATGTATTCAATTACCACAAATAATAGTTGTAATTAAATTTTATAATTTTTAAAACAACGGAAGGAATTATTCAATTGTAATTTATTCAAATGTTCCAGTATTTAGACAAAGTTTTCAGTTTTGTATATATTTTGTCTTCCCATTCACATTTACAGATGACCACATAACCGCCCAGCTGCTGCATTCACATTCTCACTGCATTCATCTGAGCACTTTCTTGGACAGATGTTACTTATCCCAATGTAATTTCCCCTGTTCATTGGTCGGTTTACCTTTTTGCACTTAATTCCCTTCCGTAATTAGAGAAGTCCATTATTTCGTCAACTTCCCCCGCCTTGACCAGTCGTTGAGTACAACAGCGCCAGCAGCATGGTCGGTGTCTCTCAAGTGTTTGAAGCGTTGATCTTAACCCCCACCATTTTTGGACGAGACACAGAAAAAGTGCAATCCTTTTTTTTTTTTTAAAAAAAAATTGTATATGAGAGAAGACTAAGATGGCAAAATGCAAATGAATTTTTTAATAATTAAAAGCATCTTGTATCTCATGCATAAATAATGATTATAAATTGAACATTTGAAAAAGAAACCAAAAGAGTAATTAAAATTTTCCATCTTTTATGTGGCAGCAATAACAAAATATAACCAAAAAAAAAAAAGAGCAGCAACAGGAACTAGTCTTAAAACTACGACGTAGATTACCCAGTGAAATGTGTGGCTATGCCGACGGCGTAAGAAGCGACGACTGTGTGGCGACGACACACAGTATGGGAATTCAAAATTTTTGAAAATTAACTTAATTAACTTTGCGAAATCTTTTTTCTCTGTGCCATATGAATGGGTTAATTGACCAACTGTACGTATGAGTGCTGGTCTTTCAAATCAATGTTACTCATACGCTACCAAAAATTGCCTTATTCTGTGAGTTGATACACTTTTTAGAATCATTCCTAGAGAGTTCATATGTTTAAGAAAGTTGTTTATTGAGATCTTAGTAACATTTTTGTAGTAGATTGTTTCGATAACTTTGGAACGGTTTGCTACCTATGGACCTGAACAGGGGAAAACGCTAAAAAAAAAATATTTTTTTTTTAATAAGTCACAATTTTTGTTCATTATGACATCTTTACCTCAGAGAGTAAATCAAAATTCCAAACGGTTTGCAAGAAATGAGTATGAGAAAATTATCATTTTTTGACAAAAATGACACCGAGGCCCCACATCGTTGGGGGCCATAAACCAGTGCATGACTTTGGGCAAATGTGGAAGACACTGGTGTTTTTATTTTGGTCTTTTTTCACGTAGTGGTGTCCGTGTGTGGTTTTATTTCCATGACGGATCTATTGCTGCTTTGATGCCTGCCGCTGTCAGCTTCTCAAATCATTCAAAACGAATTGTTTGTTGGGTTAAATCTTCCGCTTCATGTGCATATGCGAAATTTCTATTCACATCTGGAGAAAATTCCCAGTCATAAAATTCGTCTACAGCAAACGACGAAGACGAGCTCTGCAGAGACGGGGAAAACCCCAGGAAGTAGCAACAACAACAACGACGTTACTTATATGTTAAAAAGTTCCTGTTGTTGCTGATATTCGTATTGCATATTTGTAATATGTATGTGTGTGTGTGTGTGTATATGCACATCACTCATCTTTACCAGTATATGTTTTATTTCCCTTCACTCAAAAAAAAAAATAACAATTTTTCCACTAACAAATAAGACTTCTGAAAAAGAAAAACGCCAAAGAAGGAATTACCCAAAATGAATGCATGTACTTTTTCCCCTCCATTCAAGTGGCATGCAACAAAGTCCTGAGTGGTGTTGGCGTCGGTATGTGAGTGAGGGCGGGCGGGTTAAAACCTTCACATGAAAGTTCTCATAACCATGAACTTTTGAGAACAAGTACTTCGGGTACAGTGAGTATCCTACACAGCGTGGCATTCAAGGTGAATGTGGAAGTTTGGCATTGGCATAAAAGCATTGGCATGGTCGACCGGGACAGTGATGGCTCTAAGACGAAAAGCTTAATGAGAAGGATTAACGGAGTAGATCGTAGTAGCATAGTGGAACTACTAGTATTCACATTCATATTCTATCCTGTGCTGGCTATCAAACCCTTTTCGAATATTAGAAATATATTTTAGAGATTGTTGCTTACATTCAAACATTTCTGACAAACTCACTTCCCGACTAACTCCAACTGCCACATGGGTATTGCCACACGTTACGTTACACTACTTAAACAATGATTTTAAAAAATAAAATAAATAAATATTTGTATACATCATCAATTCTACCCCGAAAACGAAAAGAGATCTATAGTCGTAGTGCATCACAAGATCGTTCCTTGCCAACTACAACAATTACATTTCTATTTACTTTGTTGATATGAAATTATTCTCAGTGTTTGTTCATTTCATTGTGTTGGACGCATGTACATATTTCAAGTTCTTGTAGCAGCCACACTTGAACGAGTGGCACTCACTACCAACCGACCAAGCAACCATCAACCGTCAGCACTTGGTGCCGGGAGAGAAAACGAATCATCACTTTTTGGTTTTGCAATAAATAATTTATGAAACTGAAAGTTTCCTTTTCGTGGTCATATGAAGTATGATGATGGCATGTACGTATGTAGATCTGTCTGTATGTGCAATTCAGGAACACACACATACACACTGTGAAAGGAGTCCTTCAAAAAGGATGAACATAAATCAAACACTGGTAAATGACAACAATAGGGTATGTTACAAATAAACGTGGACTTCTTGGTAGATCCATATTTAAAGAATATTCTTGACACGAAATGTCTTCTACCAAGTTGGTCTTAATATGTAGATCCCATCTGGGGGCAGACCGAAACTACGGTAGAAGGATCCAATGGAGCAAGACATGCAGAGTCTCGGTATCACCAACTGGAGAAGTCCCACATAAAACTGAACAGATGGGAAGTGATTTATTATGATGATCACGATCTGTTTGACAACTTAAGTAAGTCTTTAGATTATGTTGAAGAGATGGTCCGCTCGTGAGCCCACTGTGATACCCATGGTTGGAGAAGGAGGTGGGAGAGCTAGAAGATTGTTGGAGGAGAAGGTGGACTAGGTTGTGTACCAAATAGATTTATTTGCTGCTTTCAAGGAGCTTTGCTAGAAGTGCGCTGGTACGCTCTCCTGGTTATTAAGGAACAAGCTTCCAAGGTAAGTGTCGACTCATTGGGTTCCTGTAGAACCGGACAGTCGCATAACAAACAATCTACTGTATTCTTCCTTTTCGGTGTTATTGCAGCCGGCATAGTTGTCATCCCGAGGTATAAGTAGGGTGTCCAAAAAAAAATATTTTTTTTTTTTGGTTCAACCTGATTTTGATAGCTATGATGTAAAGTAAATAAATGTAAAATAGGGTGGTCAAACAATTCTTTTTTTTTCGAATTTCATAGGGCATTTTCCATTTATTGTAAGGGTTAAGTATTTTTTGTTTTTTTCATATTTTTTGGAACCAAAAACAGTTTTTTTTTGTCAAAAAAAAATTCGGGTTTTCTGAGTGTTTCCTTATTTAAAGGACCAGTTGGTCAATAAAAAGCATTTTCAAAGTCCTTGATCACCATTTCAAAAGAAACATTTTTGAGATTTAATTTTATGTACGTAAATCATAAGTTTTATATTTTTTTTTGCTCGTTGAGCTGTCGCATAAACTTTTTTTTGGGAAATTTTACATAAACTAAAAAATGAATGTTACATAACATTGAAAAATTTCATGAAATGGAAAAAACTAATGATGCAGTTTAAAAGCTAGAACAATTCTAGAACAATTTGAAAGAAAAAATTATCGATTTTACTTTTGACGTTTCCAAGTTATGGTCTTCAAACCATTGTAGTCACAGGTTCGATGCGGTTATGGCAATTTATAAAAAAAAACATTTCATATCTTTTAAAAATGCAATGAAAGTGTAAAAAACTAATGATGCCATGTGAAAGGCGGTAAAATTCTAAGCAATTTAAAAAAAATGTTCCTTTTATTCTTGGCGTTTTACAGTTATGAGTGTCCAACCATTGTAACATCCGTTTCGCAGAAAACCCGAATTATTCAAACGGTTTGTGGCACCACTAAACCTTTTCCAAAAAATCTGGGGAAAAAAATCAAAAATACTTTATCTAATATGCTTCCAAAAAATGGATAAACCCCCATGGAATGCGGAAAAAAATGTACAGAGCCCTGTGATGACTTCTATGAGAATGTTGAGTCTATTTGTTACTTTTTTTCACTGAACTGATATCCACAGTGGTAGTCACAAAGGTTTCCTACTTCTGCATGTTCTCTCAAGAGTATGTCCCGGGCATTTCGACAAACTGGATCTTTACGCTCTAAATTTTTAAAAACCGTAAAAAGCTTCTAGCCCTCCCGTTTAGTTATCTCTTCTGTATTGTGATACGTCATCGGACTCAGGTTTCTTCTCACTTAAGATATTAACCAACCAATAAATAAAATATAAACCTCAGATTCAACATTACCGATCACCTAAACGCTACATTATCATTACGATCATTTACAATTTCTTAATGTCTTTCATAGAATTTGTTTCATCGTCCCTTTGGCCAAACCCCTTTCGGTAGCCATTGCTGTCAGGAGGATAACTCATGTTGTATAAAACTTAACACCTAAGTAAATTGTTCATGTCTTGGCAGTTACATTTCCTTTCTTTGCGAGTCATTCCTTCATTTTATTCAGTTCAAACTAGACGAGAGGATACCGTCAGACACATGCATACACACACACACACACACACAAGCACCTACATTGACATAACACAGAGTCAGTCGGGCAGAAGTCAGTCAGAGAAGAAGAATCAGCAGTTGTAGTCGTATATTTCAGATTATCTGCCACCGCATTACCTATTAAAATAACGTTTAAATATATCATAGTTTTGTGCTTAAGCACTTAACACTATGTTTTCATTAGTTAAAGTATCTGGGGGATAAGTCATACTAACACACATGCAACTCAGGCAAATAGGTCTGGTGTCACGGTGTACTATCTCTCACTGTCGCTCTCTCTCTCTCACACTCTTGGTATCTAAGGATATCTGTGTGCGGTGAGAAGTTTTCCAAAAGGATGTTTCACAGTTTCAGTGTGTGCCTTTGGTTCTAAGCATGGATGTGCCAGTGTGTGTGTACACATTGGTGGTACTTAAAATAACAAAGGTGATTGTGTCAACCGCATTTAATAAAAGTTTATTAATGGCCTCAGACTATGAAGTTGAAGGCGATGCTAAACTTGTGGAAAAGTATCGTCGCATCCTCGTAATACACCAACACGAGTGAAAACATTTCTGTTGCTCTTCGAAAAAGTCAAGTTGTCATTGTGTGTGTGCGAGTGTGTGTCTGTACTTTATCGGACAAGGTTAAAACATTTCTTAAGCCTTAAGCAATGTAACGTTAAAGGAGTATAAAATGGTTGCCTCACAAAAAAAAAGGTGTCCCAACAAACAGATCTTGCTGTCTAAAGAAATAAGCGGAACGGTGTGAATGGTGAATGCCGAAAGTGTTGAAGACAGACTGAATTTATTATTAACAAAGAATATCGTTTAATATTTATAGCTAGGTACTGTGAGCTTGCAGCAGATGGAAATTAATGCCACAGGACATTCAATTAGACGTGGCCAAAGATGGGAATAGGGTGATCACACTGTGAGTGTTCCATGGCATTCAGATTGTCACATTAACGCCACCAACGATCCAGCTGATGGAAGGATTGAACAGTTGAGTACTTTGATAGTTAGGTCAATATCATCAAAAGTTCCAGGCGGCTTCTCAATGCTGATGTTAGAGAAGATTGGGATAAAAGGTTCGGCGGTCTGAACATGATTCTGGAACTATCAGTTGGTGATTTCGGATAGATGGAAAGTTTCTCACAAAATTTGAATTCTAAAGCCAGACAAATCCGCTTCTAATACGAAATCCCTCTGAGAGATCTCTCTACTTTCACCTGCAGCCAATGTTGTAGACTCCATATTGTCACCCCCAGCTTACCAAGCACCAACATGGCTTCAGGAATGCGCATTGCCCAACAAGGGCTTTCCAAGAGATAACTTCCAAGATCAGCGACGACCAGCCGAGGTGTCATAAGGTGACACAGCAAATTTCACCCTTCCTAATGATGTCAAATGAAGGTTTGCCAATTATCTTAACGATAGCGAAGCAAGATACAAAGGAGGATGCAATCAATTTTTTTTTAACATCTACCTTGCCACACTCCCTAATGCTCCACCAGATGTTTCGATGGTTTCGTAAGCCAATGATTATCTCCTCAGACGTTAATGGGGACGATGTAAGTCCTAAAATTTTCAACCATTCACCGACCGTCATTAACCTTACCTATCCACCACAAAGTCTACAGTGTCCCTTTTCCCTTCCTGTAACCGAGAAGTTAAGATGGAAGTCAACATTGTTGTCGAAGATGGGGCGTATCACCACGACCCACAATCCAAAGATCCGTGGGGTAGTGTTTGACAAACTTTTCCACTTTTCGAATATCCATAGGGTAGTGTTTGACAATCTTCTCCAAATCTCCAACGTTCTCCATTTCTCGAAGATCCTTAGGGTAGTGTTTGACAACCTTCTCCAAATCTCCAACGTTGTCCATTTCTCGAAGATCCTTAGGGTAGTGTTTGACAACCTTCTTCACTTCTGGAATATCCTTAGGGCAGTGTTTGACAACCTTCTCCAATTCTCGAAGAATTTAACAACCTTTTCCACTTCCCGAAGATCCTGGAGGTAGTTTCGACAAACTTCTCCACATCTGGAAGATCCTTGGGTTAGTCTTTGACTATCTTCTCCACTTCTCGAAGAAAGCGCTCGAGTCGTGGTTGTGGGTTCGATTCCCACCGTAGACTTTGGTATGTCTCTGCAAAAATCTAGCCATGTGTCACCTGGTATACAATTGGACCCATAATAAGAATATAAATTTACTTTGTATTGTAATTAATAAATAAATCATATCCACTTGTCGCTAGTCTTTGACAACACCCCCTTTCGGGGGAAAATTTAGGGAAGAACCTGGTGGTGAAATGTAAATCCATCGATAGCTCCATTAGGGTGGAGTGAAATTCCAAAAAAAAAAGTTAACCTCGGAAAGAGATGTAGTCTGGGGTCCTAATTAGGGGAAAAATAAAGAAAAAAAATTAAAAAAATTTTTAGGGGTCGCGCCACTCCCTCGAAATTTGGAAATTATCGCTATTTTGGCATTGATTTTAGAAAAATCCTAAAAAGTTTTATGTCAATAAATGTTTGCAATAGCGTAAACAATGAAATAAGGGCATGAAAAAATTTAAAAAAAATTTTCTCATTGTTCAAAAATTTCAAAAAGTCAAATAAGTCAAATCGTCCCTTCTTCAGAAAATTGACTGAACAATGAAATCGCCACCAAAGCTACAAATATTAGTCGATTATCCTCATATTTGCCTCAAATACTTTTGTTTGGGCACTGAACAAGCTCAAACTTTTAAATTTCGAATAAGTTAAGTCGTTAATTTTTAGGATTTTTCTAAAATCAACGCCAAAATAGCGATAATTTCCAAATTTCGAGGGAGTGGCGCGACCCCTAAAAATTTTTTAAAATTTTTTTCTTTATTTTTCCCCTCATTAGGACCCCAGACTACATCTCTTTCCGAGGTTAACTTTTTCAAATTAAAAAAAAGCATGTTTTCACTCCACCCTACTGGTCAGTGACAATTTTTAAGATATAGATACAAAAAATTGGGAAACTGAGAACCAAATTGGGAATTCGGTAAAAATAATGCTCAACTCACCTAAGGATTTCATCCATCCCGTATCACACGTTCTATTAGTTCACTTCTCTGTCTGTATCTCCATCTATATCTACCATTCATGTCTTTCCTTCCATATATGTATATTAGAGTGGAGTGAAAACATGCTTTTTTTTTAATTTGAAAAAGTTAACCTCGGAAAGAGATGTAGTCTGGGGTCCTAATGAGGGGAAAAATAAAGAAAAAAATTTTAGGGGTCGCGCCACTCCCTCGAAATTTGGATTGATTTCGTTGATTTTAGAAAAATCCTAAAAATTAACGACTTAACTTATTCGAAATTTAAAAGTTTGAGCTTGTTCAGTGCGAAAAGTATTTGAGGCAAATATGAGGATAATCAACTAATATTTGTAGCTTTGGTGGCGATTTCGTTTTTTAGTCAATTTTCTGAAGAAGGGACGATTTGACTTATTTTACTTTTTGAAATTTTTGAACAATGAGAAAATTTTTTTTAAATTTTTTCATGACCTTATTTCTTTGTTTACGCTATTGCAAACATTTATTGACATAAAACTTTTTTAGGATTTTTCTAAAATCAACGCCAAAATAGCGATAATTTCCAAATTTCGAGGGAGTGGCGCGACCCCTAAAATTTTTTTAAATTTTTTTTCTTTATTTTTCCCCTCATTAGGACCCCAGACTACATCTCTTTCCGAGGTTAACTTTTTCAAATTAAAAAAAAAGCATGTTTTCACTCCACCCTAAGCTCCATCCTTAATTACGCCGCTCCAGTATGGATCTGATTCCTCACTGACATTCAATGGAAAAATTTGCAAACTCTAAAATGCACTCCTAACTGCTACTGGTTGTTTCCAAATGACGAATGAAGATCGACCAGGATACTTTCAAGTCAGACAACAGAATATGTTGCTAGACTGTTCCTATCGGCATGTCACCAGTCATCGACTAAGGAATTCAGGTGTTATCATGGGGATATCCAGGACGTTATTCAGACATGAACCGACTCTCATGCCCGGAAAACGATGTATCAATTGGTCGGGCTCCGATGCCATACACGGCTATAATGCAAGAGAGTCCTAGATCAATATCCTCCTGCATGCCAAAAGCTAGGCAAATGTAGGCACAGCAAAGCGACATAGTGGATTACGCAGGTCGAGGTAACGGCTGAAGTTGTCTACCTCGAAAATATACTGGAGTTCAGTGTCTGAATACTCAAGTATTGTAAATTTTCTTAGGTGTCACAATAAAAGATTTGCCTAAATTATAATTTTTTTTTTTGAATCAACTTCCCTTGCCTAGCAAATGTTCCATTTGTCACATACATTTTTAAAATCTTTCTAATTTAAAAGTCCTAATTTAATTTTGATTAACATACAACCGTAAAAGCCAACCAGAAGTTGCCAACTTATTAAGAAATACCGATTTCTCTTTCATCTCTTACTCCTCTACCTCTGCCTTCAACTGCACTTCAGTTTCATTTATGTTTTATGGTTCGTTAAATTATACACTTTTGTGCAAGAGGATGGATGGTGATTGTGTTGAGGGACGGGTAAGTGGTGCCAGTTGTTTACCCGTACCATGTCCTGGTATCTAACATATATTGAATGTTTACTAGTTTTTAATGGACCCAAAATTAAGGCCAGACGACAAGAGCAGCTACCAAGAGAACAAGTGTATAAAGTCAAGGGAGAAGAATACACGAATCATTGCTTTCTATTGCAGCGGCATGTGGCAACATGGAAAATCAGCACTAATGCCCAAATCCCATCATCGCTGTTTATTGAGGTTTGACTTCCTTATGGTCGTCATTTCGTACAAAAGTCAAAGCGCAGATGCACTTATGTAGTTGGCCCTCCCACCTCTACATCAGGGCTGGCAATTGCATCTTGTTGCTGCGAAAGCTGTACTGGGTGGTGGAGCGAGTCGGATGGATGGAGACCTCGTGCTGCTTTGTCCAGCCCCTTCAATACGTCAAGTTTCAGCAACACTTTTGAGTTACCGCATTACACCCGCGTTGACAATAAAGGCTTAATTGCAATTTTTCGTAAGTTTGACTAATTGTTCGACCACACCGCTCGTTGTGAGGTGGCAGCGGCAGCAGCAACAACAAGGTAACAGAATTCCTAACCACAGCAATGGAAACCGGCAACAACAACAACAACAACACGAGTAATGATGGTTTTTCTTTTATACTCTCGAGCTGGAATTTTTTGCCGACGAAACTTCGCTCTGCCTTTGACTGTTCGGTATTGTGGCCTATGGTACGGGAATTGTGATGGAAGAAGCAGAGCCAGAGTAAGGCAGGCTGGCTGAAACACTTTTGTTTGGTTAGTTTATTTGTTTGCCATAGTTGGTCTGCTAAAGCCAAAAGTAAGCAACACTCACAAAAAAAAAAAAAAAATTACAAATCTTGCAACGCCAACGAGAACGCAGCACAGGAGCTGGAGCGGCAGCAGCAGGCAGGGCAACAATAGCAACATCAGGACGGTACCAGCAACAACAGCATCGCTGCACTATTATAGTGATGAATGAGCTTTAGATTGTTGCTGGTTATGCAGCAGCAATACAACACACACACACACACACATAGTACACTTACAATTACATTGGCAACAGGGACCTCCAACTACAACAACGATTACAACAAATGTAGAGAAAACTACGCAAGAAACAATCAAAGGGATTGCCATCTCGGGAGCTAAGCGGTGAAAGAGAGAGTGAGAGACACAGACACAGTGTGCGAGAGGGTGAGGAGAGAGAGAGAGAGAAAAGTTTTTCAATTCGTTATTATACTTAATGTTGTCGTTATTCTTTCCGTCCCGGCTCCTCAAGCTCTCCACTCGATGTTTGTTGATATTGGTTGTAGATTTGTTGTTGGCATTGGCATTACCCATTGCCTTCTTGGTGAAAAAAAAAACACGAACGAGTTAAGGAGGGGACGAGAGTGAGACAGTGTACTAGTCAGCAAGCCAAACATTCAGTCAGTCGGAGAGTCTGTGAAGCCGAATGAATGAATGAGTTTTGTATACATGGTTGAGTTTTTCAATGAAACATTTTGAACAAACCGTTGCTTCACTTAATCGTAGACAGTGGGACGCGACCCATCAAGGCGAAATAACTTAATCAGAGAATGAAGGGCAATAATTGAAATCAGGCTGACAAAAAAATAGTGTATCTGAGCAAAATCTTTTGAAATAAATATAGAACTTGTATCTGGTCCGGTCAGGCTCTGTGAAAACTGACCCAAAATTAAATACGAAAGAAGACCCAAAAAATACCTTTCAAATTTTTCATTATGAAAAGTACCCCAACAAATGGTTTAATATTTTTGGATACTATTTCATTTTCGTTATTGGTCGATTTTTCATACATTTTACAGTGTTTGGCTCAAAAGGTGTTCGTGAAAATGGCTCTACGAAAAAATGCCCCAAAAAAATGAATAATTCTCAAACAAAATATCACAAAAGTTTCGGTGTTTTTCATAATTTTTAGGTAACATTTCATGTTTCGAAAAATTTCCCAATTTTTTATTTCTGGGAAATTTTTCGTTTTTTTTAGGATATTAACAGAAGTAAATCATATATCGATTTTTTGTAAAAGGTTTTCCAACAAGAGGTGTTATTTTGAATCACCCGGTATTTCGGTAGCTGTCACTTTTGAAGCTGTCATTCTTTGACAAGTAGAAGCTACGCCTTTACTAAAAATTTAACGCTTGAAATTATTAAAATTCACTACAAAAATGGTGAAAATCTTGTAGTCACAGTTTGCAAAACTAAAGCATTTTTGGGTAGTCGTGAAGCACCTTGTCAGACCACAATACAGAAATTGGTGGAAAAATTCGAGCTGTGATGACATGTTAGTCATGTGAAGAATAAAACCCGTGCACGTTGCTCAAGAACAACAGAGAATATTGTTGCTGTAGCCCAAAGTGTTGAAGAAAAGCCAGGCTTGTTCATTCCTCGTCGTTCTTTGGAATTGGGCATTTCAAAAACATCATTACGGTGTAATTTCCTTAAGTTCAGTTAAGTTCAGTTAACACAGGAACTCAAGCCGGCCGATCATCAACAACGTCGTATCTTTGCTGATTGGGTCCTTGAAATGCATGAAGATTATCCGGAATTCAATCGAAAAGTCATCTTGACTGATGAGGCCCATTTCCACCTCGGTGGCTTTGTCAACACGCAAAATTGTCGCATCTGGTCCTCGAAACCATTACTCTTTTACGGGAAAAGATAGAATTCGTGAGGCAATCGAGAATATAGGGAAGCCATTTTGCAATTTGGGTATGGAAAATTTCATGAAATGGATATTTGATGGCAATTTCGCTGATGTTGTTTTTTACATTGAAATCTGCGGTATCTGATCTGAGGCATCGAACTAGATACCGATCACGGGGAGTGGTTGACTGCTGTCTGGCAAAGATGAATTCTTTGCAAATATTTCAGCCAGAAGGTTAGCTTTGTCAACCGGGTCAGTGAAAATTTGGTCACCATTAACGAGAGTTGGAATAGAAGACGAAGAATTGTCCCTTACTCTTTTAACAAATGTCCAAAAGCTCTTACTTCCTCTGGGAGAAGAAACAATTTTAGCGAAAGAAGTTTTTCGCGCATAAGTACCATGGTACATGATGATCTTGCCTGTTTGCGTAGCAGCTCAGTATTGGCATTTTGATTCAAACGCCAATTTCTGAACGCATCCTCTTTGATCTGACAGCTTCTTTGCATCTCAGGTTTGATCGAAGTAGTCTTCGATGCTTATTCCAAGAAGAATGATTTTCTCGACCATTTCAGCAGCTGCATCGACATTATTGTCTAGAAAACATAATTTCCAGTTAAATTGCTGGTATAAATTGTTGAGCTTGGCCCGAAGTGCCTTTTGGTAAATGTACATTGTCCGCTTCGTGACTGGTTTAGAAGTGGCTCGAAGATCGGAGAACGAAAAGGATGATGAAATCGTACAATGATCCGAATTACCAAGAGATGCATAAATATTAACCTTGTACATTTCAGAGTGTGAGGTTAAGAAATGGTCAAGTAGATTATGATGTTGACCTTCAACCTTCATTCACCAAGTTGTTACAGGTATTATTATTATTATTATTGTAGAGCCTATATGTTTTGCTATCGGCTAGACTGCCCCTTTAAGAACCACTTTGCGAATAGACTCTAAATATCAAGAAACCAGTTCAACTTTTTAATTCCTTTGGATATTTTTCAATTCGGTCCCACTGTCCACGTTTAAAAGGCATAGTTTAGGTAGTCTTTGTTATTGTTGATCTGATCGTTGTTGTTGTAAAATAAAACAGTTTTTTTTTTGCCTTGTTCAATTTGTATTTGTTGTAGTTGTAGTTGGCGTTGGTTTTTTTTTTCTTCTTCAGTTGTTTTTTTTTTTTACTTTTTTGCATCGCTGTGTAAAGTATAAAAGTAAACTTTTGTATTTATTTTCGTAAAAATTAAAAGCTGTTTAAAATTAAAACGTTGCAATTTACTGCGGAAACTTTTCATTGATGATTTTGCACTTTACCATGCCTCCCTCAGCTCACACTCAGCTCCCGAAATACGAACAATCCCCAGTGCCGCCAACACTGTGCTCGGTAGATTGGCCCGTTTTTGGTGCATGGAGAGGATGGTTTTTTTTTTCTCGTTGTGAGTTAATGCAGTTGCCATGTATTATCTGGTAAAGTGGTCCTATTCTTTTTTTTGCCGTTTCATTGTTATTTGCCTATAAATTCGATCTAAGCTAAACAAGAGAAAAAAGTTTGCATTTTAGGATTTTGGTAGGGAAAAAACAGACATGGAAAAGTTTTCCATGTATTTTTGCTGTAGCTTAAGGTATTAACTAGCTATGCTCTTAGATACATGTTGTTGTTGTTGCACTTATTTGTTTTCGGAAGACCTTTAAATAATTGCAATTGAGAGCAATTGAAAAGGATTTAACAGCGACAATGGAACTTACATGGCCCTAAGTGCATTGGCCTTCGCTGGAAAGTAATAAACCCTTGAAAGGTTTTTCATAACCCTGCTAAAATCAAAATCAATTATGGTTTTGTTCAAAAACAAAAACAATCCATAAAGACCTTTGCCTTACTTAGGTCATCACATCTGGAATAACTCTGTGTATTTATTATTGTTGTTGTTATTGTTTGCTAGATTTTATTCTGTTAATAACATATTGGTAAATCGACTTATACAACAAATTATTGAAATAGAAAATGCATACATTCATACATTTGTAATGAATTCTCTTTGAGTCTTATATTATTACCTTTGACGAGTGTGTATTTTGTTCGCATTATAAATGGAATAGTTAATGGCATTTGTGTAATAGTCTTATATTTTGTATGTGTGTGTGTATATTCATATATGTATATACTAGCTGACCCGGCGAACTTCGTTCCGCCGAGCATGCACTTGCTGCTTTATATAACTCAGTCAATTCAAATTCTTTATTAAAAGTTGTGTTAAATACAATGGAAATAACTAAAGTAAAAGAATAACGATGTGCTTTAATCAAACCGCAATGATTGAGTTATCAGCCATCCTTCCGCTTTTTCACTGAAGTGCTTTATGGTACACAACGTTTTTCGTTTTGTTCTCTGGCGCGTACACGTACAAAGCGGAAGGTTTGGCGACACGTGAGCACGCCACATACAATTGACCATGTGAAAAACATGGGAACTCAAGATTGATTCCACAAACATCCAGCGATTGTCCTTGCGCCTTATTAATTGTCATAGCGAAGGCGAGACGCACCGGAAATTGAAGACGCTTCAATACGAATGGCAAATCGTTCGCAATAAGAGGAATCCGCGGAATGAGAACATCTTCGCCCTTGAATTTTCCCCTCAAAATCGTCGCTTGAATGACATTTGATTTGAGTGTCTTCACAATCAAACGCGTACCGTTACAAAGTTTTGGTGCATTGAGATTACGCAACAAAATTATAATTGAGCCGCCTTTAAATTTCAAAAAGTGTGGCGGCAAGCCCGGGACATCCAGAGAATTCAAAAATTCTGGCGGATAGTTCGTGACTTCGTTTTCATCCATCACGGAGTCGACGGATTTGTATGAATGCAACTCACCGGAGATATCATTTTGAATGACGAAATTCAAATGATCGACATCCTTGTTTTTCGCAGCCAAAATCGCTCGTGCACTCAGCCAATCATGGTCAACATAATCCTGCGCGATATTCGGAAAAACCTTCATAATCAGCTCTTCCGGCGTAGTTGTAATGCTGCAAAAATTCTGTGGAAATTCAATTAAGCCGGTAACTAATTCGACTGGAATCACGCCATTACCCATCGCCAACAATTGCCTAGAGAACTCCTCAGTGGACGTATTGCCATAAAGCCGACGCCTTCAGGCAAGCGTTCAATTCATCTGCTGGAGTTGATCTTGGAATGACAGGCAGCGTTTGACGAAAATCGCCTGACAACAAAATCAATGCGCCACCGAAATGTCGTGTGTCATTCCGTAAATCTTTCAATGTGCGATTTAAAGCTTCCAATGCGCGTTTGTGAGCCATTGTACAATCTTCCAGGATTTTACATCCTATGTCCTTCCTTGGGCCAACACGAATTCATCAAGCCCAAAATCGTGAAAATCGGACGATCCGTTATAAAGTTATGCGTGTTCACACGGACGGCATTCTCTTTTATAAATATAGATAGATTTGGTCTTATTGATAGTTCGATTATTTTTTTGTGGAGGGATACAAAAATATGAGAAAATATATCACAATACCATTGAATGACTGAATGTGGCTGTTCTGTATACTCTCAGATCAGCTTCCATTAGTGTGTTCACAATATTTCGTCTGGCCCATCAATCTTAGGTCCAGTGAAATTCATTGTATGCCTGTAGAAAGATTTTATACATATATATCTTTTTTTTCTCAACTTATGGTGGGTATACAAGATGAGCGTGCTTTCATCAGTTGGTCCTTTCGCTGGTGTCTCGGCCTTCTCTCTCAGTGTCTAACATCGTAGTTGTAGTCCAACGAATTTTTTGGGTGGAGCGTTTGGATTCATTCGGCTGATATGGAGCAGCCAGCGGAATTGCTGCATTTTTTTATTATTTTTTTAATTATTAATTTTATACTATTCCAAAGGGAGGCTGAGCTGGTCAGTAGGGTGGAGTGAAATTCAAAAAAAAAAGTTAACCTCGGAAAGAGATGTAGTCTGGGGTCCTAATGAGGGGAAAAATAAAGAAAAAAATTTTAAAAAAATTTTAGGGGTCGCGCCACTCCCTCGAAATTTGGAAATTATCGCTATTTTGGCGTTGATTTTAGAAAAATCCTGAAAAATCATGAAAAAATTTAAAAAAATTTTTCTCATTGTTCAAAAATTTCAAAAAGTAAAATAAGTCAAATCGTCCCTTCTTCAGAAAATTGACTGAACAATGAAATCGCCACCAAAGCTACAAATATTAGTCGATTATCCTCATATTTGCCTCAAATACTTTTGTTTGGGCACTGAACAAGCTCAAACTTTTAAATTTCGAATAAGTTAAGTCGTTAATTTTTAGGATTTTTCTAAAATCAACGCCAAAATAGCGATAATTTCCAAATTTCGAGGGGGTGGCGCGACTCCTAAAAATTTTTTAAAATTGTTTTTTTTATTTTTCCCCTCATTAGGACCACAGACTACATCTCTTTCCGAGGTTAACTTTTTCAAATTAAAAAAAAAGCATGTTTTCACTCCACCCTACTGGTCAGTGACAATTTTTAAGATATAGATACAAAAAATTGAGAAACTGAGAACCAAATTGGGAATTCGGTAAAAATAATGCTCAACTCAGATGGGACTGGGGAAAAAATATTTTTTTTTTAAATTCATCTACACATATGTATAGAACATTCAAAAAAAAATTTTAAAAATATCTAAAGCGATGTTAGCCGATTTTGATGATTTGTACTTTCAAAATGTGTTGTTTTGGCCAAACAGCGTGTTACGACATTTTTTTTCAATATTTTTTTTCATAGGATATCTCAGCCAGTCTAGAGCTGATGGAATGCATAATTCTGAGATTTAATTAGATTAACTATCAGAGACTATGCTTATTTCCCCTGTGTTGCGGACGATATCTCAGTCACTCTGCTGCCTTTTTAGCTGCCGAAATCTCAGCCTGTTAAACACTACAGCATTCAGGTAGTTTTCGTGTTATATTTAGGAATATGGGATTTAGTCCATACATAACTTGACATATATATTTAAATATTTACCAAATGGATCTTATCTCGATATCAGTGAGGCGTTCACGATGTCATTTGAATACACACTGATCGCGATCTACTGTTGAAAGCCGACTTCGGACGGCTTTTGCTTTTTCTAGAGAACCGATCTTATGGTCTCGATAGTCGTAATGCCACTGAAAAATATTTTGTGGTCTTACCAGACTGCGAACCTGGGTTAACTGGCTAAGACGCAAACACTTCTTGTCTCGCCAAAACCGTCTACAAACCCACTTAATAATAAAATTGACAGCCGTTGGTGTAGAAGTTATTATGCACTCTTGTAGCAGGAGTTCTACAATTCCCCACATCCCTATCGGATACAATTCTGTCGTGCTTCCTTTCAAATAATGTTGCAATCATGAATTTTTGACTCATTTCAAAATTACCTTAAGCCATTTTTTTTAAATTAAAAAAAAAAAAAAATATTTTGTCGCCTTTTTTTTATTTTACTCCAAAGAGCAAACATTTTATTTATCTATGGAACTCATTCAAATGGCTGCCCGGGCTTGCTTCGCAGTAGAGCATCCAGTCAACCCAATTCTCCTAGCCCCTGTCAAGGGTTCCGGGTTTCAGCTCACAAATGGCTTGCTCGACATTCACCTCAAGAACCTAAATTGTTAATGGGTTCATCGCACAACATTGGTCGTTAAGGGAGCCTGGCAAAAAAGTCTAAAGGCGTCAAATCACAGCTCTTTAGTGGTCAAGTGTAAACGCAGAGTCCAATGATAATACGATAACCAAACTTGGTGCACAACATTTTAATTATGTGGAGGGCTCTGGGGCATGGCTCACCATCCTGATGAAATCAAAGTTTTTCCAAGTCCATATCTTCCATCTCCAGCCACAATGATTTGTTTATGCCTCGGTAGCGCTCGCCATTAATCGAAATGTCAATTCCAGCAGAATTTTCAAACCACTAAAAATCTGCCCCAAACATTCACTCTCTGAGGATGCATTGTACTCTCGCTGGCCACCAACAGGTTTTCCAATACCCAATTGCAGCGTATTTGAATTTAACGATAGTCTCAGTTTTGTGTTTTCACAAAGCTTTCACACCAAAGTAACCGTCGACTTTACAGTGTACAGTACACACTTCTTCGCATAATCGAGATCACAACTGTTGTTCGATTTCAAATCAAGTAAGCAGCTTATTGTCTTCGGTTTAAAATCATTCACAATACACACTCACCACAAGGTGTTACATGAACTTTCATTTTCAATCTTATGGTTTGATTACACGTCTTTCTCTCGGACACATTATATTACTTATGGAAATTTCTTAAAGTTGCTAACCATAAAATCAGGTTTATGGCCACATCCTCTTAAGTATTGTTCAGAAAATGGTGTTTGCTTTGCAACAAACAACCAAGCAACCAACCAAAGAAACAGAAGAAGATAGAAGAAAAATAGCATAATTTTATCATAAGCCACAAAATAATGCGTAACACATTACGTATACGTAATGTTAATTATTAATATTAATTATACAATCTGTTGTACGACTCAGACAAATCGAATACAGTCCAGAAGTGTGGCAGGGGCTGGGAGCCTGAGTAAAATAAAATATAATAATTCGAGCTGGTGTTGGGATTACAAAATATTTTGTACGTTACGTAAAATCCATATTTCGAAAAATAAATATTTGAACGACACAAACAACTGCAAACAGCACGTCCAAATGAGCACTGACACTGACTCAAAAGTGATGGCCTATACATCGTATATATGTATGTATGTCCGTACATATACATATGTATGTGGTCATACATATTTATATTGTGAAAATAGACAATATACATATTAATGGGAAAACTTAGAGAAATTAGAGACTGTTGCCTAATGTATGCCATCACATTAACATTAGACAGTGGCAAGGATGAGGTTGGGCAACAGTGCTGCCCTTTCAGTGGGCCTTTAACAAGAATAAGTGAATGTAAGATAAAAACGTAGAGTTTACAGAATAAACATTCCAGAGAATTGTCCTGATTATGAGTTCAAAATTGTTCACATTTCATATGGAAGTAGGCAGACCAGATATTTTAGATAAATATTCAGAAATAATCAGAAAATATTAGGCCCCACCGCAAATTGTTGGGGCCTATTTTCAATTAAGGTGTAATTTCCTAATTTTATTTTCAATTTGGAGTCTATTGGAGTCCCAATTTTCTGACGCCATGTTTAGTATCATTTCAAAAGGGGATGGAAAAATAATCTTATAGATAAAATTCGTTCTTCAGCCGGACTGTTCGTTTGTGGAATAATCAACCTGCAAATGTGTTTCCTGCCTGCCATGACCTTATAAAATTCAAGGCCAACGTCAACAAACACTACTCCCTCTTTCCTCCTTCCAATACCCTCTTGTTATAGGATATGTCCCTGAGTGTTAGTCCAAAAAAAGGCACAATCTGAGAAGCAATAACGAAATGGATTGGCTGCCACTCAGTCTAGTAAGCAGGGGCAGAGGGTGCCCCATTTCGGTCACCACATCTTTTCAATGAACGCACTTTTTGGGCTACACAGAATTGACATTGGAAATGAGTTTGCATTATTTCCCACGAAGATATGACCGATTTAATTTCGAATTTTAAAAAGAAACTGTCATCTCAGTTAGATCTGGTATATCGAGTCATATAAATGTCCAACTGGTTTTGAATACTTTCCTATAACATCAATAAGACACTATGTGTAGTCATTTCAATTGGCCAGAATAGATGGCTTTCTAAAGGGCATTCTTAGTTTTCCAAAGACCTTCTAGCAGAACTTCCGCCAGAAACTATAATGACAAAGAATATATGTACTAAGAGCTGATCTATTTCTATAAGCTAATAACTCCATGAACACTTTCGGAAATCCAAATTATCACAGGGCCTTTTCAGTTTTCCCTCTGCCCGTATCAGACATTATTTCATAGTTTGCCAAATCACATCTGGCAAATGTGTAACAATTTCTCCAGCACATCGTTAACCTTTCGGAGAAGACAACCAAATATTTGTGTTAAGCAAATTATTTCCAGTCACATTCCATATGCATTCGATGGCCGGCCACATACTCGTACATGAATAATGATGGACGGACATTGGCCAGATGAATTCATTTATGGAAATTTCAAAGAAATTATTAATAAACGCATTCTTCCATTTGTTTGTTATGTTAATATGGTTGTGTATTTTTTTTTTGTTTTTGGTTAACTTTGTGTGATATATAAACTTTAAATTAGTTTTTGTGAGTGGGTGTGTGTTAGCAAATACATAGACATAGATGACAAGGCGGAGGAAAATTTAATTAAAAATATTGATTTCAATTCATTAACTGTAATCAATGCCGTAAAAGTATGTGAAAGGAAATAAGAAAAAAAGAAACGGATTAATTCTCCCCAGCATTGGCAGTGTAGAAATTAAAATGCATTTTTACACTCAATATCAAAGGCATTGCAGTAATTGATTTAAAATAATTGAAATATTTCTTTTCATGTAATAACTAGGACGACGGAATGGATGGTCTGAGAGATGGGTCAGAAGCCCAAGACTTACTGAATGACGGAGAGACGAAGGAGGCATGGCTGGTAGATGGGCAGTGGACTATGAGTGTCGAAAGAGGACTGGCTAGTAGATGTAGAATGGACTATAAGTGGGTTTTTTTTGGAGGAAGTTCAAAATAGAACAAATTTTTGAGAAAAACAGACTCGTTTTTTTATTTATATCTCAGGACAAGTAATGGGTATGTCTGTTCAATCGGAAATCCCAATTTGGGCTCAACTTAAAGAAACATCCTTTGTAATTTAAAAAGTCTGTCATTTTTAAGGAATTTATGTCTTCCTAGAGACATCTTAAAGTAACAAGCTCATTAAGATTTGTAACACCCAGTATCTTACCCTGTATCAATGCCAGCCAAACAGCCTATTACTTTTCATCCTCCCAGTAGTTGCAGATTTTCTAACAGTAATATTTTTTTTAAGACATTTGTATAATTTGTGGTTTTAACACAATTTTTTTTCTTATTGTTAAATAAACGAAACACAATTCTAATGAAGTCCGTTTGTTCCTCCAGTTTTCAGTCCACCCGCCCGGGCTGTTAACCATTTCTGCCATGATTGAACACCTACCTACAGCAAAGACGAGCTTATAACACATATTCTTATAATGACATCAACACAACAACTTTTAATTATGTAAATATCATTAAAATTAATGAAATAATCATAATTTTAATCTTCTTACAACGCTGATGGTAGGTAGTACACGAAAGAATAGTAAATTAATTCAGCAGCCAAACAGTGAAAACACTCACACACACACAAAAAAGAACCAAAAACAAATAATACCCGGAATGAGTTTGCCTACAAAACAAATGAAAACGGCCCGGCCCAGTAGTTGCAACATTTGCCATACACCGCGCGAGAAGACAGACAAAAGGACAAACGGGAGCCAAGACGCAGCAGAGCTGGTACTGTAGCAGCTGAAAAGTGTATAAAGCACATTAAAATAACAACAACAACAACATCTGTCATTTAAATTATAAAGTTTACACAATAAGCGAGAAGAAGCGAACAACAACAAAACAAAACAATACAATATTTTCCATAAAACGCTGGAAATAAATGAGGACACATACACAATTTACTACAGCACTTATTTATGTTGAAAACAAACAAATGAATGAATGGGTGTAAAGTGAAAACGATATACGTTTATGCAAAAAAAAAATACAACGAACGGAAATGGACAAGAAGAAGAATTAATAATGTACAAAATGCAAAATTTGTATTAACCCTTTGCGGGGGAGGGTTCTTGCCCCTTCAAAACGGTTTTATTCTTCTTTTGAATGATTCCAATATGGACTGACCAGCAAAACAGCATGGAATTTAAGCAAACACTAATAGAAGGAAAAGCACACAAAAAATTATGAAATTTAAGGGGAAAAAAGTACAAAAGAGCTTTTAATTTTAGACAAACAAAAAAAAAAAAAAAAAATTAAGAAAAAAAAATTTAAGAACAAAAAATTACAAAAAATGTTAAAGAACATTTTTTCTTATAGGGAAAATAAAACAATAAAAAATAAACAACTGAAATAAAAACTAATGTTTATTTTCTATTGTTTTATTTTCCCAATGATAAAATATGTCACTTACTTTTTTTTTTCTCCCGTTTTTTGTTTTTTTTTTTTGAAGTAGTTTTGGTTTTGTGTTATAAACATGTGTTTTTGTTATTGCGATTAGAAGCTAAATGATCAGTGGTTTTTTTGTTTGTCAAATGGAGAGAAATGATGGGTCAGCGAAAGTACACTAAACACAACCATTCCAATTTGAACGGTCTTTGGTACATTTTTCAATAAATTCTGTCAGTGTAATAAAAATGGTTGCAATAAACTCTCACATGAGCTTGTATTTTTTAAACATTCTATTTAAAGACAAAAACACACGTCTATTAACATCAAGATGTGTTTTTTTTTAGATTTTTAAATGCTATTGCTTGAAAAATTGGTTCGCCATTGCTTCTTTCAGTTTTCAAGGTTTATTTTCATTATTATTTTTGTTTTTATTTTTATTTTTATTTTTATTTTTATTTTTATTTTTATTTTTATTTTTATTTTTATTTTTATTTTTATTTTTATTTTTATTTTTATTTTTATTTTTATTTTTATTTTTATTTTTATTTTTATTTTTATTTTTATTTTTATTTTTATTTTTATTTTTATTTTTATTTTTATTTTTATTTTTATTTTTATTTTTATTTTTATTTTTATTTTTATTTTTATTTTTATTTTTATTTTTATTTTTATTTTTATTTTAATTTTAATTTTAATTTTTATTTTTATTTTTATTTTTATTTTTTTATTAATTATTTAAATTTAAAAGTAAATTTATATTCTAATATTGGGTCCAATGGTAAACCGGGTGACACAGACCATATGGATACATTTTTGCAGACCAAAGCCTCTGGTGGTAATCGAACCCAAAACTACCACGCTGACAATCAAGCACGCTAATAACTCACATATCGGGGCGCTTACGTTTTTTTTTTTTTAATTTAATAAAAGTATTTGACTGTCTGTGATGTTAATCGGTTCATACCGAAAATTCCAATATAGTAAAAAGGGCAGCATTAAGCAGCAACATCTACACGCTGAAAAATCTGCCTTTTTAAATGTTTACACACAAGCATATAAAGTGTTTGGAGCTTGTATCAAGTACAACTTATTTGTTTCTAAACAAAATTTTTTTGGCGGCAAATATAACCCCTTGCCTGTTATTATTACATATTTAGGACGAAGTGTTAGTGTGTTTAATACAAAATACGCAATAAACTTATTAAATTCAAGAAAGTACAACATTTGACCGCAAATAAGTCTGTATTTGTAGCAATATTCGCATTTTTTTTTGTCCCTAAGGTCTTCAAGATAGTAATAATAACCGAGAGAATAAGTTATATCAATAAAGAGAACATCTCCAATAGAAAAAAATTGATAAAAACTAACACAAAGTTGTATATACAAGTTTTTCCAACAAGAAGTGTTATGAATCACCCGGTATTTCGGTAGCTGTCACTTTTGAAGCTTTTATTATTTGATATTTGACAAGTAGAAAATACGCCATTACTAAAAATTGAACGATACACGTTTTAACAACGCATTGAAATTATTAAAATTCACTACATAAATGGTAAAAATCTTGTAGTCACAGTTCGCAAAACTAAAGCATTTTTGAGTCGTCTTGCAGCAACTTTTCGGACCGAAATACAGAAACTGGTGGAAAAATTCGAGCTGTTGGGACAAGTTAGTGATGTGAAGAATAAAACCCATGCACGTCGCTCAAGAACAACTGAGAATATTGCTACTGTAGCCCAAAGTGTTGAAGGAAAGCCAGGCTTGTCCACAACCTACGACTTTCGTCGTGGATTACCTAGACAAGAGTGTATCCATCGACTTGTTTCGACTTTAGGTGATGGAGCACCAAGCTGCAAAAACCACTGTAATTTGCTGGTCACTAGAGTTCAGTTCCGGACGCCCTTTGCTCCAGACACTGTGATTGCCTGCAGGAAAAGACCCGATACATTGTACATATGTGTCGATACTCTGAAAAATATCAATTTTTTTTTGTGTGTGAAATTATTTTGTATTGATTCAAATTACAAAATGTGGGGAAATAATCGAAATTACAGAATTCATTCACTTAAGCTAGATGTGGCCACCTTTTGCCTAGGCGATGCTGCCCTCCTAAGAAAGAAAGACAAGTCTACGACCAAAAGGTTTGCATGCCTACAGCTTTAAATAGCTTTCAAATTATTTTTTAGAAAATAAATCGCACTGACGATTGTACAGCGTCCATCGGTGGTCACAGCTGCCCATATAATTACTTGAGATGGAAAATTACTTCGGGTGGCGTTCGTAGGCTCAAATTTTCGTCAGTGCGTTCAGTTAAGTAAATACGATCACTTTGAGAGTTAGTGAAATGCTTTAAGTAGAAAAAATTCGTCAAGTTCCTCCTATGCTCTTTCGAGTCTAACTTGTTGGTTTTGTTTTAGTGTACGATTGTGTGCCTTTTGGAACTTGTAAGACTTTAAATTGAGATCAGTTTGGTATATGCGTTTGATGCTCTCCTGGGATACTGTCAGTTGTTTGGGCATTCCGTTGCCCCTACCACGTGTATTTTGTTGCAGTCGAGCGTTCACTTTCCAACATTCACTTGCATTTGATGTTGCTGTTTAGCGTTATAACAATTTATGGTGCAATAGACAAGTATTTTATTCTCTTTAAGATGGCTTAGCTCGAGCACAATATCTGGCTGTGATTTTCCCGCCAAATACAAAGCAATCACAACATTAGAGGAAAATGCTTGTGGTAGCTGGTAAACAATATAAACAGCTGGAATTGGTGTGAATTTGATATAGTTGGCATTATCGGTTTGCCAGTATTGCCAACATGAAATCGGTAACACTTCAATTCATTTGCCTAGCTCTGTAGAAGACACCTCAACAGGAGCTCTGTGCTATATCGTTCAAATTCAACAAATCAATTAGAAATGCCCGAATTATTTCACCAAGCCTTGATATTATTATTCGTTTCGGATATATCGATGGCCCAGCATTTCCTTGTCATTCAAAAACGAATATTGTCCGGACATTTTCATTTCCGTAAATACCCTTCTGCCTTTCCAAGCCCCTTCAGGGTTAACAATTTCCTTTTTATACACTCCATCATAGGATGGAGTATATACTAAGTTTGTCATTCCGTTTGCAACACCTCGAAAGAGTGATCTGCGACCCTATAAAGTATATATATTATTGGTCAGTGTAACATTCTAAGACATTCTAGCGATGTCCGTCTGTCTGTCCGTCAGTCCGTCCGTCCGTCTGTTGTCTGTTGAAATCACGATAGAGTGCGAACGACCAACGCTAAAAAGCTGAAATTTTGTAGGAAGATGTTTTTTGCCCATAAGCAGGTTCGAGAATGGGCCATATCGGACCAAAGGGGAAAAAGTTCCCCTTTACGGGACTAAATATATCCCGGCCATAATCAAATTTTTCAAATATTTTTTTTCAAATCATACACTAAGTTTATATAATTTATAGATGGGGAAAAAAATCCCAAAAATGGGCGTGCTCATGGGTTCCGTGGACCCTTGGGGCCCAAAAAAGGGCCCATGATAAACATGCGCATATGGGTATCGAAGTGCAACGAAATTTACTCACGAACCCAAATATGCCTTTATTTTCATGATTTGCCTAAATTTTTTGATCCGGTTTTTGGGACTATCGGGTCACCAGCGGCCCAAAAACCGTCCCTTGACAAACATGGACATATGGGTATCGAAATGCAACGAAATTTTCTCTCGAACCCAAATATGCATTTATTTTCATGATTTGCATAAAATTTGTGATCGGGTTCCTGGGACTATCGGGTCACGAGCGGCCCAAAAACTCAGTTAGTTTTCTTATTTATTGACTTTTTAAGGATCCATGATGGAGGGTATATAAGATTCGGCCCGGCCGAACTTACTATTTGTCCACTTGTTTAAGTTTGAGCTCATCTCATTTAAAAACAATTTTATAACTTTCTACAGAAATGAAACATTTCCCTTTTTTTTTTTGGTTTTTTTTTTTTTGTTCTTACTTGTCTTTTGTCAACTGTCCTTTTTGTGTGTGCGTGTGTGTGTGTGTCGGTGTTACAAGCTCCTTTTATTCCGCCATATTTACTCCAGTTACTCGTCAAGCAAACATTTTGTATGCACGCGAGAAGTATTTGTTTTACTTGGTTCGTTCTTTATTTTTTAATTATATTTTATGCCTGAAATGATGTGCTGTGCGAACGCATTATAAAACCACCAGTATGTCATCATTTGTGTCAGTCTCCGGCTCCGGTTCAGACTCACATACACCCACTGCTGCAGAGTGTGCCATTCACAGGCAACAGCAGTCAGTCATTCAGTCAATCCAATGGAATGAAATGGCCGAATGAATGGGCAAACGAACGATGGATGGATGGATGGATGGATGGAATGGAGTGTCTCTCTGGCCGGATGAATGGGTTCAAATGTGTATGCATATAATTTCATTATATAAACATATCTGGAGGATGAAATTATAGTTTATTTACAAAAGTAATACATTTTGTGCTGAGCACCCCCATCCTGCCCCCCAACTCCACCTTATAGACCTTTAATAAACAATTGTGAGACACATGCATTGACCGAGTATGCGGTTGAAATGTGAGTACACAAATGCGCTTAAGTAAATGTGAATGGGGACCTGCGGTGGTGATGGAGTGCTATTTTTTTTTTACACAGTATATTGTGGATATATTTTTCAATCGCATGGCAAAATTTTGTATAATTAAATGGACGACCGACTAAGACGACCAATTCATAGATGTCTATGAGCGAAATGATATGAGCTGGAACTCAAAAGCATATGGACTTATGCAATCAACCAAATTTCAGTTAGATATACGAAATTTTTATTTTTCGTTTTAACGTTTTGGTGTTGTACAAGGAACGATTCAACTGAGAATCAATCATACCTAACGAAATACAGACCTGACATAGTATTCGCCTTATATTCGTATTCTTATCAGAGCAAGGCAGAATTTTGAAAGGGTTTCTTTTTTCAATATGTCCTTATAATGTAGAATTGTGGGTTGGCGTTGCCTTACGCTCTATAAAATCTTGTGTGACCTCCGCTGCTTTAGTAAAATAATGTATGGAGGTCTCGACGAGACTGAGGCTATCGCCGGTGTTAACTTGGGCCACAGGAATTTCTACGGGAATCAACGGGCTGATGAACAAGCAAGGATGAGATCTGGCTACTTGTATGGCTGGGGTCCATTAAATGAAGCGTTCTCCAGCACTATCTACCACAAGCAAACCCCGGATGGAGAGCTTTAGATTCATGTGGAATCTCAGCGAAAACCTGGCCTGAATATAATCAGAGGAGATCGAAATCTATCATCGCCTACAACAGGAAATTGATAGCCGTGGTTCTTATACCTTGGTTGATTGGTAACCACGCACGTCGTCTGAATCTACAGTGGACGATGAAACACTTTCTCTGCGAAGGCTCTGCTCTGGTGAACCGATGTTTTAAGGCACTTCACTCATGGTTCATGAATCATATCGAATATCGATCTGAGTAGCCTTATTAAATTCCTCAACCGGACGATCTGGATATGAGTAACTGGGACAACAGGCGGTTTTGAGACCGGTGTCACTAAGCCATAGCTGAAGCTCCTTGCCGCTGAAGCGGCCACGTAAGCCAAACAACCAACCAATTTAAATGGTTTCTTAACCAGATCCATTCGTAAGCGATCATGGGTTAACGGCCGGCCGGCCGCCCATCTAAAACGACCAGTGACTGTAACATATTGGCATTTCAGTGGCACCGCATCGCCCAGCTGGCCCCTTTATCTGTCGATAATTTACTTTGCACATCTTCATATTTCCTGTGTATGGGTAATTTCCACTTTATTGTCGTTTCGTTATGTTATTTTGTTTACTCACATTGATTAAAAAACACAAAATGCGGATGGGCGAATAAAGATAAACAAAACCAGAAAACAGAGAAACTGTCAGAGATCCACGCCAACGACAACAGTGACTCACAGGCGGTCGGTCGGACGGACTGATTTACATAACACAGTCGTATTCAACCGCAAAATGCAAACATATGGAAAAACTTAACAATTTTCACTTATGCTCAATAAAAATCCATCCATAAAACCACTTGTAAAAATTGCAGAAAACGCAAAAATACAAAAACAGAACATACGGACCATGCAATGCCAGTAACGACAGCCGCAACAACAACAACAACGACAGTAACGCAAACCTGAAAACAGATCTGAACACAGAACACAAATTATGTTTATACGCAAATTGTGTACGTAAATATTAAAAATGTTTAAATGTGCTGGTATTTTTTGAAAATAGTATAAATCATATTTCTCAATTATATATTGGAATAATTCGGTAAACTTGCCGAGCCATAGCCAAGGTCTTTTTCAAATTACTCAAGGCAACTGGGGCCCCAATAAGACACGAAGATCTTTCTTTGAGTTAAAAAATATTTATAGGGTGAAATGTGACAGCCATTTCTAGCAGACGATTATGAAAAATTATTTCCTTCAAGTTGTTGCCAAAAATTTTAAATAAATGCAATTTGTTTAATTGAAAACTAAAGACTCGCCAACTGGCACAGCTTTGTGTAGATTGTGCTGATGATTGTGAAGAAAAAATGTTTCCAGATTGTTAACGGCCGAACAATCCTATGAAGAAACTAACCCGCCACCAAAATTACACGATAATGTTGCATTTTGACACTCTTACCCAATGAGGTCAAAGCAGCAATAACCCGGCTTAAGCACAAAAAGCACTCACCAATCCCCTTTCGACACACCGGTTAGAGGAAAATTGTTTCAAACGATGTCTGCGTATTAAATACCATCAAAACTTATACGGCTGTAGAGAGTCTCTGAGTGGCACTCGATCCTCAATAAAAATAGCGACCCCTCTGAACCTTTCACCACTACAAGAGGTCTTCGCAAGGTCTTCGTGCTAATTCTAAAACATTCTGATGGAGAAAATATTGGGAAAAGCTGCAGTAAATAAAACAGGCACAGTTAACAGCAAAGGACACATCCTCGGAAAGACTGAGCGGGGTGGAACTTCTTTATTTTGAGCTGGTTTTGTTTTGGGACATTTTCCATGTTACCATTTCAAAATCGCTGATTTTTTAGGAATTCTACCTCTACTTAGGTGAAATCCCTCAAGATATTTATTTTTTTCACTTATGACATTTTCAAACTTACCATCGTCTATAAGTTAACATATATACAAGAGTATGGGTCATCTGTCTGTATGGGTGGTGGTTCGGTGCGACATTCACAAATACATGCAATATAATGTTTAAAGTTCTTGTGGCAGCTTGTGCTGGGATTTTGTAAAAGCATTCGCACGCTTTAGGGTGCGCGTGTGTGTGTTTGCATTTTTAATCATTGTCTTCCTGCCACACACAAGTCTCCATATGCTACCACACACACGCACACACAGCGAAGCACACAAGGGTATGCATGTGTGTATGCGCTGATACATTCACATTTGTCGTTGCAATAATGTTTTAATAATGTTGAGATAGAGAGTGCGACCGATGCGATAATAAATTATTGTCAAATTGTTTATTGGCTGATTTTTGGTTTTGGTTTGTTTATATGCGTCTGTGTTGCTTTCTCTCTCTCTCTTTCGTATTGTTGCTGCTCATATTGTTCGCATTTTTATTTAAATATCAATTTTGCAAAATTAAGAGATTAAAACAATTATGATATCAACAAGAAACTGTGTTTCTTTCAACCTGAAATATCTTCCTCTTACGGAATTAACACTGATCGTCAAACGTGAGTCACGTACATTATATCTCTAATGAAAGCTTGAACCGCATGAACGATGTATGTACAGTAGGGTGGAGTGAAAACATTCTTTTTTTTAATTTGAAAAAGTTAACCTCGGAAAGAGATTTAGTCTGGGGTCCTAATGAGGGGAAAAATAAAAAAAAAAAATTTAAAAAAATTTTAGGGGTCGCGCCAGTCCCTCGAAATTTGGAAATTATCGCTATTTTGGCGTCGATTTTAGAAAAATCCTAAAAATTAACGACTTAACTTATTCGAAATTTAAAAGTTTGAGCTTGTTCAGTGCCCAAACAAAAGTATTTGAGGCAAATATGAGGATAATCGACTAATATTTGTAGCTTTGGTGGCGATTTCATTGTTCAGTCAATTTTCTGAAGAAGGGACGATTTGACTTATTTTACTTTTTGAAATTTTTGAACAATGAGAAAATTTTTTTTAAATTTTTTCATTCCCTTATTTCATTGTTTACGCTATTGCAAACATTTATTGACATAAAACTTTTTAGGATTTTTCTAAAATCAACGCCAAAATAGCGATAATTTCCAAATTTCGAGGGAGTGGCGCGACCCCTAAAATTTTTTTAAATTTTTTTTCTTTATTTTTCCCCTCATTAGGACCCCAGACTACATCTCTTTCCGAGGTTAACTTTTTTTTTTTGAATTTCACTCCACCCTAATGTACAGCACATACGGAACACATCACATGTGAGACATACTGTGACAGACACCGGCCCTTACTCCACTCAAAATCGTTTGGTAGAATTTTGTGAAAGCCTTACATAATGTTCACATTCCTCTCCAGTGGCATTCTTATTTTACTAAGCCTGTTGATCGGATCTGACTCACATTATTAGGTCCACATTCAGTATTTCAGTACGAAATAAATAAAACTAAATTATCTAAAGTTTATTCGACCTCTCGAATATGAAATTATTATTTTTCTTCGGTAAATTATTACCAGATAGTATTGTTATTGATTAAATCTGATAAAATTGCAATTAACATGTTCATTTTAAAAGTCATGTCATAAACAGTGTAATTAGTCCTGAATCAATATCCATCGGCCAAAAGTCCGATCTAGTAATCATTTTTGACTTTTTTTTTGGAATTTTAAAGTTTTACCACAAAAAATTAGACAATTGGATATACAAATATTTCGATTTTTTTCGTATTTTTTTTAATTTCAGGGAGGGGATGTTGCTGTTTATTTTAATTTTGTTGTTAGGTTTTTTTGCACATTTTGACCTAATATTAAATTTTAAGAAATTAAGCTATTTTCATATTACAAACACATATTCACATTTTTGAGACTTTGGAAATTTGTAAAAATTTACTTCGATAAGTCGAAAAGACTTTGCCGAACCGTTTCTTATACATTTGAACTATCTCATAGTCAACTTTTTTTTATTATACACTGTGTTGCCCTTTCTATATAATTTGAAGTCAACATTTGGTTGCAGCAATAATTTTAAAAAATATAGATTTTGAAAAAAATTGGATTTTGGGTCAGCACAGAAAGATTTACGGATTTGAAAAGCTTCTCCATCTGGGGACGAAATTTAAGGAAAGTTTATCGTAAACTTACATATACACTTTGTGAGAATTGTAAACCTACTTGAAAATCAAGACGCACTCATAACCACTTCATCCATTACCGACCACGCCCAATTGAAACTCACTATACGGTTGACGGAATGTCAGATTCGACCAGCCGGATCTTAAAAACCTGTTAAATGATGAATTGTCCACATTTACATTTTCAAATTCCCACAAAGCCATTAGTTTTTGCTTTAAGCTGGGGAAATCTAGATATTCCTCAGAAATTATTTCAACTTTTCCTTTATATCAAATGTACATTCCAAGTTTAATATATTCATTGATTTTATTTTTTTTTACTTTTATGGAAAACGAAAAGTAAAAATTGAAATTCTATGAATGCCTTTTAGCAAAAACGTTAGCCCCCCTGTCTTTGTCTCTGGTATGTTTTTATTTCATTTCAATTTATTGTATCCAATGGAAACCGAATTTCGTTTCAGGTCAACGACAACTGATAGAGACCGACCAAAACAAAAAAAAGAAAATGAAAAAAAAAAACATTGCAGTATTCAATGCTCTGTTCAGTGGTAGGAAAAATTGGAAATTCTTTTGGAAGTTGCCAATGATACAGATAAAATTGAATGTTTTATGGCTAATGCGAAATGCGTGTGCGATACGACGATGAAGCGAGGGAGGTCTGATAAGTTTGGATAGCATAACACATATGTTGCAGTGTTTTATATTTGGTGTTTTTTTTTTTTTTTTTTTTTTGTTTATCACCAGAGTCATCATCATAATCTCTGTGTGTCCCCCACGCCGGCGCTGTGACACATGTTGTACATCACCGTTATTGCATCAGCATACAAAAGTTGATTAAACAAACGCCTCCGGGAATCATTTGGGTGTCAGCAACTGTTGTCGCTGCTGTTTGCCTTCGATGGCGTCTTTGTTTAGTTTCAAAACAAAATCATCTTTTCTGACAGAGTCCTGTGTTGTTCTTGTTAACACTGACTGTCCTTGTGTAGGTTTTGTCCTGATGGTCCTGTGACGCCAGGGCAAATAAACAAAAATATATGAATGTACATGCAAAAAAAAAAAAGCAAGCAAGCAAACAAAAAGTTACGACACGAACAACAACAATAAGACAACACAAAACTCAAACTTAACTAACAAAACAACACCACTGCAATATAAAGAAACTAGAAAGAAGAAAGGGACAATAAAAAAAAGCAAAGATTTCGAAATGATTCCCAACCAAAGACCAAGCAGAACTCAAATCGACAACAACACTGACGTTAACGGCAAATGCCTTCCCTGATTTGTCAGAAGACAAAGTGGCGAAAAGACGTGGAACTCAGCAAACAGTGCAAAAATCTCTTAATTAGGATTTTACAGAAACAACAACAAAAAAAAACATGCAACAGAGAAACGGAAACGGAAAACGACGAGTTTTCTCCAAAAAGGCTGGAACTCAACTTCGGAGCACAACAAAAAGCCTCTTTCCTCATTCGTCCCCGTTCCCAACCCAGCCATACAAATACAAACAAACAACTAAAGCCAATGTTAGCTGTGCCGACGAAAAGCTTACGAATTGGAACAGGAAGAGTGAATGCGAGACACAGAGTGTGGTACAAATAAACAAAAATATATTAGTAAAAGTTAACTTAAATAGGGTGCACAATTAATAAAAAGGATAAGGCTAACAAAAACAAATTAACGTAATTTGCGAGAATGTCCCCATGAAAACGTTTTGAGTGACCATTCAGAAGGGAACAACAAAACAGATTTGTTTCATAAAGTCTACGAGAGGTTTCAACACGAAGTGACCTTTTTTCTTTGTCAGGGATAAAATTATTAAAAGTTCGAGGAGTTTGTTAAAAAGATAAAAATTGGCATTGGCAGCTGTTGTTCGAACAACAAATGTGAGATAATAAGAATAATAAGAACTCATTAACCTATGATGAAATAAGTGTATCGGGTATGAAGTGGCTGATGGCAGAATAACCAGAACCATGATTTCGAAATTTGAAAAAAAAATAATTTGGTTTTTAGTCTTTGTCGAGCATTTTAAGGGCTAATGTACTCATTTTTATACCCTCACCCTACGGGTAGGAGGGTATATATCATTTGATACGGCTCAAAAGTGTAACACATAGAAATATCCACATTAGACCCCAGGTGTCTTTAAACCAAATTCGATTCATGACTTTCTGACTAACATATGACGTACAGTAAAGTTGCGACCACCAACACGTCTAATTTTTGCAAAAAAAAAAAGTGATCATTATCTCAGGCTCATATCTTGCCAACCGTTTGGAATTTTACTTTCTGAGCAAAGTTGTAACTTTTGTCATTGTGAACTCAACAAATCTTCATCTCAAGATTGAAATCGCAAAAAACTTTTAAAAAAATCAAAAAAAAAATTTTTAACCTTTTTTTCCCTGAACAAACCATTCAAAATTCTAGGAAACAATCAACTACAAAAAAAAGTACCTAAGATCTCAATAGACAACTTTCTAGAATATATGGACTTCCTAGGAATGATTGTTAAAGGTGTATCAAATCATATTTGCTTTCTAGCATTGCATTAGCCAAATTTTTGGAGCGTATGAGTACTGTTAATTTGAAAGCCTAGTACTCATACGTACAGGTGTTTAATTAAATTGAATTGATGTAATTGTTTTTAAAATAGCTCGAACCATGTAAAAACGAATTGGAATTTTATTAGCTGACACCTTGTCGAAGGCAAAATAGTTGTTCAGAATTGAACATGGATATTCTGTCCAGGATGTTATCAATTAGTAATCGATATCGAAAAGTACTCGATACAAAGACACTATGAGAATTAGAAATTGCCAGCAGAATGTGTAAAGATGAACACGATTCGTCCAACTCTTAATTATTAACTGAACTATTTTTTCTGGTAGCTACTGACGTCCTTACCGAAGACCGCTCACTGACTCTCTCGATTCGGGTTTCTTTCCCACTTTAGGCTACTTTTAATTTCTCATACAGTCGACTTCCGTTAAATGACGTTGAGAAAATCAAATCCTCTTCTTTCCGTTAACCATTTACTTTCTCTCCAAATCGTAATTTGACAAAGTAAAATGTGTTTCCTATTCTTCTTCATTGACCAAGTTTATATTCTTATTTATTGTTCTTTTATCTTTTTTGAATGGACTGATTGGCCAGGTACATCTCTATGAATTCAATAAAACTCATTTATTTCTTTGTTTTCTCAAGGTTTCGTTAGCTTTATTCCAACTTATTCAGGAGTTTTTTATTTGAAAATAAATTAGTTTTACATTTCATTTGTCATATTTCTTAATATTAAAAAAGGGACATCACGGCAGTTTTCTAATAAAAAAATAATAATTAAATAAATGTAAAAAATCACAGCAAAACTTAACGCTACTTTCACATGAAACACTTACCAGAAAATTTTTTAAAATATTTGTTAAGAAAATTGTGTGAAAATTGTTTTTGTTTTTTAATACATTTTTCTTAACAATTTTTTTGAATACGATGCTTATAATTTGTTTAAAATATTGCTTCCGTTTAACGTTCTGAATGAGAAATATTATTTTCATACAAACTTTTGAAAATTCCCTAGAGGGAATTTAGTTAACTTAGAGAAATTATGTTCGTGTTAACCTTATTTGGTAGTCTTTTGAAAAACTAACAAAAAGCAGTTAAACTAAATTTTTCCTACTCGTTGAACGATGCCCAATTTGCAGTTATCCGATATTTTCGATTGAGCGAAGTGATTTGTTTAAAATGGGCTCAAAGAATAATTGATGTGAATGTGCTGTGTCACTTATCCGATAGATTTCAGTTAAGCCAAAGAAAACTATAACATATTTATTGATATAAAAAATTATGGCTTACAGTGGCTTTCTCTTTTTGTTGGGTATACTTTTTGGGATATGTCTCAGCACATATCAGTTGTATTTTCTATGTTGACGTCTAGTCCATGTTTCATTTTAGGCCTTTGACTTGTTCGTCTTACTCATATTTCCATCAAGTTACGTGCATTAGTTTCTAATGAATTGTAACTCATATTTCAGCATAAAGAACTTGTTAAATTTCACCCTTCCATCCTCAATCGCTGTTCGCTCTTCCATATTTGACATATCAGCATAAATTCAAACACAACACGTAACGCATCCTAAAAAAAAAATATAGTGTGAAAAGGCCAATGCCCGTAAAGGGGCGGTGGGACTACGTATGTGTAAATACAACCCCCCACTCTTCTCTCTTGACAAAATACTATTAGTATTTGTTATAAGTGGAGGATTTCTGCCATAAGATAAATTGGATTACACGCTCTGCTGCATCAACATCTTCATCATATTTTGTTTGCTACGCTGGTGTCTGTCATACCAAAGCCGAGCGATGTTTTTTTATCCTATCAATTTTTTTTTTTTTTTTTTTTTTGCAAAATTCTCTAATTTTTTTTGGGTAACGATAGAAAAATCGAATAGTATGCCATTCAAATAAATTGGTTTTTAAACTCACACCACTGGGGCTTACATGCAGGGGTTTAATCCGCCCCCTCAACCGTTTACCGCATTCGAAATTGTTTAGGCCTACACACACGCATATGATTATTTGTTATCCTTTGGAGGAGCAGAAGAATGAATGAACGAAAAAAAAAAAACAGGAGTCTTAATAATATAGTTATATTCAAATCTAAAAAGAGGCCATAAATAACTAAAAACTCTTCGTTGGCATGCAAAGATTGCAAAATAAAACAGCCACACCACTGCTAACAATGAAAAGGATGAAGGACGAGTGAGTGTGGGGGGGGATACAGAAAATATAAATTGAAGCTGCATATTTATCGAGTGTAAAAATTTCACTCATACACTCGATTTTACGGTAGTTTGGAAATCGATTTCAGTGAAAGTGGCATTTATTCCATGCCATGCCATTCATTCATTCATAATTATGGCAAATGAGGGTTCAGACTTTGGCCGGATTTTTGTTGTGTATTCGTTTTTGTTTCTCATCGTCCTTTGTATTGTGGCCTTTTACTTTTCACTCCGGATTCATACACGTGCATACAGGGAATCAAGTTTATTTTTATTTTGCTTCATATTTAAGTGTTATCCTGAAAAAGGTCAGAAAGAGCCGACAGCCGAATAACGATGAAAATATGGCTTATTTATATGCTAAATTGGTTAATATCCTTATGTGTGTACAATAGTCTGCCGTCATGGTTAAGGGATAGCTGGCGGAAGTTGTTCGTGTCCGGGTGTTTCCAATGCAAATTGGAAGGATTAATTTAGGGAAGGTTGGAGGATGGTCGTGATTTGATAGGTAGTGTGTGCGACTATCACACTTTAGACCTAGTTTGGCATCCTAGTAAGACCATCCATGATTTTTCAGCGAATGTTTCCACCTCATAAATGCTGGCGACTTTAGGAGTAAAAAAATAATTCTCTAAGCCAAGTAAAACTTATCTAGAAGACGCGTTAACTGTTCAGAGCCGGCTTTAGACTGTAGGTTCCTGTCTGTGAATACACAAGTTATCTCATGAACTGTTCACTGATTTTTTTTTTTGAAAAAAAAATCATAAAAAATCTTATATGAGTAATACGGTAGTTTATAACATATTCAACATATGACACAGTAAAAATTAGGTATTGATCATTAAAATCTATGGAGTATTTTCAATATTATCCACAATTTACTGAAGTTGCCTCTGGTGCAAACAAATTGTTGGAATGAAAGATTTGTACGGAAGATTCCGAAAAGTCCTTCACTAAGTTGTGAATAAAATCTAAAATACTCCATCGATTTTAATGATCTATAACTTATTTTTATTGTAATATTGCTTCATATTTAAGTGTTATCCTGAAAAAGGTCAGAAAGAGCCGACAGCCGAATAACGATGAAAATATGGCTTATTTATATGCTAAATTGGTTAATATCCTTATGTGTGTACAATAGTCTGCCGTCATGGTTAAGGGATAGCTGGCGGAAGTTGTTCGTGTCCGGGTGTTTCCAATGCAAATTGGAAGGATTAATTTAGGGAAGGTTGGAGGATGGTCGTGATTTGATAGGTAGTGTGTGCGACTATCACACTTTAGACCTAGTTTGGCATCCTAGTAAGACCATCCATGATTTTTCAGCGAATGTTTCCACCTCATAAATGCTGGCGACTTTAGGAGTAAAAAAATAATTCTCTAAGCCAAGTAAAACTTATCTAGAAGACGCGTTAACTGTTCAGAGCCGGCTTTAGACTGTAGGTTCCTGTCTGTGAATACACAAGTTATCTCATGAACTGTTCACTGATTTTTTTTTTTGAAAAAAAAATCATAAAAAATCTTATATGAGTAATACGGTAGTTTATAACATATTCAACATATGACACAGTAAAAATTAGGTATTGATCATTAAAATCTATGGAGTATTTTCAATATTATCCACAATTTACTGAAGTTGCCTCTGGTGCAAACAAATTGTTGGAATGAAAGATTTGTACGGAAGATTCCGAAAAGTCCTTCACTAAGTTGTGAATAAAATCTAAAATACTCCATCGATTTTAATGATCTATAACTTATTTTTATTGTAATATATGTGGATTTATAATAAACTTTTCAAAGTTGTCACTTTTTGTCATTTTAGATTTTTTAAGACTTTCAACAAAATAAAAAAAATAAGGATTTTCCAATTTAATTTTGTTAATAACTCTGATACTGCCTTTCGGTATCGAATGCATCAAGATCGAAGATTTAAAATAATTTAGTGATTAATTATATCAATTTATTTCAAATTTATAACAATTTTTGTCTAAAAAAATTTTTTAAAGAAAAAAATTTTATTTTATTAAAGGAAAATAATTTAAGTTTTTAAAGAAAATAATTCAATTTTTTAAAAGAAAAAAAATTATTTTTTTTTAAAGAAAATAATTTAATTTTTTTTAAAGAAAAAAATTTAACTTTTTTAACGAAAAAAAATTAACTTTTTTAACGAAATTTTTTTTTTTCTTTTTTTAAAGAATTTTTTTTTTTTTTTAAAGAAATTTTTTTTTTTTTTAAAAAAAATAATTTAATTTTTTCTAAAGAATTTTTTTTTTTTTTGGAAGAAAATTGAATTTTTTTTAAAGAAAAATTGATGTTTTTTAACTAAAATTTTAAAAACAAATCTTTCTCTAGACAAAAAAAATTGGCCATTTTTCTCACCAGTACATTAACAAACAATTTTGTTGTTGCATAGTGTTATTGTTATACTCAAAACAGAAAAACTTGAATTACTGCCCAAATTATTCCGTTTTTTTTTAAACTCATTTGAAAATTTCACACCGAAACATTTTTAAACTAAAAATATTTTTAAATGTACACAAACTTACGTAAATATAAATGTAGGAATGCGTAAATAATCCGACACACACACGCAAACGAACATATGCACTCAGGAAACTTTTTAAATTGTTTGCATGTGTACGAATTTTGCGATTGCCATTGCTTGCGTGTGTGTGTGTGGCGATATGAAAGCCATGGCGAAACTTAAACATCGTCGCAACAACGAGATGGCCACAAGGCATAAAGCGTATGTTTTATGTATGAATGTGAGTGGGGAGCCGTTATTTATGGCATACTCATTTGTGTGGGTGTGACTGTGTGTGTGTGTTGGAAAGTGCCAGTGTGTTGGTACATATCTACCTTAGTGGCATAATGCCACAAATATTTTTTTTTTGTCGTAATTTTATTATTGGCGGAATTTCCATTTTTCATTAAATTGTTGCACAATCGCACTCAGATTCATGCACAATTGAATTGTGAGTGCCAAGTGAGAAATTGCGGATATTTTCAACAAAGTAGTATTGGCCGAGGTTCAGTGGTACAGGGAAGCGTTTAGCCAAATTCTCAGCTGTTCTTAAAATACAATACCACGAGATGGCCACAATCGACAGATTTCACAGACAATCCCTCTGGGTTTCTTAATACAGATACGTACTATATAAATACATATGTCTAAATGGTCCAAAAAAAAAAGAAACTTGACTTCATGTTATTTTCTCGAATAAATAAGACCTGCCTTAGGAAGTATTTAAAAAAGATTACCACTTGCCTTTTCAAATATTTCCCTTGGTCAAAAAGCAAAAACCATATTTTTTTTCAAAACAAAACACTGTAGGCTTCCCTAAAACTTTTATTGATCTTTTTGCCCTAAACAAATAAAAACACACAAATGTTAACACTCTCGTTTCACGCTCTAATGTATTTTTAACCAAAAATATTGACTGCCATTAGACATTTAACCAAAGGCTAAATGTCACTTAACCACCTGGAGGCTATGGTCATTGTTCTCCGGTGTTGCAAAGGCAACTAAATATCACCATCATCAGTTGTAGTGGAAGTCCTGATAGTCGCCACTGGAGCAATTGGTGTATTGGGTGCTGTTGTATTCGTGGTGGGGGGGAGGTTTGGTAGTCGTCCTAGTGTAGTAAATCATTGTATAAATTCCAATGGTGTAAAGATTTATTGTAAATATACCCACAATGACATATATTGGAGTACTCATTGCCTAGGTGCGCTATGAGTATGTCAACGCTATTGTATTTTTATACATATGTGTGTGTGTATTTATGTGCGGGGTGGTTGGGGGGATTGGGATTGGTATTGAAGTATTTGTTAGTTATTGGTGTGGTTTCACCATTTATACTAGAGCATTTATTTTTAGTTGACGACCTAAAACAACTTAACAACAGAAAATAGTAGAATCATTTATATTACATATTAAACACAACCAACCTCTTTATCTCGATAGTTAGATCTAAACTGGAATATGCTTCTTTTATATGGAATCCTTTTTCTGCTCTAGACTTGAGAGAATTCAGAAAAAGTTCATCACAATTGCTCCATTAATACATTAATTTTGCTGAGCCACAGCCCTCATACTTGGACAAGTGTAGGTTAATACTCCTGAAAACTAAACAGAATAGAAGAATGTTCATATCTCAAGTGTTTGTTTTTGAACATCTAACTGGCATGGTTGATTGTAGTCAGTTGCATCAATTATTGAGTTTTAATGTTCCCGCAAGATCTTTGCGTCATTTTTATTATATCATAGAACTAAATAATTACTCTGTTCGAGAACCACTAATTCGAGCTTTGAATGAATTCAATCGTATGTCCAATTAAAGCCTGGATTTTTTTTTGTGAGACATTGGCCAAATTTGTTAATACCCTAGATTTAATATACTTTTATTTTTAAGATGAATTATGTAAGGATTGTAATAAATAAATAATAATATTGAAATAATAATAATGAATCAACTTATTCATATTCTCCAAGTTTGAGCTTCAGTTCAGTAGCCAAATGAAAATATTTGTGTCAATGAAGAGGATGATCGAAAAATATTCGCCAATTCGCTTTGATTTCGTTTTAACGTTAAGTTAATTTTTTTGAAGAAGGGACTATTTGGGTAAGTTCCTTTTTTGCCAATTTTCGACCATAAAGTGTTTGTTTAAGTTATCCATTTACGGGTCTTGTTGGTATTAAAATTGTGAGCATTTATTGATCAGGAACTCTAACAATATAAACCCAAAAAAAAAATGTTCAATCAACAAAAAAATTTCCAAATTGTCCTACGAGATCTTGTGATTCTACACCTTGCAACTTCTTCCTTTGGGGTCGACGCCCACAGCCCAGCGTCGACTCAAGACCTCACAGATAGAATTCGTGAGACTATCGAGGACATAGCGCAACCACTTTGCGATTTGGTTATGGAAAATTACATGAAAAGGATATAGTCCTATAAGCCTGGCCGTGGTGGCCATTTGGCTGATGTTGTTTTTCATTATCAACGGCATACCTTCCTCTTTATTATGAAATAAACATCCGATCATGTATCTCAAAAAAGTGAATTTTTCTTTGTATACCAAAAATAACACCTCTTGTTGGAAAACCCTATACTTTGACTACGTCAATTCTGTCATTCCCGCCAACACAAAAACTCCATATCTGGATTCACTATTGAATTTATTTTTAAGACTCATCTACTTATCCAGTAATAACTAATAAAACGTAATACAAAAAAATGTACTCGGTTCGTTTAACTGAAAGAACGTCCCAATCCCAAGTCCTTTTCATTGAAAATCTCGCATAAGTGGAAAAAAATGTCTTGATTGTTTTCATTTCTGCTTAACCGAATTCGACTGTATTTGCATTTAATGACAACGAATTGTCGTCGTTCATTGGTGCTTCAAAGCGATGTCATCGTCCTTCGAAAGAAGGATCGGTGGGTGGGTGTATATTCTCACCGTAGTGTAGCAATTACCGCCTTCCATTTTGTGGTCGTGGTGAACTTATTTCATCGCATGAGAAGTATATGAACAGAGCTTGGCAATGAATATTTCAGAGGATCATCTGGGCAATCAAATGGGACAGAGTTGATTCGGTACGCCAACATTCCAATCACTAGCTTCGCTGTTTAATAATCACCATTTCCATATAATGTCATGATTTCCTTTGATATGATTGTGGTTGGACCACGAATAAGCAGAGCCATCTTGTGTGTTATACCGAGAGCCATTGACTGGAGTCTTCAAATTTTAAATGCGTTCGGGGATTTAGAAATAAAATATTCTATAATCATCTCCATAAAATAAAACATCGCTGGCAAAATCATTGAGTTTTTTTTTATAATTTTTTATTTTAGTTACAAAGTAAATTTATATTTTAATATTGGGTCCAAGTGTTAACCGGGTGACACAGACCATATGACTAGATTTTTGCAGCGGCAGACCAAAGACTATGATAGGAGTCGAACTCACAACCCCCACGCTTTACTCTTTAAGTGTACACGACTTCCTGTAGTTATGAATTCGTTGTTGTTAATTCTGTTGGCATTTCAACTAACGATATGTGCATGCCATTGTAAACGTAATATAATGGTGAATTTACTATTATTAGCTATTATTATTTTTATTATTGTTCATTGAGTTTGCGAGTGTCTCCGCTCGCCCCCGCCACCCTAAAATGTTGGAATCAATAAATCGTTTGTATTCTTTTGTTGGCAAAATTTTAATTTATGAAAAGAAGGCATATGTATGTGTGTGTGTGTGTGTCGCATATAAGTCTGAATGTGTACTAAAGCTGCCATAAATTAAAGTGCTTTTGAGTTAGGAGAGTGAAAAAGCCATTGAGTGTTTTTAATGTGAAATTATATTTCGACTACAAAGAAAAATTCAATATTAAGTTATCAATGGATTCAATGGCATATGAGTGCCATTAAATAGGAAATTAGGTATGTCTAAACAATTCGATGACTATGAATTTACAGGATATGAATATCGTTTGTATTAAGTTTTTCAATTAGGTTGATACAGATTAAGATGAAATATTTATTTTCAACAATTAATAAAGGCTGAGAGAACCTAAACGTATCAAGAGTTTAGTTGGAAACACAAATCGCTTTCTGTAATGTAATACAAACAAGGATTTGGCCAGTTTCAGAAATATTAAAAATCCTAAATTACAGGAATTTACAGGATTTGAATATCCTTTGTATTCCGTTTTTTTTTTCATTTAGGTTGACAAAGATTAATATGAAATATTTATTTTAAACAATTAATGCAGGCTCATAAAGGCTGAGACGACCTAAACGTATTTGTTCAGTGTTTTGCTGTATGTAAAGAATATTTTGAAAATAAAAGTTAGTGTCTTAAAGAGTTTAATATAAAATCATTTGCTGTCAGTTGATCCTGCTCCGTTTAATCGTTGCCAGCTCTAGAAAAACTAAAATGTATTTTGTGGCAACCCTCTCGCCGTGACAGAGTAGAACATGACTACCACACAATCACACACATCCGCAAGCATTTAAATTGTTGCAATTATAAATGTTGCGGTAATAACTTATAATAATTTATATTCGTACGAGAGTGTACAGAATTTGTACACATAATTTCCTTTTTAAGTGTTTCTGGAACATTTGTCATCTTTAGTTTTATTACTTTTGTAGAGGCGAAAATACACACACACACACTCGCAGCGGTTATCCCGACTCAGATCCTGTCACACAAAAAAAAAAAACATTTCTGTGTGTGTGTGTGTGGTGGCATGCATATGAACCGCATAATTATGTGGCATGTTGTACAAATATGTCTGACATGCTCGTGCTTTGGTTGCTGCCGGCTGTTGTGATTGTTTCGTGCATTTTTGGTTGGTGCGACTCCCTTTCGACTCTTTTAATTGTACGCCGAGAGGGTGTCAAGGGGGGCGCCAACTTAAACAGAAATTATTCTGTTCTGACTGTGATAAATTTAGCATAAAACTATACATACCGCAAATAAATCCAAAATGAAAAGGAAAATTCTACATACACACTACAACATACTCCTCGTGATATCAGCAGCTGAAATCTTATGAAACCATTTGTAAGGATTGCCGTTCAGTACAAGCACTACGAAGGCGCTAAGATTGTGTTGTTTTTTCAGGAAACAAAAAAAAAACGGTGGCATTTTTACGCCTCTTCTGTTCACTCACATAAATAAATACAAAAATAACACCAATTGGCGGATTGTTGCTAATAATTATTAGCGTACAACATGAAATTAATTGAAATTTATATCCGCATTAGAGCGTGTTCTTCCTTTCGATGCACAAGTTCTGCAAGCGATTCCAATACATATTTTTCTTAGCGGACGAAGTCTGCGTATGAAAAAGTTAAAGGCCCTTGTGAAATGAGCTTAATGTCTATGGCCCGAGAGGCACTCACGGAAACGTAAGAGAATTTATGGCTTGACAGTTTGGCAGCATTATTATAAAGGACAGAAATGGTAGGGCGGCTGGAGGTTGTCCTTTGAATGTTATTTTTAAAAAGCGAATAATTAGTTAAATCGGACAAAATAATTTCAAATGGCCGATTTATTTGCGAAATTTTCGAATTTAATATTTTTTTCCAATTTCCCCACTGTGGTGGCGGCAACGTGAAAGGCGACGTTGTGAAGACCGGTAATTGCAGGATCTAGGGTAGTGGACGAATTTAAATAGCTCGACTCCCTCATTAATAGAAAGAATGATGTCAGTATGGAACAGAAGCAAAGAAACGTTCTGGAAAAGAGATGCTACTTCGGGATGAGCAGACAGTTTAAGACTTCTGTATGTGAGAAGGTTCCTGGGGACATTTTTTAATGGAGGCTCAATAATCAGAGCGTTAAGAACATAGCCTTCTCTAAACAGCAAGGTTATTCTAGACGTGGTTCCTTATGGCGCTGAAACATGGGAAATCAGATGCAGTATGAAAAATAACCCCAAAGTTTTACAATGAAAAAAAAACACAATGATAGGAGTTGATAAGCCCTCTTTTGGCAATATTTAGCAAACGACTTGGGTCATCTGTGTATTAAATGGCCATGGCATCTGGGTACGTTTTCATTTCCTTTGTGGCAAATTTGTATATTTTACTAACAAATATTTTCCTTAGTCTTGAGAGTGCCATAAAAGGCGTTTTTTTAAAATTAAATTAAGGTAACGCCAATGAAATCAACGTTTATTCTAAGCGGCTCATTAACACGTACAGCTAATGTCCGGGCAATAGAAATTTGTTGGTAAAATTTACATAAATTGATACTGTGACAAAGCAGTATGAATATCAATTGATATTCTGGATTTACTGCAAACATTTCAAAGAATTCAATGCATTTAAATTTGTTTTTTCAATTTACTTTGTTTTGTTTTCCTTATGGATGACAAAAATTCACGCGGCCACTCCCAGTGTTGACCGATCGTAACAGCGAGAATAACGTAATTCACCGTACAGGTCACTCAGCATACATATGTTTTGGTCACAACATCGAATATTCTCTAAAATCCTTGGGCGATAGTTCTTCATCTGAGCCTACTGTATAAAGTCGACTACGTGTTCTTAGTGCTTTCCTTAGACGAGTTTTTGAATGGATTTTAATTTACAAGACTGAAAAGCCGCTGAAAAAAGATAGTTTGACACTCTTCCCATCACTCCACGCTTGGCCACTGGTTTAGATCCAAATTATTTCAGGTATTTCATCAAATCATATACCGAATCCTTTGTCAACATCACCTGCCTGCCTCCTTTAAACTTCTACACATAAAACTTCATTGAATCACAAACATTCTCACAAAAAATGATCATTCCCTCAGGTACACACACACACATACACTTTCATTGCTTTAATTTTTGCTGTTTCCATTGCGTTGGCATTGCTTATTTGTTAATCATGTTACGACGCGTAATTATACAAAACAATAATTTCGTTGTCAATTACCCGCACATACTTCTTTGGAATACCAAAAGAGCTGCACTAAGCATCGTGTGCCAGGACACAAAAGCGCTACAGCCCCGGAGACGGCTGGGTAGGCTAACAAAAAGACATGTGTACCGAATGTGCGAGTAAATTCAACGAAGACATTTTTAAACACGCAAATATTATTAAAGCTCTTTTTAGTGTACTCCAGGTGGAAAAGGGTAGTGCTGGAGGGCTTACAGGAATTTAAAAAAGCATTGTGTAACCGAGATAAATGCTACTAAAGATGTTCGCTAGTGTAGAAGTTGTAGTGAAGTCTATTTCTTAGAAGTCCGCAAGAGGAAATGGACGTGGAAAGGACACATTCACAGACGTCCAACAGATGGAATTAGTAGAACGGCGTTTGAGCGGAACCCGTAAAGTCAAAAAAGTAGAGGTACAGCATGAACTTGAATTAGATGGGTCAGATCTGAATGTGTGTTCAAATAGCAGCGAACCAAATCAAATCTCTAGCCACGGATAGGTAGACGCCCTATGTTCCTCGTGAATATTTTATATAATTATCTTGAAGTCAATATTGTTATATTATTATTATATATTGTTGTTGAGTGTGAGACCCTAATACCAGACAGACAATCTTGGATTGATGGAACCCTAGCGCAAACACCAACTGGAAACTGCGGTTATACAGATGGTTCGAAACTAGGGGAAAGGACGGGACTGGGACTTTACATCGAAGAACCGGAAATCGAACTTTTATTCCGCCTACCAGACCATAACACGGTCCTATAGGCTGAAATCCGAGCAATTACAGAGTGTGTGATCTGGTTTAGCGCTAACACAAGACCAACAAACGTAAATATCTTTACAGATAGCCAATTGGCTATCAAGGCAATAACGACTAAAACGGTTAAATCAAGGACAGTTTTAGACTGTAAAATGGCTATTAACTCTTATTCCAGACATGGCACAATACGCCTCATATGGGTGCCTGGTCATCACGGGGTAAGAGGAATCGAGAAAGCCAATACCTTGGCTCAAGGAGCCAAGGAGTTGCAAACAATAAATTTAGAGAACGCGAAACCATTCGGAGCTACGCGTTCTGAGCTAAAAAGATGGGCGGCAGACGCCCATATCACACTATGGAATAGTGAAACTATTGGGAAAACGACAAGAATCTTGTGGGGTGAACCAAACGAGGATAAAACCAAAACATTGCTGAAACTGAGCAAAACAGAAACTAGTAAGATCATGGGCATTCTAACAGGGCACATAGGCTTACAATCGCATCTACACAAAATAGGAGTTGTAGACAATAGCGTATGTAGGGCATGCGGGGAGGATGACGAAACTTTGGAGCATTTCCTCTGTCACTGCTTAGCGTTCGCAAAACAATAGATCCCGTTTCTTGGGAAATGACACTCTAACAGACTTGACCCATCTTAGGGGCGCAGACTGGAAAACAATTAAAGATTATGTCAACAGTACAGAGTTCTTAAAATAACTTCTCAAGGCCTTTCCATGTACAGTTTAGAGCCATGTACAAGCCGAATACTGGCTTAGGTGTATGTCTAAGGACATGAGGCGGAGAAAAACCGCCTCCTCTTCTCAACCTAACCTAACCTAACCTATTATTATATATAGATAAATATATACAGGGTTCTCCAACAATAGGTGTTATTTTGGTATTCAAATAAACTGAGCATTTTTGGAAGATAAATGATCGGATGTTAATTTCATAATAAAGAGAAAGATATGCCGTTAATAATGAAAAACAACATCAGCCAAATGGCCAGAACGACCACGCCTACAGGACGATATCCTTTTCCAGAAACCAAATCGCAAATGATCATAACCAAATCGCAAAGTGACTGTCCTATGTCCTTGATAGCCTCACGAATTCTGTCTGTGAGGTCTTGAATCGACGCGGGGCTGTTGGCGTAGACCTTATCTTTCATGTGGCCCCAAAGAAAGAAGTCGCAAGGTGTTAAATCACAAGATCTCGCTGGTCAATTGTGATCACCTCCTCGAGAGATCCGCAAACTTTTCCCGTAAAAAAGCAATGCTTTCGTTGCTTGTGTGGCACGTAACGTCGTCCTGTTGAAAGTAAACGTTGTCCAGATCAATATCATCCAACTTCCACCATAAAAAATCATTAATCATCTCTCGATAGCGCAAATTCATTCACCGTAACTGTTGATCCAAACTCATTTTCGGAATAGTAAGGTCCAATGACCCTGCCGAACCATAAACCGCACCAAACAGTCACACATTGAGGAAGCCTCTCCATCCTCAATGTGTGACTGTCAACAATAACTCGGGGGTTTTCCGAGCCCTAGATGCGACAATTTTGCTCATCAGAGAGGATTTTATTTTATTTATTTATTATTAATTACAATACAAAGTAAATTTATATTCTAATTTTGGGTCCAAGGGTAAACCGGGTGACAAAGACCATATGTTTAGATTTTTGCAGCGACAGACCAAAGACTATGGTGGGAATCGAACCCACAACCCTCACGCTGATAGGCAAGCACGCTACCAACTCGCCTACCGGGGCGCCTCACCAGAGAGGATTTTTGGATGGAGTTCCGGATCATTTTCATTCAGTAAAGACACGACGTTGTTGATGATCGGCCGGATTAAGTTCTTGTGTTAACTGAATTCCAAAGAACGACGAGGAATGGACAAACCTGGGTTTTCTTAAACACTTTCTCAGTTTTTCTTTGGTAACGTACACGGGTTTTATTCTTCACATCACTAGCTTATCCCAACTGCTCGAATATTACCACCAATTTCTGTATTGCGGTCCGAAAAGTTGCTTCAAGGCGACGCAAAAAGGCTTTAGTTTTGCAAACTGTGACTTCAAGATTTTCACCATTTTTGTACTAAATTTTGAAGCGTGTATCGTCCCATTTTTAGCAATGGCGTAGTTTCTGTTTGACAAATGTCAAAGAAAAAATGCTTCAAAAGTGACAGCTACCGAAATACCGGGTGATTCAAAATAACACTTCTTGTTGGAAATCCCTTTAGAAGATAATCATTGCTATGCGTCGTGCCAGAAGCAGCGTACTGTGATACATTATCCAATTTCATCGGGAAAAAAAGGAAATTTGCCTGCCTAACTATCAGTTAAAAACATTTTCAGATGACCTGTCAATCATTCTGAACACTCGACGAACACGACGACATCTTCAAAATACTTTCGTCTACTTACAAACACCAGTGCCGGCATAACGCAATCCATCGTGCATATCATGGAAACCCTTTTCAACAAGGCCTTCTACATCTTCTGTGCATGAGGTTATGCTCCACACAAACACACAGGTCGCATCTATTTTTACTTCTTACTTCCCGTTTTTTATACGTACTGCCTTTTTTGTTTTGCTTTAAAGTAAAATTACTTTCATTTAGATTTCTACACGAAATGTCACTTAATGTCAACACAGCAATAACAACAAATGTACACAAACAATCACCACGACAGGCAAACACAGCAGTATTTGTGTGTGTGTGTGCGTATGAATTGTGTATGTATGTGCTTGTGTTAGTGTACCACCATACCATAGTTGTCATTTATGGGGGGGGAGGGTTTGTTAACATTTCTAAGGGGTATATTTTATAAGTCTGTTTGTATGGGTACGAGCAGGTCTAACATCCCTGTGTGTGTGTATGTGTATTTGTATGTTAAAACCGGTGTTAATGCCTTTATATAAAAAAAAAAAAGAATTACAGCATCAACAACAACTTCATGAGCTATACAATTATTGTTGTTGTCTTTTTAATAAGTTTTTAAACCCCTCCGACGCTCTTACACTCTTACCCTCCTAACCAGGACATTTGTACATCTTGTGCATAATTTCAAGGTAGAAATAATGAAATAAAGTCATTATCAAAGGAACAACAATAACAACTACGAAAGCATATCAACGATAACAAACAAGAAAAGGATTCACTTGTCAAAAATGAAATTGTCGAGCTCATTTATAAGGAGGCGGGTTGGACCGGTCGATAGGTGGAGTTTTCTTTTATCATTTTTGTTGGTTCTGCTGTTTGTTGTCATTGTTTTGGTTGATGTTTCCATTGTGACGTTTAAAATTAGAATTTAAACCGAAATTATGATGAAATGAAATTAAGCAAAGCGACGAGAGAAATTTGATATATCGCACACCCACTTCAAAGGTGAACAACTCAAAATTTTGTAGACACGTGTATTCTGCACAGTATTAACATATAAATTCGAAATTTAAAAATATTGAGTTGTGTCCATTTTGAAATGGATGTGAGAGAAATTTCATTATGAAACTTTAAGTTTAAAAAAAAATCTATAATCGCTTTTAGATAAAAAGAATTTATTGACAGATTTAGATATGTAGGTAATCAGGTTTTCTAAGGATTTGTACTCCACCGTGATGCCATGAGAACTAAGAAAAAGCGTATGCCTAGTCCCGCCAATGAAACATCCGGAGCGCACCGAGAAAATTTTTGAGTAGGCCAGATCGTCCCCTAAAGAAAAAGGATTCCAGTGTTGATTCCCACTTGCTAGTTAGGGCAGGGCAAGTTCAGAGAAGAAAGGATTTTGGGGACTCCTTCTCTTCTGCATCTCCACAGCATCTGCAGTACAATTGTATGACTTCCAATCCTGTCATGTGGGACACAAGGATTTGTGATGCCATGAGAACTAGGAAAAAGCGTATGCCTAGTCCCGCCATTGAAACATCCGGAGCGCACCGAGAAAGTTTTTGAGTCGGCCAGATCGTCCCCTAAAAAAAAAATAATCCAATGTTGATTCCCACTTGCTAGACAATGCAACTGCACAGAAGAAGGGTATATATGGACTCCTTCTCTTCCTCATCTCCACAGCGTCTGCCGTAGTCACAAGCCGCAACCTTCAGACTTATTGTAAGACTTCCAATCCTGTCATGTCGGATACAACCGACAACACTCTGTGAGAACATTTCGAGCTCTTACCGCGGAAAAGAAATTCCCTTTTTGAATGAAATTTAATAGAAAATTGTACAACGCTCTTAATTCCAAAATATTAAAAATGTATATTTACAAAGATACAGCAAATTCAATTGTATCGTCAGCAACACACGCGTTTATAAAAAACCCTCTCCTCTAAAACTTTCTTTTAGGCGCTTACTTCTTAGTCGCGGTTAGGGCTCGATTTGTTCTATATCACGTAATGGGCATATTAAATTAGGTTTAAGTAATTCCAAGTGAATATTATATAACTATAACAATAATCAAAAATCATCAAATCTTTTGTGATTCGCTATACAATGAAAACGCTCAAGGATAGTCAGTTTTGTTTCTCCTCTACTTTATCACATCATTTACTGTCTATAAAAACAAAACAAAAATAAAATGCCCCCAGAAAAAGGTTAAACAATGCTGCTTCTTTACATTAAAAAAAAAAAAATCAAACAAACCAAAAAAAAATCAATGAATTCTTTTCAAACATGACAACAATGCCCGATGGTCTAATGATCATAATGACAATGAAGAGATGATGATGGCCAACGATGACCAACCAACTCAATAAAAACAATTTCATTAAACCAACACACACATATGCAAGGGTGGGGGGGGTGTTGAATCATTATTGTGTTGCCATTAATTGTTCCAAGGGCTACCAACAAGCGTACATTTTGTATGAGTGTGGGTAGGAATGTATGGAATATCTCGGACACACATATTTAGCAAAATATGCGTGTATGGATATGCACTTGTATTTGTGTGGGTGTCTTGTTGTTCTAATATACCCACTCTATTACAATGAAACAATAATTGTTCCCTGTGTGTGTTGTGCTTATACAGTTGTCGGAAATCGTACAGCTTTGGACAATTGCGGAGCAATTCTTTTAAAGTGGATATTCGATCTAATTGGTTATATTCATAGCTGTTACATTTCGATTACGATTAGTACATTTTATAAATAATCGTAATGATTAATTGATTATAATTCCATATTGAATAATTTCTGATTAGTAATTGATTACTTACTTAGGTTGGCTCTACAACCTCTTGGCCTCATTAACAAGAGATTTTCAAGCACTTCGGTCATCTGCTTGGCTTCTCCAGTTCGTGATACCAAGAATCTACGCATTTGCCAAATTATGAGTCTTTTCCAGGATTTGACGTAGTGAAAAGATTTGGTTAATTGTTGATCTATTCGGGCTGATGCCACACTGATAGGGCTGGATCAGTTCGTCGAGATGTGGCTTCACTCTATCACACAATGTACTTGATAGTATGTTATATGCGATGGATAAGAGCCCGCGATAGTGGTTTCAGACGGTCTTGTCTCCTTTTTTATGAATCGGACATACATTCCACACCGTCGTCTATGATTGGTAATTGATTAGGATCTTAATATATATTTACCCTCGACACTGATTCACTGATTCACTGATTCACTGATACACTGATACACTGATACACTGATTCACTGATTCACTGACTCTGTCACGCAGTACGTAGGAATTTAAATAGACATTCTATAATAATTCTATAAATAATAATAATAAAAAAAATAATATTTTTTTTTGTACAGAAATTGTTTTTTACAAATTTTTTTTTTACAAAATTTTTTTTTCAAAAAATTTTTTTTTCGACAACATTTTTTTTTTTCCACAAATTTTTTTTTTTCAACAAAATTTTTTTTTTCAACAAACATTTTTTTTCAACAAAAATTTTTTTTTCCAAATTTTTTTTTTTCAACAACATTTTTTTTTTCCACAAAATTTTTTTTTTTCAACAAAAATTTATTTTTTTCCACAAAAATTTTTTTTTTCAGCAAAATTTTTTTTTCCACAAATATTTTTTTTTCAACAAAAATTTTTTTTCCAAAAATATTTTTTTTCCAAATTTATTTTTTTTCGAAATTTTTTTTTACAAAATAGTTTTCTCAAAATATTTTTTTAAGCAAATTAACGGGCGCCATAGGCGCATTACAACTTACTAGTTACAAATAATCGAAAAATAATCGCGAAAATAATTCCACTACTTTTCTTTTGCTTATTCGATTCATTTTGATTTTTTTCCAAGATTACTACTATTTTAATAGTATGAATTTATCAGCTGGGGGACGATGGAAGTGTGTTGCGCATATACATTTACAAGTTTGCAACAAAAACCACAATATTCGATTTGATGTATATTTTCGTATTGTGATGGTTTTTCCCCCCATTTCCGAATTTCCAAAATTTCATGATACTAGCTTGAGTTGTTTGGTGACGACAGGATCAATCTGTTAATCACTCATGCAAGAATTGTAAAGGGCATTCTAACAAGCGATGTTATTTTGAATCACCCGGTAATTCGGTAGCTGACACTTTTGAAGCTTTTAGTCTTTTACAAGTAGAAACTACGCCATTACTAAAAGTGGAACGATGCAGGCTTTAACAACTCATTGAAATTATTAAAATTCACTAAAAAAATTAAAAGGTTTGCGCTTTTCCCAATTCGACTGTATATCAGTCAGGTGACTTGTCTGTAATGGGTCGATGTTCCAAGCGGATGACGAATAATTACGAAGTTTTTTTAAATCAACATTATTGCTTATTACACCTGTGCTATTTTCTAGCACACTCCTGTTCATAATACAAGTACCGCCAGCAAAACATTTGTTAATTTTCCCATGAATTTCCAGCCAAACAAAAAAATACGAGAAAAAAACACAAAACGAAATATTTTCCAACAGTTTCAATGTAGTCATCCCAGGCGTATGTCTGTCCCTGTGTCCGTCTGGTCCTAGTTCAAACTAAACAATAAACAAGCACTCACTTTCGACTACATGCCAATGTGAATGTAAACGCGGGCGGATGGAATCTCGTCCGTAATTGAAGTGTGGACACACACTCACAACCAGACGCACATACTCATACTGCCACAAAAATTAAGTATCGACAAAATGAAAAATACCAACAAATGTTTTTACACTTAAATAGAGTTCAAAATATAATTAAATGGTATTTAGTAGAGGTGGCGATGTTGATGGTGATGGCGATGGCGACGGCCAAGGCGGCTTTGATGGCGTTGCCGCAGTACTGGTCCGATGGCTGGCACAATGACCAATTTGTGAATGGCACACCGATAAAAGAGCCGCCATTGCGCCAGTGTATGCGAGGCAAACGAAACGATTTGTATGAGGTCCGTTTGTGTAGACTGGAATCCCAGTGTCGAGTGATGTAAATGATAATGAAATTTATGCAAATCTCTGTAATTTTTTTTTTGGGGCTCCTTTAAAGAGGTTTTTATTAATTTTGTTGGAAACCCGAGGCAAATGTTAAAGTGTTACGAATGGTTGGAGTCGATGTGGTTCCCTGATGGTTTTGGTACTTATTTTGTGGCCAGTTGTTAAAGTACCCGGCTGTTTTTGTTATTTATTAACGTTAAATTGATGACTGTGGCCATTGTTGTGCTTATTAACTTTTTAATAAGATTTATTTTCACCACCACCACCAGCAACCATTTTGTGCTCATTTGTTGTGCCCTGGCATAAAGTTTTATTGATTTGGATGTTTTTCAGTTTTTTTTTTTTGTTTACGTTTACATCCTGGATAAAGTTTTTATTTTACTTTAATTTAATTTATAATCAAAAAGTTAGAAATCAGCTGCATTTAGAGGTTTCTTTTTCTTTTTGTTCCCTTTGATAATGCAACGAAACTTTCATTATCTACTCGTACTGTTCTGTTGGGTGGTGTGAGTTGATGCTCCCGTTTTCACTCACATGCACTTCGATTGCCATGCAATGGTCAGAAACCTGGGACAGAAAGACCTTTTTTTTGTTGAATCCATCATTACATACGATTTCTATATGCGAGCAGTGTGTGTGTGTGATGTGTTAAAGTTTAAGTTCCTGTCGATGATAGTTTTTTTTCTCCCTTCTTTCGTTCGTTTCTAAAAGACCTAACTAACAACAGCAAAAGTTTCTTCTTAAATGTATTTTAGTTTGAGTAAAATCAAATAGGAAAGTTTTTGCAGCAGACCAGTGCTTACTTGGTGGACAGTCGAGGGAAGGGAAGATATAGAAAGTTCTCGCAAAGTCGTAGGTGGTCAAGTGAAGAGGTTTTACGTATAAGATTTAGAATATAGAAAAAGTTTAAAAAGTGCGATTTTCTTCTTCAGATAAAGGACAACATCAAAAAAATCCCAAAATATTTTTCGAATGTATTATGAAGGTAAAAGCAGGAATAGTCCAGCCTCGCTATTGAGCAGTGGCTAAGGTTTTCCACTAAAAACGCAGGGATAATTCGGTTCAGGATGCAGTTAGGATATCAACCGGGTGTTTGGAACCTCATTTGAGCAGATCTGTTAGGATCTCCTAACCGAAAGGCATGAATCGCCAACCTACCACAGTCTAGAATTGGTTTTCCGGTTTTATTCTCTGTACAGAAATGAAGAGTGAGGACTAAGAAAATATTAACTCCAAACTTGATACTGTCGACGTCATCAGCTTCCTCACACTCGAAACTCTTTGGTCGGAAGTCTTTTGCTTAGGCTTCTCATTTACCAAAAAACAGCTTATTATTGGCTTTCACTAGAGCACCTTTCTTTGAATATGGATCGTCTCTACCACTACTTAGCACGGCCGTCGACCATTTGGCATACCTTCCCCGCAAAACGTTTCATACGAGTATACCGAACAGACATTCCCGTTCGGTGTACGAATTATCCAAGGAATTCACCCGCATAGATTTGGTTCTCATCCAGAAATGAACGTGTATGAGTATCATTGTTAAATTTGGAGAGAGAGAGAGAGAGAGAGAGAAAAAACGGTTGAATGTGTGATATCTTTTCGCAGTGATAAGAATTTTTTCCCACAAACAAAAAATGTTCTAACATTGGGACATAGGATGTTGTTAGATAAAAAGCAAATGGACAAGTTAGTTTTTAAATGTTTCTAAATATAAGAGAAAATCGTTACAGTCTTTTATTAAAAAAAAAATAGAAAGACTCTGCAGTTTCTAGCAGGACTTCTCAATGATTGGCAGGGGCTGCGGCATTCTAAACGTTCGTATTGAGGATTATGAGCTTCCGCTCTTACTTGGTTCAAGGGTGTACAGCACTTGTTTCATTCGTAACTAATTTGACTGGGGAGTGTGTTCAGCAGCTCTCCTGTTTACTCTCCTGTTCGGCTTTTCAAAACTGTTACCAGTTTTACTTAGTCGAATACCATTTTCGAATCATCAGAAGAACTCGTGCTTCCGGCAGTTGAAAAATTTCGGGAAATTAAACAAAGAAGTCCTCAGTTGAATGAAAACCGCTGGCTAATGGTCTGATATAAGACATAATTAATGTGAACGAACTCCAAGTTTTGCTGGGGTCTCCGAAACTGTGTGCAGGACCATCGGACAGTATCTGCATGCTCACCGGAAGGAGGAAAGAGAGAGTAGTGTTGGTTGACATTTGTTTTGAATTTGAAATGTCACAACTGGCAGGAAACACACTTGCTGAAGAATTATTCCACAAACGAATCTATGTTTCTGTTATATTTAAATGTCGTTTTTATTAACTTATTTCGCAAAAGTCCACCACGACTAACATATGAGACCAATTTCTTATAACTTTTGTTTTTTATGATCAGGAGGTTATCAATGTTATCCAATTAAAAATTCAGAAAGATATCTCAACGATTACTGGTAGTGGTAGATAATAGGTTAAATTCATAATTCTATTGCTCGGTATGACGATTCATTGTCAGCCATGTCAATTCTACAAAAATCGATAACTGCATCAGTTTTAGCGGAAATGCATCCACAGAAGAAGTTGACCCCGACAGTCCATAAAATATGGGCGCCTGTCAAAGATATAATTGAATACCAGTCTATGCCAAATGGAGAGTTTTCTAAAGAGACGCTCAGGAGTCTTCTAACAAATTGTATAAAATAACATGTTCAAAGCATCAAGGGTGAAGCAAAATGAGGACCTCTTCAACATGTTGGCAGCATCTTTCGATCCTTTTATTTCTTCCCTGCGCCATATGAAGTCATGAATAGAGTTAGAAAATAATTAAATGTAATGAAATGTTTTCAGAATATTGAAAAAATTAATTTAAAAAAAATCAAATTTTTTCATATGTTAGGTAATAATTTTAAAACATAAAAACCTTAAAAAAAATAACCAAAAAAAAATTCAAAATTTTATGCTTTTGTTAATGTTTGTCGAATTAAAGTTAACTGTGATATACAACAATGTTCTCTTGTAGATTAATCCCCTGCCGATGCAATTCAAAGAATTGCCAAATTTCGGGAAATAAAAATATAACATGAGACATCGAGCTCGACTTTTTATTAACATTTACCAAAATTTACCTCGAAATTAAAATAATAAAAAAATTGGTAAGCATAATTTTTTTTTTAATTATCATAAAATTGATTTTTCCACAAATTTTCACTTTACAAGGTGTAGCAGGATTTCCAAACACTCATTTCATAGGCTAAACAACTATCATATCTACCATATCCATTTAAATTATGATTTTTCCAACGAATAAAATCAAATGGCCCCACTGTTCGACGTCTGTCTATTTACGGAATGCACGATATTACCCGTCAATTATTCCGAATGTTATGGGTATACAAAGTCGGCATCTAGTGTTGTGCTATTCTGACTATTGAGCCTGGATCTATGGGCTCTTGACCGATGGCCCAGCTAAATCTCAGAATTTTTCCTCTGAACTTCTTGTTACATAAGTCAATTTGAATTTCACCTAACCATATCAACATTCATGTGCCGGTATTTCTGGTGTATGCTGTTGAATTCTTTCAATTTTCATTTGAGTTTTTTTTTGTTGCTTTCAAAGAAAGCGAAAAGTTTACAATTTTCGTTGTCCGAATATGTGTGTTGTTTTTGTTGGTGTTCTTGCACATATTCACCCTTACATTCTAATTGCACTGGGCTGATGATCCCCATTGAGATGATAAAGACGCAGATGAATCTGCAGCACAAAAGTATGAACACAGTTTTTTTTCTCTACACTGTTTTTTTTTTGTGAAGCTCACAACGATAAAAGATGGTAAACTTGTATGTCATATTCGTAAAGGAAGAGGAGATGGGAGGAGACGAAGGACGAAGGAGAGAGAAGAATGTTACAAAAAAAAAGTATGAAGCGATGCGATTTCTTTTGTCCAATTGTTCAGGACCTTTTTTTATTGTTTTTCTATTGCCAGTTTTTTTTTTAATTTTTGAATCGTGTTTTTTGCTTTATGATGATAACTATTTTTGTTCTTTGGCTTTTGCTCACAAGAGTGAAGTGAAAATTTGACCAAAACGAAAAATATGGTGACTTTTAACCCGTTTCCAAAAAGCTTATAACTTGACCAGATTGTCGTTGTTCGTTTTCATCTGTTCTTTGTCTTAACATGGATGGCGGCGTCTATGGATGCCTGTGACTGGGTTCGTCCATCTGCAAGTGCTGGCCATGTATTCCACACACATACATTGATTCGCATGAACTTCTGCTGTCGTTATTTCTTCTTCTTTCTATTTTGTGTGTGAGAAAAGTATTTATGTTGCCCCTAACATAACATAAAGGGAACATTTGTGCAAGAACAAGCCGCATAAGAGTTGGAAAAGTTAGTTTTAGTTTAAATTATATCACAGACAACAATTAAGTGACTGGACATCAGTGATAATTGATCCACTGGGGAGATAGAAAATATGCTGATAACCAAGTGATATTTCAAATGAGTCACTGGTCCAATAATTGTATTCGACAAAAGAACTTCTTTGAATACTTCTCTATGGAAAAGATAAAATCAGTAAATTTTCCAATAAGAAATGTAAGCAAGAGCTCCGTAGTAACACAGCTTAAGGATACTGCGCTTCCCGACAATAGTCCACCAAACCACTTGGCAGCAAATCAACTTAACCTACGGCATAAAGAGATTAGATAACAGATGTTCATTGGTATGTAATAAATATAAAATATTAACTCTGAGATTCTTTTTCTGATATGTTTCTACAGCAAAAGTTTTCCTTTCTAGACAAACACACAATTTTTAATAAAAAAAGGCCGGGTTTTGGTAAAATTTTCCATAAGAATTCTCGGTTTTATAACGGGTGTTGTTTTAGACGTGTGGTTTTCAAAAAGAAATATCTCGCATATAATTTAATATTCCGGAGTAAGTCTATTTATTATGAAAAGGCAAATCACAGTGAGCACAAATCAAGTGGCAGTTGTCAAAAAGACTAAAAAATAAAAGAAAAAAGTGTGGCCAGATTAAAGTCCGCACATCTAAAAAAAACACCGAGAATTCTTACAGAAATGGGACAGATGGTTATCGTACTCAGAAACAAAAACGTCCATCATTGTGAGGAGTCTGGAATCAGCTACTATTTTCTCAATTAGGAATTCCCAGGAAAGATTTTTATGAAAAAAATTTCTGCAGCGGTTGTAAATGGGGGTTGGATATGGTGGTATTCAAATACATACAAATATTTTCAAGATTTAACCAGATTTGTGATGCCAGGGCTACAAAAAAAAAACATGCCTCCTATAAACATAAACACAGTTCCACAGTTCGTGAGAAGATTCCATTCAAATTAAAATGAAATTTTCCCATAAATTCAAATATGAAATTATTGTTTAGATTTGCTTATTTATGGGCCAGTCTATGAGAAACCAATGTTGGTAAATATGGAAAAAAAATGGAAGAAACCAACATTCCCCTCTGAACTTTTAAAAGCAGTGAAATTTGCACTATATAATTTATATACTCACTACTTCTCGTGGAAAGCCAAATCCGAATGGCCAAGGTTTTTCTAGGGAAGCGTTACTTTGTTTAGAGATTACTTTCTGTGGCAGCCCATGGTTTGGTGCGTAGTGTGTGTGTGTGTGAGACTATCAAACCCATGTTCGCATCCTGGTAAGAACATCAAAAACAATTTTCTGAGAACTTGTCCATCTGTTCCTTCATCGAATGTTAAGGAAATAAGTTAGTAAGAGATTATTCGTAAAGTCGATGGCATTTGGGAGGAACGGCCGATAAAAAATGTTTTGATCGTTGTACCGGGATACGAACTTGGGTTTATAGTCGCACACATTACCAATCAGTGGAAATAAGATGGTAATCTCTATTCAACGGATCCAGCCCGGATTCAGAATGTTTCTTCGAATGTTTTGTCTAGTAAATGCACTTGTGTGAGAAATTCACATTTTTTCATTTTCTAACGCTGTAGTCAGCTATAAATAACTTTCAAAAACAAACAAAATGATGCAGCTTATTAAAATATGGACAGGAGTCAGCTGATCGATGCCTCTTGAAATGAGTCGTATTGTCGTCTATTCAGTTAGGAGGCGGGAAATTCAAAAAGTCAGGAACAACCTCGAACATGGTAAAGTTCTAAGTTTGTCGTTCCGCTAAGTCACGGTATACAAAAATAGATTTTTTTTATTGTTGCTTTGAAGGGTCTTTAATTATTTCCGTGCTAAAAAAAATTAATTTTTTTTAAAACCAGTATTGCCAAATTTCTACCCTGATAGCTCACTTCAACTAGGTCTGTGTGAAATTTCAATTAAATCGGATAAACCAATTCCAAATGCCAGATTTATTTTCAAACAAATTTCGAATTCGCCCACTGTGCAGCGATGAGTTTAGACAGATGGACCATTTGTAATAGTTTCCACATTTTCATCGGTGCGAATATTTCGGTTATGCCCTCTTCCAGGACAGTCAGCAACAGCACCCTTACTTACATAATTATTTCCCTTAACATTCAATGAAGAAACTGATGGGGAACTTCTCTCTACTCAGTGAGCCGTGCACGATATATTTTGTATACTCACTTACCGGTACCTACTGACCCGGCTCCGAACGGCTAATGTTATTCTAAAGAAGTTTTATATGGCTTAACCCTCTAACCGGCAAAACCGCCATAAAGCGTGTTTAATTTAATAAAAATATTTCATAAAAAAAATTTCCCCTCGAACCGGCCAAACAGAAATACTGGAAAAGCTTTGCAACTGTTTTTTGTTACCAGTTATGCACAAACAAATATTTTTTATGAAATTATGAAAACATCGTCTGATCAAATAACAGAGTATTAGCTCGAACTGAAAATAATAAATGGAGTGTCATTGCCTTCAAGTTTAATTTTTATTCCTGTATGATATTGTTTTGTGTTTAGTTATAATTCCGAAGTTCCAAAACATGTTAACCAACCTTAGTTGAAACGCCTACGAATCCATAGGGTGTTGATGGCTGATAAAGAGAACACCTAAGCCGGTCTCGAAGGACAGTATCCACTTGAGATTAAGTATCATAAGAGGGACGGGATTTAGCGAATTGATTTGAAAGTATCCATACTTTTTGCGAATCCTAAAACTGTTGCTTATGCATTTACAATAACAAGAAATTTAAAAATTCTATCATTATAAAATATTTCCATTTCTTAAATATTTAAATTTTCCCCAGCATTGGACTCACCTCCATTGACGTAATTATACATACAAACAGCACAAAAATAAGTTAAAAAAAAAATAAAAGCTTGGCCCTTTTTTTTTGGAGAATTAACCCAAAATGAAAACGAATACTGAGGTGATTTGGTGTTGTTTTCTTATTTTAAGTAACATATTTTTAAAAATCCCATTGACTTCGTTTTATATTAAAGTCCAACATGATGACAACAACAACCAAGCAGTGTATAGAAGTTTCCTATGAAAATGACGAGTGAGGTTTTGTATGAAGTTGTAGTTTGGTTCTTAGGTGAACATTTTTTAGGGTACTCGATGTGACTACTGGAGTAGTTATAATTACTTACATTTCACTTTAGTTTCTCGTATGCGAAAATATCTGTATCATTTCTATGACATTTTGGCCTTTTCGGTTGGCTTCCAGCACTTGCACATAAGCCTTTTGCAACTACTTTAAACCATCGTCAGTTGCAGGACTTCAAAGCGAATGGAGCTTAGAGCTAAATTTTGCTTCTTTTTGTTTGGCTTATGATAATATTGTTGTCACTTCTTAGTATTTGAATGACAAAGAAAGATCAAAACAGAAAGTTATATTCTTTGAGGCAAGGTACTGTGGGTCAAATGCGGTCTATGGGATTGGTTGATGATTCAACTAATTGGTGATGGAAATATTTGTTGGAGTGGGATTGGTGTAAGCAGGGAACAATGGAATTTTTTTTTAAATTACTTGCAAAATAAAAGAATGGAAAACGAATTGCTAGACATTGCTACCCAAAGTGGCTATTAGTGGTGGACAATACATGTACCTATTCAAATCCCAAAACAATTGTAAAAATGGCTTAGATTTTTTTTTTTTGGCCAATTCTGTTACCATCCTCGTGGAATTCTGGATAATTTTCATGCATTTCAAGGACCCAATCAGCAAAGACACGACGTTGTTGATGATCGGCCGGCTTCTGTTCTTGTGTTAACTGAACTTTATAAGCCTTAAAACGCAAGTCTTTATGCAAAATACGGTGTAATGACGGGGTATGGACAAACCTGGGTTTTCTTCAACACTTTGGGCTACAGCAGCAATATTCTCAGTTATTCTTGAACGACGTGCAAGGGTTTTATTCTTAACATCACTAACTTGTCCCAACAGCTCGAATTTGTTTTACCAATTTCTTTATTGCTTCACGACGACCCACAAATGCTTTACTTTTGCGAACTGTGACTGCAAGATTTTCACCATTTTTGTAGTGAATTTTAATAATTTCAATGCGTTGTTGAAACGTGTATCGTTCCATTTTTAGTAATGGCGTAGTTTCTACTTGTCAAATGTCAAAGAATAAAAGCTTCAAAAGTGACAGCTACAGAAATACCGGGTGATTCAAAGTAACATCTCTTGTTGGAAAACCCTTTATAAGAAATAATTTCGAATTATTATGAATAAACAAAATATTTACCCAACGTCATGGATATTTCCAAATTTACCGGCAGTAATTTTCCCATTCTGCTTGATAAACTCAATCAGCTGCCCAAAACACAAGTAAACATAATTTATGTTGTTGCTGTTAATGATTAATTGTGTATGTGCTCATATGCAGAAATAAAATAAATTAATTCAGCTTATCTATCAGTTGAGTATTCAATTCCCAACTGTACTGAATCGAGCACAATTGATGGAACATTTTCACAACTATTCGAATATATCTATGGATAGGAAACAATTTATGTATGTCGGTGATGGCATCATCTTCCTAAATAATTAAAGAAGATCGAATAATAGAGGAGTCACTGTGAGACTTTACGTTCGTTTATCATTCGCATTGAAAGCCAGCCTACGATTCAACAAAATGACTGATAACTTTGTAGTGTATGTTTGGTTAATCTGAACTCCGTTAGAAATAATCTAGTCCTCACCACAAATATATCCAACTAGTCCAAGTAGTTTGTCATTTGCTCATTTTCATTCGAGGACTCTTGATGATGACTGTCCATTGTTTATGTGTTTTGTCGACTGAAGTTCATAAAATCTGTATTCTATGGGATACATCGCTTAATTAAGGGTTAAATAGGGTTTATAAAGCTGATATATTTATTATTTATTTATTAATTACAATACAAAGTAAATTTATATTATATAATTTTGGGTCCAAGGGTAAACCGGGTGACAAAGACCATTTGGCTTGATTTTTGCAGCGACAGACCAAAGCCTCTGGTGGGAATCGAACCCACAACCCCCACGCTGATAGGCAAGCACGCTACCAACTCGCCTACCGGGGCGCTTAAAGCTGATATAATTTTTTATGAACATGTGCGTTAATATTTTATTAAAGACCAATTGTTAACCTCTGACCTTTAAACTTGATATTGTGATTTTTTTGCTTAACTGATAAAACAAAAAAAAACTCAAATTCATTCTCAAAACTATCGACTTTCTTGCATCTTCTTGCCACCACATAACAGCAAGAATTAATTTCTCCAGACCATCGTAATTTGTCATGAAATTCTGATACTTATCGCAATGTCCACACATGGTGTGACCACCACTTATCGGGAATTTCACGAGATGAGCTGGTATTTATTTGCTTGCCTCAAAAACACGCACGGCGACTACTGGTATTTCCCAACGAAACTAAAGATGGCATTAAAAGAAAAATCCCCCTCCGGATATGACGACAACAAGAAAATCCCAAACATTTGGTTCAGCCCAACTACAGGCCGGCTGGGTGGGCAATGACTGCCTACCTGTTTTGCCATGGACTGCTATAAATTCTACAACTCCATGAAAAACTATCATCAGTTTACAATTGCAGCCGAAACGAAGTGTGTGCGAGTGGCAGTCGAGGCATCACAAGACAAAAACAGAGACACACCAACAAACTAACAACCAAACACACACACGCATCTAGTGCGCTCCTTAGCATCGGAGTCATCGACGAGCAGTGGCTGGCCGGGGTTTAGTCCATATATCTATGCCAATACCGAGTTATACGTTTGTCACCTCCGGTGGACAACGGCGATTTGTTCATCGTTGGCAATTTGAAAATAACGAAGTTATTGAATGTAATAAATGCGGCAGTACATGCAGGGAAACCGATGCCTACAGCAAACATTGGTCACAGCCAAAGACACTGGACAATGAACTCGAGCCTAGCATGGCAATGGGAACGACAATGACAACAACACCGTCAGCAAGTAGCTACAGCCGGATGACAACTTTAATGGAACATAAGCAAGTTATTGTCAGCAAAAACATCGAGTCCTTTATGCTGTGCGACACGAAAGCTGTAAGTGATACCCAGCAATTTCTACTTGATGCCGGCATAAAAGCTGTACCGGATTTGCTGAGTGCTGCCGCCTATGCCAACGGTCCTGGCCATATTGGGGGACTGGGTGTCGTGGTGCGATTCTATGTGAAAATCAAAGATGAAATGTTTATGTTACAAACAGCAGAACTGGCGATAAAACATCACTATGATATACGAGAAAGTGTGGATATGATATTTGCCATGCTATTGGAGAAATTGAGAACATTTATGACCTGCCTGGCGTCTGACCGGCCACACTACACCATCCAAAGGATCAACATCAAAGTGCGAAGGCATCCAAATCCCACACATCTAACACTGCCATTGCAATATGCCCGCAAACATGGAGTAAGGGAGGAGGATTCGACAGACATCCATACACACACCGACACCTCAACGCCCACCTCCACGACCACCTCCAACTCAATGCAAATGCATGATTTAACTATAATAACAACCTGGTTTCGCAAATATTTGCTTAGTTCAGCTAAAAATGCCGATACGGCTGCCCCTCCATTTGTCTGTAATTTGTACTGCTTTCAAGAATGCCACAACTCTAAGCAACTCTATGTTGTGCCCTTTCATCTCAGCAGTGCGCCCTCGGACATTTTGTCCACCCGCAGTTTTGTGATTCTCTGTGATATTTTCAATAATTTTGTGGAACTGCAAGAAATTTCCAACATTCGACGTTTCTTACATCAGTCGTTCGAGGATCGGGTGGTGACCTGTTCGCATTGCCACATGAACTTTGTTGAACCCACCAAATTGATGCTGCACAAGGCTCTGAATTGTGGCGAAGACATTGAGATTTTAAGAATGGATTCGGATTTTATTGAGATTTATGAACATTGTTTGTTGTTGGAGAAATGTGATAGTTGGTCGTTGTTTGGTGTTATCAAATAAAAGTGGAATGAAACTAACGAATAGACTTTAATTGGTGTGCCATCGGTAGATTTGTTGAGTGATTTATCTCTAGGGCAGATCCATATATGTTGTGCAGCTAAGCATTTTATTTAATGACGCGGTTGTAGGAGGTAATCTTTTGTTGACTGATGACCTCTTGGTTATCGTACTTGGTACTTGCATCGCCGGCCTAAGCTCACGGTGGTCTTAGCACCGGCTGAATACACTACGTCTGAAGACAGAGTCACCGTTTTTTTTCGTGAGTACCTGCCTCGCCGGCCTAAGCTCACGGTGGTTGTAGCACCGGCTGAATAGGACACATCTGTAGGCAGAGTCGCCGTGTTTTACGTGAGTACCTGCCTCGCAGGCCTAACCTCATGGTGGTCGTTTCACCGGGTGAATACGAATCTTAGATAAGAAGCTAAATGTTATAGCCCATGCCACGATGTCCAATTACAATGAAATGACAACGTTCCCATGCTTTCTAAGAAACAAACAGCTGATTAGTGGCTTCGAAATCAGATGTTTGTCACTTGGAAAGCATACGAAGGTTGTCGTTACCTCCTACAACTGCAGCAATACGAATATGCTTTCTATGTGACAGAGTCGCCGTGTTTAACGTGAGTACCTGCCACGTTGGCCCAAACTCACGGTGGTCTTAGCACCGGGTGAAATACAATGCGTCTACCAACGCCCCCATATGCAGCAAAGCTGTACATGAGTGCTTTCTATGTGACAAACAGCTGATTAGTGGCTTCGCAATCAGCAGCGACGTTCGACAAAGTGGCTTAGACTGTTAATGTGAGAGGAGACCAGGTTTGCCGCCTGACTTTCATTTAGATTGTTTGTCAAATATTCAAGATAGTAAGTTGTAATGCGCCTATGGCGCCCGTTGAAATATGGAAAAAAAATTTGTTGAAAAAAAAAATTTTTGTGAAAAAAAAAATTTTTGTTGAAAAAAAAATTTTTGTTAAAAAAAAAATTTTTGTTCAAAAAAAAAATTTTGTTGAAAAAAAAAATTTTATTGAAAACAAAATTTTTTCTTCAAATAAAAAAATTTTATGGAAAAAAAAAATTTTGTAAAAAAAAAAATTTTTTGTTGAAAAAAATATTTGTAAAAAAAAAATTGAAAAAAAAAAATTTTCGAAAAAAAAAAATTTGTGGAAAACACATTCTGTAAAAAAAAAAAATATTATTTTTTTTATTATTATTATTTATAGAAAATTATAGAATGCCTATTTAAATTCCTACGTACTGCGTGACAGAGTCAGTGTATCAGTGTCGAGGGTAAATATATATTAAGAATTAAGATGAATACAAAATTCAATACAATTTATATATAGCGTGATTACTTTCCTATTTTCTTTCTTAGTGAATTTTTCTGGTACTTCGGGCAGTGTTTATGAAGAGCGCGATATTTCCATTAAGCTGGAGCAACCCCTGAAGATTTAAAAAAAGAATTGTTTCCTTATTAAGGATCCCAAACGACATCTCTTTTCGAGTGTGAAATATTTTAAGTTAACAAAAATATGTTTTCACTCCAACCTAATGTCGCTCCATCGCCTATCGTAATAATTGTGTTAGACTACCTGGAAGATTTTACATAAGGATACAGCTGGGGCAGGAGCTGAAACCGGGTAATGCACCACAAAGTCTTCTTCTCGCTGAATGGGCGATAGAGAAGCTGAAAGACGAACACATTTTTGTTATCGAGAAATTGTCAATCTAAAGCTCAACAAGATACAGCTGGGGCAGGAGCTGAAACCGGGTAATGCACTACAAAGTCTTCTTCTCGCTGAATGGGAAATGGAGAAGCTGAAAGACGAACACATTTTTGTTATCGAGAAATTGTCTAACACTAAACTAAACCCAACCTCTGCGTCAAATCGTTTTTGTCGAAATTAGTACTACGATAAAGTGAAATAAACACGAAAGTCATAGATAACATCGACTGATCATATGAGGCCAAATTTTTACTTTAAGAATTAGAAGAATTAATGTAAATATACATATTTGTTGGATGTTATAACCAAACTCGGATTAAAATCTTTATGGGAAAGACGTTGTTCAAATCTGATTAAACATTAACGCTCCTATTATATCAGCTGACAATTTATGCAAAACTTCCACTCAAACTTAAAGACTGGAAATTCCCTTCAAAAACGTTAACATTTTCCCGAAATATCGGTTTAAATGCAAAACACTTTATGTTTCTCTAGCACATGTTTGGCATTTAGTTTGCCTAAATCCTAAACAAAGCCTATACAAATTGTCTACACCTTTACACGTCTTATGACAGAAAAATAAAATGAAAACGAAGACGATAGAGGATTCTATCGATTCAAACCAACGCCGTGCGTCATGAAAAGAAAACAGTTACATTGGAAATGTTTCCAAACAAAAACAAAAAATACTTCACACAAATATGTGGGGGCGGAGCGGTACGTTAAAACGCGCCTTTATAATTTCTTGAACATTGGCCTTTGTATTGACAAAAAACCAACAACACAGAAGCCGTGCATAAAAGCTTTACGTCTCCGTAACAGTATCATCAACATCGGGATTATCATCAGTCGCACAGCCCGCCCTCACCATTTGCTTTATGAAAAGCTTTGGTATTTTATCGTTAGACTTGTAACACGCGCGCAAATAACAATTCAATGTGGGTGAATTTCAAGCAAAGGTTGATGAATTCCCATATAACGGTCTGCAGCTTGCGGTCGACTACACCATGGAACGGTAAGGTAAGTCTAATAGGTTTTTCATTGCGTTTGTAATCCGATCAAATCCGTCGGCTTCTCGTCTACATAGCACCGCAGCTATGGCAGTGGTCATTAGGTTCATGTAAGTTCATTCGTCGCGCCTAGTTGTCAGTCAACCAGTCTCCCCTAAGTAGGGATATCACTCAAGGACATATCGTTTCTGTTATAGGCGATGAGAGATTTGGAGATCCTCTAGTTATATAAACCATGTTTTCCTTGAGCTTCACCATGAATCTAAATCTGGAAGTGGCTCGTGACAAATAGTACTGGAGAAAGCCCCTCTTAATGGACCCTAGCGGTACAAGCTCGCACTCTGTGTAGATTCGAAGGGATGCCGATTCCGTCTTTGCTTGTTCGGTCATTCGTTAATTCCCGTAGAAATTTCTGTGACCAGGTACCCACAGGAGAGAAAGCTCTGACGAGAGACTCAATCTCGCCGAAAACCTCCTTATGTTCTTTCACTAAAGCGGTGGAGGTCACACAGGATTTTAGAGAGAGAGTAAGACCGCTTGGCAATAACTGATGCGTCCAGTGATGTTTTGATAAATTTGTAGCGTACAGGCTTCCCTAATGGCAAACTCTTCTCACTGGAAGACGCTGGAGACATTCGACAGGTTGTAATAATCCAGGTTGACTTTCCTCGAGAAAATTCCCGAGCCAATTCCCCAAGGCATTTTTAAGCCATCCGTACAAACTTTCACGTCGAAGCCGTAGGGAAGACATCCTCGGTCCCAGTCCCCTAAGGAAGAGAAATATAACTTCAAAGTATCGGCCGAAGCTGAGATAAAGGTACGGTAGTCTGTAGTTATCAGGAATTGAGCTGGAACGGTGTCTAGAATGCACATGTGACCATATCGAGGCCTAACCGCGAAAAAGACATAAGCGCCAAAAAGAAATTTGATTTAGAAAATTATATGCGTTTTATTTTTTCATGAAAACCACACGTCAAAAAAAAAATCCTTTAAAGCACGAAGCCACAGTGACTTACCAATATCACTACAGTTTAACTTTTATTGGCTTAAGAGAATTTCTGTTTTTACTTTTTCTCACTTCTTGCTATAGAACACAAAACAGCGGCGGCACTTGACATTATACGGATAAATAATTTAGGTACAACTTAGTCATCACATCAGTTTTCATCTCTAACGTCATCATTGACATCACCATCATCGACGCTATCGAGAGCGACACAGCAGCAACGCTCAATTCTAAACAATGAAGCCTCCAGAGAAATGTTGTCTTTGAAAACCTCCTCTTCTGAGAAGCAGGCAAATTTAGCTCCAACATTTATGTCTCTGCCATCGCCTCCGCCTAAGACACAGTATCGTTATCATCATCAGCATCGTCGGGTGATTCGCATCATCTAGTTCATCCTTGGTCGTTTCTTGTTGCTATTGCTTTGAGTGAAATGTAAGGTTTTTTCAAAATTCTTTTGAAAAAAAAAATGAAAGATTTGTTCAACAACTAATCTTTTGTATCTTTAAGGTTTAACAAACAAACATGGCTATAACGCTCACACACAACGCAAATACATGCCAATGGACAGTGGTTTAAAAGGTCTATGAAAAAAATGCCCCCAAGAAAACTCAAGAATTCCCAAAAATACATGAAAAAATTCCCTAAAAGGTAAACATGAAAATTTGAATGCAAAACACTCCAAATTAAGGATGCGAAGAATTCACACAGATTGGTTAAATGTTTAAGAAATCCAAGACAGAGCCAATTGTCCCCCGCATAAAAAGACCCATTTTCCTAGAGTTCGAGAGCAAAATGTGGCCAAATCTTGAAAAGATTCCAGACAAAAAAAATATTTCCTCATTTGAATAACCATATCGAGCCCGAACCGCAAAAAAAAGCGTAAGCGCCAAACAGAAAAATTTACAGGAGAGGATTTTTTTTGCAAAAAGGTTCGTGGAGCTCTCGAAACAATTGAATTTGCTATATCTTTGTAAATATAAATATTTAATTTTTAATATTTTGGAATTAAGAGCGTTGGACAATTTTCTATCAAATTTCATTGCAAAGAGACATTCGAAAAAATGGCGCTTACATCATTTTCCGGGTAAGGGCTCGTGTCCCGTCCCAAATCTCCTTCGTCCCTGGGACCGAAAAGAAGAAATTGAGTGCCAAAGGACAGCATTAATTAAGGCCCGGTTTCTTTGGGAATCAAGGTATGTCCATGGCATAACTTCCTGTAAATATTAATGTGGGAATCTGCTGGCAGATAATCCCGAGTCTGGCTAGTTCGTCTGCTCTGCAGATCTCTGGTATGTCCCTGTGGGCCCGCACCAACATACGGTGGACGCTGAACTGCTGAGCCATCTCGTTAAGGCATCTGAGGCAATTCAGGGCTAATGTCGAGTTCAGGAATACAGAATCCAGAGATGAAAAAACATAACATAAACTTTCAAAACGAATATCAATTTAGACATGTCGGTTAGAGAGTTAATTGCGATTTTCGATTACCTTAGCAGACATTCATTGTTACTATCAATTCTTCTTTCAGTTTAGAGCCACTGTCCAACTATCGCCAAAGAAAATATGTTTATTATTTATTTAGACTTCTCTCCAAAACGGATACATGGCACATCCATACACATACACACACACACAGAGACCCACTGACCCAGCCAGCCAAACGCTGACAAAAGCCGGCGATTTTTTTGCTTCTTTATTTGTACGTAAGTTTGAAAAATTAGATTAAGTCAATTAGTTTGATTTCTCTTTCCTTTTGACCGTTTTTTTTTAGGGATTGGTTCACCATGAGTGGGCCAAGAAAATTAAGCCAAGAAATAAACCCAGTGAATGGAATCATCGAACAGAAACAAAAACAAAAAACGAGATGACGGTAACATGGATATCTCTGACATTTTGACATTTATGTTTTGTGAGAAAATTCGGCTACGAAAATGTTTTACAGCAAATAAAGCAGAAGTCCATCATAATCATCATAAATATTTCATTAATCTTAAATATGGTTTTTATCATAAATATTTAATACGTTTTCAAAAATATCAACTGTTTATTTTTGATTTATGTTTATTTCTTGTTCGTTTCCTCTTTAGCTGTTCGGCCAAACACTGAACTCTTCTTAGCATTGACCTTAAAGTTGTCCAATGTCTTAAATGTTGAGTGGGCCGTTCGGTGGATGAACATTTTAATGGGAATTTCCTCATTATGGGGGTGGACTGTTGTGGAATTAAGTTGTATTGTGTGAATCATTTTGAAGGAGACTATGAAGTAAATGTAGTTGATGATTTTAGTCTAATAAAAATAGTCTTGAATGTTCAAATAGTCTGAAATAAATTGGTATTTTGAGTATTTCTGGTGTGGTAAGGGGACAATTGATGGGAAACCAAACGTTGAACAACAACCCAAAAATGTATTGGTTCCAAAGTCATTTTTTGTTGTTGTCCATTTGCATTATGAAATTGAGTGACAAAATATTGGTACGACAATCAGCCCAAACTAGTTTTGGGTCCCTATTTTCATGTCATCTGTGAGTTTATTTTTCACATTTAGTTTTAAACTTATTACATTTTTAGGTCACTTTCTCATGGGTCACATTTTAATGCAACTTTAGCTTTTTTTTAAGTAAAGAAACGAAAAAAAAAAACGAAATTGCTTGAAATTTATTGCATTTGGTGTCGGTAATATCTTCTCTCGATTTATATGGAGTTTTCTCAGAGATCGCTCTATACGAGTTGTTATAGATGGGGTCTCATCCAACGAGCATAGGAGTGACCTCAGGAGTGCCTCAAGGTTCTGTCCTCTCTCCTTCTCTATCAGAAGCCGATCTACGACAAAAGACGAACGATGAACTACTCTCTTAACCGCGATTTGTTAGTGGGGCCAAATAAACAGAGTAGATCTTTATTTACAAAAGATCCAGTGCTGTTTGTTGTCACACAAGCGTTCCACTAGTCCAGCATCGTCGTCAATCTCAATGGGTGGTGTGGATATCGATGAATCAGATATTCTTGATGTCTGGGCATGAAGATACAGGGTGAGCATTGAAGTGTTTAGGCTTTCACTTCGTCACTTCGTTCTTCAGCGGAACCGTAATTTCCGATACCCTAATATCCTTCCACTAACACAAAGCATTGCATTTATACCCTGAGATTTGGCCATCAACACAGAAAAAAAAAAAAAAATTTGAAGTCTAATTTCGTGGGGTCTTTTTTCACGGTGCCATCTTTCGGACTTTAAAGACTCACTAAGTATTCGGCCACAAGTGAAAATTTATATTTTTTGCATTTTAAAATTATTAATGATAATACTTTCTCCAAAACCTTGCGGAGACATATGTTTCGCTTATAAAACAAAATCACTAACCACCCAAATTGTATCTATATAAACTTTTCAGATAATTTTGACTCTAATTGAATTTAATACGAGTAAAATGTTTTCAATGTTTTTTTTTTTTTGTTTTTATTATTATTTTTTCGTTACCACACATTTTATGCGAAACTTTTTCGTTCATGCAAATAAAGTTTGTTTTTATGTGGACTCGTATTTCACCAAACAAATTACTGGTGAATGCTTTTGTTGTACTCGTTGATGTTGAGGTAACTTCTGTTCAGAAATATAAATTATTTGCCGGTTGCTGTGGGTTCATAAAATGATTAATGATAATTTGAGTGAAGAAATATTGAAATTGTATAATTAATTATGGATTTTATTGACAGACTTGCCGGACCAAAACACACGCCGCTTTACGACGGCCGTCAACTGGGCAGACCACAAGTGCTTGAGTAATTAAAAGTCCGTTGAGGTGTTTTCATGTGCAGTTGTTGAAAATGTAAGTAAATTGTAATCTGGCCGCATTGGATTTTAGATTAATTGTATTGTATTAATTAGAACGAGACTGGTCATGTTCGAAGGTACTGCTGCTGACAACTTAGTGTTGCATGGTTCTATAATAATCCTGGATCTGGTGGTTTACGACGATTAAAGGCTTCTCATATATGCAGCGAGTAGTTTAATTAGACGAATGGGCTCAGAGTGTTTGTGAGCTGTAGTAGATTAGGTTAGATTAATTTGGCAGCTACCTCGATCATGTTTCTCTCGCGTCACCCGATTTAACGGTTCCCGTTTTGTTTTGCGGTTACCTAGACCGAAAGTTGTTTGCCAATAAGCCAAGATTCATCCAACCGATTACGGTGAATATCCGAGAAGAAGTGAGGGCCCAGGTACCTGAAATTCTAAGAAAAGTTATGGAAAAGGCTGTTGAAAATGCAATTCAGGTGGAAGCAAACAATGCTGACCTTTTGAAAGATCTGCTCCAATTCTGGAGGGCGAGGCCATACTAACATCTTCTCATCTTCAAAACATAATGTAAAACTTTTTCCAAACTATAATCTAAATTGTAATAAGTGTCAATATTAAATAAAATCAGAAATAAAAATGTTCTATGAAAAATTCTCCTAAAAAAATTAAGAATTCCCCAAAGAAAAAAGTTGGGGAAGTTTTCATAATTTTTAGGTAGCATTTAATTTTTTCGTTTCTGGGGCATTTTTCATGTGAAGAATGGACATTCCACAATTTTGTATTTCTGGGAAATTTTTCGATTTTTTGATTGATTTTTTTTTATGATGGTGTTTCATGGTTTAATTTTTCATAATATTTGGTGAACTTTGCATTGGGTAATTTTTCAGCAATTATTTGGGGGATTTTTAAAATTTTTGGGGAAAAGTAAAACGAAGCGCAAGGTTGAACACATTGGTCTACGAATAGTTTGAGACTTTATTGTGAGACTAGTTCGGGCAAAATAGCTGCAGCAATTAAAAACTGTTTTAATATTTTTTAAATGGCTGCAGCAATTAAACATTTTTTGAACATGGATTCAGAGTACATGATGTACGAAAGCTTTGTCGGTTTCTGTGATAATAGGGCCAAATGGTTGCAGCAATTAAAAAATGTTTATATTTGGATTCAACATGCAGGGTGTAGGGAAACTTTGTCGACTTTTGTCAAATGGCTGCAGCAATGACCAAATGTTGATTCGAAACTTAACCTTTAACCGTGAAGGTAAATTTTTTGGACATGGCAATGTAAAATTTACCACCACCTCCACAGTTAAAGGTTAAGGCAAATCTGTGACCATTTGTGTGAGATCCTAACCCGGTTCATATGGCTGCAGCAATTAAAACTGCTTAAATTTCGATTCCGAATCACATTTATTAATTCCTTGGTGTGGGATTTCGGTAAATTAAAAAAACATATCTCGCTTTCCCTGGAATTTAAAAACTCGGTGTTGAAAAAAAACTCTACAAATAAGCCAAAAAATTGAACAATTTTGATATGAGTTAATATTTTTTTCGATCTATCAACTGTGTAAAATATTTGCAAAACTTTGTAATTGTTAAAAGTTAAATATTTTCAAAAAAAAAAACAATTTTCAACAATCGTACACATGGTACCACAGAAGCAAGTTCGGGTGTTAGCAATGGACAGTCTCAAATTCACACTGATACTCTTTGGTATTGAATTGAAATCCACCCAGAAAACGAAATGGTGGTGGGAATCTACATTAGAATGGGTCGACAAAAAAGTCGTTGTTTCTCCATAAGAAGTCATTGTTGTCATCTGATGAAAAATCTATCTCATTGTGATAGACTGCATACTAAGGTGGAGTGAAATTCAAAAAAAAAAAGTTAACCTCGGAAAGAGATGTAGTCTGGGGTCCTAATGAGGGAAAAAATAAAGAAAAAAAATTTAAAAAAATTTTAGGGGTTGCGCCACTCCCTCGAAATTTGGAAATTATCGCTATTTTGGCGTTGATTTTAGAAAAATCCTAAAAAGTTTTATGTCAATAAATGTTTGCAATAGCGTAAACAATGAAATAAGGGCATGAAAAAATTTAAAAAAATTTTTCTCATTGTTCAAAAATTTCAAAAAGTAAAATCGTCCCTTCTTCAGAAAATTGACTGAACAATGAAATTTCGAATAAGTTAAGTCGTTAATTTTTAGGATTTTTCTAAAATCAACGCCAAAATAGCGATAATTTCCAAATTTCGAGGGAGCGGCGCGACCCCTAAATTTTTTTTAAAATTTTTTTCTTTATTTTTCCCCTCATTAGGACCCCAGACTACATCTCTTTCCGAGGTTAACTTTTTCAAATTAAAAAAAAAAAACATGTTTTCACTCCACCCTACTGCATACGTCGAATCGAACCACTACCTTCTAATAGCAAATTTATGCATGATACTAAAAGTCGTAGAATATATACACAACAACAAGACCGACTGTCCTAGCCAAGAAGTTATCTCAATTTCCCCCAACAACCCCACACCTCCTAATGATATCATATGCATAAACCTCTCACTGAGTCTGAAAGTATTGATGTGTAGGTGCAGTAATACTCAATGTTTAGGAAGCCGGAAAATCGCTTTCTAACCCCAAAGAAAATTACACCCCAACGAAGAACTAATTAAACCCCAATAAAGTAACACCCAGAAAAAAATAATACTTACTTATTTTCTATAACATTCGATGAAAGAACTGACGGGGAACTTCTCTCGAATCAATGAGCTGTATACTCATAGCCGGCTCCGAACGGCTAGTGCTTTTCTAGGAAAGTTTTACATGGCTTAGGGATTACACTCTTACTCGTAAAGTCGCTAGCATTTACGAGCTGGAAGCAGCCGCTGAAAAATGTTTTATGGTCTTACCAGATATCAAACCTGTGTTCTGATGTCTGGTAGTCTCACACACACTACCCACCTCACCACGGAAAGTTATCTAAATCTAAACCCCCATGTTTCTCATTAAGTTGCCATATTATTTTTCAAGGTATCTGTATATTTACCTGTTTGAATCGGTTTGGCCGTAACCCAGTCTAATATGTTGATACTCACACTTAGATACAATGCAAATACACACCTTGTCAACCGTTGTTTTACCTATTGTACTGCAACGATATATTTCACTTGAGAAAAATAGACTAAACGACAGCAATAGAGAAAACTACAGAAACAACACAACACAAACGGCAGAAAAGAACACTAACGAAAGTGTCAAGAGTTATTCTATATCTCGTTCGCAGGTGATGGTGGCAGATAGAGGTACAAGGATACACTATGACACCGACGACAGCGGCGATATACAGGTTTTTTAGAGAAATACTCGGTACTCGAAATTACCTTTGGGGTGTAGTTATACAAAAAAAAAAAAAACTTCTGTAATTATTCGTAACAAAGGAGCACTGACAACGCTTTAGGTGAAATAGTCGATGTTTTAAACTTGTTGTTGTTCTTATTTGGGAGTTAGTCGATGTGTGTGTGTGTTGTATTTATATATAGTTACGCACACATGCATATGGATGTCCCACATACGTACTCAAACATTTACATTTTGCTGACACTCACGTCTAATATACATGAATTTCTCCGAAGGATATGCTTCGAGGGCCGGTATAAAACTAATATTTAATAATATCCTTAACGATGATGGAAACGAGGTCGATATGATAATGACAGGGGCTAGATTGAATAGAATTTTGATAATTGTTAGAGTTGTTATTTTGCAAGGACATGGAGTACAAATTATCAGATTATTCTAAGCCATAATGTGGTACAGTGTAAAAGGTGACATAGAAACACCATTTTATAGAGCGATTCAAAATCAATACTTTTAAAATACTTTCGTCTAATGAAAGTAGACGTCCAATACTTTGAAATTCCTTTAAATATGAGCTAAAGCTCAGATGATGCATTAGATCGATTGTGATCATACAATTGTAATAAAACTGAGCTTCGGATTTTTTTTTTAAAATGCGATGATAAAATACTATACACAATTTTCCACCGATCTTTCCATTCAATCGACCACCTATTAGCATCTAGATTGCATGTCCGTGGAGTCCCTCTGTCAACCCACCACCTCTGCAGTGCCAGCTTACATGAATATGCATGCCAATTTGTTTGCATGTATGCATTTGACAGTTTCATCAGCGTTTTTTTTTTGTGGGGGTTTTCACAAAAACGCATCTTAACTCATGAGACAACAAAGTTTAAAATATATTATATCATTTTTGTTGTTGTCGGTTTTTCGCATACCTACACATAGGTATGTTTACATGTATATGAATATGTATGTGTATGCTTAAATGAGTAATATGCATAATTTTTTTGTGTGCACGCCAATGAAATAGTTGCATGCATTATGCACACACCTTTTTGGTATGAGAGAAATGGGGGAAAAAAAACTTTTCCATATTTGTTTTTTTTTTGTGTGTTAAATTTGTTAACAAGTTTTGAAACAAATTTATAAACAAAAACAACCATAACAATACCGATAGAGGAAAAAACTGAATAGTGAAGAAAAGTTGAATGCTTTTGTTTTTAATAAATTCCGGCAACTGCCAATAGGGGAAATCAAATAAGTTTTGGATACTCTGCTATTTTTTTTTTTTTGGAAATTTATATAAATTGAAAAAATGCAAAATTCTATCAACGGGACATCATTGCCAAGAAAAAGGTAAATAGAAGTTGGGTGGAGAAGTATAGGGCTTTTCAAAGGCAATATTAAATGTTTTAGAACAGTCACAGTTAGGTGAGTTAAGGTTGTAAGGGCAGACTCACATGAACTCTGCAGACCAAGGGAACTCACAAAAAAACATATAACTAATCTTCCCCAGTAAAACTTCCTGTGTGCCCTAAGCCGCTGCTTAGTTGTCTAATAGCAACAGCGGCCTAAGTCCACTAGCCATTATCTGAAAAAAGCGGTTCAACAAATTGATGAATTTGGACATCATTTTCCAAACTACTACACTTTTCTTCAATTCGTAGAACTTTTCATTAATTTTGCTTCAATTACGTACATTAAATTGATGAATATTGTACATCAATTTGAAGAACATTGTACGCCAATTTAATGATAATTGCAGATCAATTATAGTTTTTACAGGGTTCCCCACAACAGAAGATTTTATTAAAATTGCATTTTGCAAAATTGTTGTTGTTGTTGTTGTTAAAAACCCATAAAACTGCCATCAAAATTAAATACTTCAAATGGAGGAATTTATTCATACAGCCACTGAATTTATTTATCAATTTGATGTAGAACTATTGAAGAATCGTGTTCATTGATGTGATGTTCAGTTTTTTTTTTTTTAGTGTGCGACATCGATAATCCAGTTGCTGGTCTATACTCGCGCTTGGAATATCCGACCACCTTCTGTGTGCTTTGTGCCCACTCGATCTTAGATCGAACCGACAATAACTTTGCCAAAGTCAATACCCGGATATTTGTTGCAATGCAGTCGCAAAAATGCCCCAAAACATGAATATTTCCCCAAAATATCTCATACAAAATTGGGGTATTTTTCATCATATTTGGGGGATTTTGCATTGGGTAAATTTTCATAAATTGTTTTTGGGGTTTTTTTTACAGTTTTTGTGGAAAAACTGCCCCAGAAAATGAAGATTTCCCCAAAATATCTCATACAAAATTGGGTTATTTTTCATAATATTTGGGGGATTTTGCATTGGGTAAATTTTCATAAATTGTTTTGGGGGATTTTTTTTACAGTTTTTGTGGAAATTTCCATATTGGGCTTTTGGGGCGATTTTTCATTTATTTTGGGAAATTGTTCATTTTTTTGGGGGAATTTTACATTAGGGGCATTCTTCATAGAGCCGTCGCAGGTATCCCCAAGCGCCTATAATAACCGACTAACTTCCGAGTGCTTTGTGTTAGATAGAACCGACAATATTGTTGCCCACGTTTACAATCAGAATATTGTAGAATGCTGTCGCAGGTTTCCACACGCGCATAGACTATTTGACTCGATTTCGTGCTAAGCCTCCAGTAGGGTTGCCAATGTCTAAACAAGGGGTACAATCAAAGAATGCTTTGACTTGTTCCCACTCAAGTCTGATTCACCACACATGCCTGCCTGTAAGCTTTGAATTACCACCGCAGGGGCCAGACTCTACCAGGTCACTCAAAAACAGGGTTGCCATCTGGACGTCAAGTGTACCGAGAAATGTCGCCGAGGGTTTCCTACCACCATACAACCCGAGGCAGTTCATTGAAGACAACGAACTGCAGTCTAAAACCTACGATTCCATCACTAAAATGCGAATTCGAAACAACTAACTAACAAAATATTGGTTTTTATACTCTCTCTCTCTCTCATGTAACAAATAAATGTCTGTGACAAACCCTTTTCCCCATGAGCTTAACCCCAGCAACCGAAGGTGAAGTTATCTTTACAATATAGGACGGAGAGTTGTTCCACAGTGTGCTTCCTACTGTGGGCTTCCTCCTGGGGACAGTAATTTCCGTAGTCCTGCAGTTTCGCAAGTACCTTACAATGAGCTACCTAATTACATCCATGATTTCTTCTGAGCCATCCTTAATGCACTCTTGTGTCAATCCTGTAGACGTTGCCTCTTAAAGAACGACACCATAACGTTGGTTGCTTCACCATAGCTTTACCTTGACACATGAAACTTGCAGCGATTAATTTTTGTCATTTTTCTAATCACGGTTCAATATCCCCGAGGGTTGGGCGTTTATACCAGTTGTCCGTGAAATTATCCTGTCAAACGTCTCCCGTATACGTTCTCTATTCACCATTCTTCAAACAATATCAATTCAACAGAAACTGATGTAACGATGATCTGATGAGCTGTGAATATCCTCTATTATCCAATCAGCGATCCTTTCACAAATAAACCTTTAGTAATATATTTCGAGAGAAGTTCCCCATTGGTTCCTTCATGGAATGTTAAGGGAAATAAGTTGGTTGTACACTTTAAACCTCCAAGTTTTATACATTGTGGAAATTAAATTTCAGAGATTCAAAATATGTTTCCAGTTTGTTCGTTAAATGGACGTTAAGGGAATCACGTGAACACATAAAATCACCACATTTCCCATTTCAGGTATTCGCTGAGAATATATTTTAATGGTTTGCATCCCACATTAAGCATTTGTATGAAAAATGTACTTAGGGTTAATTAAACTCTGAACACTTTAAAATGCTTCTGTTTAAGTGTAACCGACAAAGTCATGACATCGTCGCACTTGTTCTCCCTTATTATACGACACGGCAGAATATGAGATTGTCATTTGCAAGACTTCCAAAGGGCTAAAGAATTTCCACCAACTGAAATCTCTGCCGTATCCTCAACAATGCCATAATATGACAAAAATTATATACAAAAATTCCCTTAACAAAAACCCAAGCATAAAAATACGTGCATGTGCCACAGAACTCATTTGACTTCATATCCTTCCCATCCATTCCATGAAAATCACACTATTACCACTAATATTCAACCTAGTTGCTCTCCACTAATTTCCGAGTCTGCCTTTTGGTCTGACAGTTGCTGTGGATGACGATGATGATGGGTTTTGGGCTATGGCGATGGCGTTCGTGTTTCATTTTTTTTTTTTTTTTGCGCCATTTTTCTCGGTGGCATTATTTGGTACATTAAGTGTAACAACACAAAGTGTAAGTGAAATGTGCCCTCTTAAATTGTCAACAGACCGTAATGGCAAACAAAATGGAAAACTAAAAACTCAAAAAGGACCAAACAGGATGAACACACAAAAGGCTCTAAACCTGCCCACTCCCCGAAAGCCATTGAATGAAGGGAATGGAGTGGCAAAGAAACTAAGCACCGGAGCAACAGCAACTCAAGTACCATTACTGAGCTTATTCATATAACAAAATTTGTTCCTTTGAGTGAAATTATACATATACAGGATTATATGCATGTCTATGCACATGTTCCGGCCACACATACATATACGGTTTTTTTTAAACCTTAAACCAAATGGTAGTTTTTTTTTCACTTTTAGCATTTTCTTTAGTGGTCTTAGTTTAATTTGTGAAATTTAGGCAATAAAAAGTGGTAGTGAAATTTGGAAGTTAAAAAGTGAGGAAACTTCGGATTGGCTTATTGTGTGGTGCCAATGGGGGCCCTTTTATCAGATGTAGATACGACAGTCTGGTCTGTTTACTAGAAGCGGAAGCGGAATTGTACTGAAAAAATGTCTTGGCGTTATTAATAAATGATTTCCAATCACTTCCATCCTGTGCGTGGTTTCTCCAGTTCGTTATACCAAGAATGATCAAGTCTTCTTACATTTGGTCCTGACACCGGAGTCTCTGGCTTCCCATTCTGCGCTTTCCGTAGTAGATGTGATCCAACGCCTTTGTTTCGGTGCCATAGAGAGGCACGTTATTTTAGTTCGTCGAGCGAGGACTCTTTTCATAAACTGTCGGCTTTCCCCAAGAAGCATATTTTTGCCAGCATGACAACATTATTTCTATTATTTCTTCTGTTGTAATTCCTCCACATTCGCCCTGACCTCCTCTTGTACATTGTCACCACAACAAAATGGTACAAAAATTAACTGTTGCATGAAATCAAGAATTTCTCAAGTAACCCTGGACCCAACCTCTAATATTATGTTAACAAATCCATCCACCTATTCCGGTCCTGCCACTCAGCCATTCCGCGAGAGCTTGCTCCATCGGTATAGTTGTCTAAATACCTAGCTGAAGGTCAAACCAACTGTCTTCATCTGAAGTTGTTTAGAAGGAAGCTGAAGTTTGAACAATGCCCCAAATGAAGAATTCCACAAAATAAATGAAAAATCCCCCATATGTTTTGTATGCGATTTTTTTTTTTTTTTTGGTAATCTGTCATTAAGAATTTGCCTTGACATTCCGTCAAGGAACAGACATTATATCAAACTAGTAAGTTGTAATGCGCCTATGGCGCCCGTTGAAATATGGAAAAAAAATTGTGTTGAAAAAAAAAATTTTGTGAAAAAAAAATTTTTTTGTTGAAAAAAAAAAAAATTTGTTGAAAAAAAAAAATATTGTTGAAAAAAAAAATTTTTGTTGAAAAAAAAAATTTGGAAAAAAAAATTTTGTAAAACAAAAAAATTTTTGATGAAAAAAAAAAATTTTTGTAAAAAAAAAAAATTATAAAAAAAAAATTTTGGTAAAAAAAAATTTGGGGAAAACACAATTTCTGTACAAAAAAAAAAATATTATTTTTTTAATTATTATTATTTATAGAAAATTATAGAATGCCTATTTAAATTCCTACGTACTGCGTGACAGAGTCAGTGAATCAGTGTATCAGTGTATCAGTGAATCAGTGTCGAGGGTAAATATATATTAAGATATAAATTTGTACACTCTCTGAGTGAGAACAGCTGTTAAGATCCGGAGCGCGAACAGTTATTGATCCAAACCAATAATGCCTTTTCTACAGAAGTTTTACATGGCTTAGAAATGACTCTCTTACTCCAAAAGTCGCCGGCATTTGCAAGGTGGAAACCGCAGCTGAAAAAATGTTTAATGGCCTTACAAATATATTAAACTGGGTATGTGATAGAAGCCCACACTACCTATTATACCCCATATTTTATATATTAGTTCCTTTTACTCCTGCAAAGAGCATAGGGCTGCCAACGGCCTTTCGGTAACGTATCCGGACTTCTTCTCTTTATGATCAGCTAGCGATAACTGGCTCCGTTCTGTCATTATTGTAAAAGTGAATACATTCAAACTCCTCAGATTTTTCAATCAATTCCTTCAAAGGAATTAAGTTTCTGTTGAAAGTGAAGAACAAACACCTGGGGCACACTAAAACCCCACATATATTTCGAATCTGGTAAATGGCATCAAGCCGTAGCTAACTTGTTCCTGCTAACAATATTTCCCCTACGTATACTACACACAATATGTAAATTCATAGCGGCATTAACAACATTCTGGTTACTTTGCATTCACCAACTATTGCAACTTTTTTTTCCCTTGCCTGTATCTCTTGGCGGAACCTTTAAGTTCCACTTCAAAAATCGCAAGCATTTGCCCCTTTTGCTTAATTAAATACACTCCAACGAATTCCCTCACACCTAGGGGCTCAATCTATTATAACGGTCTGTGAGCTAGTGATAAAGTGCTGTTGGTATTTTTGCAAAATTAAAAAAGAAAAATACAAAAAAATAAACGTGAATTGTTGTCAGTTGCAGCCAGAACGGAAAGAAAGTAACCAATTGCAACCATCTACCACCGACATCAACCCTCGCCAGGGCTGGAATACATGAAATATTCGCCAAAAAAGAAAGAAGAATAAGACTTCATTTAAAGGGCCACTCTCTCTATTGAGCGAAATAAGAGGTTTCAAACGAAGTAACTGCATAGTAATGAAATAAAAAAGAAACATTTTGCCAAAATTGTTTGGCGGATTTTGGTTGACTTTCGCCTTATCCTATACGTGGATTAGTAAATAATGTCATCGGAGTAAGCGTGATTTAACCCACATTGTCGATATCCTTAGTAACTCCAACTATGCTTTGTACAGTTTTCACAAATTGCCAGTGATAGAAACTAGGGAGGCGGCAAACAAACTGAGGAGATATGAGGGCCTCAAAGGTTGTGTAATAAACTGAATAGGGAAACATGATTATTCTCATGCTAATTTGTTATACTGATACATGTAGTCCTCTACTACAGAAGCACGATCTGTGGCATTTTCTTATGACCATTGACATTGCAACAGAGCTAGTACGTACTTCAAAAAGAAATGTAAGGAATTTATGTTTATTGACTTAATAAATGAAATGAAAAGAAATGGATGGGAAACATCACTCAAATCAGTGAGCTACGCCCGATTTAGTCTACTTTGCTGACCTGAGCCTAAAATTTAAAGTCAGCTCTGAGCCACTAATACGTTCTCCGGAGACACTCTTACCTTAGATGGAAACGGCTGCTGAACAATTTTATATGTTCTGACCATCATGAGAGTTTTATGTGATACACCACACCTGTCCCACAACCATCCCAACAGCTTAGCTATCCCTACATTTGGGGCAGACCATATGATTTTCTCCTGGAGGACGTTTTCATAGGCTCTATGGCAATTGACCCTTGTTATCCAAATAAACAAAAGATGGTCAAAAAAAAAATCCCATACCAAATTGTGGAAGTGGTTGGCTGCGTCTTTCTGGGAATTCTTCATTTGGGGCATTTTTAATTTTTTGGGGCATTTCAAAAGTGAAATGAAAAGTTTCCAGGCATAAATAAAAAATTCCCGAAAAGGGCCAACACGAAAATTTCTTCAAAAATTCTGAAAAATCCCACAAATAATATATGAAAAATTTCCGAATTAAAAATCGGTCCTTCCAATAAACTGTCGGCGCGGGCTGGTCTTCCACTACCCTGTCACTGCAACTTATATAATTTTTGTTTCTTCATCTCGACGTTTGCCTATTAGTTGCAATCATAATTTATGCCTTGGACAAAAAGGCAGCAAGAACTCAAGCCTCTTTAGCCAGGATACTGCCAAATATCGGATGACGCAAACCAGTGTGACCAGTAAACACTTGCGCCGGCATGAAAGTCAATTTTTTATATTTTGAAAATATTTTCAAAGTTTTAAATAAATTTGCCTCCGCCTTACTGTGTATTTTGTGGGTAACGTCCGCCACTCTATACCGTCTACTCCGCATCAAATGTAACGCATTGAATTTCGCCAACTCCGTTCGATTTCCTCCACCGTAATATTGACCCTCCTACACGACGTTGAGTCAACACTGTAAGGCATACTCGTCGGTGGGCAACAACCAAAAACCAACCAGGGACCATTTAGGAGTTTTTACCATAGTAAGGAGAGCGCTCTTTTTCAGCTCGCTCTTCGAAGCATAAATCGCGAGCGATTTCTATTTTCAACTCTTATACGAGTTGAACTCTCTTCGATCACGATTTCAACATTCAAACTCGCGAGTCGAGCTGAAACTCCAAAGAGCGAAACATGAAACTCGCTCTTGATTTTAAAAAACAAAATCGCAAGCGAGTTCAGTATCATAAAATCGTAAAATGCAGCTCGCTCTGGAGCGAGTGCAAAAAGAGTTGAAAAGAGTTATTCACGAGTCGATATTTTGTACAATTAAAGTGCGAGTGCGGGGGGTTGCAATTTTTTCCATCGTTCACATTCGTGTGTTTGTGTGTGTGTAAATTGCCCTGTGTTTATACATGAATGGTAGCAAAATAAAGAGCGTGTGCGTGGACGCTGGATTGTTGTTCTTGTCATTTATGATAGCAACGTCATAAAGTCACAGTCATAAAGCAAAGTGCACTTTTGTATTGATGAATGTTATACTCTTGTGTCGTTCTTATTGTCATTTTTGTGTTGTCATTTTTATTATTTCACAAGAATTTATTATTTGGGATATTCCTTATTCAAAAAACGTTACATGTCACATTAGATCTACAAATATGTAAAGGGGTTTCAGGTATATTCATATTTCAAAATTGTGGAATAAATTGTTTTTGTAAATTTAAAAAAAAAAAACATTCGTAATAGGTAGACAACGGTATAACATTCATCAATACAAAAGTGCACATTGCTTTTTTCTCTTTACTTGACTGCGAAATTGCCCCTCACTCGCGAGGTAGAGTGAAGCAAACACATTTTGATAATATTTAAACTCCAATAATTTATTATAAAAACAAAAATGAACTAATTTACATAAAAAGAAATAAAAACATAATTCAAAGACATAAAAAAATCCATTAATAATATAGTTTAACAAAATAATAATTAGTTATCATAAAAAACATATTTTTCGTGTTCAAATCTTTGCCGGACCATTTTCACATCAATCAACTTTCACAATCAAAGTGTTAAATGCAACTAAACTCATCCTTTTTTACCGACAGACACCCACAGTCAATTACAAAACAAAGAGCGAGTGGAAAAGAGCGGCTCTTTTGCACTCGCTCTTCGCTCGCTCCCTGTTAATGATTCGATCGCTCACAATCTATGCCAATAAATTAAGAGCAGGTAGCGATGGCTCGCGAGCGAGCCAAGAAATAAAAAGAGTTGATAACAATTTTATTCACGAGTTTGAATTTTTTAAACTCGGATTTCGAGTTTAAAAACGAGCGAGTTTTTGAAGAGTCGGCTCGCGATTCGAGTTTTTCCGTACCCTGGTTTTTACATTGCAAAGTGGGAAAAAGGATATTCTTCGCAAGTTGCCGATGAAAGGATAGCAAAACATTTTTGCATTTCATCTCAGGTTATACCATTGCCAGTGGCTTACAATACTTGGTCCTTTAGACACGGCATACCATGTAAGTAAGGTTCATGGGTAAAGCAACAACAACAACAGTGAAGTTGCAAAGTTGTGGTTTTGCAGTGATGGCACTGCTGTTTAGAAAGACAAACTGTTGGCATAAAAATGTTTTATTTGTTCGGTCGACAATTCACGGGCGACAATTCAACTGCTTAATGCGCCACAACCGGCACATGGATGAATTTCAGATATTTCATCGTGGCTGTGTTGCCGCAACTACAAACATTCCATCTGTCTGCATTCAAAATATAATTGGTAAGTTTAACAGAAATTAACTTGGCAAAATTGATGGCTTACAATCTTACAACACAATCATACGGCGAAAGGGTGGATGGAATTGTGGATACAATTTTTAGCCAACTTAAAAAAACGATGGCTTGGATGGAGAATATTGGGGAATATTTAAAAAAAAAAATAAACAAACTAAAGCATGGATAGATGACTAACTTTCTAAAAATTCCTCGTTTGTTCTGGCATGTAAAGAAGCTGTCAGATCCAAAGAGGATGCGTTCAGAAATTGGCGTTCGAACATTAATGCCACCACTGAGCTGCTAGGCAAAATCATCATGTGCCAGAGTAATTAGGCGCGAAAAAAATTCTCCAAGAGTTCTTTCCTTTTCCAGGGGAAGTAAGACTTCATTCATCGTCCAGGGGAAGTAAGAGCTTCTGGGCATTTGTAAAAAGGTTGAGGGACAAATGTTCATAGTCTTTTCCAACTCTTGTTAGCGATGACCCGATATTCACTAACCTGGTTGACAAAGCTAACCTTTTGACAGAAATATTTGCAAACAATTCGCCTTTGCCTGAAAGCAGTCAACTACTTCGTTGCGATGGATACGGCTTACGATCACGATCGTTAACATTACATTTGCCGAAATTACTTAAATTTACTTCATAACTTCGACAGAACAAAAAACTTAATTGGAAATATTTGCGTTGTCTAACAAATTAGAAATATTCTAATTATGAAAGGATATCTCATGTGCACATAGACTCTTTGTCTGCCTAGGTAAGTTTTTGTACGCAAACATTGCGACATTTTAATTACTCCTAACAAACCGACACGCAATCACTACGAGCACCCAAAATCACTTTATTTGACAACAACAAACTCAAACAAAGGTAACAACTTTTCAGTTTCGGTAATTTTTTTTCTTATATGAAACAAAAGTCAAATGTAACATTCGCATGTATTTACATATGTTTTTAGAAATATGGAGTGTTTTTTTTTTGTTGTTTTCATGGAACTTTAACCTTTTGTAGAAATTTAATAATACAATTCATTTTTTTTTGCAGAGAAATCAAAGCTAAAACCCCGGGAAAACATATGTGTATGTGTGTGTGAATGAAGGTACAAATGAATATATGTTTGTACGTGTCAGTGAATATGTTTAACAACAGTCGGGTCACAGTTTATTACTGAGAATAAACCCCAATTGGAAATTTATCTCGCAAGTCTTTGGCAATTATAAAAAAATTTTATATATCATTGAATCTACAGCAATGACATGAAATGTGGATTGAAGAAGTATCTGAAGTATCGTCTTGAAATTGGCTTTATGATCTAACTTGATCTCTCTCATAAAAACATAAGAGAAGGTTCATAAAAATTGCCTAAGGACAGAACTTAACACACTAAACTTAAGCTAACAATATCTGACAACTTGTAAAAATTAAAAACAATTCGAAATAGATGATGTCAAAAGAGAGCTGACCCAAAAAAGCTTAGCTTAAGGAAAATATGAAAAATCAGCATTTCTAATGTTTGGAAAAAATTAAGTTCTAAAAAAATGTTTTTCATTTCTACTACCACTTTTTTGGGAATAATTTCAAATCGAAAATCGTCAATTTTAGTACCCAACATAATAATGAAGAATGGCTCAAATGGAGAATTGGCAAAAATAGATGAAAAATTCCCCGTAAAGGTCAATATAAAAATGTACCACAAATAATTTATGAAAAATTCCCTACTGAAGTGAAGAATTGCCAAAAATTAATGAAAAATTCCCCGAAATGGTCAATATAAAAATGTACCACAAATAATTTATGAAAAATTCTCTAAATGGGGAAATTTGATTTTTGGAAATAAATCTGGCATTTGAAATTTACTTATCCAGTTTGGAATTTTCTTAAAAAATTATCAACTGAAAAGGGTACTGATTGTGGGGGAAGTACAGGGTCCGCCAAATAACTTTTTTTTTGACAATTCTGTAAAAAAAAACTACTGGATATTTTCTCAAATTTCTTTTTTTATTTGAAAGTACAATCCTTCCGGTTAATAATGGAAAATAATTTCATTTGAATGGCTGCCTCGGCTGGCCATGCAGTAGCCTAATGACATCAGCTCTGCGGCTGATAATGCGATCTTCAAAAACAGGGCACAAAACATCGAGTGTAGCTTCGGCTGTGTGGCATGCCGAAGGAAACCAAATGTTGCCAATATCCTCCTCTTAAATTTTTGTAAACAACCAAATGAAACCAAATGTTGCCAATGTCCTCCTCTTAAATTTTTGTAAACAAAAATTAGTTCAACACTAGCACTAGTTCAAAAAAAGACGTTAGATGGCGGACCATTTATAAGGGCAATATTTTTTTTTTCAACTAAAGCGCTGACACCATTCGAGACCATGCCTTCACATTTATTACATTAAACGCAATGGATTGTTTCTCCAGGAAGCGACAAATTTCCCCACATGTCCTCAGCAAAATCAGCTCGGTGTATACGAATGTGTTGGAATACAGCATCTGCTACGAAATGTATGTAATAACAAAATAACAAGTCAGGTGTTTTATTGTGTTATTTTTGATGTTCTCTTTGTGTTTTGCCGGAGCATAGAGTTCATATAATCCACCACCTTCACCTACTGTTCCCGCTGACTTCTCCACATACCCATTGCACTGACAATGATGTTGCCACATATCACACAACCTGTTCATAAAACATCATTCATCAAAAAAGTTAAAAATATGTCATCCTTTTGTTTACGTTATCCTCTGTCTCTCGCTCACTCTCTCCCTCATCATCCAACCCTGCTCATTCCGCCCGGTGCTAACACGCCTCCCCATCATTTTATTTCATTAGGTGCTGAGAAAAACAACAACAAAAATACAAACACGTTATTATGGTTAAGAAGGATGGGAGAAGGGAGCAAAGCCGAAAATGAGGAATCTGTAGACAGATAATTAAGAGATTTTTGGGATGAAAATATATGAAGGTACGCAAAGAGGTTGCTGTGGAATTTAAGGATCAGAACGAACGGCCGGTGCGGAAGGGTGTCAACTAATTTTCAATAATCATCTGAGTGTGTTTTTCATGAGAAAGGTCAAAGGGGAAGGCTAGAAAGTAGGAGTATTATAAAGTTAAATCAGGGGATCAACTTGGTAATATTTTATATTATGGGATAAGAAGTTACACAAAGTTACCGCCAACCAGAAATATCCTGTCAACATGCAAGCCAATGAAGAGCTTAAGGGCATAATTGCTTAGTTACATATTTCAATTATCATTCCATGAAGGAGCAGACGGGGAAGTTCTATTCGAATCGGTGATAATTTGTATACACACTGACACTGACGGCTCCAAACGGCTTTTCTAGAGATTGCTCTCTTACTCGTAAAGTCGCCAACACTTACGAGGTGGAAGCAGCCGCTGAAAGAAATGACATAATTACCCCTGAAAAAACATCGAACGGATAACAGAACAACTTTGAGTGAGGATGTTGAAACTTTGGAGCATTTCCACTGTCCAGCGTTCGACAATAGATCCCGCTTTTTGGGAAATGACTCTTTAACAGACATGATCCAACTTAGGGGCGCAGACTGAAAAACAATTATGGCCTATGTCAATAGTACAGAGTTCCTGAAACAACTTCTCGGTACCAAATCAATGAAACTACTAAAGCGCACAACAAGTCAAGTGTATGTCCAAGGACATAAGGCGTGGCAAATCTGCCTCATCTTCGCAACCTAACGTAACCTAAGTGGATTCCAAGCTGAAAAAAACCCCCCCGAAAAAATGTGTCTGAATGTTACAAATTCCAAGCGAAATAAAATTACTCTCAAACAGAGAAAGTGAAATATGTATGTGACAATAAAGCTCTCCCAATGAAATCATAAAATCATTGGATAAATAACTAACCCCCGTCATTTAGTGCTGTACTACTCCATATTTTAGTGTCCGCATTGTGCTTGAGTGCGCTGACGCTAACCAGGTTTGGGATTTTGTTACATTTTAGGCTGCCTACTGTCATGTCTTCCCTATACGGAGAAGGCACTGATTCCTACATTATCAGGGGTCCTTAGTCCCCAAACCTTTCTTTTCCTGAAGCAGAACTAATTCTAGCCCTCTTTGCGGCAGGAGGAGTGTCAACGTTGTGGATGCAGCTTAGAGTGGTCATGATTCTCTTCTTGCTTCTGAATTAGTATGAGAGCTGCCAGTGCTGTTTTTATCAGAAGAAACCAAAGAGTAATCACATACAAAGTTCTTTCTAAGAAAGTTAATCCACCGTACAACACACTTATTCGACCCGGGCGTGGTTGACATTCTATTCCGTCGTCTATGATTGGTCTTCGTCTTCGTCCAACTGAATGTCTTATTTGCTGGTATTCAAAAAATTCAAAATTAATTTAAATTAAAAAACGGAATACAGGAATTATTTATGCAGACGCAGAATCTCTCCGCTATACCCTCGACGAAACTCCAGTCAGTGCCCTAGGTAATACCTCGACATATCTTGCAGTAGTGATTGCATTTTATGGCAATTGGGGCATCAATGTGAAGACTTAGAGGGAATTTCCATAAGGAATGCCCTAAGCCTTTGCAGGGGTTTTCTAATACCTGAGAGCAAAACGTATCACATTTTCGTAATCGGCAACATATGGAATAGTTGGAAAAGGAAGAAATACTCGTGAATTCCTCTTAAAATTGGCAATGCCAATTCTGAAATTTACAGACGTGAATTTTCCAAACGCGAGACGAAGTCATGTACGTCAGTATAATCTAGTGTGGAGCTTTAAAGTATGTATTTCAGAAATGGGATATTTTTTAATATGAAGTACGTATTTCAGAAATGGAATATTTTATAAAGGTGAATATCTCCAATATTTAAAAAAAAAGAAATAAATTTGATGCAGTTGCTCAAAATCCAAACAAAGTAATAGCTTCCTATTATTCTTTGTTTATAAACTGAGAGTGATGTCAATACACTGCTGCCATTTGCCACACCAACTTTATCTTTTATGCCTGCAACTTTTGCAACAACCCGCCTGTATCGCATATATGACGCTCTTCATTCAAATGCATTTGTTATGAGGCATCAACACATTATTTACATTTGCATATGACGCACACACATACGTACATACATAAGTACTGCATTATAGCCGACATCCTCCGAAATATGAACATATTGCATAGTATTTTAATTATGACAAATTATACGAACACATTGTTGTTCTTTGCCACAAATAGAGAAATGAAATACTCCTCCAGCAGCCGCACATGAGTAGGTAAATTCAAATGTAAACTTTTCACCCTAATGACATTTTATGCAATGACTTTAACGCGATTTCATTTGTGCCAAAAACAACAGAACCGAAAGAAACATCCAGAAATAAAGAAAATCCCATAGATTTTTGTTCGTAGTAAGCTAAAAACTCAAATTAATGGTTATCATTATTATTTTATTATAATTTCTGGAAAGTTTTTTGTTATGCGACTTAATTAAAACGAACCTGTTACCCTAACGACGGCGAAAGGTTGTTAAACTCTTCAATGAACAACAGCAGAGCAAAGTTCTTAAAACTCCCAATTGCAGATTTTTCTATTAAAGTTTTCTGATGATTTTTCCCTGTCATTGTTGCCTTTTGGATAAAGTAACGTTTTTTTTTGTTTTTTTTTTTATTTCTAAAACTGAAAAAGTTTACAATTTTTCCTACATTTACTACAATAAAATATTTGGAAAACTTTGTTTTGCCTTTCAACACATATTGTATTGTTTTCTTGCTTTTACAATGTATGGACTTGTGGTGACCGGTGACCAGATGATCAACTGGATGTTGGACACTCTAGCCGATGTGAGCGGGTGAATGCTGGTGTTGGGGATATGTTACCTAAACAGTCCAGGACTTTAAATGAACTGTAAGGCGCCAGGTAAGAGAATGAGTTGGGCTGAGAACATGGCTAATAAATGTGAAACTTTTCCCAGCACAAACACATTCAACACATAATGAACTTCTAAAACTATGGTCTTCTCTTGTACTCGTATATATATTTGGCTGTGGAGGAGTTATGATATTAGAAATAATGAAACGACGGTTATGGGATTTTGTGTAGGGTTTGGTAATGTTTTTTTTTTGTTTTTTGGATATGTGAACAGTAAAATTTAATAAAACAGGTTGTGAAGTGAGATATTTAAAAAGGGTATCACTGACATTGTGTTGGGAATATGATATCGTTCAAAAATATGAAATTTTGGATGGCTCTGGCTATGTGATTCTGAGCGATGGTAAGGGTTCTGTTGTCTTTGACAGTGGTCAGTTGTGACTTATATGCCGAAAACTGGAAATCCCACAAAATGATCATGATCTCTATGAATTGTTTATCTCAATTTTACCTATTTTCCTTAAAAATCTACAAAGAAGGAGACGGGGACATTCTCTCAAACCCATACATCGATATAATCTGTATTATCACTTATATAGAAAGGGTGTTTTTTATTGGGGTATAGAACTTTAAGTTGGCATCACTTTTTTAACTGGCGGTCATTTTGTCAGCTGTCAAGTGATTAATATTTAGTTTGGTTTGCCATTTCATCATGAACAGGTTGACAAAAGAACAACGCTTGCAAATCGTGCAAATTTATTTCGAAAGTAATGGTTCAGTTCGCGAAGTTCACCGCAAGCTCCGTCCATTTTATGCCATTACATCCACAAAAACTGACTGTTTGGTGTGCTCTATGGGCTGGTGGAGTCATTGGGCCATACTTCTTCCGAAATAATGCTGGAGAGTCAGTTACCGTTAATGGAGACCGGTATAGAGCCATGATAACCGACTATTTTGTTCCCGAATTGGATGGCATGAATGTGGATGAGTTGTGGTTCCAACAAGTGGATGAAAATTGGACCTGTAGAATTGGCTTTATTCGAGCCAGCCGCGGCGGCCACATGCCCGAAATCATATTTAAACATTAATGGCATAAAATTATCCTTCCAATAAAGCCAAATTGATGGACATTAAAACGATTTTCTTGTGTTTTATTTCAATTCGAAGTTCTATACCTCAATAAAAAACACCCTTTATAATATTTATATAGAATAGATCTACGAATATAAATAAGATGTTTTTAGATTTTTATGTTTGCTATTTTGGTAGATGTTAGATCATATTTTTATATGTTTTTTAAATTAATTTAACAAAGGCTCCTATTAATGGTCTCGTCTTCTACGTTTAGAATTTCGTGTAGAAGTCATGACCATTAATATGATCAATTAATTTAGTCCACGCATTCGTATAACACCTACACCTCTTGGCATTCGGCAAAAATTAAAAAATTACATAAATTTTAATCTCGCTTGAAGTTATTTGTATGAGAGGTGCCAGATATCAGATGTCTGTTCTCGAGTTGGTCTAATAATAGTATCCTTAACAGTCTCCATGAAATGTCCAAATCTATCCGCCCCTAATGAAAACCCTTTTTAGTATAAATTACTATGCAACATATTAAACTTTTTAACAAATGCCTTTGGGAACTTAGCTGGAGAAATATAAAAAAAAACGGCTGCTATGTTAGATAGTCTGAAAAACATTTTCATGCTAATAATATGTAACCATGGACATTAAAAGCAATAAACTGGGGAAATAGTGAAAGATAACTTTCTGCAAATTAAATAAGTAACTAGGGAAGTTCGTGAGACTGGCATCCTAATGGACAACCATTCAGTGTAAACGTCATCGTACGGGCGAACTACTGAGAATGTGGGGGGTGTATATGAAACATCGACTCGCCATAGATTCCAACAACTCAAAATGCAACGCCTGATGAGAATTTGTCCAAAGTCACCACATTATTCGCGTACAATGTCCAGTTGACTTAGAAGACGACTATTCACTTTGTTTGGGCCTTGGATCAGCTGGAAGTGGACAATATTTTCTGACGAAGAGCAGAAACCGTCACCGGGGTAATTGAAACTTCGGTTGAAGGATGCGGTACTGCGAAGCCAGCCGAGACAACCACATAAATGATGATATGTTTCATAACTTATGGGAATGTTAACAAGTGGGTTATGGTAACAAGCAAAACTGATGCAACTGAGGAAAAACTGGAGCGTAATTGTTGAGAAGTCATTGCCACAACGAGTGACACTTTGGTTCGGATTTTGAAGCTTTGGCCTTATGGGTCCATTTCTGTTTGCAAGTTATGCTGGAAACCCCATTTCGGTTAACGATGAGAGTTACAGAGGCATGATTAGATATTTTTAGATCGAAGACATGATGACATGGACTTGGACTTGGGCGATCTCTTTATTTTCAGCATGATAGTGCCACACACCTTACTGATCTTCCTACAATCCATCTTTGTCCCAAAAGTTCGATAACGATGTGACGCGATCGTGCGAACAATCAATTAAGGCGAGCTAGAAACCGTCACATTGAAATTTCGGAGGATGCACTACTGCAAAGCGAGCCGAGGCAACCACATAAATGAAGATATGTTTCATAACTTATGGGAATGTTTACTTCTTCCAATAATATTCGAAAAAATAAAACTGAGCCATTTTTTTCTATGTTGACATCCTCAATACTGGAAAGTGAAATAAAGGGTTTTCCAACAAGAGAAGTTATTTTAAATCACCAGGTATTTCGTTAGCTGACATTTTTCTTTGAATACCAAAATAACATCTCTTGTTGGAAAACCCTGTATAACAAATATATGCATCATGAATACTTCCCTCAGAAACAGAAATTCAGAAAATCGAAATCTACCCCTGCTTCGGTTCAAGGAGAACTTATGTGATATCAATTTGATGGTCTTATAAGATTTATTTCTATCGCCAAAAGATCCGGCAAGGATAACGTTACAAATTACCTTGTTTAAGTTTCTTGTCTGAAGGTCGAAATCTAACACTTCGGCCATGTGGGATCTTGTGTGACATCAATTTGTTGGTCCTATCAAATTTATTTCCAGAAATGCATAAAGTTTCTTGTTTAAATGTCTTGTTCGGTTAAATTTCTCATCTTCTATGTGGGGCAACTCAATCAATCTATGTCTATATTCTGTTTAATTTGTATAGAGACTCAGGGTCATAAAAAGACCTATGAGTAGTGTGGGTTAAAGTGATTTGCAAGTTTTTCAAAATTCTTTTATTATATCACTTGCACCCACACCGATTTCCGATTTCCAGAGCCGGACTGAATTCATTGCAATTTTTCTTAATAAATAATTTATCTACTTGGTTTAAATATCAAAATCACTATTTAAATGTTATTTCGTCGCCTTTAAATACACACACAAGTATCTCGAAATGATTGCGAGTCTTCTTTTTGCCAATATCTGCCCCTCAATTTCACCTTTTTATTATATATTTCTAAAGCAAAATCGAAAACCAATCGCCGCCCTCAAAATCCTCCCCTGTTTAACCAGAATTTATGTAATTTCCCTGCTTCATGTCCTCCAATAACACAACCAAACCAACATTCTTATTACCGCAAATAAACTTCTTGGAAACCTCAAATATGTTCGTAGAAGTGGGCTTGTGAATGCCTTTTTCACACTATCCTTGATCGGAGAGGGAACCAAATCATTACATTTCAAATATTCACACTCTCACAGACACACAAACACACACTCGTAGCCACCGACACTTTTAAATATTTTTTTGGAGTCCTTGTGTCTGCGATAGGCAGTGCTTTGTTCAATATAAAGAATTACCACACATACATACATATGTATGTGTATTTACATACCAGACTCATACACACACACACACTTACGACCAAACTCAGGCATATATGAGTATAGGCAGTCAGGCAGACGGACAGACATCCGTTTTAATCTTAAAGTTATAACATTTCCGAAGATATTTGTGCCATAGTAAACACACCCATTACTTTTTGATATTATATTCAATGCTACACTATAGGTTGCCTACATAATCGGTTCACGATGACGTTTGCAACCCCTAACGTGTACTCAATTCATGTGGACAAACGTTCTGATAGACGTTTTTCGAATGGAAACATTTTTGCTATAGAAGAAATTTATAATGCTCACAATATGAAAAACATTTCCCAATCCATGCGTCGCATAAAATCCTGCAATTTGTGTAGACAAATTATCTCACTGACACTTTTGTAATGGAAGAATTTCCGCACTGGCACCTTTCCTGTAGAAAAATGGCAGCATGGACACTTTATATATATCCTATCAAAAAATCAATTAGAAAAATACAATCGCGTGCGATTTTTACTTCTACTTTTTCTTGTAAACTCGCATCCCTCACATTCACTTTTCTTATGGAAAAATATATTCATGAAACATTTCCTACGGGAAAAAAAAAAGAATTTCACCGTCAGTTTTCATATAAAAATAATTTACTCACAGGTGTTTCTAATAAACTCACATCCCTCACATTCACTTTTCTTATAGAAAAATATCTTCATGACACATTTCTTACAGAAAAAGTCACCGTTAATTTTCTTATAAAAATAATTTACTCACATGTGATTTTTAAAACGGTTTTAGAAAAAATCTTTTTATTTCGAAAACTGTCGCAACCTTTCCAGAACTTTTCCTGTACAAAAATGAGCTTTTTTTCACAGAAAAATTTCCCCATTCGTTCTTTCACCATAACGTGCAGTATTCTCTTCAAAAAAGTCCTGCTATGTGACAGGTGCGTTATCTTCTCAGTTTCTCATTTTTTTTTACTCAAATTTGTAGTAGACCTGATTTTTTTAATGTATCAAATTTTTTTACCCGGAACCGGTTTTTTTTTGTCCGGAAACCAGGTTTTTACGCGTAATTGGGTTTGTAAACGGCTCCAGGTTTTTACATTGAACCGGGTTTTTACGCGAATCCGGGTTTTACACGGAAATGGTTTTCTACACGGAACTGGGTTTTTACTCGTAACTTGTTTTCACGTGTATTCTGTTTTTTTTACTCAGAACCTTTTTTTTTATCCGTAAACAGAGTTTTTACGGGTAATTGGGTTTATACACGGAACCTATTTTTACATGGAACCGAGTTTTTACATGCTTTAACACAGATCCGGTTTTTACACAGATCCAGGTTTTTACATGGAATCGGGTTTTTACGCGGATCCTGGTATTACGCAGAATTGGTTTCCTACATGGAACCGGGATTTTACACGGAACCTGTTTTCACATGGAACCGGGTTTTACATAGAACCGGGTTTTTACGCGGAAATGGGTTTTTACATGGAAACAGATTTTCTACATGCAACCTGGTTTATACACGAATTCGGGTTTTTACATGGAACCGGTATTTTACACGGAAATCGGTTTTTACGCGGAGTCGGAACTCCGCTTTCACATGGAACCGGGGCTTTACACAAATTTGGGTTTTTACACGGAAGCGGGTTTTTACACGGAACCTGTTTTCACATGGAACCGGGTTTTAGACGTAACCAAATTTTTACATGGAAGCGGGTTTTTACATGGAACCGGGTTTTTATATGGAACCGGGTCTTTACGCGGAACCGGTTTTTTCCGGAAACAGTGTTTATCCGTTTAAGGACCTATAATGTTTTTTGAACAATCCTTTATTTTCTTAAAAGGAAACTAAACACTTTTTGTATCCTTTTGGTTCGAGTTTTTGAATAGTTTTCGGGTAAAACGCGATTTGTTGCAAAATAACCAGGGACAATTCCTGTTATTTTCCGATTAAAAATTATTCAAACATTGTTTTTACCATAGACAACGGAAAGGGTGTCGAAAGTATTCTGCGGCCTGTTCAACTTACGTTTCCATTCTTTAGTTGTCAGTTCGGTTCCTGCATTGTGTGATTGTAATAAGTATTTCTCCCCCCTTTTTTTCATTGTCTGTCGGCCTGTGTGTGTATGTGTACTGTGTGCCTCAGAAGGAAACAGAAACTGTTCTAAAATGTAAGAACAAAAGTATTGAATTGTGGCTGAAGATGTGAATGCAAAAGCGGAGAAAATTTGCATCTCAAAGCATGATAAAAATGTTCATCGTTTGGTTTTTTTTTTGTTTTTCCTACGCTTTGGTGTTGATATGCTCGAATAATTTTGTGTTCCTTATTGAAAAGCAATTGGAAGGAGGCGCAGTATGAAAATGACTGAGAAGTGCCTAATATGGAAATTTGGGGAAAATGGCTTGGCAAATTTTGACACATGATTCCATAATGTGTTGTATTCAATTGGAAATGATTTAAAGGATTTATTTCACCTGAATCACAAACTTATCTGAACGAGTTTCTTCGTTTGCTTTCACCCACCTGGTCATAGCATCCTCCTTGTAATAAAAACTAATATCGAGGTGCATGGCGTCTTAAAAATGGGGAGTTTCAACTCCCATTTTTATACAACGTCGTCGTCTTAAAGACACCACGTCAATGTATTTTCTCATTTGTTAAAATTGAATTGTATGAATTGTTTGTTTGCTGGTAAGTTATCGAAATGTTTGTTAAATATATTCAATTGATATTTGATTTTCATTTACACTTCAAAGGATGCTGGGTTTTTCCTATTCATGGCAAATTTTTGTAAAGTTTCAAATTAATACGAAGCGTTTTCTTCTATTACGTGAACAAATTGAAAAGTTTAATAACTTTTGCAGGGACTTTCGTCATTTCAATGACTATAACAAAAAACAAAAAAAAAATCACAAAAGTTTTCTGTAAATATAAACAAACACTCACAATGCAGGACAAAGTTGTAGTCATAAAGCGAAAGACTGGCCGAAATCAAATGCTTTCAATGAGCGTTCAACATGTTTGGTAGTGGAATTCTATCTTTTATTTAGATTTCATTATTATTTAAATTTCATAATCATATTAGTTCACTTTAAGAAATTGCCAAGTTTAATAACATTTAAAGAATTTTCGAAGTTGACAATTCTTATTATCCATCAATTATTCAAAATCTCCAACAAGGTGCTCATAAATGAAACCACTTTAAATCCCACACCCCGTTTATACCATAAGATTACTTGTAAGAACATTAGCTGGATTTTAACCAAAAATTTCAAGTGACACAAATCCGCCAAATGATCAATCACTACGTTTGCCAACCATTAATTGACTCATTTGGGCCAAATTTACTTATGGCCGTCTACAGCTTTGACATCAGCAGCTACAAATTGGTATAAAACTCTGTTGGCCAAAAAAAAACAAAAACAACCCGCTTAACCGGTTGTTTCAAATATTCAAAAGTCGTTGCCACAATTAGCGCGTTTTTCGAAAACCACTACAGACACAAATGTACTCGTGTGTGAAAACATACATATGCACGTAACTATGAATAAACAATGGGCACACACACACACACAGACAGCACACCACGGATAGCACACCTATTTCAAGTTATAATTTCTGGTGGTGTTTTCGATGGCTGGTGGTGCCTTAAGCAACATGTTTCAGAGAGAGGAACAGAGAGAGTGTCAGAGTGCCTGTATATTTAGTGTTGTACTAATGTGTTGTTTTAACAACACACACACATACACGTAAATACCGGGGCACATAAGTCGCAATTTGCGTGTATATGTTGGGTGACTTTTGTGGTACGACAAAAATTTTAAAAATTTAAACTTTGTAGACAACTCACAGTGTGGCGTCTAGAGCAATTTGGCGGGACAAAATTATTGCTTAACAGAATCACCTCAGATAAGTTCCCGCGAAACAAGTCCCCAAAATCTCGGATGCCTATATAACGAATCGAACAAGATGTTATGGAGTCCTTACTGCACAACTCATTCAAATAAAATTGAATCAGTCCAGAAATATTTTCTTTTGTTCTGTTTGTTCCAAGGGTAAAAACGGACGACTCAGACCATATGGCTAGATTTTCGTAGTGGCAGACCAAAGCCTCTGGTGGAAATGGAATCCGCAACCCCCACGCTGATAGGTAAGCACTCTACCAACTTGCCTAACGGAGCTCATCGCCTCAAACTTATTAGTGTCCCCACTTTGTCTAGTCGCAGAACTATGTTACATGGTAAGTTTCTCCTATGAAATAAGGCTACGATTTTTAAATTGAAAATTAAAATTCATAAATTATAGGGAACAACAATAATGGTGCAGCATTATAAGGCCATAGGAACACATATCGTGGGCTTATTTCTGTGGTCACAACCCTTAACAGCCTAACTCGAGTTAGGACACAATTGAGTTATTAGCACCATCGTATTCAGCGTATCTAAATTTATTTGCTCTAAATTTTTCATGTTTGTATCTCTTCTAGGAAGGCAATTAATCCTAAAAAACCTAATAGCTTAAGTTATTTCTCTAAATTACTGTTTTGGCATAACTGCCTAAGTCAATTTAGGATTACAACAAATATAAACATTATTTTTTCATTATTGCCTAAATCAACTTAAGTCGTTAATCCAAAAAAACAAAGAAACAATTTTATTTTCCTAACTTGAGTTAAGCTCTTATTCCGAATTACAATTTCGTTTTTTGATAAACATAAATTGAGTTAAGGTCTTTCTCCAAACAAAAAGTTTTTTATTTAATCTGGAATAATAGCCTAACTCAACTTGAACTTTTTGACTTTCTTTCGTTCAACAATTCATAAGAGCCTAAGTGTCTTTTTCGATAATATCTTTTGACTGCGAGAATAAACAACTATTTTTTGTTAACAACTAAGTAAAGAAATTCGTTTCCTTGGAATCTGTAGCAAAGTTTTCCAAAAAACACCTTCTCCTGATTTTCAGTGAAGATTCAAAACTTTAAACTCCTGTACTGAAAATATTGAAAAACAGACTTAGGCTGTTATGGGTTGTGACCACAGATTTAATATTTTTGGGGGAATTATTTAAGTTTTTTTGGGAATTATTTTGTGGGGGATTATATAATGTCGCATAAAAGTACATATTTTCTTACCTGAGGTGATTTTCTTATTATTAGAAATGTACACTTACTTACTTATTTCCCTTAACATTCCATGAAGGAACAGACGGGGAACATCTCTCGAATCAGTGAGCTGTGTACGTTATAATTTGTATACTCACTGACCGGGACCTACTGTTTACAGCCGGCTCCGAACGGCTAATGCTTTTTCCCTAGGGAAGTTTTACATGGCTTAGAGATAACTCTCTTACTCGTAAAGTCGCCAACATTTACAAGATGGAAACAGCCGCCGAAAAATGTTTGATGGTCTTACCCGGTTTCGAAGTCGGGTTCTTCTGTGTAATAGTCGCACACACTACCTACCACACCACGGCCGCCCACACGCTGTTACTTTAGTTAATTTTAATATATCATTCTCGTCACAGCACCCATTCGGAATGACTGTAAATCCCTAGTTAATATTCCAATCCTTTGTACCTTCTCCAGAATCTGATCGATTTGGTTAATTCCTAAAAGTGTTAACACTCGTGATGGTGTAAAAATCGTTTCCCCATATGCTAGTTAGGACAATTTTCAAGAACAAGACGGCCTATGGACTGATTGTTTTATCAATCAGACTTTGATGTTTAGAAAGTCAGCGTACAATGTCCGGTTTAAAAGAAACCAGATGAATTAACAAAAATAAAATCTAGAGTTACTCTGAGACTTTTTCTCCCTTGGAAGATAAAAATTTGTTAATACAAATTTACAATTTAACCTACATTATCTTAAATCGGACAATAAGTCCAAAGCCAATGTGAACCTCCTGATAACCCTGAATAATAAGTAACACTGAAGCACAGAATAGAGGAGTCTTCAGCAAAATTAGTAAAAAGAAATCCATTACTTACTTATTTTGTCCACTTAAAATTCCATAAACGGATGGCAAACTACTCTCGATTCAGTGAACTGAGTACGATATAATTTGTATACTCACTGACCGGAACCTACTGTTTAAAGCGGGTTCCAAACGGCTAATGTTTTTCTAGAGAAATTGTACATGGCTCACAGATTACTCCCTTACTCGTAACGACCCCAGCATTTACGAGGTGGCATTACCAGGTCTCACCAGATTATGCAAACTCACACTCACACCCATTAACAACTCTTCACACCAAACCGCAACCCTTTTCTAAGCCCACCACTCGACTAACTTAGCAAAAAAAATATTTCCCATATGATTGGAGTTGAGGGGGATGATTTCATTCTTGAACAAATGTTTTTGTGGCTTCTCTATTATTATTGTTTTTGTTTTGTTCAGTTTTATTGTTATTATTTCAACCATAACTTTTCAACACATGTCGGTCGGTGTATTGAATTGTACCGAAAATTTTTAAAGCAAAATGTGACGTAGACAGCCGCAGACAAAGCCACAACGACAACAACAATGTTGATTTTAGTGCTGTCAAGCAGCACCAGCAGCAGCAAGAACAACGGGAAAAAGCACCATCGTCATGATCATCATCATCAACATGAGTGGAAACATTAACTCGTTGTTATAAATATGGAAAGCGCGAAAAATTATTTGTCTAACAAAGGCTCAGACAGGCAGACATAAACATAAGCACACGCGCGTGTGTATGTGTGTGTGTGCGAGCATGTATGCACACACACACACTCGACTAATTGAAATGATTCAATTAACACAATCAAGCGTGTAAATATGACTAACGACATTCATGCATACGCATATACCTACCAATGAATGTGAATGTCAAATGGTGTTTAAATATATTTACTGAGGCAATCGCTTTTCAAAATGGACTAACTCCGTTTTTTAGTTTATGTCAATTTACAAAAAATCCTCAATATACTTGTAAGTATTTTTTATGGAATCCCTAGTTGATAGTGGATATTTTTCAATAAGAATTGTTCAAAAATGTTTCAGTTCCCTTTGGAATGTTCAATGTTTATAAATCGAAGAAATATCCTTCATATCCTTGGAATGTTATAACGAAATACTGTGCAACTTCCATAAGTCGAAACACTTTTAGAGCCAGTTAAAGAGACAAGTTCGCTTAAACAAAATTGTGAGTACTTCTATAAGTCAAAGTCTCCCTAAGTCGAAATTTTCAACGGGATAATAGAGGTTCGTGTTGTGGAAGTTTAACTGTATCCTTCTGGACTCGACAGTACAAATTTTTTGCAACAAGGCACATGCTTTTCGAGGACTTTGTTGTTTTGAAATTAAAAAAATATAAATAATTTTTGCGAAAAATTAAACGTACACTTTTTTAATAAAACCTTTTCCAACAAGAGGTGTTATTTTGAATCAAAATTTCTTTGAATACCATTTCTTTGAAAATCCTGTACAATTTCAGAGTTACATTCTCGGCGACCACGTGTTGGTTTTCCGATTTTGCAACAAGGCACATGCTTTTCGAGGACTTTGTTCTTTTGAAAGTAAAAAAAATACTAAAAATATAAATAATTTGTTTGTTCGCAAAATATTAAACGTGCACTTTTTTAATAAAGGCTTTTCCAACAAGAGGTGTTATTTTGAATCAAAATTTCTTTGATTACCATTTCTTTTAAAATCCTGTACAATTGCAGAGTTACATTCTCGGCGATCACGTGTGGGTTTTCCGATTATCTGATGCAGCAGTTTTGCCTGTTCACATATCTGCGTTGAATACGCACTTCATCAGAAGATATGATTTTTCCGAAATAATCGCTTTTCTTATCGAGCTGCAGTTTCGCGGGTTTTCTCTCCGATTTGACAATCTCGACCACTCGAGCTGGAATTCGATCAAGGAGTCACTGTGTCACAACTCAAAATTTTCCAAAACTGACTTTATTAAATTAATTCAGAGTACACATCTCTAACTACTGCAAAAATGTCTCTCACATGACTGTCTTCTTTAACTTTAAAAATACAGTAATGTATATTTTTAATTGTTAATAGCTTTGCATCTGTACTATGAACGAAAGAGAATTATTTTTAGTTGCGTTAAAGCGCTAGAATTTTGAGTTGCGAGCCTGTTGTATTTAGTAATTGAATTTTATTTTTAAACTTTATTGTGACCTTTGGCCCACCGTCTATTTCAGTGGCTCTTAAAAGCGGCCGATTAAAGCTTTATTCCGCGGTCGTTGACGCCATCCGTTTGATAAAATCCGTGCGATTTTATTGAAAATCCAAATTTTATTCATTTATTTAGGATGCGAAATGTAAATATAATAAGTAATCTAAAAATAGCCAAAAAAAGTAATTCAATGTAAAATAAATCTACCGCTTTACCCTGTATTACTTAGAATACTGAGATATGTGTCTTGCGGTTTCCTAAGAATGCCATCAATCGAGTATTATTAATATTTACGATCTGCTTAACTCCCATGACTCAGTGGACGACATGTTTATTATTTAAAAAATAGAGCTTACTTAGAATACAAAGAATATGTAATGTGGTTTCCACAAAATGCCTGAAAGGCTGCAGACCATACATCGAGTCTAATTAATACGACTGGACGACTGGTTTATAATTTAAAAAAATTTTGCTTCTGGTAAACTAAAGATAAAGATATTATTCAAAGTGTCTCGTTACATTTACCCGCAATTACTTCTTCGGACGCTTCAAAGAGTTTTGTCACAAACAAAGTGGTTCCTTCTGACACCCGGTATCTGAGCTTCTGCTGGCACTGGACGTCCATCAAATTAAATTTATCTCAAAGACAATGTCGTTTACTGCTGACCCTTAGTTACTTACTTAGGTTGGCTTTACAATTTGTTGTTGGCCTTGGCCAGCTCAATGAAAATCACTTCAGTCATGGGCTTGGCTTCTCGATTTGGTGATACCATGGATCTGTATGTCTTCTTCCAATGGGTCCATCAAACGAAGTCGCGATCTTCCCTGCCGGCGCCTTCCGCGGTTGTTTTTGCTGGAACCACTGTGCAGCTTACAAGTATGGAAATCTATAAGGTATACCTCTGTTTAGATTTTCACTATATAAGAATTAAATAATAAGCATTCAATGATTATGACAAATACAGTACACACTCCTTTACACTCTTCTGAAGGCATTTCATTTTTTTCGATGATCGAGTCTGGATGTGATTATAATGATTTTTTTCGTTTGCCAACGAGTTAGTCAATTTGGCAATTAATACATCTACAGTTAGGCACCAGGCATACCAACAAATGTCTTTACATGTGCTTATGTTCATACCTGTGTAGAATTGAAATCATTTTGCCAACCGATTTGTCTGTGGGTGTTATCGTGTGGCTGTGTTTTTTTTTTTTTGGTTTGTTTGTATCGGAATTTGCTCGGGTTTTCAATGTATCGAAAAATAAATATATTTTGCGTTGAGCTGACATTTGAAGAGAGATACTGCTAATATGTCTGCGATATTCGGAAATGCTGTTTGTTGTGGAATTTCTATGTGTTTAGATTGTTTGTAATCTAAATGGGTATAATTGGTCGTATAATTAATATGATGGCGTGCAAATTACAATAATAAGTATACGCCACCATGAGATATCATAAAGAGTGTTTCTGGTGCGGATAAAACAAAAACATGTGGAATTCTAAGGAAATGTGAATAAAAATTGTACCAGAGCTACTTATAGTCGTTCTTACTGCTTAATTTGAATGTTTTTATTTCTATTTGTATTTGTTGTTAAAGAAAGGTTTGGGATAACGGCCATTTTGTTTGCCACTCATATGGAAAGGAACTTAACCTTTATTGTTCTTCAATAAACTGTTTATTCCATAATAAAGAGGAACGTATACCGTTAATAATGAAAAACAACATTAGCCAAATAGCCATTACGACCACGCTTACAGGACCATATCCTTTTCATGAAATTTTCCAAACCCAAATCGCAAAATGGTTGCCCTATGTCCTCGATTGCCTCACGAATTCTATCTTTGAGATCTTGAATCGACGCTGGGCTGTTGGCGTAGACCTTGTCTTTCACGTGTCCCCAAAGGATGAAGTCGCAAGGTGATAAATCACAAGATCTCGGTGGCCAATTGCTATCACCTCTTCGAGCGATAACACTGACCGGAAAGTTTTTGTTTTGCGAACAGTGACTGCAAGATTTTCAACATTTTTGTAGTGACTTTTAATAGTTTCAATGCGTTGGTGAGGAGTGTAACGTTCCTTTTTTTAGTAATGGCGTAGTTTCTACTTGTCAAATCTCAATGAGTAAAAGCATCAAAAGTGACAGCTACCGAAATATCGGGTGATTCAAACAAACACCTCTTGTTGGAGATTCCTGTACTTGGATTTGTAAAACTTTTGTATCCGAAAAATCTTTTCCTATGTAGCCAACGGGGTCGGATCAGAAATTGCTAACGATAGAAAATGAGACCTTTAACAAATCTCAGACAAGATGTGGACGGGAAATTCTCATTTTTTTCATAGTTATGTTTATTAATTTAGTAATTTTTTAATGAATAACCACTATATCATTTCTGAATACAATAATGTCTGAATTTTTTTTCTACGGATAGGGATTTTTTTGGATTTTTTTTAAAAACTTAAATTTTTCAACTTTTCTTTGTTTGAAAATGTATTGTATGATTTCTTTAAAACTAATTTTTAAAAAATTATCAGTAAAATAATGATTTAACGGAATTTTTTTTGGATTTTTTTTTAAAAAAATCGATTTTTCAACTTTTCATTGTTAGAAGACGAAATGAAATAATTTTTAAAAAAAATTACCACAAAATTAATCTTTGCTTCAAGTATATTTGAATTCAAAGTGCAGTTTCAGAGCTATTAACAAAGCTAAGCCGGATACTTGGATTTGTAAATCTTTTCCTGTGTAGCCAACTGGGTCGGATCAGAAATTGCTAACGATAGAAAATGAGACCTTTAACAAATCTCAGACAAAATGTGGACGGGAAATTCTAATTTTGTCCATAGTTATTTATATTAATTTAGTAATTTTTTAATTAATAACCACTATATCATTTCTGAGTACAATAATGTCTGAATTTTTTCCTATGGATAGGGATTTATTAAAAACTTAATGTTTCAACTTTTCTTTGTCTGAAAACGTATTGTATGATTTCTTTAAAACTAATTTTTAAAAAATGATCAGTAAATTAATGATTTAACGGAATTTTTTTTGGATTTTTTTTTTTAAAAAATCGATTTTTCAACTTTTCATTGTTAGAAGACGAAATGAAATAATTTTTAAAAAAATTCGAAAATCACAAAAAGTTTAAATTTTCAGATAGAGCCACTTATATGAAAATGAATATTAGGCATATGCAATTAAAATCGATATATTATTATTGAATTAATTCACAATTTATTGAAAGTTCCTTCAGTTGCCAGCCATACAAATTTTTGGTTATGTTTGATTTATAAAAGCGGTATTATTGTCTAGAAGAGACCGACGTCTAGAAGATTGTCTAGAAGAGACCGACACTGATTCACTGATACACTGATTCACTGACTCTGTCACGCAGTACGTAAGCATTTACATTTTTTTTTTAAATCTTTTTTTTTAAAAATTTTTTTTTTCAGCAAAATTTTTTTTCAACAATTTTTTTTTTTTTCCGCAAATTTTTTTTTTTCAACAAAATTTTTTTTTTCAACAACATTTTTTTTTTCCATATTTCAACGGGCGCCATAGGCGCATTACAACTTACTAGTTTATAATATTTTCGTTTATATGAAGTTTTTTTTTTATCGTTTGGGTACAAAAGCACCAGGGGAATAGTGGACGGAAATACATTTTTTTTTTTAAATTTTGTTATTGAAAAGCTGAAGTCGGAGTAGATACTGGAATCGGATTCGACACCACAGCCCTCCATCAGCCTGATGCAATTTTTAAAAAAAAAAAACTCACATTACAGGGTCCAAATATCTCAAAAATGATGTCGCACAGTGGGGGACAGTATAATTTTGCGAAATTAATTTGCCATTTGGAATTTACTTAGCGGACTGACTAATTTGGACTAAGCTATCAATACCACTGTTTCTTTGTTCTCATTTGCAATGCCACCTTAATCACCCAAATATTGTAAAACACATCTAATAGTCACGATACAAATGTTTTAACCTTTGGAAGATGTGAATAAACTGTCAAAACTATTATGAACTGCAATGAATGGACTTTAAAATATCCACCGCCAGCCATCTGCAATTCATATACAATCACAATTCGAAAGATACGTGAGAAAAAAATGTATTCCAAATACATTCAAATACCTGAAGCGTCAAATGAATTTCAATATCAAAGGAAATGGAAATAAAAATTTAAATTCAAATTTTATGCAAAACAACTACACGGTGAACTACACAGACAGACAGACAGTACCACCTGCCTCAAGCAAACCAATACCACTTGTGCGGGAGAAAATTGCTTAACTGTACAGGTTTAAAGGGGCATGTTGTCCTACATCTTTTTATGTATTTGTGAAAAAGATTTGTTGTAATATTTTAGCAATTAGTTTGCTTTTATTTTGATACTGGAACATTAATACTGAAAACGCATGGTTGTCCAGAATCGATGACCATTGGCCAAAACTCTATAACTTTTGATCAAGTAAAAATTTTTTAGTACTGTAAAAAACTGCTTGCCGGCAAGGAGTGTGTGGTTATTTTAAGGTACTATTATTGCAAATGGAACAAATGGATATATTTTCGAAATTTTTTCAAAGTTGTCGACTTTTGGAATGTTCCAATTTTAAGGATGGAAAACATGTTTTGTATTTTTTGTTGTTAGTTTTTTTTACACTTGTTGATTCATATTTCATCTATATACTTTTTTCATGTTAAAAATTTTCACTTTTTTTGGTTTTGAAATTTAAAAAAAAGTAATTCCATTTTTCGACTTTGTCGAAATTAAAGATCTATTTCAATCAAATTTCTATATTATGATGTCTGTTTTCATAGCTTTATTATTTTATCATTACTATTTTTTTTACTGCCTGTTTCCATAAAACGAATTTGTTCGTTCGTTACAAATCCCAAGTATTGGATATGTTATAAAATGGCTTTCAGACAATATTAAATTTTTGTTTTCACATATATGTTAGTTATCGACATATGGAACACAATTCCAAAAGAATCGTCTCTCATAACCGATAAGAATCCATTTTATTGTGCCTTCAATTTTGACAATTTGCAACGAACGAACAAATTCGTTTTATGGAAACAGGCAGTTAGATTTTCAAATTTAAAACATTTTATTAGATTTTTCTACTTTGACAAATCTGGTGATATATTTCACTCAAATTTTTTGATTATGAAGTCTGTTTTCTTATCTTTGTTATGACGTCAATATGTTGTTTCCAGCGGATATAGTTTGGTTGTAGCACCACCACAAAAATACCTAAATTAGTCAACATTGGAAAAATTTCTAAAATATATGCAATTGTCTGATTAAGGTAACTTAAACAAATCCCTCACTTCTTGCCTAAAACCAATTTTTTACAAAAGTTACAAATGTTTACCAGATAAAAACTTACAAACTCAACCAATGGCACTTAAGAGGTGGATAACGGATAAAAAAAAAGCTTGACATTCTTTTGAGGATACAAACCTGGGATAGCTGTATGATAGTCGAACTCATTACCTATGACATTAGTACTCAGACTGTTGTTCATTTCCATTTTATTATATTATAAATTAATAAATTTAGTTCCTGGCCTGGACACATCAGAAATATCTCTCCACGTACACTTGTTTTGTCAGAACATTGGCGAGCTTGTCTACCTTTATATTGAAATGACAATAAAGGCCAACATTTAATTGTTGCCCCTTATTAAAATTGAAAATATTTAAACGTCCCTTTCAAAATCTATAATTAATGGCACAATATCAAACTGCGGCTGAATGAAATCCAATATTTAAACTCATTTAATGTTTGGAAAGCGATAAAATGTTTTCCCTTTAGATTCTTTAAATTGTCTCACCAAATTTAAATACATTCCCATCACACACCCTTGTGTCTGTAGAGAATTCCAAGGCAATTTGCCACATTTTTGTGTGAAGGCTGCAGGGGAGGACGGAGAAAAATGCTTAATCATCATCGCCGTCGTTATCGTCATCGTCGTCAATCTAATTTACGCAGAGTGTCATATTACAGAACCATGGGACTAAATGAGACACAGCATGTTCGTGTTCCCACCGGGTATCAATATTCGATTCATCTGGGCTGTCGGTTTTTCCTCCCCTTGTGTTTGTGCATGTGTATTCACACACATTTCTCTATGAATATTGAGTTCATTAAATACATATATTGAACAAAACAGGAAAAATACACAGTCACACACCGAAATGCTCTGGTCATAGCCAAATGGCAAATGGCAACAACATCAGCATTTTACTTTATGATTTATGAAATGAAACATTAAATTGTTTGCCCTACAGTTACATGGCAATACATAAATGTATGTGTGTGTGTGTGTGTGTCGATAAGTTGTTATGTTCAAACATTTTGCAAAAACATGGGTACACATGTTCGTCTCACATGTCTCACCTAACGTGTTGCCCTCTAATTAGTCACAGTGTGATGAAATCGGCACAAGGTCATTATTACTGGCATTTTGATAGATTAGATCTTGTCCATGTATTGGAATCGAACAATCCCTGGTCGCGACAAGGGTAATTGACATTATGTTCGCCCTCGCCCTCCACCAACAAGGCTGGTGTTTTGCTTTGTCTATAACATGTCTGTCAATAGAGATTGTGTGGGTAGATTTTGGGCGTTTCGTTGTTTTGAGAGTTTAGCTGGATGACATAAGAAACAAATAATGACACATTCATTCCACCAAAAGCCCAAAGGTCTACAAACATATTTCCCAGAGATCACTTTTTTTACAATTCAATGATTTGCAGACTTAGTTCATTTGTGGCACCAGTCATAATTACTTTTGACTTTGACAGACATCCTAAAATTCACGTGGACTGACAAAACCATAACACTTAACACTTAACCAAAATTTCACCATTTACAAGCTTTTGTTGGTCTTGACCTGGTGGAAAAGGTTTTCCAAGCACTGCGGTGTATTGCTTTGTCTCAACAGGGATATCCATGTGTTCTTCCACTTGGTTCGTTTACGGGCGACTAGATATTCCTTGTCATCGCTTCCCGGGATTGGTGTCGCTTCACGATCTTTAAAGTGGAGCACTCTGGTCTTTGCGACCAGATTTGAACCCGATTGAAAGTCTGTAAATAGATACAAAAAAGGAGGATCTACATTCAACCCAGCAAGCAAAGAAATGAGCTTTGGGAGGTCATACAGCAGATATTGAACCAACCAGAAACAAGCTGTAGAACTGAGAGGTGCCAATCACCCAGCATGCTTCCATTCTTAGACCCAATTTACACGATGAATTTTTGCTTGATTTTATTATCATGATTTTCAAGTTTGCTGCGTAGAAAAAAAAGTCACAAATGGAGGGTGAATCAATAAGTCCCTGACTTTTTGACTTTCCCGAAACTTAACTGAAAGATGCATCTGTCAGCTGACTCCTGTCAAATATTAATAAGCTGGGACATTGGGAGGAGAAAATGGTAGTTCTGGTTGTTGGTAGTTCTATTTAATATGTTGCATATTGCAATTTGTTCTAATTGTCCGTCAGGATTTAAACTACAAAATGGAAATAAATTCAAAATGGCCAACAATCCATTTCACAAACACCCGCGGTTTCCATGGCAAAAATCCAAGAAATACTCATTCGTTGCTAAATCCGGAGAAGAGGGCGAATGAGGTAGCAATTTGTAGCCTACTTCAAAGATTTTTGAACATGTGTGTGAAATTCAAAAAGTCACTGACTTATTCAGCCGTTATTAATTTTTGGTCATGTTGGTGAAATTGAAAAAGTCACGGATTTATTCACCCAGCCTCGTATATTGTCGGAATAGTGGCCCCATTCTTAGACTAGAGATATAGGCGGATATTATTATAAAAGCGGGAGTTATAGAGTAAAACTACAAGCTGTCATGCAGAAACAACCAACCAGATACGAGTTGGAGAAAGGTGAGGTCATTTTTATTGAGATCTTTCCTCCCTAGTGTTAGTCAAAAAAAAATAATAGGTTGGTTTCATGTTTGAGGTTATTAACGAAAACTATTTTCGTATTCGTCCAACCAAGGAAGTATTTTTTGTAAAATACTTTATCGACCATTCTAATTTCTCTGGAGTGTAATCATCTCTTCAAAAACATCGTGCTGTCCTAGAGATTTAAGAAAGTGTCACCAACTGGTAGTAAATCAAAGTGTGATACAGTCAACTGTAAACACTTGCCCTGCGTGACTCGTTATTTCTAAAACCAATGGCCTACGTTCCACTGTCTATAAACTGGATACATTAGCTATTGCAACTATTTAACAAGAAAATAACAAGACCTTTCTTTACAACGTACATACATGCCATCGACAGAAAATCAATTTGTAATGATCACTAAAACGGACGTGACCAAAATGTCTTCAGCACCGAGGCATCCCGCCAAAGCCAACGCTTTGCTTTACTTTCATCGCCTGCCTCTTAGACAACATTCGGGAAAAATTTTGTGCTAGCAATTCCATCACAAGAACACGCAGGGCAACAACATAAATTTAATTGTTTAATGGGGAGAAAAACTCCCTAAACAAACCACCGACAACAACACCTCCACCGCACAGTCTCACACCACTTCCGGGGAAAATCCCTTTTTAATGATTTGCCAAAAAAAAAAAAAAGAGAAGAAAAAAAAACGAAAGACACAAACGAGACGAAGCAAAGCGCGTAAAGTAACGGAGCATGGAAAAATGCGTTTGATTTATTTACATTTCGAAAAATCGTTGGTTGGATGGTTCACACTTAATGATATTGTTCATACGTCATGATGTCCTCGTTAAAAATGAATTTTGTTTCCGTTGTTTTCCAATTTCCTACTGCTGCCACATCTTGTGATGTTTCGTCCTGTCCCGTCTGTTGTATGGAAGATGGTAGCAGCAATAAAACACGAATAACATGAAAAGGCATTTGCACCATAATTCTTCCGTCATTTTTTTCTTTCTCTCTCACTCTCTCTCTCTCTAGTTTGTTTGGTTGTCGCTGTGAAAAGTTTGGCGTTGATGTCTTTGGTGTTGTCGTTGCTGTCGTTATTGTTGTTAATATTAAAAAAAAAAACAACAACAACGCAAATAACATTTTCAAACACCACTCAAACAAACAGCAAACGAAACCTTTTAACTGTTATTAATCAATAAAGTGCCGCCCATAGACGTAGCAAATATTCCCGCTGAGAAGGGACAGATGATGAGCTATGCATCTCTACTGTGAGGAAGGTATTTAAATCCTGAACTCTTATGGTTTTTTTCGGATATCGTCGCACATAAAAGTTCAATCTAGTGCGGAAAGTGATTTCGATCACCCGATGATCTGCCAGAGTCAGAGCATCGTAAAATAACCTGCTAAATCGGGCATAAAGCGTTTAGTGAAATGCTCAAAGAGAGCCTCAGTATGTATATCATCGACAGAGAGAAGTGGAGATGGAAATGCTTCTGTCCATCATGACGGGACTCTCTCTGATTGGAAGGGATTGTCATAAGACTAAAGGTTGCTGTGGGTATGAAGTAGAGGAGAAGTTCATAAAAAACCTTAACTGCACTTGCCCTGATCAGCAAACGGGGTCAACACTGTGGTCTTATGCTTTTAAGGATTTCGCTCATATTCGTGTCCATCTCAGGAGCTTTTTGGGGCGAACTGAATGATTTTTCTAATTTCTGTGTGTTTGATTATAAAGTCTGTCACTCGAGGGAGGGTGGAACATCATTTCGGCCAATCATGACCTAGCATAGGTCAGCACAATTTCCCTTTGATTATTCCACATGGTTAACATGCTGTGTCCGAATCATGGGAGCATGACAATGCTCATTTATTCACACGCTATACAGAGTCCGCCAAATAACTTTTTTTTTTTTAAATTTTATAAAAAAATTACTGGATATTTTCACAAATTTCCTTTTTATTTGAAAGTACAATCCATCCGGTTAATAATGGAAAATAATTTCATGCAAATGGCTGCCTCGGCTGGCCATGCAGTGGCCTAACGACATCAGCTCTGCGGCTGATAATGCGATCTTCAAAAACCGGGCGCAAAACTTCGGGTGTAGCTTCGGCCAATATCCTCCTCTTCAATTTTTGTAAACAAAAATTCGTTCAACATGGCCCGATAATAAAAATAACGAAACGAAATAAGCACTAGGTGAAAAAAAAATCGTTAAATGGCGGACCCTTTATTTCAGATGTACCAGAATCAGCATGAAAATATTAGGAAATGGTACTTTCTTAGTCGATTGCAGGGAAACTTCATTCTCTCTCTGTCGATATCGCCCAATTACAATCCCAAGCAGACATTTTCAAAAGTTGTGTAAACTCTGAATAATTAATAAAGGTCATCATGTTTCGAAATCTATTAGGGTCGAACCGGTTGAAATGGGCAGCTAAGTGAGGTGTCATAGGAACTACAGACACCCAGAATAGTTAAACATCGGCGATAAATCCCTACCCGGCCAGATTGTCTAGGTCCATAAAGAATAAAAACCCAGTGTAGTTCGGGTCTTGTTCAAGGTGCTCACATACGTAGCTAATATTTTAAATACCATTGAAGAGATATGAACATTTTCTACCCAGCAAATCCTTGATAATCTCTCAATCTGTTGGCACGTATCCAGTATCGCCTGCTACCACTACCACCCTGACACTTCGAATGGAAAAAATCCTCTTTTCCAGCCAAAAAACAAATTAAAAACATGAAAGTGTATTTCGTTTTAACGCTTCGTTAAGACTAAAATAAAACAAAACAAAAAAAGAATTACTCAAAAAAAAAATGGAATACTGAATTCATACAACACAAACAATTTACAACACAAACAAAATCTGTTTCAAATACTACAAACTCGATATTTACCAAAAAAAAAAAACAAACAAAACAAAACAAAAATAAATAAACGTATCTAAATATCTAACGAATCTAACGACCAAACAAAAACGCCAACGCCAAAATATATCTACTCGAACATCCGACCGTATCCGGCGAGAGCAACAAAAAAAAAAAAAAAAGGTTTGCTTGTCTAACTCATAAATTGTTACCAGGACCTCTTTGGCCACATCGAACCCCTACCAGGATGTACGTTCCACAAATTGCATGCTACAACGCACAACGTCACTGAGACACAGAGTGTGGAGTGAAATGAGGTGAAGTGGAATGGCGGCAAATGCGATGAGTGTTTGTTTGCATTCTCGGGTAAATACAAAAAATAATTGAAAAATAAATATTTGAATAGATGGCAAAAACAAATATGTTTAACGAACCCTTAATGTATGGAAATTATAAAGTAATAAGCGCAAATAGACAACAACCATTACAACCAAAATGAGAAAAACTCAACACCAACCGAGACGACAAACACCAGCAACTCAAAGTAAATGGACGTTATTACTTAGGCAAGGTGGGCGGGCAGTATAGGGCCGAGGGAAATGCAAAACGAAAAAGGTTTAATATATACGGATTTATGGTTTGCCAAAAGGGACTTTAGTTAAGTAGTTAAGAAGAAGTCATATATGAAGTACATACGAGTAGTGTAGACGAACACAGGCCAATGAAATGTTTGTGGTCGACTACAAGGCTAAAGTAAATCCCACAGGACTACAGCATCCCATTCATGTTTTGAATACTCAGGCGTTTTCAAGGTATTAAGGACAAACTTATGTATAATATTTCGAGTATGTGTGTGAATGGCGGGAGACTGTAATTGCAGCTCGGTCGTATAGGGGATACAATACATTTAAGGTGGCAACTAGTAGTCCTGTCAATCTTAATGGAACTCTGAATTGATTTCTTCGTTCATGATAAACAAAAGTCCCAGAGATCTGGTATAGTTTAATGAGTTTAAACTGGTTTGATTTTTCGTTTGCATTAGCTAACAATCTTGAGGTGAAAGGGTGTTTCTTGCTGTTCCATGGCTCTATAACAAAATAAAAAATTACATTTAAAATATCTTGTATAACAAACATCTTCACTACAGTGCAGCTCAGTGCTGCTCCTGAAGAATGACCGCCAATGTGAAATATCCCAACGCATGAAATGACGAATTGCCCCGATGTTAGGGTAATTTTGATAATTAAAACTGACGCACTTTAAAAATATGAAATTTTGCCCGAGCCCAAAGCGAAAACATGCTCCAAAAAAGAGAAGAAGAAAACGGAAAAAGACTGTAGAGTTTACAATTTCTAGACACCCACTCACTCGCGCTATAAAAAATATAAATTCCATTCCCCTGAAAAAAAAAAATATACCACACTTAGAATAAAATCAAGTACTAAATCAAAACAGGCTTAGATCGGATAAAGTTAGCTGGCCATATTGTTCACACAGGTGTGATAATAATAATTTACAATTATTTTTTAATAGCTTAAAATTATTTTTTAATAATTTAAAATTATTTTTTAAAAATTTAGAATTATTTTTTAATAATTTAAAATTATTTTGTAATAATTTAAATTATTCTTTAATAATTTAAAATATTTTTATTTAGTATTATTTATTAATTTAAATTATTTTTTAATAATTTAAATTATTTTTTAATAATTTAAATTATTTTTTAATAATTTCAAATTATTTTTTATCATTTAAAATTATTTTTTAATAATTTAAAATTATTTTTAAATAATTTAAAATTATTTTTTAATAATTTCAAATTATTTTTTAATAATTTCAAATTATTTTTTAATATTATTTTTTAATAATTTGAAATTATTTTTAATTTTTTTTTTTAGTAATTATTTTTTAACTAGTAAGTTGTAATGCGCCTATGGCGCCCGTTGAAATATGGAAAAAAAATTTGTTGAAAAAAAAAATTTTTGTGGAAAAAAAAAATTTTGTTGAAAAAAAAAATTTTGTACAAAAAAAAAAATATTATTTTTTTATTATTATTATTTATAGAATTATTATAGAATGCCTATTTAAATTCCTACGTACTGCGTGACAGAGTCAGTGAATCAGTGAATCAGGGAATCAGTGTATCAATCAGTGTATCAGTGAATCAGTGTCGAGGGTAAATATATATTAAGATAATTAAAAATTATTTATTAATATTTAAAAATTATTTATTAATAATTTAAAATGATTTTGAAATAACTTAAAATTATTTTTTAATAATATAAAATTATTTTTTAATAATTTAAAATTATTTGTAAATAATCTAAAATTATCTGTCAATAATCTAAAATTTTTTTTTAAAAAATTTAAAATTATTTTTTAAAATTATTTTTCAATAATTTAAAATTATTGTTTAAAAATTTAAATTATTTTGTAATAATTGTCAGTGTGGCTTCAGACCGAATATATCCACCGTCGATCAAATCTTCACACTACGATCCTGGAAAAGACCCATGAAATGGACCCATGAAATGGAATGGATCTATTCATCGACAATAAAGCCTCCTTCAACATGCTGATAAGAGAAAAATTGTTTGAAACCATGTCGGCATATGAAATCCCATTAAAAATGTGTACGCCTTTGTAGAATGTTTCTGTGTCACACTAGATCCTCAGTAAAAATAGTAAGCGACCTCTCCATAAGGTGACGGCTTATCTGCAACTTCCTCAACATACGTATGGTAAAATATTGGAAAAAGCAGAAGGTAATAAAATACACCAAAGGCCACATCTTCTGACCAAATTCGGCAATTCTGTTTATTGACAAACCAAAAATAAGCAGTAATTTTTCAAAAAGAAAATTTTTGGAAAAGATAAAAAAATTGTTCATTTGTAAGAGTATTAATGATAAAATGGCAAGGCAAACTGAACATTTTTGACACATGTACGGCATCACACATCACCCTGTATCACATTTGCCATCGACAAACAGCAAATTTCGGGGGGTATACAACATTTGTGTTGCATTTTTAATGTTCAGAGTTCAACCAACAAAATGTTTTGTTTAAGAGTATGTTGGTACTAGATGACAAGGTAATATTTTAATTTTTTTGTAGATTTTTGGGACAATTTCAAGAAATTGAAACAATTTAAAAAAAAAATTAAAAAATTGGAACAATTTTTGGATTATTTCTTTTTTCAATAATAAGCTAAATACAAAAAAAAAAAAAAAAAAAAAAAAAAATAAGAAACCCTGGAGAGCTGTTAAAACAAACACTGGGACTAAACATTCTATTGATCTATTGTGGAATTTATAAAATTTGAAGAACATGGTTTTGTAAGTTTCCACAAGAGGCCTTCATATTTAATATTTGTCTTTCGTTTTTCTTTCTCTTGACTTATTTACAATGCCAAGGAACAGCTCACAAATATCTGTGGACAACTACTTTTGATTACAACCTTACAAAAAAAAGTTAACGCTACAATTTACATATTTACACTCCCACGCTCCAGCGAACACCAAACGATAGATGACAACAAAGTTTGGAATCTGGTGCGTACGTGGCGTGGCGGCATCGAGCGAGCAAAGATTCATGCCGCCTTTTTGGCTCACCATCATATGCGGGGTAACAAAGTTTAATGACAGATGCTACAGCTAATGCAATACGCTCACTTCTACTATAAATTTGACAAGCATGCGAGCGGAAAGAGTGAAAGCTTTAAAGTGACTCTACAAATGTTGGATAACAAAATAAAAACTCACAACTCCAGAACAGAAGGTAGAAAATTCCGATACAAAAAAAAATAATATACTCTGTATTTTGCAAAGATTCAGAGAGAAGAGTGGAGGCAGAGCACAAGGTACAACTTCCAAAACTTTTACTATAAAAGCTTTCAGGGAACTTTGGTGGCACGTGCCAGAGAGTTTTGTGGATTTCCATTCAGCAAATTTCCAGGAGAGTTTCTTGCCTATTACTCTCTGCCTCAATACTATGAAATGTCAAAGTTAAAAGAGAGTTCCAATGTGCTCTCACTAGCTCAAAGCTTTTGCATTGTTTGTCTGTCTCTAGCGAGAGAGAGAATACCATGTGTAAAGTTTTGTTTTCCTTTTAAATGTTTTTCCCGTGTATACAAACCTTGCTACTGATGTCGTTGTTGTTGTTGCTGTTTTTATTTATTTATATAAAGTGTTTATCCTTAGCGTATGTGTGCACATATGTGTATGCGAGTCAGTGTGAATTTGTGTCGTTATTAAACTTTAATAAATGCATGTGTATGTATGCATAGATATTGACATACCGACCAACTTGCCCCCGACTCTCCAACCCCCCCCCCCCCCCCGTACCTGTTTCCAACTCCTTTGTCCTTATTTAAGATTCTGAACTTGATTAAAGTTATACAGGTGCTGCCATTGTTGAGTGTGTCTTTCGTTTCGTACCTCACACAGCACATTAACTTTAAAGTTTAATGTTTTGGTTTCAACTGTTTTGTTGATACTGTCTCTATCTCTTTCATTCTCTCTGCCGCTGCCTCGCTTTCTCTCTCCGTCGCTCTCCGGCTCTCTAGCCTTGTTCGTTTGCTGTTTATGGCCAAAAGGACAAGTATTTTATGGGTGGTTGGAAAAGCTATGACTCGAGTTTATTTACTGACCTTAGATAACAGTTTAAATGACATGTGATAGATATGAAGCGTTCTGCTATCTCCGGAGTGCGGCAGGGCTTTTGCCATTGATAACACAACAAATGAGCATTTTTATTGGGCTGACTTGACTCGGATATTTTAATTAATTACGTGGTTTAGATTTAATAACTCTGGTTTTAAATTTAAATGTATATAGGTTAAGTACGTGTGTCAAAGCGTAAAATTACTATCCGTGTTAACCATCACGGGGGTGGGCTAATGACGATAAGGCATGACTACGTGACGTTCTACACCAATCTGATAAAACGAATTTGTGGGATAGACCTCATAACCGAATATGTTCAAACCAAAGTTGCTATGATGACAATTTCAAGGACATCGCTAGGAATCTGGCGAATTGCTGTTGGTTTCCAAGAAATGGGAACACTCTTATGTGGCTACACCAAAACCTTGTGGGATTGTCATTGTAATCAAATAACACTTGAGACTCATTTAAAATAACATTCCTATTGGTTGAAGTAAATCGGCACACAAAAATATTCGAACAACTTGGGAACATAAAATAATTCCCAAATGAATTAAAGGATCCCTAAAATGTTAGCAATAACTTTGTAATACAGGATACGCTGATCAATGCTGCTGTTGCGGTCATTGAAGATCGTTACTTAAAGATGTTGAAATAATGTTTCTTAACAGATCAAAAGAGAATCCCCTTCAACATTGTGTGGTTTCCCTCAGATGTCGCAACTTTTCACATCGCCAGTGCTGTTATGACAGAATTGCAGCGATAATTCCCCAATAGAAGAAACTGTAAATTTCCTAGTCTTACAGCTCCTGATTTTATCTTAAGGGCTTATTGCCTACAGGAAGATTACAAGACAAACTCAAATCAAATACTCGCAGCAACTCTTCAGGTTATAAATTATTTTTTGATAAGATATCGCACCAGCCACCTATTATTATTTTTAAAAAATATTTATTGGAGACACATACTAGCCTCCATCACAAAAGCCGCCGCAAAAGAAATTGGTTGCCGTAAGCTGCCACAAAGGAACCACTGGTACGATGAGGCGTGTAAAGTTGCCACTGAAACTAAGGGCGCAGCACACATGGCGAAACTCAAGCCGATGGCAATGGGAGCTGTGTTGGAGCGATGCTTTATACAAGTTTTGTACTCAATTTTTAAAAAACATCGCTCAAACACATCTCTTCAAATCATTGAGATAAAGTTCGACACAGACGAAAATCGAATTACATTTTTTTTTTTAAATTTCAAAATCTAAAAAGGTGAACATTATTAATAACACCGTGTTACACATTCGGTCCATTCTGTCCTATGAACCAAATTTACTTTTTCGGAAAGGGGATAAAAAATAAAAATACACGTGTTTGAAGTATGATGCTCGTAGTGGCCTGGTTTTTTGCAGGCAGACTCGTGGAAATGTCTGTATCACGTCAAATTTTTTAAAAAATAGATTTTTATCAATTCTCAGATTTTCCTAAATTTTTTTTTTTTTTTTTAAGTGGTTTTTTTTAAGGTTTCAAAACATTTTTTTTTCGTAACGCTTAAGTAGTTTACAAATTTGGAGTCTCTTCAAGTTATGCTAAGAAAAGTGAAAAAATATTTTTTTTTTTAAAAATGATAAAAAATTGGGGAAAATCTGAGAATTGATAAAAATTGTTTTTAAAAAATTTGACGTGATACAGACATTTCCACGAGTCTGCCTGCCAAAAATCAGCTCGATTGGATCTGACGTGTACATGAAAATCGCCGATACACATGTATTTTTATTTTTTCCCTTCTTTCCGAATATGTGCAGAAAAAAATCTATTTTTTGTAACACGGTGTAATAATAATAAATAGTAAATTTTTTAAAATGCTATATGAATAATTACAACAAAAAATACAAAAATCTATTTCCCGCCTAAAAAACTGTCCACTTTGGAAATATTTCTAAAATACATCCAATTATCCGATTTCACATGTTAATACTTTAAAATAATTATTCACTCCTAACCTACAATCAATTTTCTACAGAACACAAAAATATTTACTAGATCTAAAGTTACAGACTCTTCTTATAGATAGAAATGGATTCTGGACCACTGTGCGTCGAGGTATTGCAAGAATTTCGGTAATAACAAGGACTATAGACGTCGAAAGAATTGTGTTGAAACATGAATATATTTTCCCTACGTTTGTCTCGCTGACGATCAATAGTTGTGGGTCTAATTTGGTCGCCCACGACATTAAAGAATTACAAGCGAAGTCCCAAATCAAGCCAAATTTAACGACATCCAAATTTAACGACATGTAACGATATCTCTCTCATGCTGATAATGTTTGGAATGGGTGACGAAGTCAAGTGGGACACATGTTGTAAACGCAGATGCTAGCATGAGTAGACGGCTGGACAGACCAAAGCAGGGGGAACACAATTAAATGAATTCATTCTAATGGTCTAGCCAAGAAATACGTTAGGTGACAATTGTCACAAAATGCTCAGAGAGACAGGTACTCCTTTGGAACGACGAAGTCCATGAAAACATGCAAATCCTTGGTATCACTAACAAGGCCGAAGTTTACTTGTTAATTATTTAAACAACAGGACCAACAAGAAATTGTAGAGTCAACTAAATTAAATACATATTCATCATCTACTAACTCAAATGCTACAGCCACTTTCGTTCGTGATCGTTCCTTTTGATCATTCTCTTTGATCACATGTACCAGGATAAGTAAATTGCCCACCAGCTCGTATACCGGCACAAACCGTTGTTCACAACAAGTGTGCATTGAGCACTCCAAATTGATAAAAATCATTTAAATACAAATTTTCCATAAATCGTATGAATTCGGGAATTCAGCGAAGCTCGAGTTCAGAAACACTGAGCAAACCTAATATGTTTAGCCCTCCTGCCATTCAACCAACACATGGTTGTAATAAATACCACAGCATGGTGGTGTAGACCAAAGCAACGCAATATTCAAGTGCTTACCGTCTTGGTGTTCTGTGATAATTAGCAGCCCTTGGCATTTCTTTTTGCCACATAACAATCTCAGTCTCTCGGAACTCCTTCGTATAAGAGTAGGAGTAATAGAATAACAAATTCCCTCATGTCCTTTTCAATCACCGAAGCATCATCACTCCCATAGCAACCATGCATTCCAACTCTCCACCTCCCCACAATCCGAGGTAGACATGAATGCACCGTACAGAATACATGCTGATCTCATTCCATAATCGAAACCCCGTTTACTTTGCCGTTAAACGTATTTTAAACATCATCTTTATGCTCATTCTGTGCCTTGGCACCGAAGAAGAAGGAAACCGAGTGAAATAAAAGAAAAAGTGCTGGCACAAAAAAAGAAAAACAGGCAAAATAAAATACACCACACAATATGTCGCTGGTGAAACTTATGAGTAAATCTTTATGTTGTTGACAATGACTTTTAAGTGGTAACGGAAAACCAAACCCACTTTTGCATCCACCATTAAACACCACTTCACATATACACACGTGCGGGGCATGGACACGGACACGAACACACACACTCAAACTGGCTCTGGCTCTGGCACACATACGAGTATAAAGAAGCCACTCTGGATAATGCTGATGATGGCTGTGATGTCGCTGCCTCTGCTGCACAAACTTCATTGACGACACAGGATTCTGGGCAAAGAACAAAAACGAAGAAGATGAACAAAAAAAAAAAAAAAAAAAAAAAAAAACAAGCGGCATTTGTCTGACTGAACTCGAGCCATGGCAGACATGATTGTGTTGTTGTCTGTGGTTCGAGGCCAAAAATTCGTTCTGCAGCAAGAACAACGAAGCACCCCTGCCCACACTGCCGGAGAAAAAGTTTGCACATGACATTATCGCCACGCTTTAAACGCGTAATTTTTGTTGCCACGAAAGGCAGGCACACAGCAGAAAAAGGAAACGACAACTTTTTTTTTTGTTTTGCTGCTCCTTATGCCAGACTTGACGCAATAGACATTTGAAAGTGTTGAAGATTGAAAGGCACAAAAAAAAGCGGATTTGGAGAGGAGAAGAAATGAAACGAGAAAAAAAAACCGACGGATTTCAAATTGCCTTCAGTCGAAGAGAAGGGGATTGGCAAGCAGTAGGAGGCGCTGTATCAGGCTATAGAAGGAGGCTTACAAGTTTGGCGTTTAAATTTGTTTTGAGTGCCATTACATCCAATGTTTCTTACTCGGCAGCATCGGCACTTTGTTCAATTGTCCCGAACAGCCTTAAATTCCTGTAATACTTTAAAGGCAATTTCCCCAGAATTCATAACAAGAACGTTGTTTATTTCAGACTTACCCCCTCCCACACTACTCCACCATGTCCGTTCTGTTTGCTGATATTCGTTTTACCTACTTCTTCTTCTCCATCGTCTGCGTCTGCAATAGAGGGGATTTACGGTGTTGTAGTCAGAACTTGTAGTCATACTGGCAGACTCTTCTATTTCGGTTGTTATTGTTGTTGTTGCTGTTGCTGCTGCTGCTGTTGGCCCTGTCACAGTGTCAGTGATAATAGTATTTGTTTGCTGAAAAGGAACATTTTAAACTCTTAACACGAACAACTATCAGCCCGACCAACACCAACACCGTCACACTCATTCAGTCACTACCACTCACCGTTACAGACACTGTCACTTGCAGCCACACTCGTACTCAGGCCATCGTGCAGTTATAGACTTAGCACTCGGGGGCTGGCAGCAATAATAAACACACACACACACACCGATATAAACGCCACTGACGCGTCTATAAAAAACAAACAAAAAAAAAACGTGGAGATCTGTGTTGGAGCTACGACCTTGTGGCTAAGTGGGACATCCAAACGCACTCTGGAGTTTCTGAAATACCCAAATAACGTTGTCTTAATTTCACAATGTGACAAGTAGAACTATTCGGTCAGTTACAAAATATAGGGAAAACCGCAATTATCTTTTATCTGATAGTAAGTATTTGAATTTCCAAGAAAATGGTATTTACAAAAATTAAATTTTTTCAAATTGAAAATTTCACGCTCGGTAAGGAATGTAGTTTGGGATTCTAAAAATTGTATTTACAAAAATGATATGTGATTATTGATATGTAATACAATTTTTTTTTATTAAAAACTTCACCAGCGGATAGCGTGTAGTTAAAAAGGGAAAAATAAGAACAATTTTCTGTTTTTAATTTTTAGGGGTTTCTGTATTGACTTGAACAAAATCCTAAAAATTAACGAATGTTCAGTACCCAACTAAAAGTATTTAAAGGAAAGAAGAGAATGATCAACCCATATTCGTAGCTTTGGTATCGATTTGAATATTAACCCTAGAGAGATTACCTACGTCTGAGAGACGTATGGCTTTTTATTTTTTCGCTGAAAGAATACTGAAAATGCGATTTTTTGTTACCTAATAAAAAAAAGTTTCGCCGATAACGCATTTAAATAATAAAGAAATATATAAAGAATCCATGTATGTACAAAAAATGTAAAAAATATTTCCAAAAATATTGTCACCATAAAGAAAAACTATGATACGTCCCACAGACGTATGGTTATCTTCTCCGTAACTTCCAATAGGGTTATCTCTCTAGGGTTAAGTAAATTTTTTGAAGAAGGGAATATTTGGGTTATTATATTTTTTGCAATTTTCCTACCATACTTTTTTTTTTAATTCTCCATTACCAAGTTTGGTTGGTAATAAAATTGTGAACATTTACTGGCCATAAACGCAAAAAAAAACAAGTTTTAAAATCAATACGAAAATTGAGAAAATTTCCAAATTTCAGGGCCGCGGTGTAGGTATTTTCCTTTCTTTTTTTCCATTAAGGACCGCAAACTACATATCTTTCTGAGTGTTACTTTTTTTTATTGCACTGTAAATGCGCAAAACTTTATATGAAAAGGGTTATCCTTTTTATTTATTACTAGTAAGTTGTAATGCGCCTATGGCGCCCGTTAATTTGCTTGAGAAAGTATTTGTTACTTAATTTGTCAATGAGAAAACTATTTTGTAAAAAAATTTTCGAAAAAAAATAAAATTGGAAAAAAAAAATTGTGAAAAAAAAATTTGTGAAAACAAATTTTTGTTGAAAAAAAAATTTTTGTTGAAAAAAAAATTTTTGTTGAAAAAAAAATTTTTGTTGAAAAAAAAAAAATTTGTTGAAAAAAAAATTTTTTGTGGAAAAAAAAAATTTTGTTGAAAAAAAAGTTTGTTGAAAAAAAAATTTTCGTTGAAAAAAAAAATGACTGCAGAAAAAAAAAAATATTGTTGAAAAAAAAAAATTTGTTGAAAAAAAAAAAAATTTGGAAAAAAAAAATTTTGTAAAAAAAAAATTTGTAAAAAAAAAAATTTTGGAAAAAAAAATTTTGGTAAAAAAAAAATTTGGTAAAAAAACATTTGGGGAAAACACAATTTCTGTACAAAAAAAAATATTATTTTTTTTATTATTATTATTTATAGAATTATTATAGAATGCCTATTTAAATTCCTACGTACTGCGTGACAGAGTCAGTGAATCAGGGAATCAGTGTATCAGTGTATCAGTGTATCAGTGTATCAGTGAATCAGTGTCGAGGGTAAATATATATTAAGATTATTTATTTTTTTACTATTTATTTACGTTAAATAACACACATATGAAATATTTTTTTTCATGATATTTCTTTTTTATTATAAAACAATACATTATATAAATGACCACCACGCGAAGTGTTGCAAGCATTGATTCTTTTGAGGTAATTTTGGACCACTTTTTGGCACATATTGGGCGGTATCTCAGCCATAACTTGACGAATGTTAACCACGGTGTTTTTGTAGAACATTCTTATTTGCGTTTTTTTGTTTTTATATCCGTTACCTACTGTACTCATAAAGAAGTCTAACGGGTAAATTCGCAGCTCCCTGGTGGCCAACTGATATCGCCGACATGGCTGATAAGCAAAATATATACTGTGGAGTGGACTGCGTGGCATGGAGCCCCACACCGCTTAAATCAAAAATAGTTCAAATCCATGTCTTACAACTAGGGTTTTTAATTTCCCAACTTTTTCATCACCTGGGAATAGGGAATTTTTCGTCGTCTTCCCGTGACTTAATTTTTTAATAAAATATAGGGTCCGACAGATAACTTTTTTTTTTAAATTCTATAAAAAAAAAAAATACTAGATATTTTCTCAAATTCCTTTTTTTATTTAAAAATACAATCCATCCGATTAATAATGGAAAATAATTTCAGTTATATGGCTGCCTCGGCTGGCCATGCAGTAACCTAACGACATCAGCTCTGCGGCTGATAATGCGATCTTCAAAAACAGGGCGCAAAACATCGAGTGTAGCTTCGGCTGTGTGGCACGTAGCGCCGGCCTATTGAAACCAAATGTTGCCAATATCCTACTCTTTCAATTTCTGACCAAAAATCCCGGGAATTGGCAAATACGTCCCGGGCTAATAACCCTACTCACAAGAAAAAATGGTTTATCACAAAATATGGTACCTCTGTAGCGCTCACTGTTAAATGAAATGGAGTTAGCAGCTAAAAAAGAAGGGGCCTATCATGCCTGATTGCCTGATAGCAGTTCGAAGGACAACATTTTAGTAAGTTTGCTTGGAGCGTATTTTAGATATTACTCTATTACTCTATCTCAACGGAGACCAGCTATTGGTTTATCTACAAACGAGACACACACAGACAAAGTCAACAGGGTTTCCAACAAGAGGTGTTATTTTGGTATTCAAAGAAAAATTAAATTTTCTGAGATAAATGATCGGATGTTTGTTTCATAATAAAGAGGAAGGTATGCCATTAATAATGAAAAACAACATCAGCCAAATAGCAACCACGCTTACAGGACCATATGATTTTTATAAAATTGTCCATAACTAAATCGCAAAGTGGCTGCCCTTTGTCCCCGATAGCCTCACAAATTATATCTTAGAGGTCTTATCTTTCACGTGGCCCCAATGGAAGAAGTCGCAAGGTGTTAAATCACAAGATCTCGGTGGCCAATTGTGATCACCTCTTCGAAAGATAACACGGTCCGGAAACTTTTCCCGTAAAAGAGCAATGGTTTCATTGATTGTGTTTCACATAGCGCCGTCTTGTTGAAAATTAACTTTGTCCAGATCAATATCATTGTTCCGTTTTTAGTAATGACGTAGTTTCTACTTGTCAAATATAGAAGAATAAAAACTTCAAAAGTGACAGATACCGAAATACCGGGTGATTCAAAATAACATCTCTTGTTGGCAACCCGTGTATATGCCTGGCAGATCGCCATAGGTTGTCTGCCCTTTAGATTTCCAACTTTGTCTCTGGTGTCACACACAGTGTGACAGACTTCTTGAAACGCTACCGCAGGACTTCATCAGACTGATATTGGATTGGCAATTTTGTCACCAGCAGGACTGTAGTTCTGACGCAGGTCTCGACCAGCGTGCGGTGCTGGAAATGAACATGAATTGGTTTCTCCCACCACATCCCTCATAAATATACAAACTGTTTTTTTTCTTTCTGTTTACCTCGTTTGGGGTTCCCCACCTTTCGCCATTTAAAGTTGTCTTAATACCAGCGACAACCTTTCCCACACATCCGTCTTTCCGATGTGCCCCGTAAATTTAAAAAGGAATTTCTCTCATGTTGACTGTTAAGCAACTTCAATTTCATTCTGAAATATTTAACTTGTTCGTGCAAAAGTTTCCTGTAGTTCTCACTCATCAGTTTTGTTTGTCTTGTTATTACTTTTGTCCTTGTGTTTGGTGCTCTTGCCAGGCAGCCTTTACATTTTCGGAAACACTTTCCACGCTTGTGGGCATTGTGGAAAGGCGGGCGAGCGAGCACACTTAACCCCCACCCCCCCCCCCCCCCCGCTTATGGCGGTGGGCATGGGTGGCAAGGCAGGACTCATTGTTTTATTTGAAGCTGCTTTGTGTCGTCCAAACAAATGCCGGCAAATATTAGCTTATCATACTTGAAATTTCAATTACATTGTTCGCGTTATTGTTGTCTTAGTCTTCGTCGTCGTTGGAGTATTTGGCAATGATTTCAAAGCATTTTAATTCTAACTGGAACGCTGACAGCCACCCAAACACCCAACAGCATCAGCGTCATTAATTCCATCAACCCCCTCTTTTCAACGGCTGTGAAAAATGGAAAGTGGAAAATGTTAATGTTTAGTTTGGAAATGAAATAATTATGTTTTGTGGTTTTTAGCCTTTTGTTGTTCTTTGTTGTCGCGTTGATTGGGCGTCCTTGTTTTGTTTGGTTCTGGTTCTGGTTCTGTGCTTGTCCTTCACAGAAACATTTTTGATTGACAAAAATTTACATAAAACATTATGCCAACCATTTAGACCGGATAGGCTGGCAATAAGGCGGCCGTTAACCGGTTAACTGGCTTGTTCTTCATGTTATTTGCGGCCATAATGTCGGTGTTGTTGTTTGTGTGTGTGTGTGTGTTTTTTTGCGCCGATTTCTTTCTCGTTCCGCCTGAACTGAACCGGAAGGAAGGCAGCTGGCTGTCCGCCCAGGCTGATTTGAAATTATCACACGACCCTCAGTGATTTGATGAGAACAGCAAAATCACTTCACTCCATCCACTGTAACCCTTTTTTAATAATCAACTCCGGACAAGTGTTTGCTTTAAAATGCCGCAGGCTTTTTGAGGCTGCCCGAGGCTTCCGCGCCACTCGGAAGTGCCAAGTGTTGATACAATGATTAGAAATCCCATAGCTGGTAGAGTTTATGTCAACTCGCAATACGTACGTTCGTTCGTATGTAAGTCTGCCATTAATGTTGTTATTTATTGGCAGGCATTTGTAAGGCCTACAGCTCTAAAAGCGCGTCCGTCCATCTCACAGCCACTTATTTGGTAAGCGTCGTAAGTCTTATTTAGTCTCCACGCATTTTTAATTAACATTACAGTGAGTTGGTCGACAGCAGTTAAAGTGTCATTGACGTCAGACGTTGTAAACGGTTTAAACGTTTAAAATTGTATACGGATTATGTGAAAAGATTTAAGTGGCCATGGCTACCATTGACTCAATCCAATCGTTTACCGAGTGAAATCTGTAAGTAGCTGCTACACAAGGCTTCGGGAATACTTAATTGTGGTCGTTGTAGGGAAAACATTCTTTATTGATTTCTTAATGGCAATGGTTACTTTTGAGTGTGTACACGATTGGGTATTTTCCCCTATCCGAATTGAGTTTTAGGAAATTGGGAGCTAAAGCATATAAATGCTCCCAAGTGGACAATGCAATGTAGTTTCTAAATTAATTATTCCAGATTTGATAGTTTAGTTTCATGGTAAAAGATTGTGGCACCTTAAAACATTTTAGATTCCTCGAATATTAACAATCGACCATGAAATATTTCATGTTCATTTCAAAACAATCTCACCCCGCATATTACTCGTATTACACAATTCTACGAAAATGTGCAAAAATATGAACATGTGTAGTAATTGTGTCTGTCAGAGTTGACACTGACGACAACCTTGGCATATGATTACTTTGGGGAAATGTCAGAAAGCTCATATACATGTGCCAATGACCTGAGATAATTTTGATTTCTTAAATAAATGCCAGCAAAGGAATATAAGAGTGGGTCACGAATGCTATTGATTGTAAGTATAACTTAATTCTTCGATACGTAATAATTAAGCAGAGTACAGTATCATACTGCCGGAGCTGTCCGCGAGCTTTTGAAAGAAACCCAAAAGAACTGCGTCGTTGGCGAACTATCCATGAATAACTGTGGTAGTCAACATTGAGAACCCACTGTGCCGACAGTATTCAGCACCGAATGCATAGAGTGGGGCGGTAATCCGAATATCTGCTCATCGCCATTCTGGTGATATTTCAGATAACCGGTTGAAGGGCAATACCCTGAAAAGTAAGAGGTTGACTTTCTTGCACCTCTTGGAAACTCGGATCATTCCACCGTTTCAGCATCTCTTTTCGTTCTCCGATCTTCGATCCACTTCTAAAACATCCACAAGGCGGACAATATACATTATACGAAAAGGCACACTGGGCCGAGCTCAACAATTTCTTATCAACAATTCAACTGCAAATTATGTTTCCTTGACAATAATGCCGATGCTGCTGCTGAAATGGTTGAAAAAATAATTCTTCTTGGCATAAACACATTTATTCCGGCGAAGACTACTTCGATCAAGTCTCCAAAGAATTGTTGGTCTAATCAGACATGCAAAGAAACTGTTAGATCCAAAGAGAAAGCGTTCAGGAATTGGAGTTAAAATAAAAATGGTACGCAAACAGTCAAGATTATCGAGTTCCCGGGTACTTAGACGCGAAAAACTTCTTTCGCTAAAGTTGTTTCTTCTCCCAGAGGAAGTGAGAGCATTTGGGCATTTGTTAAAAGAGTAAGGGACCATTCTTGGTCTTCTATTCCAACTCTCGTTAACGATGACCAGATATTTACTGACCCGATTGACAAAGCTAACCTTATGGCTGAAATATTTGCAAAGAATTCATCTTTGCCAGACTCCCCGTGATCGAAAACGTATCTAGTTCGATGCCTCAATGCCTTTTTTCGAACTCGTGGAGTTAAAATGGTTCTTGCAGATCTCAATGTAAACAAAACTCCGGGCACGGATGGTTTTTCATCGCTTGTCCTATGTAAGTGTTCTTCGACGCTCGCTCATCCATTGCGCATTCTTTTCAACATGTCCTACCGTGCTGTTATTTACCCTTCACGTTGGAAAATTTCCAATGTTCAGCCGATCCCCAAGAAAGGTGAGGCCACAAATCCTGCGAATTACCGTCCAATTGCAATATATTCTGCGCTCTCGTAGGTCATGGAGAGCATGGTTAACCACCATATTGTTAAGTATTTAGAGTCAACGGGCTTTTTAATGATCGACAGTATGTCTTCCGTAGAAATCGTTCTACTGGAGACCTGATGGCGTTCCTTACGGAGCGATGGAGTCGATCCATTCACCGCCTTGGTGAAAGTAAGGCCATGGCTCTGGATATTTTTCCGGACGATGCACTGTAGAGATAATTCGTTTTTCAGCCGAACCGTTCGTATGTGGAACTCCTGCCATTTGTGTCATTCTGAAATTCAAAACAAATATCAACAATTTCAATAATTTCCTTCCGCTAACAGGTGTCGCTCATTAACAGTCATACAAAATTACTCGACTCCACGCTAGACATTTCCCATGGCTCTAAAAAAACATCGCGGTTATCTTAATATATATTTACCCTCGACACTGATTCACTGATACACTGATTCACTGACTCTGTGACGCAGTACGTAGGAATTTAAATAGGCATTCTATAATTCTATAATAAATAATAAAAAATATAATATTTTTTTTATGTACAGAAATTGTGTTTTCCCCAAATTTTTTTTTCAACAAAAATTTTTTTTTTTTACAAATATTTTTATTTTTACAAAATTTTATTTCGAAATTTTTTTTTTTCAACAAAATTTTTTTTTTCCACAAAATTTGTTTTTTCAACAAAATTTTTTTTTGAACCAAAATTTTTTTTTTCAAGAATATTTTTTTTTTTTATGAAAAAATTTTTTTTTCAACAAATTTTTTTTTCTTTTAACAAAATTTTTTTCCCATATTTCAACGGGCGCCATAGGCGCATTACAACTTACTAGTATTTAAATAATTAAATATAATATTTCTTTATACAAAATTAATTTTATTCTATTTAATTGAATTCTGTTTTTAGAGAAATTAATTTTATTCTCAACAAAAAAAAAGTTTCAAGAGCTATACGAAATCATGGCATTTCGTACACCATAAGCCATTTAAGTAATATTCTAATGTATGAACTTTCAATTCTATTTACTCCATAGCCCTGAAGCCTGGCAACGGAGAAAACAATATTGGCTTTATTTTGCAATACATTTGACAAGCAGAAGCTATCAAATGAGTGGCGGGTGTACCACAACACTCTTGAAAAGTACTAAAATATCAACTTATAATCCCAGATTTAACACTGCTCCACCTGGCAAGTAGTTTAAGACTTTAAAAACTGTAATTCTCCACATAAATCGATACCCAGCCTAATGTACATTGTGCTGACAATCACGAAACTCATTAAACTTTTTAATGTGAATTCATCATTCGTCTTTTATTGCCGGTCTCTGCCTCACAATAAACAAGAAGATCTTTTTCAAAAGCGAATTATGCTGTCAATTGGAAACTTATCGCTGGCATGCCAGCAAGAAAAGACACATGCTTAGACATGATGACACGACCCTCACCTTGCGCCTTCTCGCGCAACAATAGAAGGTGTCATCAAATCAACGAATGAATGAAATTCCATACCATATTTTTTTTTTTTTCCTTTATTCTGCTGTTCTTCACAACAATCAATGCTTGGCAAGTGCTTACACACACATACGCTTGCACAAAACACATACTCAATCAATAACATGAGTGTTTGTATGTGTGTTTATGCCTTTGTATGTCTGTAGGTGCAGTGGGAATTTATTTTTCGGGCCACCGTCTTCTTATTTTATTTATTTTCCGTTTCCGTTGAGCACGCTTACGATTATGTCATCGAGATGACAATAACAATGAGATGATGCGATTATAATGCCAAATATAAGACAATATGGCCATGAAATATAACACACTACAATGCTCACACAAAAACACATACAAACGACAGCACACACACACAGACTGGCATACATTAACATATACACTTGCGCATCTATACATATGTGTGTATAACAGTTCTGACATTAAACAATAACAAAAACGGTTTATAACTTGAGGAGACATGTATGCATTCAAAGCACCTACACACACACACATGAAAGTAAACGTATTTCTTTGTATGGGTACGTGTTTATGGCTGTGTGCCCCTGACTGTGCGAGTTGGTCCAGGAGTGTGTGTGTGGAGTGGTGCTTGTATGTGACGTTCACACAATTCTTATCAGTTCACTAAGCGGAAACACAAATACAAATTATTTATAATGCTTTTGAATGAACGCTTACTGTTTCCGTGATAGATGGCAGCCCATACAACAATAGCGTCAACAATATTCACCGCCATACAAACAACTAAAGGATGATGGCCTTTGGTGTGACAAGAATGATCTTGTGAAGTTCTACTTAGCAGGTTCCAGAATGCGTTTTCTAGGACATCACATGGACTGTATAGTTGATTTGTATTCGAAAGTGTCATCTGAGGAATATTTGCCAGGTCTTATCTGAGAATGAATGTCGGAAAGACAAGTTTCAAAAAGTTAACTAACTGTCCGAGTCTGTGAAAATTGCCAGGAGTCGGAAAATTTGCTCGACTCCGAGTTTTGTTTACTGACATTTCCCATAAAAATAAATAAACATAATTAAAAACATGTTAATCTTTTAAAAAAAAATTTAATTTGTACTTTTTTAATTATCTTTTATCTTTTGGTCTCTTTTGGTTGCTAAAATCATGAAATTTGGGGAGCATATAGCCCTTGCATCCTAGATATCCGATAAGAACGAATTTTTCGATGAAATGGGGGGAAAACAAGTAAAATGTGTCCCCAAAACCCTTCGAAATACGAAAAAATACAAAATAATCATATATTGTAATTTTTTGGGAAAATTGGTCCACGACTACGATTGGCAACATTAGGTGAAAATGACATAGAGATGGGAAGAAAAAGGGGCCAAAACGGGATAAAAAGAGGGTAAAAAATGGAAAAAGGGTGAAAAATAAAAAAAAATGGTGAAACAAATTTTTGTTAAAACATGTGGATAATAGTTAGAGAAGCGACGAAAAATTGGCAAAAACGTACCAAAAAGGGATAAAAAAGTACAATAGGCGAAAAAACAAAAATGTGTGAAAACAATTTTATTCGACAGGAATGGGTCAAACAAAATGGAAATAATGGAAAATAGGAAATGAAATAGAGGTGGGACGAAAAAAGGGCCAAGACGGGATAAAAAAGTTACAAAAATGGGGGAATAATCAAAAAAAGGAAACAAATTTTTGACAATAACAAGTGGAAAATAGTTAGAGAAGGGTCGAAAAGTGACAAAAAAAAATACCAAAAAGGGATAAAAAAAGTACAAAAGTGGAAAAACAACATTTTTGAAAAAAATGTACATGACAGGAATGGGCTCAAAATTGGATGTAATGGAAGAGGGTCCAAAACTGGTAAAATATAAATAAGAAATAATCTACAACAGGTAGAAATGTGTTAGAGGTGGGACAAAAAAGGGGCCTTGACGGGATAAAAAAGGGACCAAAAATGGGGACAGAATTAAAAAGCGGTGAAACATAATTGTGGCAAAAAAAGGTGGATAATACTTGCAGAATGGTCGAAAAAGTAGCAAAAAAGTACTAAATCGGGATAAAAATGTACAAAAGTGAAAAAGATTTAGACGAAAAAATTACCAAGATGGAATAAAAAAGCGATGAACAAATTTAAAATGCGTGAAACAGATTTTTGGCAAACACAAGTGGATAATAGTTCGAGAAGGGTTGAAAAAGTGGCCAAAACATACCAAAACGGGATAAAATGTTACAAAAGGAAAAAAAATAAAAATATGTGTGAAAAAGATGTTATCGGCAGAAATGTGCCAAAAACTTATAGTTATGGAAAAGTAAATTAAAATCGTCCAAAGCGGGCCCAAAACAGGTATAATATAAATGACAATCTATACATATATATAATACTTGCGTGACTGACTGATTCATCCGGTCTTCGCCAATTGGCTGAAGCTAGAACCATGAAATTTGCTATAAACGGATTTTTTGAAATTCGGATAGGAAAGGGATAAAAATGGTAAAACGGGAAAAATGTGTCCCCAAAACCTTTCGAACTACCCAAAAATACGTACAAATCATACATTGTGATTTTTGTTGGTCCATAACTACGCTTTGCAACAACTGCTGGAAAAGAGTTTCAAAACGGGATAAAAAAAGGCACAAAGGGGGAAAAACCAAAATGTGTGAACAACATTGTAATCAACAGTGAACGAATAGAAAAAGGGAACAAAATGTGGAAAATTTAAAAAAGTTTGAATATGTATTTTAAATTAATATCTACTGGTATTAGGCTTTTTTCTGTAAACCAATGCAATTAAACAAATATTATGAAAGAAAAAAAGAAGTAGCGGCTATTTGCTAGTAGAGTATTGAAGTAGTGAACAAAAGTACAATTTTACAAATTTTGTTACTGAACAGCTAAAGCCGGAGTCGACTCCTACGTTGAAATCGAACAATTTTTGCTCAACTCCACAGTCCATTAAGTGACTGAATCCTCCGGGAACAATAGTTAACTCAACACTTGTCATACATTTAGAACACTACGGTGAAATGGTTTTCCCAACATTTCACATATACTAACATGCGACTCCTTAAACACCCTTTTTCGAAAACGGAGCCATACAACGCATACATTGATTTTGTGCATTGATGGAATAAATTTCACATACATATAAAATAAAACGATTTTTAAACAATATTGTTAAACAAAAACTCAAGCATGGCGCAAACACATGCGCCAACGCACACATATTTACAGACCGGATTTAGATGTACGAACGTGTAGGTGCAGAGTCTAAAGGTGGAAGTGAATATGTCTCCTGTACATGGATGATATATGGCGTTGACTTGTATGTGTGAGCGTGTGTGGGTGCGTGGATAATGGGGAAATGTCTTGGGCGAGAAATGTGTGCGAACGAACGAAATTCAAATCCTTGTCATTGCCATTGCATGGCATCCTTACACTGCGATTTTCAATAGCAACAAATCATCTACGTCCTTCCGTCTTTCTCCTTCTCCCTCCCTTTCTCTCTCACTCTGTGGCTCTCGGAGCATCCTGTGCTACACACAGAAAACCGCCATAAAATTGTTTATGGGGATTTGAGAGCCGAAAAAAAAGACAATGAACGAACGATTCTCCATAAAAAAAGATGAATTTGATGAACGCCGGTAGTTGCGGGGTTTGTATATTAAAAAAAAAAGAAAAAGAAAGGAACACCAAGAAAATCAAGTGAACTTCATAACGGCCCCCCAAAAAAAAAAGAGAAAAGTATTTAAACGTTATGGCGAAAATCGCTCCGAAATGAAAAGTGTGGTAATAAAATTGTTAATTTAATTTTTGCTGTCTTCTCTTTGGCATATTGGCATGTAGTAGTACAACATCCGGGCAGTCGAGAGTGCCATCTTAATCCAACATTTCCGTTTTCTTTTATTGCTGAAAATTAATAAAGACGAAACAAAATACCCAGCATTACCGGAGCAATGTAATGGCAAAGCATTCCTTTCATTTTTAGGTAAACGCACCAAACGCCACCGCCAACGAAATAAGCGAACGAACGCCATTAACAATAACAATGTAATTAAAATGTTAATGGAAAGTGTGCGAGCGAGCAACAATGGCAGCAGCAGCAGCAGCATGTCTTTGCACAGATACAGACCCATACAAACTCAGTTTGGATTTTTTTTTGTTAATTTCGTTGTTAGTCTTTTTTGTCGCTTATGTTAAAGCCCCGCGGGCAGAATGCCACTGTCAGGTCGTTCTAATATTTGCTGTTAGTGAATGAGTTCATTTGGCGGGTAAATTACCTTATGATGTTGCTCATATATCGTGTTTGCCGGGAGATGATAAAACATGATGTCCTGTAAGACGGTTGAGGAGTCACAATGAAGACGAAACAGACAAGAGACTTCTAGAGAGCCCACAAAAAAACTGTCAAATAAATTTTTTTTTAGAGACCCGAATTGAGCCCTCCAATTTACCCTAGACCAGATATTCGTTTGCTCCAGTCCAAAACCTTGTTGGCTAGTGTTATCCGTAGTTATCCTCCTACCTTTGAAAGCAGACCATATGAAAGTCCACAGTAGCAATCCGGCACTAGCCGAACAATAATCCAATCACTACTTTGCATTACAACCATTACACATACGAGCGACCATACTCCTGCACACTATAGCTATCCCGTTATAATTGCAATGTTCTGGTGTTGAAACTAAAACAATGGCCACCACAAAATGTTTGCTAAAGAAACTTTTCAATAACACAAACAAAAAAAAAACGGATAAAGTGCTTCAGCATAACGTCATTCCCGCTGCCGTAGAAACAATTACCTTACAAAGAGAGAGTTTTCTTTACTATCGACCGCTGCCATCGCACTAAAAGCGTCAGCCAGGCGGCAAGGACTAAGAAAATGATCGAAACCGAGCAACACCGGTATAAAAACCAAAAAATCTTGTTAAACAAAGGACAAATGCTGTAAATGGCTGTTAAAACTGTAGACCACAAACTTAACCACAAATTATGTCATTAAATGATGTTACAATTAGCAGTCCGACATCCCAGCCGACACGCCGAAACATCCGTGGCTGGCGGTGGCCCTGAATAGCTGGCAAAAGGGAACAGCTGAACAAAAAAACAAACTGAAAGACACAATACAGGAGATATGAACGCCAGCACAACCGCCATTACCAACAGCGCTGGCAGCAGGAGCAACAGTGGCAGCAGGAGCAGCATCATCATCATCATCGTCAGCTGCTCTGGCATTCTGAAGTCCTTTGATGATGGCCTCAACCGGCAACATCAGGCCACGGCAACAGGCATTAGCAACAACAAAAGTTCATTTTATATTTGAAATTGTTTTACACTTCTATTCTTGCGCTTGCTTCTTTTCTAACGAAAACGATAATTATGTATGTGTGTGTAGAAATTTAATTATTCCCGTCACTTTTAGCCAGCCACAAATGTTTATTTTTAATTAAGCTTTTTTTTTTGCGGCCCAGCAAAACATTTAACACTGTAACCACCGCCACTTCCTGTCCAACCCCTTTTCCTACCTTTTGAATTTAGCGGCCCAAGTGAAACCGAAACATTGACAAACAAACAAAAGAAAAAACATTGAATGTCATTTTTTTTTGTGTGGTGGCATTCAAACTTCAATTTCCTAATACTTTCTAACCGAGCGAAACTGTTACGGCAGGGAAAATAAACAAAAAGCTTCAATGCACGGAAGACTGGCTGGCGACACCCATCCACATTCCCTTGTCATTCATGGAAATGGCAGATTGATAATTCCAAATATTTTCAAAAAAACGAAAAAGTAAGTAAATAAAAGTTCATGTTAATAAAAAGACAACAGCCCCAGATATTTGTATGGCTCCGCGGAATGTACCAAAACAAAGGGAAACTTGAAAACCGATATAAAAAACACCACAACAAATTGAAATAAAAGTCCAATAACAATGAAATAATACCCAACATGGGGGACTAAAGAAAGTCTATGGGGCAGAGTTCACGTGCGGATTGTTCTCAAAATAGTTGTTTTTTTCTCGACGAACTGGAGACATATTTGCCATGAGAAAAGCAGTGACATCTAGATCGTACAGATGTAATACTCCTTTTGCAAATTCAAAGTATTTCCAAAATAATTGTAGTAATCTTCAACAGTTACACTTAGTAAAATAATATCCAGAGGAATTAAATGAACTGAAAGAAAGAACTGAAAAATAAATATTCCATCACGAACTAGAAAAATTAAATAGATCCCAAACAAAAATGAACTGCCTGTTTCTAGAGAACGAATTTGTGCTTTCGTTATAAATTGTCAAAATTGAAGGGGCAATAAAATAGATTTGTATCAGTAGTGAGAGCTTATTCTTTTGAGATCTATTTCCAAATGTCGACATCTAACATATATACATATAAAACGAGAATTGAAAAAAGTCTGAAGCCCATTTTATAATGCTTCCAATATTTTTTTGGAAACTGGCAGTAAAAAAAAATAGGCCAGTTATTCGGTTCTATGAAAAATGCCCCAAAAATTAAAACGTCGGGACTGCAGCACACGAGCTTCTCACGCGACCACCTTAATTGTAAGGCCAATTAAAAATTGGAGAATTTTTCATAAATTATTTGAGAGACTTTTCAGAATTTTGAGCGAAACTTTCATATTTTTTCAATTATTTTGGCGGAATTCTTCATTTTCGAAATGTTTTTCATTTTAATTTTGGGGAATTTTTCACTTAGGGAATTTTGTTTAGAGTCCAACAGAGCGAATAAATTTGGTTTATAATTTGTGAAATCAATGAGTTCACTTCTCAGTCAAATGCAACCTCCAGGATTATGTTTAAACTACGTGTTTTCCAGATTCTGACCTTGATCAACCCTAAAATTCAGTTTTACACCAAAAGTCATTTCTCCCATTAGAAACATAGGTTAGGATAGGTTCGGTTATCATAATTTGGCTTACTTGGCTTGAAGCACATCTCACTTGAATCCATTTAGAGGTCCCCTATGATGCCGTGAATTCCTCGCCCAAAATACGTTTCTTGGAAATGACGGAGTGGATTCTTCCCATGTCAACTTTGAAGAGACAGGTTTTGTCTACTAGAGTTTGTAGACTGGGCGTCTTTCGTCTTAAGTCGACAAAAGCCGGAAAATAGCCGAGAATCTCTTCGGTAGTCTCTCACTCCTCTTCATCGTTGCAGCGTCTACAGAAGTCGTTGTTTGGTATACCTAGTCGCCGAGCGTGTGAGCCTAGAGTCGATGAGGTTTCTCAGATAGAATCTTGGCAGATTAATCACAGTTCGTGTCCTCTGTTCGTCCATAATAGGCCGAATGTTTCTGTTCTCTAGGCCGGTTGGTTCTTTTCTTCACCTATCTTCTGTAATGAAATGTAGTTTCCCAGTTATCAGCTTTTTACTCTCCGTAAGAGAGATGTGTACAGCCGTGGTGTTACCATCTAGGTCCCTACGCCCAGGAACCAGGTAAGTCACGAATATTTCGCAATCTCCTCCAGAGAAAGCCCGCAAGAGGGCAGGAGGCATTTCCCTAGAGGCTCATACTTCTATTGATTTTAAAAAATTGTGGGTTAGAGGATAAAGTAATTTTTGTTGCCACAACATTTGATTGATTGTATATGAAACATCTGCCTTGTGTAGTTCTCAAGAAGGCATATCGGAAACGTGTCATCATAAACTCATAGGAATACAAAACAACTTCTTAAAACTCCCCCATTGATGAACTTGTTGTCGCATTGTTATGAGATCATAGCTGAAATTCTGTCAGTCTGTGGCAAAACTACAAACATAATCCCATTCTAAACTTTACTACTTAAGGTCACTTAACTTATTTCCATTCACCTCAAACAACACTTTTTAAATCTATTCAAATTGTTTGTTTCGTATCGCATTCCCCACCCCCTGGCCGCACCAGTTATTCACAGAAGAAAATCCTTTACAAAAACTAAAATGCTCTTTTCAAAAGCATCCGATTTCAAATACATAAAATTGCTTGTATTTCTCAAACAAACAAACAAACAAAAAATGCAATTGAATAAAATGCAATGAGAGAAAACTTGCAATTCATTGAGCAACAGCAGAAAAAAAAACAACCCAGGAATTATTTAAAAGGTAAACAAATACGGCACAGATATACTTAGTTTTCGAATTCTATACGAATTCTGAGCATGTTTAGAGCACTTAATGGAAAATGCTGAAAATTCAAGTACTGCACACAGGGCGAACACATGCTGGCGCAAATAGTCCTGCAAGTATTTACAAAAGGATGTCTGTAATTCATGTTTCACATGAAAGCGAAGAATTATGTGGAACACAGTCAATGGTTTGACAGGGGGTCTTCTGTCCGTCTCTCGGACGAGTGAGGGTATGTGTGTGTTTCAGAGGATATGATTTGTCATTAAATAATGAAGCATTATAAAAAGTAAAAATGTAAAGGAATACGAATACTATCAATGGCCAACGAATGGTATGTGTGGCCAAGAGGAGACGAAACAAGTAAAGGAATATGAGTCGGTTGAACAACCACAGTCAGGTTGACAATTTAGAGGTAATTTCATACAAATTGGGACACTATGGTCGGTTTCCTTTGAAACCAACTAGGAATCGATGACATTATTGGTATCTTTACAAGATGTGAAATGCTGCTCAGGTCGACCATGGGTCTGGCTGAATAGCGATCTAGAGAAGTGAAAATTGAAAGAGACAATGTCTAGTGACAATGGAGGGTGGAGCAGAACTTTCCTAATAGGGATTGATAAATGCCGCCGCATGTGCAAGAAATTTTGGTTTTGATTTAAAAAAATGTCTAAGGCTTTAGGTGTCTTCTTAAATTTATTTATTTATTTATTATTTACAATACAAAGTAAATTTATGTTATAATTATGGGTCCAAGGTTAAACCGGGTGAAAAAGACCATTTGGCTTGATTTTTGCAGCGACAGACCAAAGCCTCTGGTGGGAATCGAACCCACAACCCCCACACTGATAGGCAAGCACGATACCAACTCGCCTACCGGGGCGCTTTTCTTAAATTTATTAATTTTCCCATTTTTGTTATAAACGGTGTTCTTTTTAGACGTGTGGTTTTCAATCTGTCCACACTTTTTCCGGAGTTTGTCTTTTTGACAGGTGTCACTGGATCTATGCTCAGTTTGGTTTGCCATTTCGGTGAATGGGACCAAAACGAGATGGCCACAGAACCAGATTTGCACAAGAACATTTTGTTCAGCGAAGTAGTTCACTTTTGGTGGAATGGATACGTTAATAAACAAAATTGTCGGATTGTCGAAGTAATGAAAATCTACAAGCCCTGACTGTTCAGATCGTTACATCCTTAGAAAGTCCCTGCTTGGTGTGCTCTATGGGCGGAGGGTCAGTATTTCTACAAAACTAAAGCCTGCCGCAATGTTACAGTCAGGGGGGAACGCTATATGGCCATGATAAATAACTTTTTCGTGCCTGAATTGGAGGATGTTGCTGTGGACGACCTGTGGTTCCAACAAGATGGCGCTACATGCCATAAAGCCAACGAAACAATCAATATATTGAAGGAAACTGTTGGTGAGTGCATTTTCTATAATCGTGTGCAGGTGGCATGGCCCCCAAGATTGGAAGATTTACCACTGCTGAGCTTTTTTTGTAGGATTATACAAAGTGACTTATGTACGCAGATAAGCCTGACACTCTTGATGCCTTGGAAGAGAATATTCGGAGCGTTATTGCCCCAAATGCTGCAAAAAGTGGCCGAAGATTGGGCCTCTTGGCTGGAATTTATTTGAGCCAGCCTCGGCGTCCACTTGTCCAAAATCATTTTTAAATCATAATGGCCATAGGATAAAGTCGTGGCCATAACATTAAATTACATTTATTTTTATTTCCTCTTGTAAACCAAACGTCTAAAAAAAACACCCTTTACTTATGTATACCTCAGAGTTGCAATAACCTCTTCTCAGAAATAATACCAACCATCATCATATTATCTTTATGGAAAAAAAACGTCTCGTATGTTAAACATTTCTGGGAAATCCAAATTTCTTTATCCGACATTTGTCCTGTCAGCATATTAAACTAATCTTGCAGCAGACATTAATTCTGGCCATTCGATCTACGATGGTCAATGTGCATCAGAAGGATAAGTGGAGCTTTCCCAGCCGATATGCTTATACAATTTCAAATTTAAATAAACTTCTTCGTACAACATCTTACAGAAGGAAATACATGATGCGTGATAAGGCAAAAAATATAGATTTCCCCCACACCCACCTCATGTAGCTGGTCATTACGCACGTCTGCACTCAGTTACCTCTATCTGTCTGTCTGTATATTTTTAAGGACGGGTGGAAATTCAATCAGTTCCTTTTCAACTCATAATGCTCATTATTAGCCAGGAGCAATATTATCATGAGGATGCCTGCTATTAGAGCGCCCGGCAAATAGTTAACAGAGCATGGCAGGTTTTTTTTTCTGTTTTTGAATGTGCACTAGATGCACGACTTTTCCATGTATGCACTGTATCTGTGGGCGGTTTTAGAGTAACTCTTCTGCCAACCATACATGTTTGTTGGGAGCATCCTCATTATTGCTATCCTCCTTCCCTGTGTACGTTCATCTTGGTCTTTGCCGGCAAGCGTATTCTCATCAGCAACATCGTTAGTTACGTTTCCTTCTTCGTCCTGTGTGTTTGATTCATAAATCGAAGTAATAGACAGATGGAAAACTATGGAATAACACAAACAGGAAATCAATGTCTGCTTTCGAAAATGTTTGGTAAGTATCCTGTCGGCAGATGAACAGTGGATTGGCTGGGACAAAAAATAAGAACACTACATAAACCGGTTGCCATAAACCACAACAGAGTGGATTTCCACTAGGATGCCCAAGTCATAGATTTCGAGAAAGGTCCGCAACCTGGTGTGCCATCAAACACGGATTAGGTAAACTAACTAAAGCAAATAAATAAAGCTGATACTTTGGAATTACAGAATCCTATCTATTGAGGATTTGTGGACCATGTGGCCGATCTTCTATTTTTTTTTTTTTTTTTGGATCGCTTCCGTGGTAACACAATGGTCCTTTTTTTAAAGCATGACATCCATGTTAATCCTAATCCAAGGTTATAGTTCCCAGATGTGACCGTAACTAGACATGAATTTCAGTGGTAAATCAAATTCCCCGTAAAGACGTTTCCAGTTGTTCATGGTAGTTTCAAAGTCGCAGAGACTGCTGCCAAGCCTTGATACCAAAATACACACACGAAAAAACCCCATAGTCGTACAACCTCCATTTCGAAACCACCACACACCCTGACTGGTAGTAAAACTTCAACATATATAATTTTTGTGACTCTGGATGTGTGACCTACTTTGAAGAATTCAAACTGCGTTGTACGAAACAAATATTTGTGTAAATCTCGACTAGTTGAAAAATTAAGGCAACCATTGGACTTGGTTACACTGTATTTTGGACTCGGGGTATGTTTTTTTCTTCAAAGGCACTGAGAATTCTTTAAAGAAATCTCATTTTTCATCAAAGGCAGTAAGAATTCTGTGAAGAAAAATACATACCCACAAATGTCTGTGTAAATCTTGAACTCATTGAAAAATGTGGCAACCCAGTAATTTTTGAACCAGTAATCTTTGAAATACTGCGGAAACCCTGAGATTTTTAAAACTATATTTACAGACTTTGGATATTTGTTTTACATCAAAAAAATTCCAACAACGTTTGAAAAACAAAATTCTATGTAAATCTTGATCTCTTTTAATAAACTATGGCAACCCTGTAATTTTTAAAACTACATTTCCGTACTCCGTATATGTTTTTTACTTTAAAAAATACCATATTCGTATGAAGAAAAAAAATATCTATATAAATTTTTACCTCGTTGGAAAACCGTGGCAACCTTGTAATTTTTGAAACTATATTTTCGGATTCTAGACACTTTGCCATTAAAGAATTCGAACTACATTTGAATAAACCAATAAATATGTAAATCTTGACCTTGTTGAAAAACTGTGGCAACCCTGTAATTTTTAAAACTACATTTCCGTACTCCGTATATGGTTTTACTTTAAAAAATGCCATATTCGTTTGAAGAAAAAAAATATTTATATAAATTTTTACCTCGTTGGAAAACCGTGGCAACCCTGTAGTTTTTGAAACTATATTTTCGGATTCTAGACACTTTGCCATTAAAGAATTCGAACTACATTTGAATAAACCAATAAATATGTAAATCTTGACTTTTTTGAAAAATTGTGGCAACCCTGTAATTTTTAAAATTATATTTTCGGAATCAGGACATGTGTTTTATTTAAAGAATTGCAACTAAATTTGAAAAAAAAAGTCTTATAAATCATGACCTCTTTGAAAAACTGTGGTAACCCTGCCATTTTTAAAACTATATTTCCGGACTCTGGATATGTTTTTACTTCAATGAATTCCAGCTACGTTTTAAGAAACAAATATCTCTGTGTACATCCCGCCTAACGACTCATCGTCAGTATTTCATACAACCTCTGACGAAAATATGCTCGATTTTGCTTATGATCAAGTACCCTAAGTTGTGGTGGAGTAAGTCCTTGTTTTGGTTTAGCCAGCACGCACTAGTCGCTCCTGATGTTGATCAAATTCGGCACGGTTGGCATGATTGAAAATGTGATGAAATTGAAACGTTTTAGGGTCTATTTTATATAGTCCTTCCTTTAGTATTTTATAGTTGTTGACATATTTCCCAAATAATTCAGCACTAAAATTGACCCCCTTTTAATAGCCTTAATATTATTAATTTACTTCGCCGAAGACTGTGTGGAACCCCTGTTCCATAACGGTACCCTCTGTCAGTACATCTGCAATATTGTGTAAATGTGTCTGCCTGCGTGTGTGTGAGTGTATGTATTGGCTAATAATGATAATGGTTTAGTGGGTTTGGCTAACAAGGATTGCATAAAATGGATTTCACTGCCGCCCCTACCCCCGCAACGTTTATTTTCCCTTTGATGCATCCGGGGACTGCAATTTTCCGATATTTAATGAAAAGGAAATAAAGCACAGCAAACAAAAAAACACGACTCTATGGAATTAATCGCCATCATTACTAACCATGATCCGAAGAGTTATTCAATGTTCTTTTGAAAAGTTAAATTTGTAAAGTTTTTAATTAAATCGCACCAAAACAAAAAGAAACTCGAAATTAATAGTCAATAAGTCTGATTATTAATTTGGGGGTTTTGCAGAGAAGACCAGGGATAGAAAAAAAGGGATATCCCTTAAAGAGCATTAAACTGTTTGTGAGTTACACATTTAATGCTCTGATTTGTACTTATTTACCGTCTTTGCTTTCTGAGATTATAACAGTAAATTGCCTAATCTCTCAAATTATGCTCAGTCTACTGATGTACAGACAGTTAATTAATTACTGCCAAAAGGTCATAGGGCATATATGTACATGCAATGACAGATGTTAGCATTTGGTAATTAGTGCAATTAACTTGTAGACACCATTATCGCATATTTAATACGGTGCGAATGAATGTTCTCTGAAATTACACTAATATACGTATAATTGTTATTTGCTAATTAAATAGAAATGATACATACATACATGTTGTACTAATAACCGGTATCAGTGAATCATCAATACAAGTGTGTGTGTGTGTGCGAGAGATTTTTGTAAAAATACGATTCAGTCAGGTGAGCCGATTTAGTTTAAGCCTGCGTTTTGTAGCCCTGTCAAATTACGAAGACCTAGTAAAGGTTTAGAGGTGAACGTCATTAGGCACTTACAATTCTTTTAACAAGGACAATCCCAATCAGACGATTAAGTAAAGGAAATATAATTTCCGACTTTGTCCAGGCTAGAAATCTCCGATAGGGACTCATGGATAGGAGTGCGTCACTTGCAACGCTTTTCAAAGATGACTTCAAGATGGACTTGCTCATACGTATGTTAGCTGGTGTATTCGTGACATGATATGGTCAAAAAATATCGCAATTTTTATGCATCAAGTTTGGCTCACTGAATTTGTGAACAGTTCCCCCATTAATTCCTTAATGCGGGCTTTAGGTAAAAATCTTTTACGATGTTGAAATTATTTTACCCTGCTAATTACTATGAACGTAGCAGCAAAACAAGAGTAAAACATTGATATTAGGCTAATCCAAAAATATTACCCAAAACAGCTACCAAGAATTTGCAAGCCAAAATTAAATATCCAAAGGCAAATGGAAATTTATGATACGTAACCCACAAACAGGCAAAGAAAAGGCAAACAAGTGGACAAATAGTAAGTTCGGCCGGGCCGAATCTTATATACCCTCCATCATGGATCCTTAAAAAGTCAATAAATAAGAAAACTAACTGAGTTTTTGGGCCGCTCGTGACCCGATAGTCCCAGGAACCCGATCACAAATTTTATCCAAATCATGAAAATAAATGCATATTTGGGTTCGCGAGAAAATTTCGTTGCATTTCGATACCCATATGTCCATGTTTGTCAAGGGACGGTTTTTGGGCCGCTGGTGACCCGATAGTCCCAGAAACCGGATCAAAAAATTTAGGCAAATCATGAAAATAAAGGCATATTTGGGTTCGTGAGTAAATTTCGTTGCACTTCGATACCCATATGCGCATGTTTATCATGGGCCCTTTTTTGGGCCCCAAGGGTACACGGAACCCATGAGCACGCCCATTTTTGGGATTTTTTTCCCATCTATAAATTATATAAACTTAGAACTTAGATGTAGTGAAAAAAAATATTTGAAAAATTTGATTATGGCCGGAATATATTTAGTCCCGTAAAGGGGAACTTTTTCCCCTTTGGTCCGATATGGCCCATTCTCGAACTTAACCTGCTTATGGGCAAAAAACATCTTCCGACAAAATTTCAGCGTTGGTCGTTCGCACTCTATCGTGATTTCAACAGACAACAGACGGACGGACGGACGGACAGACGGACATCGCTAGAATGTCTTAGAATGTTACACTGACCGATAATATATATACTTTATAGGGTCGCAGATCACTCTTTCGAGGTGTTGCAAACGGAATGACAAACTTAGTATATACTCCATCCTATGATGGAGTGTATAAAAATGAAACGAATGTTTAGTGACAATACAAAAGCTCATAACTAGATTAAAATTTAATATCACACATTTGACCGACTACTGAGCATTAGACCCAAATATGCGTCATCATCTATCAGATGCAGAGGAAAAAGTAATTAAACTTGTTTGCCTCACCATTACACAGTGTGAAATGTTAATTACCACAATTTCCTTTGTTGTCCACAATATGCGGGTATTTTGAAATATTAATTTTCCAAAATGAAAAGCCCAAATGTTGGCCACATTTAAATTGTGTCCACAATTGAGCCTAAAAGCCACATAACCAAAACATGTGTTACACATTTTTCTCCTCGGCCAACACTTTTGTGTATTTCGTTTCGTTTTGGTTTTTATTTTCTCAACTTCTTCAAAAAGCAATCAACACTTTATAAAGTTTTCATATTGTGTTTGAGAAAATTCGTTGACTGTTTATGAAAGTTTAATAAACTCATATGTTTTTTTTTTTTTTTTAACAAATTGCAACAGCACGCCTTGGCAATCTTGTCGAAAAGATATGTTGCAACCTTGTCGTTGTGCAGCCGAAAATTTGTTTGTTATGGTCCGGTTGGAGTTAACAACATTTAACCACAAGTCACAGCCAGCCAAGAAGGGCAGAAAGTCGGATATGTCAGTGTATATGTGTGTGTGTGTGTGTGTGTTTGGGTACTTTCAGATTAACAACAACCAGCAACAAAGGGCTAACAGAAACAAACACTGAACAACAGCAACTACACCATGGGCTCTAACAATAGCAATGGCAGCAACTTTACATGTTGACCTCTCAACAATACACAAAAGGCTTTTACCCCACAACAACAACAACAGCAACAACGACAGCAATGGCCCAAGCAACACAACAATGACCAAAACAACCAACAGTTTCCGGTAAGAAAAAGTTTTCCTTTTTCTTATTTCCTCTCTGTTTCGTTGACACCAAAGACCAAACATTTTTAGCACAAGGGGGAGCGACCCCTCTCCGCAAATCTAAAAAAAAACTAAGCTAAACTGAACTGAACTGAATTGTAAAGGACAACGTTTAAAGTGTCACACCAGCAACCCCACGCTGTGGCCCAGCACCACCAACAATTGTTTGTTAGGCAAAATGGCAACATGAATTGGTCACTGGTTGCTTGGCGGCAACGAAAGTCGGCAGCCCTTTGTCGAGTGCATCGTGGTGCAAAAGATGACAATTTGTTTGCAACACTCTCCGTTGTAATTTTAAACATAAACTTACAATTTAATTGACAATGGACATTCGGCACAAGCCACAAAAGACTTAGGCAAGTGGCAACTTATTGTGTTTTGGATATATTGGATTGCATGGGATGCGACACTTGGTTGACAGGAATTTATATTTTGCAAAACGCCTTAGGGGTAGAGGAGATCTTAGAATTTCTTAGTTTGTCTTATCCAAGAATGAGAAGTAATGTTTTAAATATTTACTTACAAGTCGACCAATGGGAACAAGATACAAAAAAAAATATTTTTTTTTAGATAGTCGGATTTCAATCGAATTGCAATAATCTCTGATGTATCATGTCATGTACCCTTTGTCCAACGACCATATATTGGACAGACGTTCCAAGTCATTGTCAGACTCATGACTTCGACTGCAAACTCTAGAAAATAGGCAAACATACATCGTGCGTTGGAAATATTCGGCCCCCCGAAACAAAAACAGAGTTACCCAAAAAAAAATCTCAAACAAAATTAGGAAATTTTTCATTTTTATTTGGGGTTTTTTTTCACATTTTAGGTTGGAGCGATATTGCTTAATGAAAAATAGTCCCAAATTTATGGCAATTCATCATTTTTGAATTGGGGGCATTTTTCATAGGGGCCATTGCAGCCAATAGTATTAAAACTAAATATCCATATTGCCGGAAAGATATTTTGACACTTTATGTGTGAAAGCAAAGTACATATAATTACCATTAATGTAAAAATGTAAAATTAAAATTTGTTTCACACTTTTGATTTTTTTGTGTTGTACAATACACTTTTTCCACATTTCGAAAATGTATTGCTATTTTTTTGGTGTATTTTTCATAATATTTGGGGGATTTTTCAGGATAATTTGTCATAATTTGTTGGGCGGATTTTTCAAAATTTTTGGGGAAATTTTCATATTTGGTTTTTCGGGGGATTTTTCATTTATTATGGGGAATTATTCATTTGGGGTATTCCTCATTTGTTGTTTGGTCATTTTTCATAAAGCCGATATATTCAGCAAACGACTTGGGATGTCTGTCCAATATCTATGTCTTTGTAATGGCTCAATATTTTCCAGTCAGCTCCTCTGCCGGACCAGATCATACCTTCCAACGAAGAGAAAGGCCTTAAATAGAATCAGAGATACTTTGAAAATCCCCACGCCTTACCGAAATATTGACAATGTAGTTCACTTCCTATAATTACTCCCAAATATTCGTAATTCAATTCAAACGTTTCAAATAAAAAGTAATTTTTCATTAAACAAAACTCTGACAATGTAAATTTATCCTGTGCCACGTATCTCTCACTATCGAGCCCTTGCCGCGAAAAAGGCAATTTTTTCCAAACTCGTTTTTAATGAAATTCAATAGAAAAGAGGGCAAAACTTTAACCTCAAAAACAACCAGAAATTGCGAAAACCGATATTAAAAAGGGGGAAACGCTGTTAGGAACTCCCAAATCACATTGTGGGCTTGGCCACATGTTGACCATGCCCATTCATGAAATTGCATAAGGATGAATAAAATGCAAAATTTTATTTTTCAAAAACTTCAAAAAACTTTCAAAAAATAATTTAAATATTTTTCAAAAAAAAGAAAATATGTTTTCACAAAATTAAAATATTTTTCCAAAAAAATTAAATATTTTTTCCAAAATTATTTGAATATTTTTTCAAAAAAAAAGAAAATATGTTTTCACAAAATTAAAATATTTTTTCAAAAAATGTAAATATTTTTTTCAAAAAATTAAAATATTTTTTCAAAAAATTAAAATATTTTTCAAAAAATTGAAATATTCTTTCAAAACATTTAAATATTTGTTCAAAGAAATTTAAATATTTTTTCAAAAAAATTTAAATATTTTTTTTAAAAGAATTTAAATATTTTTTCAAAGAAATTTAAATATTTTCAAAGAAATTTAAACGTTTTTTCAAAAAAATTTAAATATTTTTTCAAAGAAATTTAAATATTTTTTTAAAAAAATTTAAATATTTTTTCAAAGAAATTTAAATATTTCAAAGAAACTTAAATGTTTTTCCAAAAAAATTTGAATATTTTTTCAAAAAAAAGAAAAATTTTAAAAACTAAATTAAAATATTTTTTCAAAAAAATTAAGTATTTTTTCAAAACATTTAAATATTTTTACATATATTTTCAAAAAAATTTAAATATTTTTTCCAAAAATATTATATATTTTTTCCAAAAAAATTTGAACATTTTTTCAAAAAATGAAAATATTTTTTTTAAAAAATTTAAATATTCTTTCAAACAAATTTAAATATTTTTTCAAAAAAAATTAAAATTAAAAAAAAAATTTTTGGAACAATTGAACTTTTGCAAATTTATCCATGCATCTGAAATTGACGGTGTCGTTTTTGTGCAATTACCTACATTTTAAAGTATTTTTTTTTCCGATTTTGAGGCCCTTTTTAGATCTCTAGGGCCAAGACGCATTTCCCCCCTTTTCATATACATTTTCGTAATCAGTGGAGTGACATTTTCAGTTTTTTGGGGGCTTACGTTAACTGGCTGGGGGCTTTGAAAACTGTCCATAGCTCTTAATCGTAGAATAATATAACAGATTGCTTGACCACCAAAAAACGCTCTCCTGTAAAATTTTCTCTCTGGCGCTTACGCCTTCTTCGCGGTTAGGGCTCGCTATAGTCCACAATATCATTAAAGCGGCCACTTAGTAATCAACAGATATGGAAGTGCACTTGTCACACACACAAAAAAAAAAAAAAAAATCGCAATTAAACTGCTTCAGCAGAGATTGTCAGAGTGTGGCTCATGAAATGTCCAACATTTAACAAATTTAAAATGTTTTGATTTAATTGCTGCAATTCGTTCAGGGCGGGCAAACAAAAAAAACAACAACCCACCAACTCGGAGTAGTACGTAAATCATTTGGAAATGAGCAAAAAGGACACATAACAATGGTAAAATATAGCCGAACATTGCTCAAGTGAAATGCTACAAACAAAAGCGGCAGCAGCAACACATTTGTCGTACAATCATAAACACGAATATGAAGTGGACGATGGCCAACTAGAGCTACTGCTGCTACGGCTGCAACAAAAACCAGAAATTGTTGCCGACGCACACACACACACAATAGAAAGCCAAACAAATTGCACAACAACAAGCAATGGCCAAACAGCAACAGAGAAAAATGCTACAGTCTGAGAATAAATATTTAAAATGTTCATGCTAAAAAGTTAAAAAAAATTACTAGGAATACTGGTGGGAAAGAGGAAGATATCGGGGGAAAAAGCTCGGCACACACTAAGAGGGAGGGGAATTTGTTTAAGAACTAAATAATCTAATTTTAAGGCACTGAAAGATATCACATCTTTGTATTGGTAAAAGCAAAGCGGGGGGAGAGAGTAAATACGGCAGAGAAAGTTTGCAGGAAATCAAAACGTGTGTGTTTATTTGTGTACACAGCGGACAATAGAAAAATTTCCCATTTTTTTATTCTTACGAAATTTTTTGTTTTTTTGGGGATATTTTCATAACAGAAGTCAGTCATCGCCATTTTTTATAATGCTGTTTTTTGGGGGGTATTTTTCATAATATTGGGCCGATTTTGCATGGGGTAATTTTTCCAGAAATTATTTGGTAGATTTTTCAGAATTTTTTGGAAAATATTCATATTAGGCTTTTGGGAGGATCTTTCATTTATTTGGCATTGGGTAATTTTTTCAGAAATTATTTGGGAGATTTTTCAGAATTTTTGGGGAAATATTCATATTATGTTCTTCATTTTTCATAGACCCCTTAGAAACTGCTCTTTGATTTGATAAGAAATCATATTACAAGTAAACAATAAACATCCTGATTGACACCACTTATTGTATTCACGAATTGAATATTTTTAATATGTATGCTCTTCTCTAATGTACATCTAGCAACATTTTCGTTTACAGTTAGAATATATTTCATAAGTTTTACAGCAACAAAAAAAAACTATTTTCCTGAAACAAAATTCCGACGTCTGAAATGTTTTCTTCGATACATTTTCTATATCTTTTGTCATTGGGCGTATTCGCCTGGGCAATTATCTGCTACGTGACGCATATTGAAGAATATCTCATGTGCCCGCCAAACAACAGCGCGGGACTCCCCTCCCCAGGTATGTGCCAACCATAATTATTGTCATTACATTATAGCACTCATTTGAATAATTTGTATAGCAACTCATCACTATCCGACTGACGAAGCTAAGGCCCAAGAATCAAGAGCTGTAAATCGTGACAACTCTGATGTTTACATCAAATATTTGTGCATCTTTGCGTGTATTTATGCTTTGGTCAAAGTGATGCACATGGCCGAACGATATCTGGCAAGAGCGATGTATTGTAAATTGGCCACAGCTCCGATTGGACATGAGTCTGTTTTGCCGGCGAACGATATAAGTCCACAGAGAACACATGAAACGTTGCAGATGAAAGTCCATCGACTGGAAAGGCAAAATCTTGAATTGAAACTGAAAATACGTGAGTCAATGGGTGTTGATCTTGAAACGGGTTCTACCGGAAAACCCCTGGGAGATGGAGATATACATCATCTATATGTAACGAATCGACATTATAGTCTAAAACAGAATGTTTACTTAGCTAGAGATAGCCCCAATATGAAATTTCAAGATATTGTAAATGAAACAGATGCTGTCGGCAATGTTTGGCAAAAGTACTTGGAGATGCAAAAGTTATCCCGAAAAACACCTGCCTCTCTGCCTCAGAGAGAAACACACATGCCTGTGGTCCTCACCAACGAAGACTTGCAAAATATTAAAGGTAAATGGGAAATCGCTTTATTTGGTATATGCACTGCTCAGCAATTCCATGCCTACTTTTTCTTTAGGAGCCATCTGAACGTGACCTTTGGTATTTTCTCTTTATGAAAATGTCTGACGAAACTGAAGGGGAGAAAAAAACATAAATTTTTCATGTTCTGATTGATAAAAGTAACAACTGAATGGAGTTGAAATGTTTTAATTAATTCGCCAGAGCTTATGAAACCAATATTTTTTTTTATTAAACGAGGACATTCAGGACTTCACCCTGTGTTGTTTCTAACTCCCAATTTTTCAAATTGAGAAAAGTTCAGTTTCAAAACTTGTATCGAATGAATAAATAATAAACGGATCCGTTTTTTTGGATCATATGGGGTTAAGTATTTTCGATTTTTTTTCAGATTTTTTCGAAAAGATTTACAGCCTGTTTTTATAAAACGTATACGTCTGAGACGAACAGAAACGTCTGTACCCGAAACGAAACTGAATTGTGTTTCTATAACTCCAACGAATCCAATTAGACAACACACACAAAAATATATAAGAAAAAAATTTCAATTAGAATTTAACTGACACCTTCGTGTTACAAAAACCCAAACTGACGAAACTGAATTTCTGTTCGTTATTTTAACGAAACGAAAAACCCATTCGTTTTATAAAAAAAACAGGCTTTAGAACAAAGCATTTTCAAAGACGTGAGTCATCGTTTCATAAGAAAAATGTTCGAGCATTAATTTGATGTACAGGGTTTTCCACTTTTGAAGCTTTTATTCTTTGAAATTTGACAAGTAGAAACTAGGCCATTACTAAAAATGGAACGATACACATGAAAATTATTAAAATTCACTACAAAAAATGGTGAAAATCTTGCAGTCACAGTTCGCAAAACTAAAAAGTTTCCGGACCGTGTTATCTCTCGAAGAGTCTGTTTATTTTCACCATTTTTGTAGGGAATTTTAATAATTTCAATGTGTTGCTGAACCTTGTACTGTTCCATTTTTAGTAATGGCGTAGTTTCTACTTGTCAAATGTCAAAGAATAAAACCCGTCAAAAGTGACAGCTACCGAAATACCGGGTGATTCAAAATAACACATCTTGTTGGAAAACGTTTTATTTGTTTTTACAAACCATTTACTTTACGTTACAAATTTAGCTTGGTACGAATAGATTTAAAAAATCTCCACAGGCCCCCCAAGTAAATATTCTCAAAAATCTATATAAAAAAAAATTTAGAAAAATGCATCCGCACACTGAACAACATGAAAATGAAACACGAAAATTCTTATTAAAATATGCGTGGGAACACCAACACAGTGTCGCTCTGCCAGTTTTTTTGTAGCTTTCGAAATTCTGAAAACACTGTGCACTGTGAATAATTGCTCATTGTTACACTGTTCCCAGTAAATCACTTATACATGTACATAAATTACATAGGCTGTGTCACAGTTATTCCTACGCTTCCATCTTCGCTCATACTGGCACCAAATCGTACACCGGCCACGACAAACACAGACACGCCGACATTATCAACATGAGGCCACCATGCATTAAACAAATAAGCATGAAATCATGTCTATTTGTTTTTATTTATATATAAATATGTATATGTTTATATAGTCGGAAAAAAATCGGTTCATCGGTTGGAGAAAAAAACTGTTTTTTTCCATTCGCCAAAAGTTTATACATAATTGCAGTGGTATGGCCTGTATGCAAGCGAAAGCGGCACTACAGTGGGTGCGAAGGGAAATGATTCCTGTAGACAGTAGAGACATGAGAAAAACGCTGTGCGGATGTACAGAAAATAATTGGTGAGTTTTGGAGGCAAGTTCAAAAGGGAATCATAAAAATTGCCGCAAGTAAAATGGCCTTGCCTAACCAATTGTTTTTTACAGAACTCGCTCAAAAATTAGATCAAAAATCACCACTGTGGATCGTGCGGGCGCACATTTCCCTGCGAATGCACTATTCGCCGACCGTATGTGTAAATATGTTTATCTGCAATTTTTTTTTGTACATAATTAAGTCTCTGTGTGTGTGTGTATGTGGTTTATGGTAAACCGCAATGCGAAAAATGTCAACTTGTGGCATGAAAGTGCAAAAACACACACACGCAGAACACACCAACAAGAAAAAAAAAGTGATGAAAAAATATTTAGAAAAAAATGTTTGTAAAACACCAACTACTAAAAAATTCGTAGCTTGACTCATCGTTTTGGAAAACATGGATCAGGGCGGTGGCACAGGCACTGCCAGCCCCCAGAAGGGAAGTGGGATTTTTCGCAACACAGTACGTGTGTATGTGTGTTGCGGTGTCTGTGTACAAACACTTCAGCCTGTTTATTTGCCTTTTTTGATATGACACTTGATAACTTCGCACTCCAACAAGCCAACACACACACACACTCACACGCATATACCAAAATTGTCTGGGGGCAGAGTAAGAGGATGGGGGTGTAAAAGAGATAGAGTCATGCTTAGCATACATTCATGCCGGCATAGACAGAGAGGCAAACCCCCAAAATAGACAACAACTTCCGCCAGAGAGTGTGATTGTATTGTGTGTGTGTGTGTCCCGACGATACGATGTTAAACCGACCGACCGACAGACCGAACCAAAAAAGAAAAAAAACAACACCATCCGGAAGTACTTGTTAAACAACAATAACAACAGCAACAAATGACAGCCAGCAATAGCAGCAGCAACCATCGCTTTGGCAAACCTCAAATATTGTGTTGTCAGTTCTCATTTATGTATTTGATCAAACCATTACCTACGGCCGCCCCGGTCCCTGGGCCGACATGAAAACAAAAAAAACGAGCATGTGTAGCAAGATGTTTCCTGTGGTATAAACTCAACGAATTTTATTGGGAATCTTACGAAGACCATCACGCCTATCCTTTCCTGTTCCCACACACACACACACACACGGCCACTCGCACACCCTTTTTTCCTCTCCCATTTAACAAACAAAATAGATGGATTTTTATACACACAACTAAGCACATTATGTTTTGTTGGCTGCCAAAAGGAAATCTGGAACATATTGTTATGATCCTTGTTTGCATCGTAGGGAGCTGGGGACGAAGAATGGCAAATGTTTTAGATATTTGCCTAGGGGCACTCAAACAAGGGACACCCTGGCGTATGTGGAATGTGATACATGTGATAGGCTTTAATTTGTGCGTATGTATGTATGTAATCATTCAATTGTTTGATTACAAACCCGAAAATATTGTCACATACGATTCAATTCCTTTTTTCGGTATACGGCAATGTGGCCTTTAAGACTTCACTTGTTTCTGGTTTATTCGAATAAATTCTGTCTCTGCGATGGCCACCCAGACAATACAGTACAATGGCAATAAATCGGGCTATCTTTTAGGAAAGCATGGTCCACCATTGACGCGGTGATGCTAGTGGTAGATACGGCGACGGAGGCTATCAAAGAAACAAGATGGAAAGGCGGAACAAAGAAATATTGTGCTGTCGTTACAATCGATGTTAAGAACGCCTTCAACTCTGCAGATGGGAGTCACATCCATGAAGGCCTCATCCGAAAGGAAGCCCCATCCCCAGCCCCAAAGGGAGTAAACATTATAGGATTCGCAGACGACATCGCCATAAACACCAAATATCTTAATATATATTTACCCTCGACACTGATTCACTGATTCACTGACTCTGTCACGCAGTACGTAGGAATTTAAATAGGCATTCTATAATAATTCTATAAATAATAATAATAAAAGAATAATATTTTTTTTTTTGTACAGAAATTGTGTTTTCCCCAAATTTTTTTTTTTGCAAAATTTTTTTTTACAATTTTTTTTTTTACAAAATTTTTTTTTCAACAAAATTTTTTTTTTTTACAAAAATTTTTTTTCCAAATTTTTTTTTTCAACATTATTTTTTTTTCCATATTTCAACGGGCGCCATAGGCGCATTACAACTTACTAGTAGAAATATAGATATAAAAGAAGGCCAAACCTGGATCGAGTCAGCACTCCTACAGCTAGCTGCTCATAAAACGGAGGCTATCGTTATTACAAGCAGGAAAACGATAGAATTTATCAGCGTGATCGTTGGAGATAAAGTTATCCGATCTAGTCGCCCACTCAAATACTTGGGTGTTATAATAGACAACAGACTGACATTCAAGGATCACATCGAGTACGTAAGCAAGAAGGCTGCAAAAACGCAAGCTGGCAAGAATCCTACCCTAAACTAACGAGAAGAAAACTACTAGCCACCGTCGTAAACTCTGTGATTCTTTATGCGTCCCCAATATGGGCGAATGTACTGAGTGTAAAATTATATAGGAGGAAGCTGATGTCTATATATCGACTAAGTTGTCTTTGCACAATTTCCGGATATAGAACGATATCGGAGGATGCAGCAGGTGTCGTCGCTGGTCTAATCCCCCTCGACATATAAGCTGCCGAAATGAAACGGATACAAAATAGAAATCCACAGAATTCGTCAGGCAAGACCGTTCCTCACCGATCGCCACTTGGCAAATTCACTGGGACACATCCACAAAGGAAAGATGGACGCACATCCTTATACCTAATATATGAGTGTGGTTGAACAGGAAACGTGGGGACACAAACTTTTACCTCACACATTTCCTAACAGACCACGGTGGCTTCCGGAAGTATTTGCTTAGATTTGGATACGAAAGTTCGCCGATGTGCTCGAGCTGTGTGTAAGAGGAAGAAGACGCAAATCACGCCATCTATTTGCTGTCCTAGGTTCGACAGAGAAGAGGTCCCCATTATTGAAATCACAAGTGTGAGATGATACAGAGCGAAGAAATCTGGCTAAAAGTAATACAATTTGTGGAAAACACAATGCTGGAGCTTAACCGCATAGACAGAATACGGAGGAGCACCGAACACAGTCGATAGGATAACCGCTGACCATCCTCCATGAAGTAATCCTTCACAGCAGTCCCATAAAGGAACGATGGTCGAAGACTGGGGTATGGTTTAGAACGTAAGTGGTTTAGAACGTGCATGTTTTTCAGTATGGCCTGAATACATCTAAGGAAAATTCCAAACATCGACCCAGCAAGAATGTGTATACGACCTCGAGAATTCATTCCTTTTGTACAAAAGTAATTGCCCAATGATATTTGGCTGTAAATTGGCGATCAAAGGCAATAGCTGATGTACTGCCAGCACTTTGTAAGGGAACATCTTCAAATGTTGCTCCAAAATTCTGCGTAGAATCGCCATCTAGTCCCGATTCACAATTGGCAATTTTACTTCCGCCATTTTTTATGATTCCCTACACTGGGAAATTCTTGTTCGTCAATTTTTGTTTTCATTATTGCCTTTTCAAATACAAATGACTTTCAAAGTAACAAAATACGAAAAACACGAAAGGAATTGCCAGTACGAGCACATTTTTGTCCATTTCCATTCCTTACCTCTCATTCCAACAAACTAAAAATTGTGGCAATTAAAATTGCCTAGTGTGAATTGGGACAAAGTAAATTTATATTCTTATTTTGAGTCCAAGGGTAAACCGTGTGACACAGACAATTTGACTAGATTTTTGCAGTGATCGACCAAAGCCTCTGGTTGGAATCGAATCCACAACCCCCACGCTAACCGATCAACTCGCCTACCGGGGCGCTTGGCGAAGATCTCTTGTTGTTCCAGATTTGATATTTAGGGATATGTATCGATAAGAAATGATTTGGTGGGAGATTACGTTGTATGGAAATGTAGCATATCACATTTTTACGAAATTATAAGTTTGGACGGATCTCTTCTGGAGATACACGAGAGCTACATAAATACAGACTTTCTTCGAAGTATTAAAACATTTCATTATAAATTTACTTTGTATTGTAATTAATAATCTTAATATATATTTACCCTCGACACTGATTCACTGATTCACTGACTCTGTCACGCAGTACGTAGGAATTTAAATAGGCATTCTATAAATAATAATAATAAAATATAAAAAATAATATTTTTTTTTGTACAGAAATTGTGTTTTCCCCCAAATTTTTTTTTACCAAAATTTGTTTTTTCCAAATTTTTTTTTTTACAAAATTTTATTTTTCAAGAAAATTTTTTTTTCAGCGAAATTTTTTTTTTTCAACAAAATTTTTCTTTCAACGAAATTTTTTTTTTCAACAAAATTTTTTTTTTTCACAAAAATTTTTTTTTCAACAAAATGTTTGTTTTTCAAGAAACAATTTTTTTTCCAAAAATTTTTTATTTTTAACAAAATTTTTTTTTTGAACAAAATTTTTTTTTTCAAGAAAAAAATGTTTTCCCAACAAAATGTTTTTTTTCCACAATTTTTTTTTTTTTTCAACAAAATTTTTTTTCCATATTTCAACGGGCGCCATAGGCGCATTACAACTTACTAGTAAATAAATAAAATAAAACATTTCATTCAGCTTTATGTTGCCTACTTTTGGGATTACTATACAATAAGCTTACCTTTGTGATCTTGTTGTTGGCCGTTGTGTGGTTGAGGTTGGGCGGGAAGAACTACGGATATGTTTTTCGGTAGCTTCCATGGACATAATAATTCAAAGAAAAATGGAATTTTTTGAGATAAATGATTGGATGTTTATTTCATAATAAAGAGCAAGGTATGCCATAATGAAAGACAACATCAGCCAAATGGCCAGTACGACCACGCATACAAGGCCATATCCTTTTCATGAAATTTTCCATAACCAAATCTATAACCGAATTCTATCTTTGAGACCCTGAATCGACGCTGGGCTGTTGGCGTAGAGCTTTTCATTCGCGTGGCCGCAAAGGAAGAAGTAGCAAGGTGTTAAAGCACAAGATCTCGTAGGCCAATTGTGATCACCTCTTCGAGAGATGACACGGTCCGGAAACTATTTAGTTTTGCGAACTGTGACTGCAAGATTTTCACCTTTTTTTTTTGTGAATTTTAGTAATTTCAATGCGTTGTTGAAGCGTGTATCGTTCCATTTTTAGCGTAGTTTCTACTTGCCAAATGTCAAAGAATAAAAGATTCAAATCTGACAGCTACCGAAATACCGGGTGATTTAAAACAACACCTCCTGTTCGATGAGGCAAAAAGGACTTATCTGATGCCTATTTTAATCGAAACAAAAGGTCTTTACGCGGTTCTTTTTGCAGGTGAGTGAGATGAAGACAAAGAACGCTGAACATACTTCTTAGTAACTCCCTTGCAAGCCTATGGAAAAGATGTGGTCATCCTTATTGCCATCCACACACCTGGCAACCCTTCTTGGTCTCAGCTGGTCCAAGGCAAATTCAAGTAAGTGTAATTAAATTCAAAATTATCTCCACTTTATTTCCAAAAGTGCTTAAAAAAAATATTTCAATACAAAATGTGTGCTATTATTATTAACTAGGAAAAAAATAATAGAGGTGAAAAATAAAAACAATACAAATTAGACTATTCCCTGAGACTCTGGGCCCATTACGCCTATGGACCACGCAATGGTGGTTCAGTGAAATGTTCATTCTCCGAAGCACAACGCTGGTCATCCAAGTTATCATTGATCAGCACATCGGCACTCAATGCCTTCAGCTGGTCCAATGGACACTGGAAATCACAACCGGGAACGGTAAGCGGTTGGGCTGCATCCTTGGGATTGTTGCGGAAGTAGATCTAATGGATTAAAAAAAAACAAAAGATTTCAATCAGTTTGAGTTTTTGTATAAGAGAATTCCGAAAACTTGCCTCTACATAATATTGACCGGTTTCTTTGTTTTTGTGCAGCTCAAACAGGGTCATGGACGAGTAACGTGGCAGTTGTCTCTTCCAGATTTGCAGGGCTTGCATAATATTGACCACGGTGGAGTCATGGCCGGTATAGATGTACAGTTTGCGATCCTTGGGTGCCAGCTTATCGCTGGCCTTGTGTGACATTTCATCGAACATTTTGGTGAGGAAGGGACCGGCTTTGATTTTTTGCATTTCCCTGGTGTAGGCATTGTAAATGTAACTCTGCTCCGAGAGGAATTGCATTTTTTCGGGATAGTAATTCTTGGTCCATTCGGGTAATTGCAAGCCAAATTCTTGCTGGCAAGTTGTGAAAAGTTGCAAAAATTATCACACACACCCCGGTAAGATCAATTAAAGCTCATTACTTACCTCAGCCAGCAAGGTCAGGTACAACGAGTTGACATCTTCGGGCTCTGTGAAATTCATGCCCGTCAACTGGCCCAACTCGGAATACAGATATTCGTGGGGTTTGATTTCCTCCTGGACGGCGGGCAAATCCAACACTTCATGGAATGCCTCAAAATAACGAGGGCAAGGTGTGCGCACCAATAAAAGCTTCAGCGGAAATTAAATGTTAAACTCACATATTTGAAACCACGTAATCGCTCAACTTACAGTGTCTTCATTTAATTCCTGGGAGAAAACCGGTATCGGTTGCCAATTGTATTTGGAATTCCATTCCATGGGTGAGTTTTTGGGTGGGAACAAACTGGCCAAAACCGTCTGCATGGACATGTGGGTGCGTGGGACGCCAGTAGCCTGAGCATGCACCAACTGAACGGGCAGCCAACAGAAACACACATTTTAATGAATTTTTGATATACAACTTTTTATAAATCATGCGGCACTTACATCGGGGAAATAATAGCTGCCCAAAAAGTTGCCATAGCGCTTACGCAGCCATGTGCCAATGTTGAACAATTCACGTTTGCCACTCTGCACGAGGGACGACCATTCCACATTAACATTAAATGCATCATCACCAAATTGTTGTGGCAGACGACGGTGAGTCGAGTGTTTTGTTTTTAGGGGAGGGGTAGCAGGGAAACATCGGCCACACATCGGTTTTGATGCAACAGCAACGCACAGTGATTTATTGCAATGCACCACCAACAACATACACATCATAGGCAACAGCAGCACCACCACCATCATCATCATCATCAGTAAATACCACCAGTTACAGTTGAAAGCGAAGCGAACATCAGCAGGACCAAGAGAGTTTTTTTTTGGGGGGGATAAAACAACAACAACAATGAGTATGGAAAAAAAGTTTGTGTGTATTTTTGTTGTTGTTTTGTCAGCATCACAAAAAGTTTGTTAACTGCTGTTATTGTTAGTGAAAATTGTTCGGGGAACATGTGTAACCGGGATTTTCATTTCCATCCAGACACACTTCATCTCCATGCTCTGGTCCTTAGTTATGTCACGATGAAATGCAACCCTGCCACTTGTATGACAACATTGCCATTTATTGCTGTAGGTGGCTGAGCGCTGCTGCATCCGAGTACTTTTGCATTTGCATAACAATTTATTTTAAATGTTTCATATGTGCAACACACAACAAAAAGCGCACGAGTGGTGAAATAGTGAGCGGGATGGTGGTTGAAATTGGTTGGTACACTTTTACGGGTAATATGAACACGGACTGCCACAGATGGAACGTAAGTTGACTGTTGAAAGATTTAAGATTGTCTTGTCTAGTATTTCTTCGAGGAAAATTCTAACCCAAATTATGAAATCCACCTTTTCTTGCCAAAACTTGAGGCAAGTGAGTCATAAATATTTCTATATTGTCTTATCAGTTTATATGGTCCATCCCCCTTTCCATTTATCCCTGTACCCGTCTCCGCCCATCTGTCTAGAGTCTGCCCGCTCATTAATAATTCAGTTGTTCTTCCACTTCTTTGTACATATTTACAATGTTTGCGATCTTTGGGTGACAGTTTATCGCTGATATTATTTGTCATTTCATTGAACATTTTTATTAAGGAATGGGTCGGCTTTAATATTTTTTTTATTCCCTTTTTGTAAGTCTATTTGCTCAGCTTTCGCCTATCTGCCGCCCACCAATTGAATAACCCGTCTAGTTAAAGCTGGTTCAAGAGTCAAATCACCTAAGCATTTCATCCATACCGTATCACACGTTCTATTAGTTCACTTCTCTGTCTGTACCTCCATCTATATCTACCATTCATGTCTTTCCTTCCATATATGTATATTAGAGTGGAGTGAAAACATGTTTTTTTTTTAATTTGAAAAAGTTAACCTTGGAAAGAGATGTAGTCTGGAGTCCTAATGAGGGGAAAAATAAAGAAAAAAAAATTTAAAACAATTTTAGGGGTCGCGCCACTCCCTCGAAATTTGGAAATTATCGCTATTTTGGCGTTGATTTTAGAAAAATTCTAAAAATTAACGACTTAACTTATTCGAAATTTAAAAGTTTGAGCTTGTTCAGTGCGAAAAGTATTTGAGGCAAATATGAGGATAATCAACTAATATTTGTAGCTTTGGTGGCGATTTCATTTTTCAGTCAATTTTCTGAAGAAGGGACGATTTGACTTATTTTACTTTTTGAAATTTTTGAACAATGAGAAAAATTTTTTTTAAATTTTTTCATGACCTTATTTCTTTGTTTACGCTATTGCAAACATTTATTGACATAAAACTTTTTTAGGATTTTTCAACGCCAAAATAGCGATAATTTCCAAATTTCGAGGGAGTGGCGCGACCCCTAAAAATTTTTTAAATTTACTTTCATACTCCCAGACTACATCTCTTTCCGAGGTTAACTTTTTTTTTTTTGAATTTCACTCAACCCTAATGTATATCTACATATATTTACATCGTTTCATCCGTTCGTGATTCTATATTCGCTACAGTTTGTCCACCCCATTAGGTTTGTTTATTCTACTACACAACAAATACATCCTTCCATCTGGCTGCATTTGTCCGTCCTTTATATGTTTGATCATCATATTATTTATCTGTCACATTCAATCATATCTCATTCGTCATCTGGCCTTTAGTTTATCTGTCCACCTCCTTATCCATCACGTCTTTCGGCTGTCAATATATCTGACCATCTCATTACCAATTAGTTGAACACCAGCCTTTAGGTAAAACCTGTCCATTTAGTCCGACTATGTAGGGATGGAGTTCAAATGTCATACTTTCCACACCTTTGCTAGTCCTCCTGTTTGACTGCCTTGTTTTCGCGTGTCTATTCACTTAATTACCAGTCCATGTTTTTATCATGGTATATATCAATATCCAGAGATCCCTTGTTATGCCAGCAATTTATTAAGTCCACATATCTTCTAGCTTCCTTATATATTTCTAACTATAAGCTGTTCCTCTCTAAATTATTTTAGTCAATCTCCTCAGTCCGTGGCTTAAATCTTTCGTAACTGTCATCATAAGGATAAAGACATTGGGCGCTATTATTGAGTCTAGTTTCATGGTCCACAAATTTCCATTTTTAGATGATATTTTATGTAATTTATGTACTATTTGTACTAGCTGACTTCCGCCATCTATTCGAGGTAACTTTTCTTAATGTCTACCCTTCACTTCCACTTCTCCGTGGCTGCTGATGAAGTGTGCCCTTAATTCGTTGTGAGCAGACCTTACCCCCTACTCACGCTTCGACTATACATACGAACATATTTTGATGTTTTTTTTTTATTTTGGTTTTCTTATTTTAGTTTTGTTTTTACTTACATTTGTTATGTGTCCCCATCCGTAGGGGTAGAATGTTTGATTTACATGTGGATCATTTGGGTAGGTGTCGGCAGGTGTACGTGGTCCATGACGGAATACCTGCAATTTACAAAATAAAATTACTAATGTTACGATAACTACAAAAGAAACAACAACAAAAGTACTACAAGAACAACAAAATGTTGGCAAATAATATGGTAACATGGTTAAAATCCCCCAGCATCCATATGCTGGAATTCAAAACTACTCCAGCGGCGGAGTTCTCGCAGAAATTGTACTATGACCGTAGAGTTGCAAGAGGCATGCCACTTTCCGTAGGAATGTCCATTGGCGGGAGTGAGGTTTATATTTATGGAACCCTAGCTCAATAGGCATTAGTTAGAGAATCTGCATATAACATTACTTTCATACTTATGTTACGGCAGACTCCTTTACATTGGCTTTCCAACAAATATTAACTTGTCTTCCGCGAACTGCTAATGAAAAGAGATGTTCGCAACCTTGTCTTTACTTAATTTTAATGAGTTTTGCTAAAGCGACTATCTTCTAAAAAAAAAACTTTAAAAGTCCCCGTTTTTTAGAAAGCCCATCATTCTTTAGAAAGATCGACGAAAAAAAATGTATTTTTCTCGCATTTGTTATATGGAGATAAAATATCTTAAAAATTTACTTGCATGGAAATATATATATGTTTGGAGTGTAAAAATATTATATTTGCACACAATCATTATACGCTTGAGAATATCTAAAAGAGATAAACTCCACAGATTATATGTTTGCAGGTAATTATATATATATTTGGGAACACTGCAGTTAGCCCAAACATAATGTGATTGGCAGCTGCTAAATATGTTTCCTCCGTGTAGTCCTTATTTCCATTTTTTCCTCCGTATAGTCTGAAATGAAAACTTTGTCCAGAGAAGACAACATGGGAAAGGCCCACTATCTCGGGTGATCACATCCACCCCTGCAATATATTTATCAACTTTCAAAAACACGAAAAAAAAAAAGATTTCCATCATATTTTGCTTTCCTTTTGGAAGCCGTAACGCACAGGCATTTGTTTATCCGGTCGGTAATAATGAACAGTATTCAACCTCAAATGTTGTACTTAGCAGCACTGATGGTGTTACTCCCTCACTATGTGGATACTTTTTTTGGGTAGGGAGATACGTACATATTCTGATTAAGATTTATGGGTTGGCACTACTCCTGCAGGAGCGAGTACAGTGTATTATTATGTTTTTATCATGAAATAACTACAAAGTTAAATTTTAAATATTATGAACTGTACGAGTATATGGAAAAAAAATTAAGAATTTCTTTAGGAAGAACAGCGTCTTGATTCAATGAGTATTAGCTCGACCACATGTAGTTCATCAGCAATAATCTGGTTGAAGCGGTACGAGAGAGTGGTGCCGGGAGCCAAAACTTGTCGTATCGTCATTGGTTTCTGCTGTTTGGTTTCAGTGGAACAAATTTGCGGCGTTTCTTGTGGGATTCTTAGAAAATCATAGTATTACAGCACGCTGTAGACCGTTGATATGCTCCAAATCGTGCCGAAATCATCGAAATGCTCCAAAAAGGGTTGGACAACCACAACAAGGAAAAAAATCAAATGGGAGATTTTGAGAATTTTTCACGTTGGCCTTTGGGAGAATTTTTAATTTTTTTATTTTGGGAATTCTTCATTTTGGGCAGGCTCTATGAAAAAGACACCAAACGAAAAATGACCCAAAAGAAAAATATGAGAAATTCCCCAAAAAAAAATCTCATGCAAAAAAATTGCGGAGTTTTCCTAATTTTTAATATTTTATTTTTTGTTTTTTCATATGAAAAATGCCCAGAAAATTTAACAATGAAACATTCCACATTTTTGTTTGTTTTATTTTTTATAATGTTTTTGGTTTTCGACCCATTTTCAAAAAGAACGATGGCCCGCCCCAGCAGAATGTGAAAAATCGCCCCTAAATTACGTGATAAAAACATCCCAAATAAAAAAATTGGCGAAATTTTCATTATTCATATGAAGAATTCCCAAGATGTAGAATTCCCAGAAATAGATGAAAAATTCCCCAAAAAAGGCCAACCTGAAAAACTCTAAAAGTTATAAAAAATATATTAGAATATATGAATTTTTCACTTTTGTTGGGGCTGTTTTTCCTTTTTGTTTGGGTTTGTATACCCTCACCCTACGGGTAGGAGGGTATATATCATTTGATACGGCTCAATAACTTTCGAAAGAGTTAAACAATAGCTTTGAAATTTAGCATGGCTTAATTTATTCCCAAAACTGCTTATGGGATTGCATATGGGCTATATGGCCACACCCCTTCGGGTACCTCACATACAAATCTGCTATTTTTCCCACTTTATAAATCGTGTAATAATATCAACACGGTCAAGTTCGATCTTGGCCAAATTCAGTATTATGTGAAGGTATAATTGGACAAAGATTCTGACAAAAACTTGAAAGTCTGGCAACTCCCCTTCGGGTAGCTCCCATACAAATGTACCATCCCGCCCACTTTAGAAATCGTATAATAATATCAATATGACCAAAGCGATCTTGCCCAAATTCTGTATTTAATAAAGCTATTGCTAGGCAAAGTTTTGGACAAAAACTTGGAAGTCTGGAGAACGAAGTCTTTCCAATTTAGTTCAACTGCAGCAAAGTTTTCTGCTTGAGCTCCCCATGTATCTGACATCTGACAATCAAGGTAAAAACTAAGAGTCTGTTATAAACATTACTGTTCTTATAAGAGAGCACAAAAAAAAAAACAAAAACGTTTGCTAACAAATTACCCACGCTTATTTCTACACAGTTCATTTCCGCTAAAGTTATTTAGCTGTTTTTTGTTTTGGCTTTTCACTCTTCTGTCTCGCCAATGTCTGGCTTGTCACGTTAAGGCGAAAACTATTCATTTTGATGACAATATCGAACAATGTCTGGCGAAGAAAAATTCTTGAAACAAAAACAAAAATAACAACAACAACAAAAGTTCCAAAACAAAATTGAAAATTTCAATGCCGTCAGAGTGTTTCTGAAGGAGGGGGATAGGAAAATAAATGTGTTAAAGAAATACGAGTACTGCAAAAGAAATACAAGTAATGAAATGCAAAACATAAACTAAAAAAACACTTTGGACTTTAATGACGGCACTACAAAAATATAGTCATAGAGTAAAACTTGTACAGAGGAGGGCTAGAATTTCAAAAAAAAAAAAAAACACACATTTTCAAACAAAATTTTTTGAAATGGTAAAACCCTAATCTCAAAAGGCATGTTTTTAACTTTGTTTAGTTATTCATTCAGTTTGAAATTCACAGCCGCATAACGAGGCTGAAGTGTAGATCGGTGTTTAGAAGTGTGCATAACTTACTTGAGCTCACTTAATAACAAAAATAAACAGACATAAGTTATGTACCACATACATATGTACTCTTACATACATACATACAAATGTCGTTGTATATGCTCAGACGTACATACATATATATATGTATATATGTACCTATTATTTATGATGTATGTATGTATGTATGTATTCATTGTGCAATCTGGCACGAGACTTTGTTTATGATTTCCCACTACCCAAACATGTTCCAGTGACAGCGAACGCATTTAACGGCCACACCATCGAACGAATTCCCATATCAGCGATATTTGTCCAAATGTTGAAAATAAATTACAGTGCATATTAATTTTAATAGAATGAGCAGAAAACAACAAAAGAGAGAAAAAAATCTAAAACAAATTAAAATACAGCGTAAATACAGCAAATAGATAGTGAAGACTAGAACACAATTATAATTATTTATTTAGCATTTGATAACAGCCATGACGGTGTTGTAATTAAAGTCGCATGGACGGCCGGCCGGCCGGGTGTGTGTGTGTATGTGTATTTTTGGCCATAATATGAAATAATTTGCATATTATATAGAGGGACATATTTTGATGTTATCACGACAGAATAGAAATCTATGCAAATTAAATCAATTTTTTGTGCCGCTTTTGGCTTGAATATCAATTAGAAAATGAATTGGAATTGAATTGAATTGCAATTGATGGCGATTGTGAAAAACAGAAAAAATGGGCTTAAAGTGAAAAAAGAACATTTACAGGCAGAAAATGATCGACTTAATATAACCTATGTTTAAATTGAATTTAAGCTTACTAGCATTTTTTTTTTGACTGAATATTGAAACACTTGCCCTGGTGAGGCTGTATGAGAAATGCCCCAAAAATTAAATGAAGAATGACTCAAATAAAAAATTCATACAAATAAGTGAAAAAATCCGCAAAATGGCCAATATAAAAATTTCTAAAAAAAAAACTTAAAAGTCCCCCCAAAAATATATGAATAATTCCCCCAAGTAAAAATTGGCACTACCATTAAAGCGGTAGCGCATTAAACATTAATTTAGGCTGAGTAGCTTTTTTTCCAATGAATATTCAAACATTTGCTAGTTTAAGGCTCCATGAAATAAAGGGCCCAATGAAAAGAACTCCCAAAAAAAAAAAATGTAACATTGCCCAAAAAGGCAAATATGACAAGTCTCTCAAAAATATATGAACAATTTTCCAATTAAACTATACGAGACAAATTCTGCAGGCCTCTTTTTCCAAAGATAATTTTTTTTTTATAATATTTCAAACTTTTTTGGATAATTCAGTTTTTGGTGTATTTTTCATAAAGAAAAATGCCCCAATTTTGTATTAGATTTTTTTGGCCCATCTTTGGTTTTTATTTTGGTGGAATTTTTGTATAAGCCAAAAAATGCATAATGCCCAAAAAAAACCGTTTCAAAATTGGGCCATTTTTCATTATGAATAATTTTTCGAGTATGAAGAATTTTTTAAAAATTATTTTCTGGCCTTTGTGGGAAGTTTTTCATAAATGTTTGAGCTTAAAAAAATAAAATATTAGTTCATATTTTTTTGGAAAATTTCATTTTACGTTTGGGCTGGTATGTTGATTAAAGATCCAAAGAAAATCGTAAGTAATCGTATTCAATCAGAAGACGCATATATTTTTACCCTCACCCTACGGGTAGGAGGGTATATATCATTTGATACGGCTCAGAAGTGTAACACATAGAAATATCCACATTAGACCCCAGAACCAAATTCGATTCATGACTTGCTGAATCGTTTGAGCCATGTCCGTCTGTCCTGATGGTACGCACGATAACTTTCGAAAGAGTTAAACAATCGCTTTGCAATTTTGCATGTGTTAATATTTTTCCAAAAGAGCTTATGGGATTGTATATGGGCTATATGGCCACACCCCTTCGGGTACCTCCCATACAAATCGTCTATTTCGCCCACTTTAGAAATCCTGTAATAATATGAATATGACCCGCGCGATCGTGCCCAAATTCTGCACTTAGTAAACCTATAGCCAGACAAAGATTTTGACAAAAACATGGAAGTCTGGCAACTCCCCTTCTGGTACCTCCCATACAAATGTACCATCCCGCCCCATTAGAAATCGTGTAATAATATCAATATGACCAACGAGATCTTGCCCAAATTTTGTATTTAGTAAATCTATAGCTAGAAAAAGTTTTGGACAAAAACTTGGAAGTCTGGCTCCTCTCTCCTCTTCTGGTACCTCTCATACAAATGTACCACCCCGACCCTTATAAACCATGTAATATTATCAATACGACCAACGCGATCTTTCCCAAATTCTGTACTGTACTGTAATTAAACGGTCCCATCGTACAAATGCGTTGTCAAAAGAAAAATTGCTGTTTTACAAAAAGTTATTATTTTCACTGATCGAAATTTTTTTTTTTCATGAGAAACTTGGTTTCTGCTTGAGAATTAAAAGCGCCCTGAATAATGTTTTTTTTTGGTTTAGGTAATTTTTTTAACCACTTTTATTCCAAGCAAATTCAAAAATGTTTGAAAAGCCCCCCACTGTGGAGGGTTAACCTTACTTTGAAGCACACATAATACCACCATAACAGTGTGTGCTGCCCACCGTGTGGCTAAACATTTATGAGCCCAGGCATAATGAAGTATTACATTCTGCTCATGAAATCATTACAGCACATGATTGATTAAAAGTCCACAGAAATCGCTAACATTTACACATGGTTTAGTTCTTTGTCTTTGTATTCTTTTTCTTGATACGAAGATATTATGTTACAATCGTTGTTGTTGTTATTATAGTTTTTTTTCTATTTTTGTTTTTTAGTTCACTACTAAACATCTGTTTTTTTTTTTGTAAATAATCATTTGTTATCACTTCCGCCTAAAAGTTGTTTGCTATCGCTTCATTTATTTTTATTTTAACGACAACTAATTATTTTTTATGAGTGTAAGCATTTAGTTTTTTTTCGAATAGAAGCATAAAACTAGTATTTTTTGTTGTTGTATAGTTTTTTGTGAGTTGTTTACTAGAATTTGGGTTTCTTGTTTTGAGTTGTGACGGTCGATGATCCTAAGCGGTATGCGACAGAAGAGTGAAGGGGGGAATTAAAGTGGAATGAGATAGAATCAAATTTGTGGTAAGGAATTGAGGCTTGCTATTAACTCGGTTTTAATGACTATTTTGCTCGAATTGCCTAAATTAAAACTTTAAGTAAAACCTTTGATTGGTATTAATGGCGTTTGTAGTAGAATTCCACCAACAGTTGTAGCCAAGATAAATGGTAGCTTCCAAAAACCGATCCACATCCCTTGTCAGCAATCAAAGGCAGAACTTTAGAAAAACAAATATTTTCAATTGTTTGCCTTTCTGCGGATAATAAAACTATTGCCCAATTTTCGAGTGTAGTTTTACAATTTTTTAACATCAATATTTGCAATTATTACATTATTATTTAAAAAAAAAAAAAAACAACAACAAAACAATGAAGACCTTGCCAGTAAACACAATCCACACTCATATACATTTCCATTAATTGGATACACTGCCAATGAAGCACGTGAATGTTTGTAACCACCATCAAGCCCCATTGTAATCAACAGAATACAAAAAAATCACTTACACCCAACCATAAAATTAAACAAGTTCTAATTATACTTGACTATTTGTGACGATAAGAACATTTCCCTATACCATACGAAACTGTTGGGAGAATGTAGTTCAACAAGAGCGTGGACTTTGTCCAGATTTATTCTGAGATAACCCATTTAACCTGTTACACGATGCACTGAAATCCCGAATTTTACAAATCGATTGGACGATACTAACCTGTGAATAGCCATGGACAATCTAAAAAATTAAGTTGTTATAACCTTAACCTTAATTCGATTTCAATAGTCTTATCATAATTTGTTAGACCCTAACAATTTTCAATTAATTTCAAGTTCACTAGACTTTTTTTAGGAGAATAAAATAATTGCTGATTAGACATAAAAGCGGTATTCACATAATCCATTGCAAAAACACGGAAAGGCAAAAGTGTAGTTTTGCAAAAATTTTCGGTGTGAACATGAACAATTCATTGGAGGTGGAAAGATAATTCCCGGATAGTTCTCTTATATCAAAGATCAAAATCAAGAGCATTATACTAGGATGTAACGAAAGTGGGTTTAGCAAAAGCGAATATTGAAATATAATCTCTCGAAAGCGAATATTCCAAAATGATGCGAATAATTCGAATTCGTTGAATTCCATGGTTTATATTTTTTCCAAACGTTGTTAGATTGCTAAAATGTAATGGGTCCGCCATTTAACGTTTTTTTTTCAACTAGTGCTTATTGCGTTTTCGTTATTTTCGTTATCGGGCCATGTTGAACGAATTTTTGTATTGTATTCATAGGGGGGCATCCACAAAAAAACTGAATGCTGTATAGATCATTAAAATGGATGGAGGACTTTCTTTGTTATTCAAAATTTAGTAAAGGGCCCCTCGTTTTAACGATAAAACATTTTTTAGAAATTAGTTCAGCAAAATTGAATGTGTCGGCTTCGAGTTATGGCAAAATAAAAGAAATATTTTTTTCCCAATTTCTTTCCAAAAAAAATATCAATTTTTTTGAAAATCCCAACAAAATATCGCAATATTTTTTTTAATAAATTCACAAAATTTTTTTTTAAAAAAGTCTCAATTTCATTTTAAAAAAAATCCCAATATTTTAGTTTTTAGATTCCCAACAGTTGAAAATAAGTTTTTTTAAAAAATATCCCAATATTTTTTTTTTAACAAATCTCAACATAGTTTTTTTAGGAAATCTCAAAAAAAAATTAAAAAGAAAACTTTATTTAAAAACAAGTGGACAAATAGTAAGTTCGGCCGGGCCGAATCTTATATACCCTCCATCATGGATCCTTAAAAAGTCAATAAATAAGAAAACTATGAAGAAAGTAAGTGCTTTGAAAGTGTTAACATTTATTTAAATTTAACATAATTTTAAATTGTTTATACATTTACAGTTTATACATTTAATTCGAAATTAATACGAAATTCGCGAGAAAATTTCGTTGCATTTCGATACCCATATGTCCATGTTTGTCAAGGGACGGTTTTTGGGCCGCTGGTGACCCGATAGTCCCAGAAACCGAATCAAAAAATTTAGGCAAATCATGAAAATAAAGGCATATTTGGGTTCGTGAGAAAATTTCGTTGCACTTCGATACCCATATGCGCATGTTTATCATGGGACCTTTTTTGGGCCCCAAGGGTCCACGGAACCCATGAGCACGCCCATTTTTGGGATTTTTTTCCCCATCTATAAATTATATAAACTTAGAACAATTTTACCAAAAAAAATCAGATATAGTGAAAAAAAGTATTTGAAAAATTTGATTATGGCCGGGATATATTTAGTCCCGTAAAGGGGAACTTTTTCCCCTTTGGTCCGATATTGCCCATTCTCGAACTTAACCTGCTTATGGGCAAAAAACATCTTCCTACAAAATTTCACTTCTTAGCGTTGGTCGTTCGCACTCTATCGTGATTTCAACAGACAACAGACGGACGGACAGACGGACATCGCTAGAATGTCTTAGAATGTTACACTGACCGATAATATATATACTTTATAGGGTCGCAGATCACTCTTTCGAGGTGTTGCAAACGGAATGACAAACTTAGTATATACTCCATCCTATGATGGAGTGTATAAAAAAATCCCAATTATTTTCTTTTTAAATTTCAGCAGTAAAAAATACATTCTACCCATTCTAGCCTTCAGCATTATTTTTTAAAAATTGTCCCAACATTTTTTTCATAAAAAAATCTCACAATTTTTTTATAAGGAATTTAATTTTTTTTTTTTTTAAAAAAAAAACTCTTTTTTACCCTATTATTTATTTTTAAAATCCCAACAGTAGAAGAAATACATTCCAACCATTTTTGCCTTCAGTGCACCATTCATACTTAGGTACATCAGAATTCTTTAGTAGTTATTTATATATATTTTTTTTTTGCATAGTGTTATCTTTGTGTTCCAGAGGTTTTGTACTCGTATGGACTTCGATTTGTCAATGCCCAAATACATCAATTTTGTTTGTTTACATATCCGTTGAAATGGCAATGTCAGTAGCCAGAGGACATGATATTTTCAAAAAATCCATTCGCTTGTTCTTCGTTTGGCATTTGAGTTCAATCTCCGTTTACTGTTTACCTAGAAATTTTGGTTATTTTTCCTTGTTTTTCTTTTATTCACAAACTCCATTACATAGTTTAAGATGTAGAGTGGTTAATCTTGTTTTCAAACATTTAGGGGGTAAGAAACTTAACGTTGACGTTGGCATTGGCTCTTGTGATTGTGAATAGTTTGGTATTTACCCGCATCGATGTTACTTCCAAATTGTATAACAAACCTGTATAGACGTCTAACGATCTCACTCTGTGACTGTTGTAAATTGTATTTGACTTTAATTTGTTTTTCTTTTTTGTTTTTGTTTTTTTTTTTGGCACTTACACAATAAACTCATGTTTTGAGCAGTTTTAATTGGTTGTGTTTAAAACATTGATTAAATATAGAATAGTAATAACAATATTTAGTACGAACAACAAAACGTCTATCATTGACTGACGGACAGATACAGTTAAGGCGGGCAATTAAATGAATTCATGTGTTATTCTTCTTTTTTTTTTCAATTCTATAATCAAATATTAATTAAAAGTACCGCATCACAACAGCGGCATTTTCAAATATTTAATCACTTTGTCCATTTGTATAATAATCTTCGGCATGGACGGAACAAGTTTGCCATATTCATTCACTCTGGCCACTGCAAATCGAATTTGAACTCGATCAGATTCGAATGTGCAACATGAGTTGGCGGTGCGGTGCGGTGCCGTCGGCGAGTTCAGCACGAGACTTACGAGTGATGCGATGCATCATTGAACGTCGGCGACTGGCTTTGGCAAGAACAACAACAACAGTACACGGCACGAGTATGATTACGATAACCGACACACACACACACTCAAAATAATTCTAACACTGTGACACGATATTGTCGACCGATCACCACTCGATCGATCAGATGTTTGCCCCACTTGTAACTCACCACATGCAACAGTTCCAGTGTTGATTTATCGCCGCCGCTGCCATACGCGTCGTTCTGTGACGGTGCGACCGAGCCGAAATACCCCAATACGAAAATTGTTAACACCACTAATGAGGCCGTCATCACGAGACAAAGTTTTCGAGTGAAATGTGAGCGCGCCATAATGATTAGAGGTATTTTATATATTCAAAAAAAAAAAAAAAAAAACAAAAACAAAAATGCTACAAAAAAAAAAAAAGTAAAAACCCCAACAAATGTTCATAGTCGCAAAAACACACGGTTTTCGAAACTCAAACCAAAAAGGTTTGTAAAACTCACAGCGCCAACAAAATGAAAAAACAATAACAATTTCGTGTAAATTAATTTTTTTTATTTTTATTGTTTGTTGCTATTTCTAATTTCTTGTTTTCTTTTGTTTTCGAGTAAGTTTTCTCATTCTGCTCTCTCTCATTTTCTGGCTTTCGATTTTGAAACCCACAGCGCAGAGATTCACTTGATTTCCGTAAATTCTGGTTTTATTTTGTATTTGTTTATCATGAAAACGTATCGGTGTGTTTTTCTTTGAGTGTACTATGGTTCTTATAGAATTTGTTTATGTTTTTCTGCGTGCTTGTTCTTTTTTTTTAATTATTTATTATTGTTTGTGTTTTTTTTATTTGGTTTTGTTTCTTCAGAATTAACAAATACTTTGATGAAGAGAACGAAACAGAACTACATTTGAAACTCGATTTTAACCGGGCACAGTGGGAAGGGAGTTGTTGTCGTTTAGTTTTAAAATATACTCTACTCGGCTCTTTTCTTAATGGGTTACGATATACTGTAATATATATTCCGATGTGAGGTCTTCAATAGTTACAAATAAATTGCCTTCACGATTTCAATGTTCAGTGTTTTTATAATCCTTGTGTGAGACATGTAATTATAGTAATTATTGGAAAATATTTAAATTTGCATAGTGAAAATGGCAAAAACTCTTGTATGCATTAGTAGTGGAAACAGTGAAGTGCAAAAGTATGAGCTCTAAATATCCAATTGCAATGTAATCTAGAAAATTACGGTTAGACCTTGGCTGGCCGTGATGTGTTGGGTGTTAGCTGTTTAACAGATCTGAACATTTTCAGCGGTGGTTTCACCTCGTGAATACATTCCTTCATGGAATGTTAAGGGGAATAAGTAAATAAAACTTCCCTTGAAGAAGAATTAGTTAATTTCATTGTCAGCAGTTTCACTTGAGGATAGTCCGGCCGTTCAGTGATATATATGACATTAGAAATGATATGTATGACAATTAGAGCACTCATATCAAAACTTATTGCTTTTGGTGTCGGTAATATCTTCTCTCGATTCATATCGAGTTTCCTCAGGGATCGCACTATACGAGTTGTTATAGATGGGGTCTCATCCAACGAGCATAGGTTGACCGCAGGAGTTCCACAAGGCTCTGTCCTCTCTCCCTCTCTATTTCTTATTTTCATTGACGACTTGTTGGGTCAGACTGTGAACCCGATCTACTCCTTTGCGGATGACAGCAATCTCTGTCATTCATACTCATTTGATCATCGGCCAGGTCCTCTGGAGGTCGAGGACAAAAGGCGAATGATGAATGACTCACTTAACCGCGATTTGGCGACGATTTGTGAGTGGGGCCAAATGAATAGAGTAGATTTTAATGCACAAAAGACCCAGTGCTGTTTGTTGTCACACAAACGTTCACCAGATCCAGCATCGTCGTCAATTTCTATGGGTGGTGTGGATATCGACGAATCAGACACTCTTGATGTTCTGGGCATGAAGATACAGGGTGATGCTCGCTGGGCTAGCCATATATTCGAAGTGTCGAAAGAAGCATTCAAGTGTTTAGGCTTTTTGAAGCGGTGCAAGAAATACTTCACTCCATCTGATCTCGTAAATATTTACACCACTTACATCCGGCCTAAAATGGAATACAACTCGCATATATGGGCAGGGGCTCCATTAACATCTTTGAAGCTTCTGGACCGTGTACAGAGGAGAGCGGTGGTGATGATAGGGGATGGTAGGGTATCCAGCTCTATTGTCTCCCTACAGCATCGCCGTAATGTGGGTTGTGTATCGCTATTCTATAGATATTTTAATGGTATCTGTTCAGAAGATATCCGTCGTCTGGTCCCTGACGTTAGAACATTTAGTCGGAATACACGGCTATCCAGGGTATCTCATCCGTTCATTGTGAAATGGCCGGTTGACCGGACGACGCACTATAGAGAAAATTCGTTCTTTAGCCGAACCGTTCGTATGTGGAATAATCTTCCAGCAAATGTGTTTCCTGCCGGTTGTGACATTCAGAAATTCAAAACAAATGTCAACAAACACTACTCCCTCTTTCCTCCTTCCGATACCCTAATTTCCTTCCGCTAACACAATGCATTGCATTTATAGGGGGCATCCCCTGAGAGTTGGCCAGCAAAAAAAAAAAAAAAAAAAAATATCAATTTGAATACTAATATTAGACACCCATTTATTAATCCGGATATGAAAATCTTATATTTTCGGCTGCGGTGTCACCTCGTAAATGCCGACGAGCAAGATAGTAATCTATTTGCACTGTCCCTTCAGTAGTTATACTCAAAGGCAGCAAAACCGTGTGAGAACGAAGATCAAAGTAGAAACCCAGGTTCAATGCTGGATAAGTACATATAACATTTTCCAGCTACAGTTTTACCTCCCAAATTGAGGCTTTTCCACGATCAGCGAATTAAGAAATGATTTGGGTGGTATTTTTTTTTTGGGGATTTATGAATTTGGCGCATTCTTCATACAACCGATATTTGGTGGAGTCTCAGCAACTGGGAACGAACCTTCGGAGAGATTTTGTGGTATTTTGTAGTAGCAAGAGTGGTGTAATATGGTCACCGAACCTTATCCAAGAAGTAAATTAATCCGGATTACTTGGCTGATTTATCGATTTTTTTTTTTTGGTAGGCTTGGTCCTATTTGTGATGCCAAACTTTAGCTCCGAACCTTATGGTGATAATTATGAAAAGATCCCGAGTCTATTGTGGGTCCCAATCAATGAATATAGAAATTATATCTTACGAGAGTAGTGTTCTGTTTGCTGGGAAAGGTAACACATACCAGAGTTAGAACTTAGGCCGGAGAATATAATTTTCAGACAAATATCAATGTGAATGTGAGAAGTTGTATGATAGGTCAGACGAAATATATTTAATTTGATAGCCAGACAGCAATTCAGTTATAATCTTAATTTCACAATCAGATCCAAATTTACAGTACATTACTTAACGAGATGTTCAAGAAGCTTTACCTCCTCTTGATTTGGTTGTCCGAACACAGGAACATTTCATGAAACGATAGAGAATTTACACTGAACACATTGAGATTGAGAATTTACAAGAACACAGTGGATGTGATCGTCACAAACCGCATAGAGACCAGCATTTAAGACAAATCACGACCTCTGGAACTCCAGGCACGATATAACTACACACTCTCGTCCATGCTAATACTGATCCACGGTAGAAATCTACGCCATATCCACCAGACAGTGGACCATCCAATCAATGGTGCATGGAATATCTGTGCAGCAGCTCAATAAATCGGATGGACTGAAAAAGATATGACCTACCCTTGGAGTCTGCTGGCCAGAAGGGTGGGAATGCCTTGGAAGACGATAGAGCAGGTTTACTTCTCAAGTCTTGGGCCTATATGAGGCTGAAAAATGTTAAAATCCACCGCCATTTGATAGAAACATAAGAGTCGATTATAAGAGTAGAGCTCGTGAAAATTACAACGTACAGTTGGTAAAACTTTACCAACAAAAAAAAGAGAGCAATGAAAACGAGAAACACGTGGCGGAGTTTACAAAGAAAAACCGTTACTGCCACTATATATGTACATACATACGTAGATATGGAGCCCTTACCGCGAAGAAGACGTAAGCGACACTTTTTGTCGAAAATCGCTCGAAAATTTTCCAATTATCTTAATCCCAAAATATTAAAAATTAAAACTTTATATTTACAAAGATATAGCAAATTCAATTGTTTCGTATGCACCACACGCCTTTATGCTTGACAAAAAAAAACCCTCTCCTGTAAATTGTTTTTATTTTGGCGCTTACGTCTTTTTCGCGGTTAGGGCTCGATATAATTCCACTACTACAGCGTCTTCGACACAAAAGTAACAAAAAATAACATAAATTATTTAATTTACAAATATCATTATGGAAATGCAGATAACAGAATTTTTAACTACTGTTCTTTACAAAAGTAGTTATTCTATAGAGCAATTTACACACAACACAACACGCACTTTCATTTTCATATTAAAAACAAACTATTTTTTTTTATCGCTCCCACCCCACTGTGCCACCACCACCATTCGCAGCTAACATTTTAACATTCCACTCTGTTTAGTAGTACTTGTTCTTTCTTTTTTTCGTTTTAAACCAAATATATATGGCCAGCACATTTGTGCCCTTCAAATTATTCTAAAGGCTTATTTTTCTTATATTCGGGTGATAATTCTTGGTTTTTTTTCTTTGCTTATCAACATTTCTGCACGTTTTCATTTGTTTTCTGGTTTTATTTTGTACACAAACCAATGAATTTCCACTATTTACCCGGTGTGTTCAATGACATTTACTAGACAAGACTGCGTCGTCTGACTGGTATCATCTCTTCTTTTTTTTTCGTTTATTGCTCTGGTATTAGTCTGATAATAATTCATAATATTTCTCACCGTGAGATATGATAAAAAAACTTTGTATTCGTTTTTGATGGTTTTGATAAAAAAAAAACGTAGCGTTACTGCACTCTCACTGTCGAGTGTCGACATGAGATTGGGGAAGGGCAGCCAATTGTAGTACTCGAAATTAAATGGCGAGTGGGGAAACTTAAAAGCTGTTCGGAAACGGGTTTGTACGACAACAGAAAACGTTGTACTTATACAAATCGTTCTAATAGTGGTCTAAGTCCAAAAATAAAAATGATCTTTTTCAGTGGTGTTTTAGTTGTTGTTGTCTTTTGACAGTTGTCGAGCAGAAAGTGTACTTTTTACTAAAATCACTTCAAGTTCACTCGAAAAGTGTATACAAATAATAATAAAAAAAAATATGTAAAGGATTTTCCAATCACCCGGTATTTCGGTAGCTGTCACTTTTGAAGCATTTATTCTTCGACATTTGTCGTGTAGAAACTACGCCATTACTAAAAATGGAACGATACACGTTTCAACAACGCATTGAAACAATTAAAATTCACCACAAAAATGGTGAAAATCTTGCGGTCACAGTTCGCAAAACTAAAGCATTTTTGGGGCGTCGTAAAGCATCTTGTCGGACCGCAATACAGAAATGGGTGGATGATTAAGCTAAAATATTCTTGGAAGCTTCAAAGCTCCGTTATTGAAGCTCTTGTATTTCACACATTCAGCCTGTATATTTATTTCTCTAGGTCATGCGAAACTCCAATTAAAATAGTATTCAAATTAATTAAAAACCCGATTCCCCGATTATCCCTTATTAATTGAATTCAATCAATGTTTCTTGGCTTACTTTCCCGCCTCTGTAATATCCCTCCAACAATTACACATCTGGGACAATTACTGCTCTCTGCCAGTGTTCTTAACATTGTTTACTATAAACTTTAGAGGCGCTGTTGATTACAGAGCAGTCCATGTTCAAAAACGACTGACGTTCAGGTGAATCCGACAGACCGATGGTCAGACAGGCAGACGAACGGGCACATGCATGCATAACTGTAACAACGATCAGACCAAATGATCATTCAAATGTGTGTATTTCTGACATACTCGCAGCCGTTTCCACTCACTCGAATGTTTTTGTAAATTAAAATATACATTTGTCACAGTCTGACACGCGTCTTTTGGTTGTCGTTGTTGTTGTTGTTGCTATTTAACATTATTTGACAATAAAAAGTAACAACAACATCAATAATAACTGAATAATAGCAATGATAATGAATCCATATTAAAAAAAAAAAAGAAGAAGATGAAAAAATGACAAGCCAAACGTCATTGTAAGGGAGGGGAATTTCTCAATTCAGTTCAGGAGTATGAAGTGTACAAAACAAAAAAAAAAAAACCTTGTAGAGGAAATGACATTTACTGAGAAATGGGGAGGCAGCATTTCAATGTATTTTGGAGCAGAAGAACTCAGGCGTTGTCACAAAACTGTACCAAAATTCAAATAATTACAGAAATCATTTTGATTATGACAGAATTCATCACTGATTTACATACCTATGTAAATATCTCACATACAAATGGACATGGGTTTAATGTCCGAAATAATTCAAAATACTACATATGAAAATTGAAAATTCTCAAAAAATAATCAGCATATGGAAACATTGAATTTTTGTCAGAATAGAATAAGAATTATTAAATGAACCTGAAAATTCTCAAAAAATAATCAGCATATGGAAACATTGAATTTTTGTCAGAATAGAAGAAGAATTATTAAATGAACCACCCTTAAATATCGGGTGTTTTTTTAAGAACTTATGAACTTATATATAAAGAGATATTGTCGGAATGCCATTTTGAATCTCCTTGTGTCCCCTGACTAGTTCAGGTGTGAATTTTTGTTGCTTTGCGGAATAACGTCAAAAGAATGCGAAGATGTTCTCCTCGCTAATTGAAGCTGCCAAGAACACAATGCGATACACCAGCCAAGGGTTCCGGCCCAATTGCTGGTCCTCAAATTCAAACTGCTGCCACACCTGATGGCGGTGACTCCTGCGAGTTCGGTTCCCCCAAATATTTAGCTTTTTGCAGTCTTAGTGGTGTCTTGTCCTGTCTTTGTTGTGCCCTTTGATTTGGTCAAGTGCTAGTCAACCAGGCCAAATACAATAATTTGTTCCATGCTGAAGAGGGCATGCCTGCGGTTTGGCCAAGGGCTGGACACCGACTTTGTATCGCTACTCTGCTCAGTGCAAATTCGGTTTCTACGAAATCTTCGACGTATTTTGTGCCAACCTCTTGGACGAACAGACTGCCTACTTCTACCGTACGTATATATACTGGGTAGCTTCCGCTTCGGCTGAATTAGTTGCTGGATGTAATGGAGATTTGTTAACGGTTTGTTAGCTTGCTTGCCTGCTAACTAGGCCAATTATTTTGACCGTGTATGGACAAAGTGTTCTATGAACAGTAAATTTCCAGTATTTGGAAGCGTTGTTTCGTTCGTTAAACGATTTATGATGACTTGCCAATACTTACTGAACATAAACATCAACACAGTTTGACATTATCAGCTATGGAACCGTAGTTATCGATATCAATAGTTCTGATGTAGCTTAAAAAATACCCTATATTGTAGACGAAAAACGTTTCGAGTGGCTTCAAAAGGTGTCTCCAAGCTGACAAAAGATCTTCCACAAAAGTAAAGCTATCACTAACGAATATGTGATAAAATTGATAAATACGACTTTCACAACAGTCGTAATTAATCATGCCTATAATTTCAGACAAAATTCAGAAATCCAATCCGAAACGGAACGCATAGTGGAATGAAATCTGTCCAGAAAGCAACGCTGCATAACGCAACGTTGTATTGAGCGCTGCTTAGAAGAGTTATCGGAAGATGAGAAACAAATACAAGCGACTATTCCCGCAAAATAAAAGAGAGCTACAAAGAGAATGTGCCGATACACAAAAATGCTAACTCTGAGAGAACTAGCAATTGTATAACTTTATGTTAAGATGGTCATGTAGATCTGGACACAGAAAAGTCAATTGTGGTCACTGTAATGGAGATAGCAAATTTTTATAAAGGTTTTCGCGCCAGAATATAACAGTGCTGAAATCCGCCTTGTAGCAATCATATTGACGGTGTAGAAGGCTAATTATTCAGTCAAGTTGGCGATGGTCTACTGGCTGAAGTGTTTCAGGCTGAAGGTAATGAGATAATATGAATTTTGCCTCAAATTACACTAGTCAACAGTCAAAATGTACTCGGGATGCGATAATTTTTTCTGTGTAGATAACCTTGACATGAGCTCGAAAAACGCAATAAAAAATTTTTTTTTCGTTTGGTTTTTGTTTTATTTTTTTTTTTTTAAATTTTAAAAAAAAATTTTTGGTTAATTTGTTTCGTCCGATTTGACATTTTTTTTCATTTTGGATTTTTTAAAAAAAAAAAATTTAAATCTTTAGGCAAAAAATAAGTTTTTTCCTTTATATATTCATTTTTAACTTGGAAACTGTTGCTTGTATAGGAAAACAATATATGAACAGAATTAAGGGAATTATAATTTTAAATTTTTTAAAATTTAATTCAATTAAATCGGGCTAGTGGTTCCCGAGTTATGCCGGACGAAACAAATTAACCAAAAAATTTTTTTTAAAATTTATAAAAAAAAAATAAAACAAAAACCAAACGAAAAAAAAAATTTTTATTGCGTTTTTCGAGCTCATGTCAAGGTTATCTACACAGAAAAAATTATCGCATCCGGAGTATATGAAATTTTTTTCATTTTGTTGAGTAGTGTTATCTGTGCGATTTGGATGACGCTTAGGGTTTGCTTTACTTCGACTTCCACAAATATCTTCAATTTAACAACTGTGGGAGTTTGAATACGAATATCGGATTCATATCCATACCACACAGTGTGGACATAGTCCCCTGTCTATTTAATAGTACAATAATAACGACAGTTAAATACAAAATATTCCAATGAAACCTTAATCATGCTGAAAACTCTTCAGGTTGGGCCTCATAAATCTGTTCAAACAAAACGTTTTATTAAAATACGAGCAAATGAAATTAAAGGCACAAATTATAAGAAATTAGCACACTTTATAGACATAAGAAATGGGGCAATTTCACAAATGAAATAAAAAGAAAATAAACAATTTATTAACTAAATATGTTATTGACAGTTGCCGACAATATGATAAGATGAGGCGTTTGTCAAAAAACACAGGGTTCGAATACGAAAAACATTTGTCGTAAAAAGGTAATTGCCCCAATATATATAATATATAAAACTCTTGCATGCCTGACTGATTCATCACTGTCCTGACCAAACGGCTGAAGCTAGAATCATGAAATTTGGGGAGTGTGTAGCCCTTGCAGCCTAGACAAAACCTTCGGAATACGCAAAAATACAATATAATCAAATATTGTGATTTTTGTTGGAAAATCGGTTGGCAACAACAGGTGGAAATGAGTTATAGATGGGACGAAAAAGGGATAAATTTAGTCAATTTATTGACGATTTGTTGACTTTAATATATTTTTAAGATAATTTATAGGCTAGTCTGTACGGTTTTTGTACCATTGACTAATGAATGAATAAAAAACTAAATAAAGTAGAAAAAAGGTAAAACAAATTTATGGCAACAACAGGTGGATCATAGTGTGGAAACGGGAACAAAAAGGGAAAACATGAAAAATAGTGTGAAACAAATTTATGGCAACTCAGGTGGAAATGATTTAGGGATAAGATGAAAGTGGGACTAATTCGTACCATAAAAGGGATAAAAAAAGTGAAACAAATTTTTGGCACCAACAAGTGGATAATAGTTAGAGAAGGGACGAAAAACGGGCCAAAACTGCATAAAAATGTACAAACGGTGGAAAAACAAAAATGTGTAAACAACAATTTTAATCTCTGGAATGATTACATTTTTGGAACAAAATGGAAAAGGAAATAAAATGGTCGAAAACTGGTAAAATATATATATGAAAAATAAAATAATTAAAATGTAGGCAACTGCAATTAGTTGAGTTGTAAATGGCATGAAAAGGACTAAAAAGTACAGAATATATTCAAAATAGAGAAAATTAAAAAAAACTCCAAAAAACTATTTCAAATTAACATGAGAGGCTTAAAACTAAAAGAAGGGGATAAGGGGACAAAGAAAGAGCCAATACCAAGGTAAAATAGAAAAAGTTATAGAAATGACCAAAAATGTCCGAAGCGTTCCAGACGAAATAAAAACGGACATAATGTGGGGAAATCAAAAAGTTTAATAGAAAGAGCCAAGAATGATAGAAAAAAAGATTACGCCATACGCATGATTTCCCGTTAAATGACGTATTTGTTACCTTGTAAGGATAGCCAACTCTATTTGTATGTACAACGAGTGACAATTTTCAGATTGAAACACAGCGTAAGAACTTATGTTGGCAACCCTGCATAGGAAACCACTTTGACTATCAGCCAATAGGAACACTGTCCCAACATTAGGGTGGAGTGAAATTCAAAAAAAAAAGTTAACCTCGGAAAGAGATGTAGTCTGGGGTCCTAATGAGGGGAAAAATAAAGAAAACAATTTTAAAAAAATTTTAGGGGTCGCGCCACTCCCTCGAAATTTGTAAATTATCGCTATTTTGGCGTTGATTTTAGAAAAATCTTAAAAAGTTTTATGTCAATAAATGTTTGCAATAGCGTAAACAATGAAATAAGGGCATGAAAAAATTTAAAAAAAAATTTCTCATTGTTCAAAAAATTCAAAAAGTAAAATAAGTCAAATTGTCCCTTCTTCAGAAAATTGACTGAACAATGAAATCGTCACCAAAGCTACAAATATTAGTCGATTATCCTTATATTTGGCTCAAATACTTTTGTTTGGGCACTGAACAAGCTCAAACTTTTAAATTTCGAATAAGTTAAGTCGTTAATTTTTAGGATTTTTCTAAAATCAACGCCAAAATAGCGATAATTTCCAAATTTCGAGGGAGTAGCGCGACCCCTAAAATTTTTTTAAAATTGTTTTCTTTATTTTTCCCCTCATTAGGACCCCAAATAAAATTTTTTTTTTTCGATTGGTTTTTTTGTTATTTTTTTTTTTTTTAAATTTTAAAAAAATTTTTTTGGTTGATTTGTTTCGTCCGGCATAACTCGGGAACCACTAGCCCGATTTAATTGAATTAAATTTTAAAAAAATTAAAATTACAATTCCCTTAGTCTGTTTATATATTGTTTTCCTATACAAGCAACAGTTTCCAAGTTAAAAATGAATATATAAAGGAAAAAACTTATTTTTTGCCTAAAGATTTAAATTTTTTTTTTTTTAAAAAATCCATAAAAAATCCAAAATGAAAAAAAAATGTCAAATCTTATTACTTTTACGTAAAGTCACATAACCTATGAGCAAAATGAGACAAAGATCATGAAAATCGATGCACGCGTTTCGCTTTTATTCGCAATTTAAAATTTAATTCAATTAAATCGGGCTAGTGGTTCCCGAGTTATGCCGGACGAAACAAATTAACCAAAAAAAATTTTTTAAAATTTAAAAAAAAAAAATAACAAAAAAACCAATCGAAAAAAAAAAATTTTATTGCATTTTTCGAGCTCATGTCAAGGTTATCTACACAGAAAAAATTATCGCATCCGGAGTACATTAAATTTTTTTCATTTTGTTGAGTAGTGTAATTCGAGGACAATAAACGGACGAATAAATGGTCCAAAACAAATGTGGAAAAGTTTTTAAAAATAACCATAAAGGGCGAGAAGTAGAAAAGGAAATAAATGTTTAATCAGCCTGTCGAAAACTTTAGTGGCTGCTCGTCGATCGTTCCACTGCTTTCGCAAAGTCTTTAACTTTAATCGATCGGACGATATGTCCGTACCTGCCTGTTGCGGCAATATTTGAATGATTTTCAAACAAAATACAGTTTTTTTTTTAGAAAATACTGGTTATTAAGTAGAAAAACACAAATACGGAAAAGTTTAGCAAATAACTTGAGTCGTCTGCCTTCTGTGTGGTCTTTGTTCATTTATAACGTTTTCTTTATTTAAAAAAAAAGTCTGAACAGTTTTTAGTATACGGGTATCGTAAATAAAAAGTATACTTTTAGGGGAATATTAAAGTGTGCATAGTAGGTCTCCAGTGTGGTATGACACATCAAAGATAGCAGAGGGGTGTTTTGTTGGCATGATTCCCAGTATGTCGCAAGGTCTCTACCGCGGCCCTACTTATGTTTTGGGTGAAGTTTCATAATTGGCTTTTGGTGTTTATGTTCTTGGGTCTCTTAATGGATTTGTTCAAAATAGGGCAAATAGGATACTAATACTTAATCCTTAGTCTTGTGTCAGTTTCTTCTTTACAAAGAAGATTTCTTTGAAAGTCTGGGAGGTGATCTTAGATTAGCCAGTTTGCTTGTTAAGCCTAGCTCCTAGCCCCGGTATTAGTCTACGATTAATTGTTGTACGTCTTCTTTTGATCCAGAGAGATATCTGACAACTAGTTGGGAGTGCCACAAGGTTCTGTTCCATCTCGTTCTCCTATTCTATTTCTCATTGTCATTGACGACCTTTCGGTCAGACTGTAAAACCATTTAACCCTTTAAAGGCTGACGGCAATTTCTGTCATTCATACTAATTAGATCATCGGTCAAGTCCTCCGGAGGTCGAGGATAAATGACGAACGATGAACGACTCACCTACTCAAAAGTAGCATTCAAGTGTTTACTCTAATAATTATATCGCAAATATTGATCCCACCTACATCCGGTCTGAAATGGAATATAACACTCATATATGGGTAGGGGCTTTAAGATATCTTGGCACGTCCTGGACTATTTGTATGTGGAATACTCTCCCAGCATGTGTCCTTCCTGCCAGCTGTGACATTCTCAAATATAAAACAAATGTCAACAAATACCACCCCCATCTTCCCACTCTACAAATACTCTTATTTCCTATCGCTAACCCAGTGAATTACATTAATAGGCGCATACCCTGATTGTAAGTCAGACAAAAGTAGCTTGTAGCCATTATTGTCTGTCGTAGGACATCTCAATTGTCTCTAGATATTTCGTCGTTCAGATTTTACATCATCTCAAAATTGGCCTGCGCGCGCATTTTTCCGTAGAGATAGCCGTGTTAGAGGTCAATTATGTTCGGAACGCCGCATCACAAATAAAGAAATGAGATGTCGCCTGAAAGATATTGACGTCCTCTTTACACCTTTGAAAAGAAATACGTATGGCTTGGTTCGATATAACCCTCTAAATAACGGATATATTCTAGGTCCTTGCATATTTCAAAAAAGGATATTTTTCTACTAAATTGTTTTTTCAAAATTGGCTGATTTGTTTAGCTTTTAAGATTTCAAAGTAGGTTCGCTATGGCTTCAAAAGTTATAGAACTTGTAGTGGATGTTTTACCTACATTTGTACACATTAATAATTACCTACCGATTTATAACCGAATTTATCAAGAAGTCTAATTTATGAATTTTTTTCATCTAAAACTACAAACTTCTCATTGTAAAATACTGTAACATTTTTATGGTCAACTTTATTTAAGACGGCACATTTCCTCATACGAAGCATTCGGCATAACATCCCGGGTTAGTTCCAACAGCTTCTCCAAAGGACATTTGAAATCACAACCGGGTATGGTCAAAGGTTCTGGCTCCAATTTGGGATCATTTTGGAAATAAATCTAAACATTTTGTTAAAAATTAAAAACGAACTAAAAAATTTAACGATTTCAAAATCTACCTCCACATAGAACTCTCCGGTCTCCTCATGCTGGTGCAACTCAAATGCTATCAAGGATGAAAATCTAGGCATTTGCCTTTTCCACACCTTGAGAGCGGATAAAACGTTGGTTATTGACCAGTCGTGAGCACAATAGAGAAACATTTTACGTTCGGTGGGCATCAGAGTTCCATGCACTTTAGATTGCATTTGCTGGAAGATCTTTTGGAGGAAGGGACCACCTTTAAGGCGTTGCATTTCGGTGGTGTAGGCATTGTAAATGTAACTTTGTTCGGCCATAAACTGCAGGCGATGCGGAAAATATTCCTCAGTCCAGGCGGGTAAGTCCAAGCCATAACCTTGCTGCATGAGCAAGATATACGTATTCAATGAAAACAAATCTGTAAAAAAAAGGATTTTATAATTCAGTTCTCACCTCTGCCAATAGAGTTATATAGAGCGATGTTATATCGGCCGCTGTGGTTATATTCCAGCCCGTGATATTGCTCAAGTCCGCAAACATGGCTGTATATTCAGCCAACTCTTGTTGGATTTCCGTTAGTTGTAAAACTTCTTCGCGAGCTTCATCATAACGTGGACATTCCGCTCTCATGCGTAACCACTTTAAGAAAAATTGTGATAATTAAATTTATAGTAGATTTAAAAAAAATTATAACAGCTTTACAAACCGTTTTAAAATAAAATGTTTGAAAATAGAAAAACCATTTTCACACATTTTTCTTAGCAAAGGTTTATAATTTTTATAATTTTTTTTTTTAAAAACATCTCCACTTACTATATCCGTTTCGGAAGGTTCTGAAAATATCGGTATCGGTTGCCAATTTAATTTAAAATTCCATTCCATGGGTGTATTAACCGGTGGCAACATACCGGCCAGTACAGTCGACATAGACATCAAAGTGCGTGGCGAAGCCGATGATTGGGCATAAATTAACTGGAAATAGAAATCGGATTTGTTTCTTAGAAAAACGATCCGAGTTAAACGATTTAGTTAATTGTATTTACGTCTGGTTTATAGTGCGGCCTCAGTAGAGTCTGATATCGTTTGGCCAGCCCAGTGCCGATTTTGAATAATTCCTTTTTGGCATCCTAAGAAACATATTTCATTTGATTAAAAGACAATTTCACATTGTCTTTGACTGATCATTCATTGCTACTTACATTTGTTAAATGACCCCAACCATAGGGATAGAAGGTTTCATTGACATACGGGTCATTGGGATATGTGTCGACCGGAGTTCGAGGACCATGACGAAATAGCTGAAAATATTGAAAAAGAACAAAAAAAAAATTAAATTACACCTGGCAACGAAGTCAAAAAATAAATAAATAAAGAAAATTTCATAAAGGGTGGTCCAAATACAAGAGTTCATTTATGTTGTTGCTGGCTTCGCGGGAGCATATTAGTTATTTTGTCTGGCCCAGAAATTGGAATCAAAAATTATAAAAAAGGACTCATTGGCGAATATAAATTTCTGCCAGAACTTTATGTCTGTATTATCGTCGTTCTTTGTAAACAAAAATGGTATCTTGCTTTCACCCACTCAGCCATTGAAGTTATGATCCCGAAGACCAACTCAGTTTTAACTTCAATGATCAGTTTGTTAGCCGAGATAATGGAGGGTTTCTCTTATTTAGTAGATTATTTTAAAAATCACACATTTGTCAAACAGTCATTGCTTGTCCAGCCGCACGTTAATGTCTCCAGACAAAAGTCCGGAGAAACACATCTGCATCCATATTAAACTAAGAAATAAAGTTACAATTTCCCCCCGCTTAATTACCTCGCTTTTTGGATAATTATGCGGATAAGCTACTTAAACGACTCCGCTTAATTGCCTCATTTGGATAATTATTCTAATACGATTAAATGTAACCACGTATATAAAATATATTCTATTTTTATATAAAAATAAATCCCACCTTTGGTTAATAGAAAACAAAGTGTTATTTTAATGTAATTTTTCTTAAATGCAAAGAATATTTATTTTTTAATTTTCTAAGAATTTATTTATGTATGACAATTTGGAACTTATTGTACTTGTCAGTTCTTGAGTCAAAGGTAACTTCGGATAAATATATGAAAAAAATGCAAAGTCGACTTTATTCCGGGAAAAATATTGTTTGGTTATTTAACTGAAATTGGTCTAAGGTAATTATGACTTACTTACTTATTTCCCTTACCATTTCATGAAGGAACAGACGGGGAACTTCTCTCGAATCAGTGAGCTGTGTACGATATAATTTATATACTCACTGACCGGGACCTACTGTTTAAAGCCGGCTCCGAACGGCCAATCCTTTTCTAGAGAAGTTTTACATGGCTTAGAGATGGTTCTCTTACTCGTAAAGTCGCCAACATTTACGAGGTAGAAACATCCGCTGAAAAATGTTTGATGGTCCTAACCAGTGTCGAACTCAGGGTCTTCTGTGCGATAGTCGCACACACTACCTACCACATCACGGCCTTTCAGGGAAGCAATTATGCGTCAAAAAAAAAACGAATCAAAAATAACGAAGATTATGAAAATGAGGCCAATAACAGAGAAAGGCAGTAGTAAATTTGGCTTTAGAAGGATGAACGGTTAGAACCGAATATTGTTGAAACGGCCGCGGTGTGTTTGTGACTATCACACAATAAACCCAGGTTCGCTACGACTAACCGTGTAATCTCAAAGGCATGAAAACACTTCTCTAGAATAAACATTGGCCGTTCTTAGCTGGCCCTAAAGCAGTAGGTTCCACAGCATCGCGCACAACTCGCTGATTCAAAAGAAGTCCCCCTTTGACTTCAATGAATTTAAAGGCAAATCAGTAAATAATTTTTTAGCTAATGGCTATAAGAACATTTCTTATAAGAAGCTTCTTTACATTCATATATATATGTATATATATGTATAATATAAAGTATATAAGAACATTTCTTATAAGAAAAAATCACATGTTAAAATGTTGTGCAAACAAACCGTGTCCTTACATTCAATTAAAAAATAATTGCTTATAAGAAAAAATCGCATATTTCTTATAACAAATTTGTGGAATTAGTTTCTTATATCCGTTATCTACTGCCTACTGTCTTTACATTCAATTAAAAAATAATTGCTTATAAGAAAAAATCGCATATAAGACAAACAATTTATTCTTAGCTTATACAGTACGTAATGGATATGAGAACATTTCTTATAGGAAATAATCGCACATAAGAAAACAAATTTGTGAAATTAGTTTCTTATATCCGTTATCTACTGTACATCATGCCTTTGCATACAATTAAAAAATAATTGCATATAAAAAAAAAATTTTATAAGAAAACAAATTTGTGGAATTAGTTTCTTATATCCGTTATCTACTGTAGACCATGTCCATACAATCAAATAAAAATTAATTGCATATAAGAAAAAAAAGTTGTCGAATTACTTTCTTATATCCGTTATCTACTAAAGATCGTGTCTTTACATTCAATTAAAAAATAATTGCTTATAAGAAAAAATCGCATATAAGAAAAACAATTTATTCTTCGCTTCGTTTTCATTTGTATGGGCCATAGCAACCAATCTAAGATGACGTACAAAGATCCGCCAAGATCAGTTCGTATTTCCAATCGGCATTTATACCTCAACCATGGTATGGTGGATCTTGATCATTTTTTTTTTTTTTGTTGCATTGGACCAAAACAGATAAACTGAAAGAATTATGAAAGTGTAGTTGTGTTTCTCGAGTTTAGCCCAGCCAAACTTATAACTAAATAGAAGCTAATTTGCTTACTTAGCTAACAACTCGACTGTCCCGTCAAACTCCAGATTTGTTTGTATCCCCAGCGTTATCATAATGTTTTTTTTTTTATCAGCATTTGGATTTGAGTTGCATACTTTGCGGTTTTCGTATTCTTGTGTTTATACCAGGCACTCTTTGGTGTGGAAATTTAAAACTTCGTTTGTGTATGTTCGCCCTACCCTAGGGAATGGAGGTTATATTAAAAGTGGCATTCTGTTTGTAACGAGCGACAATGGACAGTGCCTCGAGAAATTTACAAAAACTACAAAGTTTGCCATGAAAATGGAAGGTTCCCCAAAGGTTCTTTCTGCGGATGCCAAATGAGGCCAATAACTTGGCAAACTTCCATGTTTTCTATATTTCATGGACATAATAACGGCTGTAACCTCAAACACTGCCTATACTCAAGTAGTGCACCCAACATTTGCCAGCCGAAAATATGATATCAAAAGTTATTCCTTTCAAATATATAAAATTGGAATTTAGTTTGCATTGCTCTTTTGCACCGCGAGCAGTGGTTAGCGTAATCATGCTACGAAAATATTCAATACAAATGAAAATAATTATCTCACTGTTGTTGCTGAAATTCAGCAATACACTTAATAATCATTTGGAATTTGATGATAACGAATCAAGTGGCGATGGGTATTAACAAATCCTTTTCAAATGTAAATCTTGTAAAATTAAAAAAATGTCTGTGTGTGCTTTTCGTGTGCTTACTATAGAATGATCTTATTGGATATAAAGTTGAACGCCATTGAAAGGAAACTCGAAGCGCTGATAAGTGCAAGCGGGGAACAACAGAAACGTTTGGAAAATATGGAAACGTCAAAAATGCCAGGTATTGGAATAATCAAGAAAAAAATTATTTCTAATTTCATAGCTAAACTAATTACAGTCAGAGTCTAAATTTGAAATACATCCATAAAAATTGGGGTTTAATAAAAGCGTCAAATGTGTCAGCTACCGAAATACCGGGTGATTCAAAATAACACCTCTGTTGGAGAACCCTGTATTTTAATTATGCAGTTTTATTACATTTCCTTGACTACCAAAAACAGCAACAATAATTCTAACTTCACATTGAAACATAATGGTAAATCTGGCAAAAATGAAGAAAAACCACTGGACAAAAGTTTGAATACATGTGCGAAAATTACCAGTTTCGTCCCATTCTTTTCATTTTTTGCTGAAATTATTTACCGTTAAAACAGGTATTTTACTTAGAATTCTTGTTTGGCATTCCAAAACTAGTGGCGTTTTAATTGTGGAATCAGTTGGATTTTAAGCGTCATTACGGGAAAAGGAGGAGAGTTAGAATCAGGTGTTAAAATTTATAAAATTTTATTATAAAATATTTTAAAAAAGGACGACCAAAGAAACATTCTCGCCCAGAACGTCAGCTTTATCCTAAAAAATGCTGAAGTAAAAAAATCCCCAAAACTAGCAGATGATATCGTCAAAACTTCAGACAAACGTGGTCACCCAAAAACTGTACAAAGAGCTTTGAGGGATAACGGATATACAAGCAGAGTTCCGCGAATGAAACCTTTAGTAAGTGAAAAAAATAGAAATAGAAAAATTGCAAATAACCACATAAATAATCCCAAGGAATTATGGACAATTGTCCTGTTTACTGATGCATTCAAATTAAATTTGTTTTGGAAGCGATGGTCATGCAAAAGTCTGGCGCAAACCTAAAACCGCTCTTGAACCAAGAAATCTGATTCCATTCACAAAAAGGTTTTCCCCGTTTTGGGATTTTTTTTAAAATGCAAAATGAGAATCTCCTTTATTCAGGCTAAGAGCACTCTAAGAATTCGTAGTGAACGAGTGTTTTTAAAATAGAGTTTACGAGTTTTGTATGGGAGGACATCTCCATTATTGAAACATTGTGACTATTATTTTTGGTATGGGTTCTACTATCTAGAGCTCCATCTGCCGTGAGATTTATTTTTTGACAAGATTCAGAACAGCGAATTATTCGCATGAAATTGCGCCAACAAATAACAGACCAATCATTACAGTTCGATAATTTGTCTAAACATTCATTTTTCTAATTTTAGAAATACCAATCTTGGATACCCGTAATCACCACTCCATGATCCACAGAAATAAACAAGAATCGAAATGGTGAATCAATGTCCCAGCTAAGAAATATTTCATAATTAATATTTATTTGTATCTATAGTTCCTCTGATCGAATGCCTGAAAATTGCTATCAAATCAATGAATGTAACAATCATGTCTATAACATCCAGATTCCAAACTATAGTGATAAAGCATTTCCCGTGGCATGTGACCTGAACACCGCTAACGGTGGCTGGACCATCATTCAGAGACGCCAAGATGGTTCGGTGAATTTCTACAGAAACTGGACAGAGTATGTTGAGGGTTTCGGTGATCTGAATGGTGAATTTTTCATTGGTCTGGAAAAGCTTCACGCACTGACAATGCTGGAAGAACCACAAGAGCTGTATATTATACTGGAAGATTTTGAAGGACTGCGTCGTTATGCTCTGTACAAAAGCTTCAAAGTGGATTCGAATGCTACCGATTACAAACTGAGTGTAGCCGAATTTTCGGGTACTGTCGGTGACGATTTGCGGTATCACAGTGGACAAGCATTTTCAACATTGGATCGTGATAATGACGCGAGTGTTAACAATTGCGCTTTAAAATTCAAAGGAGCTTGGTGGTTTAAAGATTGTTATGATAGGTGAGTATTCAAGTATACAGCAACAAAAATATTGTTTATGATAATGTGTACATACTTTGAAATGTATAGCCATTTAAATGGTGAGTTTTTAATGGGAAAACTTCCGCCGTCAAAAAAGGGTCACGGTATAATATGGACTGATTTTCGTGGCAAAGACTATTCCCTGAAATATGTTCAAATGATGATACGGCCCAAACAGGATTAATTGCGAATAACAATCAAGTAAAAAACATGTTAGCAACAGATTTGTTAAAAGGTTGTAAAATATTTAAATAATAAAAATACATGTTCAATATTAAATCGTAATTTGTTTCATTAAACCTGGTAAGACCACCAAAAGTAGTTCATCTGATTTTTCCACCTCGGTAACTGATTCGTGACAAGTTCCTTGTCTGTTTCTTCATGGAAAGAGAAACAAATAAGTGTTTTATTAAATTTACATTCCTACGGAATAATCTTTGAAATTACTTCATTTTTTTTTTTTGAAGGCCGACACTAAGTTGATTCCCCCTATAAATGCAATGCACTGTGTTAACGGAAGGAAATTAGGGTATCGGAAGGCGGAAAGAGGGAGTAGTGTTTGTTGACATTTGTTTTGAATTTCTGAATGTCACAACTGGCAGGAAACACATTTGCTGGACATCATCATCAACATCAACAAACACTACTCCCTCTTTCCTCCCTCTTTCCTCCCTCCAATACCCTTATTTCCTATTTTTATTTTTTATGTTTTATTTTATTTTATTTTATTTTATTTTATTTTATTTTATTTTATTTTATTTTATTTTATTTAATTTTATTTTATTTTTTATTTTACTGAACCATTCAGTTTATAATGACTATAATCTCATACTCAAAATGTGGTCCTTAGTCTCTGTTGAATTAACGCTGCTTGGAAAGGGCTTCGCCAAATTTGCATGCGCTCAGATAATGTGCTTGACACTTAACTTCCGAAAGCATTTTTATTACGTCTAACTGATAAGAAACACTTTCACAACAAATACTAAATTGTTCAATAAGAAATCGCAACGGAACGAGAAAGTAAATAAATACAACTCGAGTTCAACATTCAGAGGCAACCACATATACTCGCAATCGGAGAATTGAAATCGAATTCTTATTTAATTCGTTAATAATATGTAGGCTTAATTTACCACATGAACCAATTTCAAGGTGCCACTGGCATTATGTCTTCCTCCAGCGAAAGAATTCAAATCAATTAACGACAAACTTTTCGCCCCATTCACTTTACCACACAGATACGTGAAATTCAACAATAGAATGATTAAAATCTTAAGCGTTTTCACAGAACTCTCGCACTGCATTTCGCGTTGTTATAACGTATAAAGACGCAATGAAACTGAGCCGCACAATGTTTGATGGAAAGGCAAATTGGCATACAGACAATATTAGAATTGAGTTTTACTGACTTTACCGTAAATGCGATAATGGCATTAATCAAACATGAGCGTTGGAATTGTCAAACTTTTGTTGCGAATTGTATAATTTATTCATTGGAATGGATTTTCCAACAGCAGCGATGCCTTAGCATGGATGCAAATTTGCCAAATAATTTATGCTCGCTACAGTTGTATAGCAGGTGCAATTGGTTAAACGGCGTATAAAGACATAAATAATAAACATACCTTACTCTTTATTATAAACTAATCATCCGATAATTTATCTCAACAAATTCCATTTTTCTTTGAATAACAAAATAACACCTCTTGTTGGAAAACACTGAATATATATTTTGTTTAAATAATTCAAATTTGACCAATTTTAGTTTTTATCAAAAAAAAAATGCAAAACTAAAAATTGATTTAAGGTTTAATTTATTTAATAAGATATTGCGCCCAATATTGGACGTTTAAACTGCAGTTAAAGTTTGACTGAAAAAAATAATTTGAAGTTTAACTTTAGTTTAAACAAAAAAAAGACAAACTCGACTTTAGTCAAATTGTAATTTATAATTTTTTTTTAATTTTATATTTTTCAATTTTTTTTTTTTATAACTTACATTTTATTAATTATTATAGTCGGCGATATTTTTGAACAAAAATTATGGGCAAAACACTGACGATGATCGGTAGCCACAGCATCATCATAAAGAATTAAGGTGAAATACATGCTATCCGTTTCGAAAACCGTGTTTTCGTGGCTTTGGGTTTTTATATTTTCCCACTTGTGTAGTGTCGTAAAAAGTCCATCATGATCGACACGTTATGATATATGTTTGCTTGAACAAACTCAACTAGCTTGTTCATAGTCAGATGGTTACCACAAGGTAAACTTAATTGTTGGATTTTCCCCCCTTCCAGTTTAATTATAAATGTCTGAGATTTCACACCGGTTCGAGCAGTTCTCGTCGTCTAGCTGTACTATTTCAATTATATTTATTTAGATATATTTTACAATGAATAATAGCGGACATTGTTATCAGTTTCTTTGTGTGCTAAATGTGCATCGTGGTATATGAAAATATCTCACCGATTTTAGTTTTTGCTATAATAATAGTTTTTCTTAAATACAGCAATTAAATGTAATTATATAAATATAAAAAAATATAATTCTTAAACAATGTTGGCAATGCTGATGACTTTTTTGGGACTCATAAATGTGTATTAGTTCTTAAATGGTCGAGACTTGATTGGTTATGCGACAGCGGCAGTGTAGAGAGTGCTAAGCTGGAGGAAAAACACGCACACTCATAGGAAATCAGCAGTGATTTAATAATGATCAACCAAATTTTGCAACTAAGCTGAGGCTTGATTGTAATCAACTCGTCGCTTGCAGACTTCAACAGCTCAGCCGGCAGATGTAAAGTATTTTCTTAATAAGGGTCGTGGCACTGCTCACTTTTTAGCAGAATGTATTTATCTCTTCATGTTCATTAGGGTGGAGTGAAAACATGCTTTTTTTTTAATTTGAAAAAGTTAACCTCGGAAAGAGATGTAGTCTGGGGTCCTAATGAGGCGAAAAATAAAGAAAAAATTTTTAAAAAAAATTTAGGGGTCGCGCCACTCCCTCGAAATTTGGAAATTATCGTTATTTTGGCGTTGATTTTAGAAAAATCCTAAAAATTAACGACTTAATTTATTCGAAATTTAAAAGTTTGAGCTTGTTCCGTGCCCAAACAAAAGTATTTGAGGCAAATATGAGGATAATCGACTAATATTTGTAGCTTTGGTGGCGATTTCATTGTTCAGTCAATTTTCTGAAGAAGGGACGATTTGACTTATTTTACTTTTTGAAATTTTTGAACAATGAGAAAATTTTTTTTAAATTTTTTCATGCCCTTATTTCATTGTCTACGCTATTGCAAACATTTATTGACATACAACTTTTTAGGATTTTTCTAAAATCAACGCCAAAATAGCGATAATTTCCAAATTTCGAGGGAGTGGCGCGACCCCTAAAAATTTTTTAAATTTTTTTTCTTTATTTTTCCCCTCATTAGGACCCCAGACTACATCTCTTTCCGAGGTTAACTTTTTTTTTTTTGAATTTCACTCCACCCTAATGTTCATAGCTGTAATAGTGAACAATTTTTGGTATTCAAAGAAAAATGGAATTTTTGGAGATAAATGATCGGATGTTTATTTCATAATAATGAAAAACAACATCAGTCAAATTGCCACCACGACCACGCTTACGGGACCATATCCTTTTCATGAAGTTTTCCATAACCAAATCGCAAAATGGCTGCCCGAAGTCCTCGATACAGTTTTGAAGAAATATAGACCAATGATACCCTCTGCAGACCAAACCGTGAGTTTTTGAGGATGTAACGGCGTCTCAACAAGAGCTTGTGGATTTTCATTACTCCAAATGCCATAACGCAGTAAGAGTATTCATTACGAAATGGCAAATCAAACTGAGCATAAACCAAGTGACGGCTGTCATAAAGACTAACTCCGAAAGAAGTGTGGCCAGATTTAAAAAAAACAACCGTTATATACATACAAACATTAAATTTACAAGGCATAGAAAAATATGCCTTTGTCTGTTTTCCCATCCTAGCATTGATTTTACGTCAGTATGAACCTCTGCTCTTCAGTCAGGACCATGAAAAACGTTTATTTGATTCATAGTCTGAGCCCATTTTCAACTAATATTTTTTTCTGAGTGTACAATGAGATTCTAAGCTATATAATTTTAGAAAATATTTATGAGAAAATATTCATGGATAAAAACAAATATTTGTACACCTTTGTGTACCAATTGTACCCAGTTTTCCATCTGTAATTAAAAAAGCCCTGCAAGATAAGAGTAAGCAATTTGGTTTTACACACTCTGTCTCTTATTCTGCCATCGTCTCGTTCCAGTTGACGCTTAAAGTTCTCTTAAATGCTTATACACTTGATGTTGAAAGTTTCCCTTTAAAGTCCAAATCGAAAGCTTTGGAAAAGCTTCATATACGTTACAATATCAGGTCCGTAGTTAATTGACCGTTAAAAAGATCAAGTTTAAACCGTGACCATTTATTTGCCAGTTGTCTTAAATTACAAAACTATATTTAACAAAACAATACCAAGTGGCAAACCAACAGGTGTACTACTTGTACTCGGTTTAATGAAATAACACATAATTAACCGTTGGCCTGAAACCATAAAACTGGCCAAGAACCAATGTTAACCGGAACCACTTTATGCGGCCTTTCCGCAGTGGTCTGCATGCTGTACTATCTAAAATGAAGTAAGTCTACTGGTCAATCAGCCGTGGCGGTGGTTCGACGAAATCTTTGTTCCTCGCCGTGCAACGTTGCTCATACGATTCGGTGGGCAAGACGTCCGCACTTAAAGCTAACAGTTGATCTAGGGGGCATTTCCAATGGCAATGTGGCACTTTCAGTTGTCGCAGGCAGCCGTTCGCTTCGTTGCGTAAGAAAATCTGTAAACCGAAAGAACAACAAATTAATAGTTCAACTCATTATTAGCGGCAGTAGCTCACCTCCACATAGTATTCATTGGTCGCCACATTCTTGTGCAATTCGAATATGGCCATTACCGAGAAACGCGGCATTTGTCTCTCCCACACTTTCAATGCCGACAATATATTGCCCACTGTCCAGTCGTGACCCGTATAGATGAACATTTTCCTATCCTTCGGTCGCAGGGTGCCCTTACGTTGTTGCACCATTTCATGGTACATTTTCTGCAGGAACGGCCCTCCCTTGATCTTTTGCATTTCGGTGGTGTAGGCATTGTAGACATAACTTTGCTCGGCCATGTATTGCATTTTGTTGGGAAAATAATCATCGGTCCATGCTGGCAATTCCAAGCCAAAATCTCTTTCGGCTTCTAAAGTTATGTACAGCGAATTGACATGTTCGGCCTCGGTGATATTCAGTCCGGTGATCTTCGATAGGTTTTTGAAAAGACTTTGATATTTGTCGTGGTCTGCCTTAACTTCCGGCAATTGAAAGACCTCTTTGCGAGCTTCAAAATAACGGGGACAGGGTGTACGCACCAGGAGTAACTAAATAATAGACTCATTATTGTATTGAGTTTGTATTTTCGTGAGTTCTTTCGTCCAACCTACCGAATCTTTATCCAAAGGCTCTGAAAAAATTGGTATCGGTTGCCAATTCAAGGCCGGATGCCATTCCATGGGTGTATTGTGCGGTGGAAACATGCTGGCCAATACCGTGGCCAGAGTCATCATGGCTCTGGGTGAAGCTGTAGCCTGGGCATACACTCTCTGTAATTGCACAACAAAACGTATAAAGAGCAGAAAACAACGTTTTCAATAACTTACATCGGGTGAGTAATATGGATCCATTAATTTGCCATACCGTTGGTTTAAAACCTTTCCTAGATCATATAGCTCTCGTTTTCCTTTCTGTCAATGGAATTAATAAAAAAAAAAGAAATAAGTAAAAAAAAATTGCAAATGCCTTTACTAATATTAAACAAGAAATGTCAGTGCAATTGAAGCCTAACAATTTCCAAAGTAGTAGGAATGTAAAATGTGTATGGGATTACCATCCCCACATTTTATTCAAACCAAAGAAAGTATTGATTGGTTAACATTTTCAAACTAGTAAGTTGTAATGCGCCTATGACGCCCCTTAATTTGCTTGAGAAAGTATTTGTTACTTAATATGTCAATGAGAAAACAATTTTGTAAAAAAAATTTCGAAAAAAAATAAAATTGGAAAAAAAAAAATTATGAAAAAAAAAATTTGTGAAAAAAAAAATTTGTGAAAACAAATTTTTGTTGAAAAAAAAATGTTTGTTGAAAAAAAAAAAATTTTCTGAAAAAAAAAAATTTTTGTGGAAAAAAAAAATTTTGTTGAAAAAAAAAGTTTGTTGAAAAAAAAAATTTTTGTTCAAAAAAAAAATGTTTGCTGAAAAAAAAAATTTTTGTTGAAAAAAAAATTGTGTTAAAAAAAAAATTTGTTGAAAAAAAAAAATTTGTAAAAAAAAATTTTGTAAAAAAAAATTTTTGTAAAAAAAAAATTTGTAAAAAAAAAAATTTTGGTAAAAAAAAAATTTGGTAAAAAAAATTTGGGGAAAACACAATTTCTGTACAAAAAAAAAACATTATTTTTTTTATTATTATCTTAATATATATTTACCCTCGACACTGATTCACTGATACACTGATACACTGATACACTGATTCCCTGATACCCTGATTCACTGACTCTGTCACGCAGTATGTAGGCATTTAAATAGGCATTCTATAATAATTCTATAAATAATAATAATAAAAAAAATAATATTTTTTTTGTACAGAAATTGTGTTTTCCCCAAATTGTGTTCTCCCCAAATTTTTTTTTTACCAACATTTTTTTTTTCCACAGAATTTTTTTTTTCCACAAAATTTGTTGTCCATATTTCAACGGGCGCCATAGGCGCATTACAACTTACTAGTTATTTATAGAATTATTATAGAATGCCTATTTAAATTCCTACGTACTGCGTGACAGAGTCAGGGAATCAGTGTATCAGTGAATCAGTGTCGAGGGTAAATATATATTAAGATGAATGATAGTAAATGAGCCTCAAATGTCACTGAAGCTCAAGTTAGTTTTTCAGTGGCCGATGATAGGTTAGGATGACATTAGTAAACGGAGTAAGTAAATGAAAAATGACTGAAAGTGGAGATAGGGCGTTGTCTTCTGCGCACCCGCCTCTGCATTATTCAAAGCCGCCGCAGTCGCAGTCGGTTTCTTTAGAATCATCGTATACAACGACAATTTTCCGCATCACCACTGGCAGTCTTCTTCACCTCTCGTCCGATGTTAAAAAGGGAGATTGTTTGATCTTCACGATAACCCTTGTTTGATCTTCACTGTTAAGAAGTCAACACCCGTTTGCTAGAAAGAGGCGCGGAGCTTCGCTGATTGCCAGGGCCCAGCAAAATTTTCCCCCAGCATAACTGAAAATGTATCTTATTAATTATACTTACATTAGTAACATGACCCCATCCAGTGGGTGCAAATCGAGAATTGACATAAGGATCATTGGGATAAGTATCAACTGGTGTCCGTGGACCATGACGAAGAACCTGGGAAATGGAAATAAATATAAGTTCTTGAACTTGTGTGCAATATTCCGTTTTAAATGTTTATTAGAGTGCACAAAAATTGAAAAACCTGAAAAACCAAAAGTCAGAAAAAATGGAGGCCGCATTTCCAATAAAGCTTATTGGCAGAAACTGAGCATTGTAAACCTTTCGGCATTTTGGACGTGTAGACGTGTATGGGAGATTCCAGAAAAAAATCGAAAGTCCTCTATCGATTTTAATTGCAAGATATGTGAGTTTATGATAAACTTTTTTAGTCTTTTCCACTTCGTTGGAATTTTTATCAACAAAAAAAATTACGAAAAATAGTTTCCCTTCTTGTTAATATCTCCGAAACTGTAATTCGGATTTAAATGTGATAAAGATTTGGATTTAGAATAATTGATTGGTACATTTTTGAAAGATGATTTCACAGAAATCGGTTAATTCGTTTTCAAGCTGTGACAATTTATGGCTCGATAAATTGCATTAAAAAAAAAAACAAAAAACTTTAAAAAACCAATGCAATTCCGGCCATTTTTATTCATAGGAATCACAGTGCATCAGCATTTTAATGGGAACAGTTTCCGGACCGTGTTATCTCTCGAAGAGGTGATCACAATTTGCCACCGCGATCTTGTGATTTAACACCTTGCTACTTCTTCCTTTGGGGCCACATGAAAGATAAGTTCAACGCCAACAGCCCAGCGTCGATTCAAGATCTCAAAGAGAGAATTCGTGTGGCTATCGAGGACATCGAGCAGCCACTTTGCGATTTGGTTATGGAACATTTCATGAAAAGGATATGGTCCTGTAAGCGTGGTCGTGGTGGCCATTTGGCTGCTGTTGTTTTTCATTACGGCACACCTTCGTCTTTATTATGAAATAAACATCCGATCATTTATCTCAAAAAATTCCATTTTTCTTTGAATACCAAAACAACACCTCTTGTTGGAAAACTTGTCTGCTGTCGGCAGGGAAGAGGAAAGATCTTTCAGGCAAAACGTTAGCTTTATCAAAAGGGTATGTGAATATGTGGTCATATTTAACGAGAGTTGCGATAGAACATGTAGAATTGTATACTTCTTACAAATGACCAAAAGGTCTTTTTCCCCTGGGAGAAGAAATAACTTGTACACCAAGACTCTGTTCTAGAAGAAGTTTTTAGTGCCTAAGCACTCTGGCACACTCTGATCTTGCCTGTGGTAGGGACATTTTTTATTTAAAAACGAATTTCTGAACCCTCCCTTTTTGGAGTTTTCTTGCAATTCTTTGAGGGCTTTACGAACTCGTCTTTGGGGGCAATAAACGAGTTTATTTCATGAATAAATATTTTCAAGACCATTTCGACATTATTGTCTAGGGAACATAAACTTCCTGTTGACAAGCTGTTAAAAAATTGTTGAGCCCAATCCACGGTGTCATTCACAAAGACATGTGTGTGGGGTGTTACAATGGTGAAATTATTATTTTTTTTTAAATTACTTAGAAATTTAAGTTATGAAATGGCTACAAAAGTTGTGAGACCATAACTTTGAAACGCCAACAGTAAAATCGATAATTTTTTAAAAATTACTTAGGACTTTGGCATCTTTAAAACTCATTAGTTTTTTACACTTTCATGAAATTTTATATAAGTTTAGTTATGTAACGTTTCCTTTGTTGTTCGTGTAAAACTTCCTAAACAATTTTGTATGTGGCAGTTAAAGGAACAAAAAAAAATTCTCATAAATACTTTACACCATAAGCAATCGATTTAAGGTTGAGTCAAAAAAATATATTTCAATCATTTTGTTCATGTTTTTATACACATTTTTGTGTTTACTATGCTTTTTCACATGTTTGTATTTTACCCTTTTGTATATTAAAAATGTCCTTTTAGCTGATTTGTGTTTTTGTCCCGATTTGACATTGTTTTACTCTAAATTTCTCTCAGGGGGGTTTAAGGGCTTAAATTGAAATTTGGTTATTATTTTTTTAAATTTCATATTGCTAACCACACTTGACTTGCAGGAACGAAAGCCAGTCCTGTTAGTTTAAGTTTTCAAAATATCACTTTTCGTTTGAAGTCCATGTTACAAAGGACACCTTAATTGCCTGAAGTAGGCAATTTTATCTCGAGTCCACTTCGGAAGTGAAATCGACTCACCGAATTTCAGGTGTAGCCTAACCAACAACAGGTGCAGCTAAAACGTATACTCTCACTTTCATTTTAGCCCACAGAAAACCCTCAACATAACACGCGTACTTTCACAAAATTCCTCATAAATATTTAAATTATTCCAATTAAAATGTTTTGTTTTTCTTTTCCTCTGAAAATGTTTAACTTGATCACATTCACACCTGCACTTACAATATGAACTAATTCCAATGTTGAATTTTCCGTATCCACTTCCGTGTTGTAGCATTTCTCCGCCTCCGTCGTTGTCTCTGTGGTGCAGCAGAGCACAACTATGGCGACCACCAAAAAACTAAAGCCCACAATGATGAGACAAACGTTACGCGTCAGATTGAAAATCATTTTTGGAAATTTTAATTGTTACAATTATTACGATATTTTTTTAATTTTTTTTTTTTTATTTTGGATTTTTTTCTTAAGCTTAATTTTCCTTTATCCTTTTTTTAAAATATCTTTTTTGAATGCTGCATTTGTAGCCGTTATTTGTTTTGTTTAAATCACTTTATTCATGTTTTTTTTCGCATTTAGTACATTCACGTCTTTATCGTTTTATTAACAGTCTCGCAATGAGCGAGCAAAACTATTGACACTTCAGTTTAAAGCGTTTTTATATGAATTTCCCAACAGTTTATTTGCTTTTGTTTTGGTAATGGAAGTAAAACAGACTACGAGTTTTAGTATTTGCCTAAGTTTAGTATTGTATTGTTTTCCGAGAGTGGTAGTGTAAAGTTTTTAATATACTACAGACGGCTTATGTTTGTTCTGAGCTAAATTAGCGAGCATAACGGGGTGTATGTGGTGGATTTCGCTAGTCTAGAATATTAATTAAATTCGTCTGAACTTTTGTTACATTGGTGGAGTTTTGATGGAAACAGTCTCGCTTTTGAATCGGAAGGTCGCGAGATATTTTGAAATATAGATGCTTCTTATTTGTAACACTGATATTGATGTCGCAGCCCTAGATCAACTCTTTGAAGAATGGTTGCTTTAATCACACATTCAAAGAAACTGTCAGCTTCAATGAGAAAGCGTTCAGAAATTGACTTACTTAGAGGCGAAAAACATCTTCACAAACTGCTTCTTTTTACAAAGGTTCGTTCTTCTCCCAGGGCCCATTGGAAGTAAGAGCTTTTAGTTTTCTTGTTATCCCAACACTTGATGATGAAAGATGACCCCACTTATTTGATAAAACCAACGTTTTTGCCCGAAAGCAGTCAGCAACTCTCTGGGATCGAGAAAACCATGCAAGAAAATAATTTGTTGTAATTAATAACCACTTTATAATTCTAGAGTACCATTGTTTCCCTGACCGCAATTGTTTTTTCTATGGATTGGTTTATTTTAAAGGTTTTTCTTTTAAAAATTAAATTTATCGAGATATAAGTTGTCATAACTTGCATCTCGAATGTCCCATAAATTATTCCAAATCGAAATCTTTGCCGCATTTGAATCCGAAGTACAGTTTCGGAGTTATTGGCAACGAAATATTTTTTTCTGTAAATTTTTTTGGTTAAGGCGTTCCTTTCGAAAATATGAAGTCGAGCCTTTCATCTCTTTGTTGAAAGTAAGGTCGTGGCTGTGGATATTTCCATTATTTCCGATAGGGTCTGGCACGGAGCACTCATCTTAATATATATTTACCCTCGACACTGATTCACTGACTGTCACGCAGTACGTAGGAATTTAAATAGGCATTCTATAATTCTATAAATAATAATAATAAAAAAATAATATTTTTTTTTTGTACAGAAATTGTGTTTTCCAAAAATTTTTTTTTTTTTACAAAATTTTTTTTTTTTACAAAATTTTTTTTTTCAACAGAAATTTTTTTTCCATAAAATTTTTTTTTTCAACAAATTTTTTTTTTTTCCTTAAAATTTTTTTTTTCAACAAAAAATTTTTTTTTCAACAAAATTTTTTTTTTCAACAAAATTTTTTTTTTGGACAACGGGCGCCATAGGCGCATTACAACTTACTAGTATCCAAATATATTCCATTTGGCTTCGGTAATATCTTCTCTCGATTCATATCGAGTTTTCTCAGAGATCGTTCTATACGAGTTGTTATAGATGGGGTTTCATCCAGTGAGAGTAGGTTGGCCGCAGGAGTGCCATAAGGTTCTGGTCGCTCTCCTTCTCTATTTCTTATTGACATTGGCGACCTGTTGGGTCAGACTGCGGATGACCACAATCTCTGTCATTCGTATTCAATTGATCATCGGTCAAGTTCCCAGCAGCTCGGGATCAAAAGGCGAACAATGAAGGACTCACTCAACAGCGATTTGGCTACAATTTATGTATGGGATCAAATCAACAGAGAACATTTTTATGCACACTGATCGAACATTGTCGTCAATATCTATGGGTGATGTGGATACTGGTGAATCAGAATCGACTCTTGATGGTCTGGGCATGAAGATACAGCCGGAATATGCTCCTATGCTTTCATAGTCAAATTGTCGGTTAACCGAACGACGCACAGTGCACGATTGTTTATATGGTTTTTTTTTTTTTGGCTATAACTCGTCGACCAATTGATATTTGTTCAATTTGTAAAAACCAAATTATTATATTTTTTTAAAAAAAAATTGAAAAGAAAACAATCCTAGTACAAAACATGCGTTTTCCAGCTTAATATTAATTTACTTCTCATTTTTTATGTATCAATTTTGTTCAGTGTTGGTTTTGAAGAAACATTAGGAAAGAAATTATAAAAATATGTAAAAAAATATAATTTTGAAATGTTAGTTATGAAAAGTTTTGAGTAAAAAAATTAAATTGATGATTTGGCCAGTTGCCGTTTAGCAGGCGGCTGTGGATCAACATCACTGCTCTCTCTCTAATATCTTGGTCGTCAGAAAGGTCGATAATTTCGTCCCACAGTTATTATGAAATTTCATCTTTGTCTTCCCCTTTTTCCACGCCTTCCTCTGTTTCAAAGGTGTTTTTATACCACAAACGAGTGTTGCATCTGGAGATTTCTTTTCTCTGTACCTGAAACGAAAATAGTTTTCAATCGTTAGCATCTTTAAATTGTTCACTCTTAGAAAGGTATTAGAAACATCTAGGAGTTCAAAATATGCACACTCAATACTTAACTTATTTCCAATGGAAGCGCAGTTTGGTGATAAAGTTCGCCTTGATCATCAGATTCAGTTGGCAACGGCTGAGCGAGTTGATAAGATGCTGATGCAAGAGAAACATTTTGTACGACATATTAACCCCAATTTCATCGAAAGCAGCCAAACATGTTTGCAACAGATTACCTGTAGTTGTCTTTGGGTTCTTTACCCAAAACTCCTTCAATGACTGCTTTCAATGCGAGCCGTGCATTTAATTCTTGGTCAAGTTCGAGAATTAATTTTGATACTAACTACAGAGTTACACAGATAAGCTTACGTATAATATAAAGCTCCTGCGGGTCTTGCGTCATTGTTAGTCTGTGAAGCTTTTCCAGACCTAGGAAAAATTCACTATTCAGATCACCGAATCCCTCAACATTATCCACCCCTTCACACCCTTCAGCTAAGACTTTGTAGAATTTCAATTCAATCGAATAAACCAATTCCAAATGACAGATTTCTTTTCCAAATTACCCCACTGTGCACTGTAGGGTATATACGATTTGACCCAAGCGAATGTAATGTCAACTCAACTTGACGAATGTATGACATATGTATTTCATACGAAATAATATTGCACACTAAACAATTTATTTGAATTATACAGCAACATAGCTGTACAATTGCATCATTTCTTTTTCATAGCAACTATTAACTGTATATTTGTAATTATTTACTCATATTATCGATTATTCGCCACAGTTTCGTTTGCTATTAGAATATTTCCTACTAATAGGCCAATTATTGACATTATGATCTGTCTACATTATCTTAAGCAGCATTACGAGTTATAGACATGCCCTCAGTTTCTGAACTGACATTCTCCAAACCACTCTGCGGTCAAACCAAAACTCCATTTACATTACGAGTAATTTTCGCTCAGTGCAGAAAATACAAGAAATTAAATATTTATTACGGCGCCTTGATCTTGGTGTCAATGATCATGGCTCAATCAAATTGATAACAGATTGCAGAACTAATCATACACAATAATTGAAAACTTGATTGATCTTTCAATAAAATAATTTCAAAATGTAGTTCTTGTACTACGTTTGATTTACTTTCCAAAATGCTAAACTAAAATTGTGTGACAGTTAGCACATGTTACCCGGTAAATACTGTCACAACATAAACTTCCGATAGACTAAGAATATTTGGTGAAAAAAGTCAACAAATAATACGTTAGTAACTAAATTCAATAATTTATACGCTAATGACAATTTTAAATGAACATTACAAAAAAATAAATTTATATAATAAAACGCATTTTAATGTGTAACGGAATATTCAAAAACTGGGCACGGATTTTTTTGAAAAAAAAAAATATAGCCCAACTTAAGTTTAGCTTACAGTTGTTCTGCAAATACGTCGTTAATTTACTGTGTATATTTTATGCTTCTATGGAATATAGAAATTATTAGAAGAACCGTCTTGGTAAATAGATGCCATTTTGAAGTAAGTAAACCACAAAAAAAAAAAATCCAAAATTTTTGATTTTATTTTTTAAAAAAAAAATAGTTTTCATTGAAATTGTTAATTTATTATGTGTTTATGGAATATAGAAATTATTAGATGAATCGTCTTGGTAAATAGATGCCATTTTGGGGTAAGTAAACCACAAAAACAAAAATTTTTGATTTTATTTAAAAAAAAAAAAAAAATAGTTTTCATTAAAATTGTTAACGTCTTGATAAATAGATGTCATTTTTGGGTAAGTAAACAACCAAAATTTTTTTTAAAAATAATGGTTTCATTGAAATTGTTAATTTATTATGTGTTTATGGAATATAGAAATTATAAGAAGAAATCAAAAAATCAAAAATTTTGATTCTTCATTTTTTTTTTTTTTTTTTTTTTTTTTTTTGAAAGAAAAAAATATCTTTCATTGAAATTACTCACACTTAGCTCGCATTAATCCGAACAAGATGACGTTTTCATTGTTTCGGAGAAATTGGGGTTAGAAAATGAGTTTTCTAATAATTAGAGATTCGAAAGTCACTTCAAACTAAGGTGTTCTTTTGAATCACCCGGTATTTTGGTAGCTGCCACGTTTGAAGCTTTTATTCTTTGACATTTGACAAGTAGAAACTACGCCAGTACTGAAAATGGAACGATACACGCTTCAACAACGCATTGAAATTATTAAAATTCACTACAAAAATGGTGAAAATTTTGCAGTCATAGTTCGCAAAACCAAAGTGAAGCACCTTGTCGGACCGCAATACAGAAATTGGTGGACAAGTTAGTGATGTGAAGAATAAAACCCGCACACGTCGCTCAAGAACAACTGAGAATATTGCTGCTGTAGCCCAAAGTTTTGAAGAAAAGTCAGGTTTGTCCATTCCTCGTCGTTCTTTGGAATTGGGCATTCCATTTTGCATCAAGACTTGGGTCTTAAGGCTTATAAAGTTCAGTTTACACAAGAACTTAAGCCAGCCGATCATCAACAACGTCGTGTCTTTGCAGATTCGGTCCTAGAAATGCATGAAAATGATCCGGAATTCCATCGAAAAATCATCTTGACTTATGCGGCTCATTTCCAGCTCGTTGGCTGCGTCTATAAGCAAAATTGTCGCATCTGCTGCTTGGAAAATCCAAGAGTAATTGTCCAGAAGCCGCTCCATCCTCAACGTGTGACTATTTGGTGCGGTTTATGATCTGGCGGTGTCATTCGACCTTACTTTTTGGAAAATGAGATTGGATCAACAGTTACGGTGAATGAATTGCGCTATCGAGTGATGATTAATCATTTGTTATGGTCGAAGTTGGATGATATTGATCTGGACAACGTTTACTTTCAACGGCGCTACGTGCCACACAAGAAACGAAACCATTGCTCATTTATGGGAAAAGTTTCCGGACCGTGTTATATCTCGGAGAGGCGATCACAATTGGCCACCGAGATCTTGTGATTTAACATCTTGCGACTTCTTCCTTTGGGGCCACGTGATAGATAAGGTCTACACCAACTGCCCAGCGTCTATTCAAGACCTCAACGATAGAATTCGTGTAACTATCGAGGACATAGGACAGCCACTTTGCGATTTGGTTATGGACAATTTCATGAAAAGGATATGGTCCTGTAAGCTTGGTCGTGGTGGCCAATTGACTGATATTGTTTTTCATTATTAACGGAATACCTTCCTCTTTATTATGAAATAAACATCCGATGATGTATCTCAAAAAATTCCATTTTTCATTGTTGGAAATGCCAGTAGATCACTTTTTCATGCGAAAGATGTTTATAGATTTTTGTTCGCATAGATTTTTGGTCAAAAGCGTGGCCCAGGCAGTGGCCCATTTCATGCTACGGTATATATTAAATAGTCATACTCTAGATATACTAGTAAGTTGTAATGCGCCTATGGCGCCCGTTAATTTGCTTGAGAAAGTATTTGTTACTTAATTTTAAAAATTTTGTAAAAAATATTTTGAGAAAACTATTTTGTAAAAAAAAATTTCGGAAAAAAATAAAATTGGAAAAAAAAAAAAGTGGAAAAAAAATTTTCGCTGAAAAAAAAAAATTGTGTTGAAAAAAAAAATTTGTTGAAAAAAAAAAATTTTGTGGAAAAAAAAATATTTTGTTGAAAAAAAATGTTTGTTGAAAAAAAAATGTTTGTTGAAAAAAAAAAATGTTTGCTGAAAAAAAAAATTTTTGTTGAAAAAAAAAAATTTTGTTGAAAAAAAAATTTTTGTGGAAAAAAAAAATTTTGTTGAATAAAAAATTTTAAAAAAAAAATTTTGTAAAAAAAAAAATTTTAAAAAAAAATTTGAGAAAGCACAATTTCTGTACAAAATTAAATATTATTTTTTTTATTATTATTATTTATAGAATTATTATAGAATGCCTATTTAAATTCCTACGTACTGCGTGACAGAGTCAGTGAATCAGTGAATCAGGGAATCAGTGAATCAGTGTCGAGGGTAAATATATATTAAGATACTAATTACGGAAAAACATGTACCGCCACCATAATCCGTGCCCTATCAACTCTATTGCAATACAATTAATGGCAAATTAAATGAAAAACACACAAAGGGGGCTCGTATTAAAACAAGAACTGTAACAAAAAAAAAAAAAAAAAAAAAAAAAAAAAACAGTAACTAAAAATACAACATAATTACTATAATCACGTGTTAGTTGGCTTTTTGTTTTAACACACCAACAACAAAGCAGCTAACAACAGCCACAACAACAACAAAACGGTAACAACAAACAAAACCTGTAAATTGTAAATATAGTTAGTTGCTAACAAAATATATTTATTGTTCAAACATTTAATCAGTTTGTTGTTAACTGTGCCGCGTTCTTACGGCTTGCAAAGCGTCAGCAATGTTGTTGTTAACTTGTGCTGTGCTGTGACTGCAGTCAATCTGTTGCTCGTAGTTCTCGTTAGCCGTTTGCCGTTTACACGTGAAATTGTTGGAGTTTTTGCTGCCGCCGCCGCCGCTGTTCTGTTTCAGTTTTGGTCTAGAAGCATTTGAAGTTGATTACCCTGTACAAGTTTATTAGCCACAAAGGAATATAATTACTACACACTGGTCGGTCGTACTTTAGTCGTATTTAGTCAGATGTTTAAGTTGCACAGCATTTAGCATTTAAGTCCACTGCATCACTAAAGTTGTGCAATTTATATAAAATGTTTTTTTTTGGGTGGGTACTTACATATTTCCCTCAGCTGTTTAAACTGAAGAATCCGGAAGAAGAAGATTTCTACACAACAGAAAATCCTTAGTACAGGCCTGGTGATTAAAACGATGAAGGTAGTTCTGACCATAATCCCTCAGCGGGTTAAAGTGAGTACCGAAAACCCAAGGGAAAGTGTTTACTGAAAAAATCGGTGGCAGTGTGAAAACCCTAAATACAAGCCCGTTGAGTAATAATCAGGAGTCCTTCCTGAGTATAATCCCTCAACGGGATAAAGTGGTAGCACCCACTTAAAGACCTGTACTGAGGACACCGATGACGGTGTGAAAACCCTGGTGAATAACCAAAAGAAGTTCGTCAGGCAGATAATCTGAAGCCCGAAGGCGACTTTACATTTCCAGGCAAGTCTAAACATTAGACCAGGCATAAATCAGCAGATCATCTGAAGGCAGATGGTGATTTCTACACTCTATATTACATTATAAATTCATGCCAGGTGACAGATAATCTCCTGATTTCTGAACAACAGAGAAGCTTAAATGCATGTCTGGGAAAATGCTTTCACAAATACGTCTTAATGATAAGCGAAACCCTGTGGGTGATTTCTGTAGACCCCAGAATTCTGGTTAAAGACCAGCTGAAGAAATCCGAAAACAACCTCATATCGGAAGGATGTTTCTAAGCCCCAGAAAACCAGAAGAAACAGCGTCACAAGATCGCACCTGAACTTATTTCTAAAAACGTTAATTAAGAATCCATTTGCATGGTTCTACCTCCATCCTAAAGTCGGTTAAATATTAAAATACTATGGAACTGTCAAAAGGTTATTCTCAAGTATTTACTTTTCGAGAACTCCTATTCTAAAAGAGCAATGGTTTCGTTGCTTGTGTGGCACGTAGCGCCGTCTTGTTGAAAGTAAACGTTATCCAGATCAATCTATTCACCGTAACTGTTGATCCAACATTATTTTCGAAAAAGTAAGGTCCAATGACCCCGCCAGATCATAAACCGCACCAAACAGTCACACGTTGTGGATGGAGAGGCTTCTCAACTATAACTCTTAGGTTTTCCGAGCACCAGATGCGACCATTTTGCTTATAGACGCAGCCAACGAGCTGGAAATAGGCCACATCAGTCAAGATGATTTTTCGATGGAATTCCGAATCAATTTCATGCATTTCCAAGACCCAATCTGCAAAGACACGACGTTGTTGATAATCGGCTGGCTTGAGTTCTGGTGTTAACTGAACTTTTAAAGCCTTAAGATCCAAGTTTTGATGCAAAATGGAATGCCCAATTCCAAAGAACGACGAGGAATGGACAAACCTGGCATTTCTTCTACACTTTGGGCTACAGCATCAATATTCTCAGTTGTTCTTGGGCTAACTTGTCCACCAATTTCTGTATTGCGGTCCGACAAGTTGCTTCACGACGACCCAAGAATGCTTTAGTTTTGCGAACTGCAGGACTGCTAGATTTTCACCATTTTTGTAGTGAATTTTAATAAATTCAATGCGTTGTTAAAACGTGTATCGATCCATTTTCAGTAATGCCGTAGTTTCAGCTAGTCAAATGACAAAAAAAATAAAAGCTTTAAAAGTAACTTGTAGGAGAATCCTTTACTATGAACTGTATCAACATTCCATTGGTTGTTCTTAAGTGTTTGCTTTTCGCGACTCCCTATTCTATTTGCAAAAATACTTGGCCTGATGGTCAAAACTTAATCAAAACTTAGTCTTTCAAACCCAGCGTTGCCATATATTTTTTTTTTTATAAAATCTGTCATCTTCTAAACAAAAAACTGTTTTTTGTTTGGAAAAACACTGCTTTCGTGGCAACGCTGGTCAACCGCACTCGGAATGCAATCTTTGTAATCCACTCTACGTTGAACTAGTCTAATTTAAACCTCATTCTGAATGGTGAATTGTCCAAGGTTTTTTTTTTTTGTGTGAAAAATCATTCTGAGCCTTGTTTCATATTACATTTGGATTTCCCTTCGTATAACTGGAAAAATTCTACCTCCATAAAAAAAACTACTTACCCAGACTTTTTCATTTGGAACACATTACACTTAACCAGCAACTCTAAATATACTTCATGTCATTATTACCCAAATAATGTCGCCAATATTTTCCAACGCTAAAATGAACTCTCGCCTTCGCCATTCAAGTCCGACATTCTATATTTTCATTCGCATTTCATCAGACCATATACACACATACTTGTGTATACTTTACGTTCTTATTTGTTTGGCGTTCAATGGTGTTGGTCAGCTCTAAAATGACCACATACTAGAATTTTGTACAATTATTTTTGTTGTTATGTTTGTTGGACTGAAAATGTCCTGGACAGATTTCATTGCAACGGGCAACGCACACACAAAATTTCTTACCACACCGAAAACCACATTAGAGGCGGGTGGGATGGGGATGGATGTTGGCCGCTGGTTGATGGCCGTTGGTCAGTGGACATTGGCCGTTGGCCGTTGGTTGGGGTGTTGTAATTTGGTAAAGAGCTTCATAAACTAATGTCAACCCAGAAAAACACACAACATCAACATCAGCAGCATCGGTATCAGCCATAACAGCATCAGCAACAACAAATCCTTAAAATTATGTACCTTTTTAATGGTACTTTAAGCCAAAATTATGTGAAGTGTTGGTGTTGGTTGGTTGGTCTGTTGGCTGGTCGACTGTTTGACTGTTAGTTACATGTGATGATAGTGTTGCATGTCCCATCGCCAACATGTGGGCGTGCAAACGTGCATCACTGAATCTATCTGAGTACGTGTACTGCTCTGTCGAATGCAACTCCATAAACACCCGAAATTGTAGTGATGATGACGGCTGGAATGAAGTACAAAAAGACATAGACACACATTAAGTATAGGGAAAATGCAGGCCATGTTCGAGTCTTCCTATACTTGGCTAGGTGGCCGGGCTAGAAGAGATTGACACCACAGAGAACCTATTTAGATATTTTTCGAAAAAGATTCACAAATTTAAAAAAAACATAATTAAACAAATATATTTGCTAGGTACTTACGCACACACTTCTCAAATGTACTTATACAATACATACATAACGTTGAAAAGGTCCAAGTCTCGTATTTTTAAATTCGTTGTGAAACTGAAAATCGGCTGGTAATGAGCTATGATCATAGCTGCTACATAGTTATTTCCTATCGTAGTTATTACTAATTAAATTACAATTATATTAATTTTTCCAAAGACTCATAATTGATTACTAATAATCTAAAAATAATCAGCATTACCTTTGATTAGTCTAATTAATCAGAAAGAATCAAAAGTATTCAGAAAAGAATCCGACTACTTTCTGCGATTACTTTTGATTCTTTCTGATTATTTATAGTAATCGGAAGTAATCCTGATTACTGTCAATAAAAAATATGCTGACGCAGTTGCGAACAATTACTAACGATCGTGTCTTATAAGGTGTGATCATGCATGATTCGTGCAAATCGCGTTTGTAGTGATTCTTTTCGATTATTTTATAGTAATTTAAAAACATGTAAAAAAATGTCGTAGGAATGTTCCAGTCACATATTTTTTTTTTTTTTGTATTTTTTTTTTTTTTTGTGATGTATTTGGACTTGAAAAATATAAAATCAGCAGAAATCTTCTTTTTTGGTATTTAGGAAAAAGTTCACTGTTCTGATATGTATGTGGTTGAGCGATTGTAACGAAACTTAAAATCGTGAAGTCTAACAAACAGCCATTACTAAAAATGGAACGATACAAGCTTCAACAAGGCATTGAAATTATTAAAATTCAGTACAAAAATGGTGAAAATCTCGCAGTCACAGTTCGCAAAACTAAAAAGTTTCCGGACCGTGTTATCTCTCGAAGAGGTGATTACAATTGGCCACCGAGATCTTGTGATGTACGACTTCTTCCTTTTGGGGCCACGTGAAAGATTGGGTCTACGCCAAAAGCCTAGCGTCGATTCAAGACCACAAAGATAGAATTCGTGAGGCTATCGAGGACATATGGCAGCCACTGTTTTTCATTATTAACGGCATACTTTCCTCTTTATTATGAAATAAACATCCGGTCATTTATGTTAGAAAATTTCATTTTTCTTGGAATACCAAAATAACACCACTTGTTGGAAAACCGTGTATATCGCCGAAATGAAGGAGTGCATTCTGACCACGTCAACTTGGGAGAGATAGGTTTTCATCCTTGTCCGGCGACAAAGTTGGCCTAAGCACACCCGTTGCCACGATCGCCACCGTTCTCATCATTCGTTCGACCCTACCATGATGATTGTTCTTTCCAGCACCAACTACCAGACTGCTGATTCGTAGAACGGAATGTTTATTTCATAATAAAGAGGAAGTTATTATGAAATAAACTTTCGATTATTTATCTCAAAAAATTACACTTTTCTTTGAATACCAAAATAACACCTCTTGTTGGAGAACCCTGCTTTTTTTCGAACAAAAAAAAGAGTATATTATTCGGTATTAGCTGTCAACGTTTCCATTGTAGTTGTCATTCAAAGCTTTTCTGTCCGGACTGTTTGTATTCAATTGACCGTCATAGCCCAGATAGCATAAACGACTAGCTGACTGCTACCCCGATCATTTATTAAACTGACCAAGACCAACAACTGGTTGTAGAGCCAGCATAAGTAAGTAAGTAAATTATATAAATCAATTAAATTGTTGACAACTCGAAATTAATAAATCATTTAATTAAATTAATATTTTAATTTATTCAATTAATTTGTTTAATTGAAATAAAAATAACGTAGTTACTTTCGATTATTTTCTTAATGAAACAAACTAAAAAATATATTTTTTTTTTTTGTTAAAAAAAATATTAAAATTTCCAAAAAAAAAAAATATTTTCGTAATTTTTTTTTTTGTTAAAAAAAATATTAAAATTTCCAAAAAAAAATATTTTCGTAATGAAAAAATTATAAAATAAAAAAAATTTTTTTTTTTTTCGTAAAAAAAAATATAAAAAATTCCAAAAAAAAAATATGACCCAGTTTGGATATGATCTTGTTGGAATTTTATGAAAATTGCCACATATATTCTTCTCGTTTCTGTCTGTCATATGAGACATCAATTGTCTCTAGATATTGCTTTGTTCAGCATTTGACAGCATCTCAAATTTGGCCTGGACGAGCATTCTTCGGAAGATCTCTTAGAGGTCAAATATGTTTGGAACGCGGCATCACAAATAGACAAATGAGATGTCGCCTGAAAGGTTCTCTTTACAGTAATGTGAAAAAATATGTATGGCCTAAATAGGATCCTTACATATTTCAAAAAACGACATTTTTCTCTAATTTTTTTTTTTTTAGAAAATTTTCCAAAATTCATGCAACTTTTACTGGAGGTCTTACGTACCTTTGTGCTCTTATAAGCCTGACATATAGCTGATTACCCACCGATTTTTATTTCTAAAATATATTCCTATCCAAAATATTGCCGAATTGCCTTCTGAAAACATTTCACATTCAATTTAACCTGATCTTTGACAAAGTATTGAATGCTTTCATCCTAAGTGTTATTTCGAGTCCTTTGTTTTATTGAACGAACGGCCTCATGCCTGCATTGCGACAAACAACATCGAAAAACACACAAATCCATCGATGATGGCCTTTTTGCCTATAAATTTCCGTTTCAATTCACATTCCTGCCATTTCTTTCATTCATACAACTGACAAAATTTATGTTGATTTTAATTTAAAACAACATCGGATATTAACCCAAACTTACAATTATAACCAATGTTTGACTCTCATCCAAAACATAAAGAACCCCAAAATCTTTAGAACGGGGGGGAAAAAAACTCCTTTTTGACCACTTGCACTGGTGTGTGAGTCTGTCCGCAGCCAGAAAAATATAACGGCGACGGCAGCATCACAAATTACTATGATTGCCTATGGTTAAAATAAAAATGAATGTAACGAAAAGGACAAAAACACAACATACAAACGAGTCTCTTTTTTTGCCCCTCTTATTATTCTAAAAATAAAATTTATCGATTCGACGCATTGAAACGGCACTCAGTGGAGCAATTGCAAAGATTTGTTGCCGCTTCAATGGAGACAAATACGTAAGCGCGCACGACGGTCTTTATGTTTTATTCCTTTATGCCAGCATCGGCAGCAGATCCACCACCATCATCAGCGGCACTAGAAGCTGGAATAACATCATCATCGTCGTCATCTTGTTCGTCGGCATTTCATTTTATTTAGCCACAGTTCGGTAAACATACAGACACAAGTGTGTTTGGCTGCTCCAAAGCGAGAAGTTACTTCAAATTCTCATTGTGTGTGTGTGCGCGTTTTTTTAGTTTTCATTTCTGATTCTGCTGAAATAGTTAAATTTAATGTGACATACGCTTCTGGGTTTGAACACGACAACACTGCCAAACCAACCAACCAACCTACCGAACATCCAAACTAGCCAGCCAACCTAGCATTCAGTCAATCAGGCCGACACACAGACAGACGCATTCGACAGAGAGAAAGCAGACAGACTACTTACGGTCTGACGGTAGCCATGGAGGTTACTAGCAGCCAGTCGGGATTGTTACAAAACGGAAATGCAATAAATGCATGAATTGCCGGCATTTCCGGTTCGAATGTTGAAAATTTTCAATAATTTTATGTGCTTTTTATGTCGTTTGTTTTTAAGAGCAAACGAATTGGGTTTCAATTCACGGCATAATAAATGGATAATGATAAGGTCATTACGTATGTACCTTTACGATGCATCCACTGATATCCTTTAACGAATCCCCTTAGTACAGCAATAAGAGTGGATAATTTAAAAAATTGTTTAAGACTGCCTAAACTTGTTAGGCAGACAACGAATCCAGGAATACGTGCCATATCCACATTATTAGTTTCGTTGGAAGAGTGTGTGTGTAATTGAAAGTCAAATCATTATTCAGAAGGAGATGTTGAAGTCCTTAAGAATTGTTGTCGTTTAGGGTTTTTAACCGATAAGACCAACGAAATCAGGATGTTGTGGTACATCCTAATAGTAATTTCCATTCCCAGCCAAAAACAACACATTTCGTTTTTATTGATTGTCCAATTTGTACCTACACATTTGTATGGCTTGTCTGCAGGAAACTGTACAGGGCGGCCCATATGAGACCTAGAAGGTGTTGAGATAGCTATGACTACATCTAAAGATTCAATTTTAAAATTATCCGCAAATTTGTTCTAGGTATACCGAACTAGCCGGAATGGCGACTTGTTGTGGAAGTTGGATCATCTGCCGCACAGCTTCCACCCCAGCAAGAAACGACTACCGAAGGTCACCAATAAATTCAGAAAATAATTCGCTTTCGCAAAAAAAAATGTCAGCATTCTCTTTTTCATTCGAAAAAAATAAGACTGCCTTTGTTACGAAATAATGATGTTTACTGCGCGTATTTATTTTGAATTTCCAGGAGTACAGTTCAATTTTCTACAAAAAGAAAAAAACACACCAGATACTGACGTGGGAATTGAACATTTTGTACATTTTGGTTTAGATACCATTAAATTCACTTCATTTGTAGACACCCGTTCATTAATGTCTGTCATAGTTTCAAAACTTATATGCTCATATTCTCCGTTGTCGTTTTACAAGTGGTTAATATGATTTAGGTTTCTAACTACCGTTTTCTGACTTACAAAGTTGACAGCATTTGGACCCACAGTTCTTTTTACGGTTAAGAGATGTTAAGGATTGTAAAGGCCAATTTGGAAAGATGGAAGGGTTCTCTCTTTTTCGGTGGGTTACTTTTGTCCGCAAGAAAATGGACTTGGATTCTACACCACTGCCATAAACCGTACCCATAAATACAAGTAACCTCCTTTTATATTAAAAAAATTAATTAAATACAATAGCTCTTAAAGTGTACGAGATACAGTTCGACAAATTCAAAAAATCAAATTAAATTTTTAGAATTTCCAAATCTTATAAAAAGTTAACAATTTTAATATGAAAACAAGAAATTTTTTAAAACGCAATTTATGAAAATTCGAATGCTTTGAAAATATTTCTAAAATAGATCTATACAATATATTTTTTACAGAACTCAAACATGTTTAATAGATCAAAAGTTACAGACTTTTGGTCAATGGACTTGGATTCTACACCACTGTGGGACCGTACCCATAAAGACAAGTAACCTTCTTTTATATTAAAAACGAATTGAGTACAGAAGCTCTTAAAATGTACGAGATACAGTTCGACAAATTCAAAAAATCAAATTAAATTTTTAGAATTTTCCAAATCCTAAAAAATGTGAAAAATTTTAATATGAAAAAAAAGGAAAATGTTTTTAAGCGCAATTTAAAAAGGTAAAAAAAAAGTAAAAACAAAAATTAATTTTCCCCCACCTCAAATCGAAAAATACGAAATTGAAAATATTTCTAAAAAAATATATTTAATTGTCTAATTTTTACTTTCATTATAAAGGGTTATCCATTTTGCTTTTTAATATAAAATATTTTTTTTTATGATATTAACAAAAAAAAATTAAAGCTAAATAGTAGTTATCATTCTCTTGCAAGAACTATGCTTATACATATTAGACTAATAATTTGCAGCAGAAATCATTGCAAATGGGAAGAGAAGAAGTGTGGCAGCTTCCGAAACGGATCCGTATACCTTGCCTGCAAAGCAAACACAATGTTTGAAACCTTCTTAAAACATTTCTATTTTTGCAAATAGAAATAATCAATGATCTGGAACTCGACTAACAGAAACAAAACTTTATAAAAAAAAAATAAAAAACTACGAGGTTTTTTTAATGAAATACATGGTATTTCTATTGTTCTTGAAAAATATTTATTTATTCATCAATATTAATTATATCTCTCTGTCTCAAGCACTGCGGTAGTCAAGTTGGTAGCGTGCTTGCGTATCAGCGTAGAGGTTGTGGGTTCGATTCCCTCCAGAGGCTTTGGTCTGTCACTGCAACTATTTAGCCATATGGTCTGTGTCACCCGGTTTGCCCGTGGACCCAAAATTGAGTATAAATTCACTTTTTATTGTTATTAATAATAAATAAATTGTATCTCCTTGAAATCCCCTGTCAGAGTTCTACCAGGAACTTCTAGTGTGCTCCTTTTGGTTGACATGTGCTGGCCTTTTTTTCTCAGTTTATGGAGTTTATAGCAGGCAAATATTCTGGCAAATCTGAAACGTCTCTTATTTGAATTTTCCAATTGTATTTTTCACGCAATGCTTCTGATGGACCAGCTTTAGGCGACAGCTACCAGGGAAATCCTAGACTGGGAAGACTGAGACTTTGATGGAAGGACCATATGAAAATTGTTTTTCATATGAAAATTGTTTTCCACCGCGTATACCTTGGTATACATTTCAGAAACCGGCCGAGACCACCAACCGTCTGTAGAGCCAACATATTCCTTAAAAGGATTTTCAGCTCGAGGACCACTTGAATGATAGAGTCTTTATTTGTTTTTTTTTTTGTGTAATACAATTCTATGGAAACGGTACTAACGAATCTTTAGAGAATTTTTACTACCACAACATTAAATTTAAATAATACAAACACACACAAACAAATAAAAAAAGATGCTGAAATATTTGATGACGATGATGATGGTGGGGAAAAAGAACTTTTAATTTTTAACCCGATTAAGTGGCAATTTATTTTAATGCCATTAAAATTGTCATGATTTTCCATTACGACCGCCGTTCGATTCTCTGCAGGCCATGGTGTTGGTGGTTCGGTCCAGTCCACTCCGTTCGTTATATTTTATTTTATTACCCTTCCGCATACCCTTCTGTCCATTCGCCTTTGATAATGCGAACATTTCATCAATATGTCCAATTTTTGTTTTACTGTTGGTTAAGTGGCGGTTTCGAAAGTTTTTTTTTTTTTTGTATGTTCTCTCCCTCTTCGCCGCCGCTACTTTGTTATGCACAGCAGACCCGTCCACGTTGGAGTGCTGGGGCTGGCGATGCCGCTGCCGCTGCCGCTACTCCTTTTGTCCTATCTTGGCAAACATTAATTTATTCGGAAATACACAATTACCCAATTTTCCATCCATTGTGATGATAAGTTGCCGACAACGACATGTATATATTGTTATGCACACATACAGCCATGTGCATTTGTGTGTGTGGTATGATGATGTCCTTCAGGAGGGAGAGCAGTAATAAAATGTATTATTATAGCCGATTAAAAAAAAAAAAGAAGAGGAAAACGACATCTTTTATTCATTCACAACAAAAGTGCGGTAAATTGTTTTCTTTTTTTTCCCCCTCCTCTGTATATGGGCCGGGGTATTAATTTGAAAACACTTAACGGCCTTGTAAAGGGTTTGCTACTGTCTTTTTCGTCTGTGTGTGTGGTTTTTTCTTTTGTTATCCTGGGATACGAAAAAAGACTCCAGAGAGATATGTACAAAAAGATATGTTGCTTAAGTGCGAAAGGCAGTAAAATATATTTGCGAAATGTGAAGATAGTAAACAAAAGATCAAAAGCTGCAGATGATTTAGGGTCAGTATTTCTGCAAATAAACTGGAGGCCGAAGATTCAGTTAAAGCAATCAATCTTCAAGGGGTGAACTGAGTAATGGGCCCGGCAAAAAATTTTGCTAAACCACAAACACAGAAAATGAAGAAATGCCGGCTTAACTGTAAAATAATAAAGTTATCATGCTATTGAAATAAAAATTAGTCGTATCAATTAAAACATGTTCGGCCAGTAAAGGCAATTTCACTAATTTCTAAAGGGTGTTTTTTATTGGAGTATAGAACTTTAAGTTGGCATCACTTTTTTAACTGGCGGCCATTTTGTCAGCTGTCAAGTGATTAATATTTAGTTTGGTTTGCCATTTCATCATGAACAGGTTGACAAAAGAACAACGCTTGCAAATCGTGCAAATTTATTTCGAAAGTAATGGTTCAGTTCGCGAAGTTCACCGCAAGCTCCGTCCATTTTATGCCATTACATCCACAAAAACTGACTGTTTGGTGTGCTCTATGGGCTGGTGGAGTCATTGGGCCATACTTCTTCCGAAATAATGCTGGAGAGTCAGTTACCGTTAATGGAGACCGGTATAGAGCCATGATAACCGACTATTTTGTTCCCGAATTGAATGGCATGAATGTGGTTCCAACAAGTGGTTGAAAATTGGACCTGTAGAATTGGCTTTATTCGAGCCAGCCGCGGCGGCCACATGCCCGAAATCATATTTAAACATTAATGGCATAAAATTATCCTTCCAATAAAGCCAATAAATGTTTTATTTCAATTCGAAGTTCTATACCTCAATAAAAAAACACCCTTTATTTCATTATCTCAATAACTTTTTTTGCCGAGAAAAAAAAACGCTAAATTTTTTTTAATTGAAAAAGTCAAGTTGGCTCCACTTTTCCTCAAAATAAATGTAAACAAACAATATTTAAGGGTTTTTTTGATTAGGAAAAATAATATAAAATTTAGGAGAAGACAAATATTCTAGTCCCCCGAAAGCGTTTACCGCACGTCCCAAATGTTATTGAGAGGCTTCCAGCTCCCGCTTCCGTCTCATGTCGTTGACATACACCTAGGCCTGTAATTCGGCCTGTTGTGCGCTCCTGATTTCTTCTTCAGATTCCCTGTCCCTTTTTTATGTTAGAAATTCGGTACGCTCTATAAAGTTTCTTAAATTCCATATGCCCATTCCTTGGACGACCGACAGGTCATCTAAGGTATCCTCTCCTAATTCGATTTGCCTGATCTGCGAGAAAGCGGCGCACTGGCACAGGAAGTGTACCGCCCTCCTTTCCGCATGCCCTACATTTGTCCTTCTCCGAACATCCTATCCTAACTAGGTGTGCCCTTAGGCTAGAGTGTCCTGTGATGACCCCCACTAGCTTACTTAGCTCATTTTTGTTAAACCCGAGTATTCTCCTTGTTTTCTTGTAATCGAGATTTTCCCTGGTTTCCTTGGTGGATCTTCCCACCTGCTCCTCTTGCCATCTGTATTGACTTAGTCCTTTATGAGTTTATTTAATTATGGCCACAAGGTTCGAGTCATTTGACAGTCTGATGGATGAGTTAATTTAGCTCAATTGACGTTTGAAATGTAGCTCGCTAGTCCAATTTAAAAGAAAACTGACAAACGTTTAACAGCCTTGTTTTTTAAGCGGCAAACAGCTGGAAATCAGCTGTTTGTCTTATAGAAAGCATGCGAACGCTGTCATCCCGTTGTCAATCGACATCGTGGCTTAGGCTGTTATCTCTGCAAAATTTGGCCAAATTTATATTCGTAGCCCAATTTGTCTCACTTCTTCTAAACGATGCCACATGACCTGTCTAAGCTGCACTTCACATCTTATAAAGATAACAAAAATTCAGTCAATTCTTCTATCGATTGCTTCGAATTGGCAGACATGATTTTCTTAACCCTGTTCGTGCAAAGCTAAGTTTATAATGTAAAGTAAAAATTAAAAAAATTCTAATGGACATTTTTTTAAAAGTAAAGTATATGTCTAAATAAATTTAGATATATGGAACGATAATGACTAATGTAAAATAACATACATATACAAGTATTAATTTCAGTTGTGACCCGTACGAATAGGTTTAATTTATATTGAGCTGATTAGATAATGTCTGCGGTTTATAAGCTCGTCGCCCTTGATATTATACACCTCTTCCGGATTTCTGTGAGCAGCTGTGAACTTCTTGCTCTTCAGCTGGCTGACTTCTTTGAGCTCATCCTGGACAGGGCTGTTTATTGCGGTTTGACATCTTCAACCAGATTGTGGTCAGCCAAGACGTTGCAGAAAGCTTCAGTATCCTCACAATACTCGACTTGTCAGTTACCACGTTCCCATTTCGAACTTCAAACGTTGGTCTCTCAATCAAAAAAAATTAGCTAAAATGATATTTTATAAAATTTATTTTTAACCCACATAGCGCCACCGTCCTTTAAAAATAACAGGAAACGTTGAAAAATTCAAGGAGAAATCAGTAAATTTGATCAGCGATATACTTTCAGTTTAAATAAAACAAAGAATTGGCGCCAAGTGGGTTGGTAGACCTTCGAGTATTTCAAAAAATCTGTGAAGTTTTTTATGCTCGTTTCCTAATAGGAAAAAGGAAAAAAATCGGAGTTGTAAGAATTCCTAAAATTGTGGGAACTAAAAAAGTGTTTCTGCTTTGTTGCACTGACCGATGTCTTAAAATTCCATCAGGGTGGCGACTGCTTTTATATGGAGAATATATACTCAAGATTCTGTTCTCGATCCTTCACTATTTCTAATTTTCATTGACGACCTGTTGGGTCAGACTGTGAACCCAATCTACTCTTTTGCAGATGACAGCAAACTTTATGATTCGCATTCGGAGACAAAAGGGGCGAACGATCAATGACTCACACAACATCGATTTGGTGACGATTTATGAGTGTCACTCTTGATGTTCTGGGCATGAAGACTTAGGATGACGCTCGCTGGCCAAGCGATATTTCCGAAGTTTTGAAAGAAGTATTCAAGTTTTTAGTCTTCTCAGAGCGGAGCAAGAAATACTTCACCTCATCTGATCTCGTAAATATTTACCAAGATATCTTTAAGGATATTGTACATTCAAAAATATTTTATACATTTATGTCATCGTTTGACCAGCCTGCCGTGACAAAAAGTCAGACATAAGTGTATAGCTAAGCACAAAGATATCTCCAACATCTCCAACATTATTTAAATGCGAACATAAGTACGCCGAGATTTTGTTCTGCTCACTTCACAGCGAGGAAAATTGTGTCGCCTTGACAAAAGCCTTAACGAAAATGTAATAGTTGCACTGGCATATGAAAACTACACTCTATACATACAAACATACTAGTATACAAAAAAAAAAACATGTATCTCTACTCTCTAAAGATTATGAACTTTTTTTTTTTTCTTGCACATCAAACATTACATTAGTATGTAATGATCCCTCCTTGTCGGTGGGTGGTGAATCCGTAGCAACCACCCAACCGCCCGCCTATCAGGTGCTAAGTTGTGGCGCCAGCATTTGGGGCCGTTTACGTTGACGTACTCACACATTTTGTATTCCATTCCATTTCGTTTAGTTTGCACTTTGCTGCCTCTCAAGGGTACTCGTTGTGCATACACCCTCGTGTTTGGAGATGCATTTAATGCTCCAAATAATTCAATTACGCAAACGAACGTACGATATGTTAACTGTGACGCACAGAAGGGTTGCGTTACTGCTGTCGGGCTGCGAATTATTTTTTAAGTAATTAATTGTTTGATTTTTAATTTGAATATATTTTGTTATTTTTTCTTCGATTCAGTTTCTGTAAAATGGCAATGCCAGCTAATTATAATTGATTGCTTTTCGTTTGTAATACTGTAAATAATTCAAAGCCTGGCTTAAGGCGGTGAGGTTAAAGTAGGCGAAACAAGGTTTGTGACTTAGCTGAGATCATGCGTTGTAATAAGAGCTTTGGTGTATTTCTAGCATGCGATATATTATCGGATGATTTGTTTCGATTGAAAAACATTTCCATCGATTCAAGCTTGTGGTAATCTAGTGAGTGGGCTGTCTAACACATCATTTTTATACTGGATTGGACATGGCTTAGAGAAACTTTCTTACTTGTGAAGTCGGTGGCATTTAAGAACTATCCCACATATTACTTTTTTTCTCAAAAAAAGCTTGTGCTGGGCTCTAGTTTATTCGGGAAACCCATGATTATCCTACATTGTCTAAAGTCGTGTTTTGAATTGTGACACTATTGAATTGTAAATGAGCGATACGTTAACGACGCGTAATGGCGTCAAACGAAGCATGAGCTGTATGATCTGTATCCCGACATGAACGTAGTGGTAGGGTGGACTGGCTGGACCATGACGATCCAAATAATATAAATGCTCCAGCCAAAAATGCCTTAATCGATAAATATCATGGTCTCAGGCGAAACCCAAAAATCACATTAAGAATTAATAAAAATAAAAATAAAAATAAAAATAAAAATAAAAATAAAAATAAAAATAAAAATAAAAATAAAAATAAAAATAAAAATAAAAATAAAAATAAAAATAAAAATAAAAATAAAAATAAAAATAAAAATAAAAATAAAAATAAAAATAAAAATAAAAATAAAAATAAAAATAAAAATAAAAATAAAAATAAAAATAAAAATAAAAATAAAAATAAAAATAAAAATAAAAATAAAAATAAAAATAAAAATAAAAATAAAAATAAAAATAAAAATAAAAATAAAAATAAAAATAAAAATAAAAATAAAAATAAAAATAAAAATAAAAATAAAAATAAAAATAAAAATAAAAATAAAAATAAAAATAAAAATAAAAATAAAAATAAAAATAAAAATAAAAATAAAAATAAAAATAAAAATAAAAATAAAAAAAAATAAAAATTAAAAAAAAATCTTTTTTAAAATAAATTTAGAAAAATTGATTGTCTTGATTTATAAACTAATTAAAGAGGAAAAATAGTCATTAAGAAACGTAAACACACATATCTAATTTAAATGAGATATAATTCATGAAAATGGATGAACGGTTTTCGGTTTTATTCACAATTTGAAGGTATCTCATTTGAAAGTTTTTGTAGTCGCATTCTCAATCTAAGCCCTATAGACAAGATTCCTATTACAATTTACAGCCTTCACCTCCCGGGTGGCCATTGAAATTAACTATCGTGATGTTCACAGTCTGTCATTGGGGAGAATATGATGGATGGGGAACCACACTGTAGCTCAGAAAATGAAATTCCTCAATTATATCAAAGATGTTGCCCAATTATATTACTTACAGCAAATGCGGTACCCATTTTATGGATTGCTATCTCATATCCAATAGATAATGTAGAATCAAAAGCACTGCCTACGGTCTCTACAGTATCATACCCTCACATCCACTGATAGGTCATTAACAATTGATAGACTGATAAGGTGTTGAAATTTTTTTTTTTTATGAAACCTCTTTACTGCGATATGTAGTACTAAATTAGTTTATGTTATTTTAATCTATACTGACTGATTTTTTGTTAAATTTGTATTTATAATTAAATTTAGTGCGAATGTTTGAATTGTAATGCCACCTTGCCTCTATAATGTCTCTAAGACGCAGATGAGTAAATAATATCTCCCGTAGTCATAAAAATTTAAAAAACTTTGTTAAGAAAAATGTATGAAAATACAAAAACAATTTTCACGCATTTCTCTTAACAAGCTGTTTTAAATTTTTATGAATATTAAGACTTATTAAGCTTATAATTAATGAATAAATAAAAACAAAACTGATAGCTTACTATCAAGAATGTTCTTGTATCCACTTTTAAATTCGAACGTCCAGTGTTTTGCGGCTGACGTTGAAAATTACTCTCAAATGTTTCACTTGTAAAAAATAAAAAAATAAAATCTAATGATCTCACAAAATATAATTTTTAAGAAAATTCTAAATTCTAAATCTAAATGATGATCCTTTCTTATAAATCAAATGATGGATAACTCTGAAAATAATTCTGAGATTGAGTTCCATGTCGATGTTGATTATTTTTTTCGTCTACCCCTCGAATTTTTAATACGTTGTCAGATCTGATAGTATTTATATATTTCATAGACATTCTGAGTTTTTCTAAATCTGTGATTTACTTAATTTAATAGAAATGATTTGATGGTGTATCAAACAGATCCCCGGAGACATTGCTGGGATTTCAGAAATGTTATCGAAGGCGAAACGAGATCACACTTAAAAAAGCGTTTTTGAATTTCAATTATTTGATTATTTGATTTGGACATCAAAGTGAGGACAAAGTCTGATAAAGTGATCAAGAATAGAGGACAAAGTCATTACGGAATAGAGATAAAGGACCTTAAATTCATCTGGGACTTAAGTTGAAGTCATCACGAACTAAGACCGAAGTCAGCAGGAACTTAGGTAAAAGTCATCACGATCTTGGGACAATGTCATCACGAATTTAGGAATAATTCATCTGGGACTTGGGACACAATTAATCCTTATGTAAAATGATCTCCTGAATTGAGTGTCCTTCTGTATCGGGAAAATGATGTTTTACAAAAACTGCAATAACTGATGTTGGAAAAGTTACAGTACTTTCTTTATGATTTTGAACAAAAACGAGGGGGAGAACTCCATGATTGGGGTACAATTGGCAGTTAAAATAAGTTTTTTCAACAAAAAAAACAAAATGTTTACTTCTTTTTGCTGTAACTTTCACAATTTTTATTCAATTTTTATAAGTCACTTATATGAAAGATCCATATCTTACCATTTTCAAAAGAACCGGATAAGAATTGCCCAAGTTTTAGTCAAATTAATGAAATACACTGAATTCGGATAAAGATCAGTTGGTTTTGTCTAAAGAAGGGCTCAAAAGCTAATTTTCTCAGAACAGTGTAATTTGTTAAACTAAATCACAATTTTCATTAAAAAACAATTAATTTTTGACGATTTATTGAACACTTTATCGCAATAATATAATTTTTTAAAAAAGGTGTTTTTTTTTTCAAAATGTCTTTTCAAAGAGAATGGAGACAATTTTTCGATAACTTGCAACTACAGAAATTGTATATAAACATATTGAGGGTATTTATAAACTAATATATATCGACGAGAATGTTAATATCGTGTGTTGTAAACTTTTTTGTATGAGAATTATGATATATGACATATCATCGATATGCGATAGTTCATGAATAACCTCAATATCATATGTTTTGGTATTTAAAACCGTTTAATGTTGACGTAGCTGGTGGCGTGACCATGGCCGTGAGCGTAACCATGGCCATGACCATGATCATAACCGTGAGCGTAACCATGGCCTTGACCATAACCGTGAGCGTAACCATGGCCTTGACCATAAGCGTGCGCATGGGCGTAACCATCACCATGATGATGATAATCGTCAGCCCAGCCACCATCATTATGGTGATGGACATGATGAGCATGATGGGCATCGTACTGATGATGATGATGAGCCTGACCGATTTTCTTGACATCAGCATGGAAACCACTATGGCCATCGGCATGATAATCAACCACTCGGGTGGTGCCATCGGCTTCCTTCAACGAATAGCTGCCTACAAGGGACAAGATTTAATTTTTTAAATAATTACTTAAATAATGAAGACATTTTAGAACCTCACCTTTGACATGATCACCATCACGATGTTCCCATTGACTCTTGACATCGCCGGTTTTCGTATCCTTTACTCCATATTTAAATTCATACTTGGCATGGCCATGGCGATCATCATGCTGATCATGATGGTGCCAATCATGAGCGGCAGCCAGTGCACATAGGGCCAAGAGTACAACCACGGTCAGGTATTGCATGTTGCGCATGACTCAGAATTGGTGAGCTAGTCAAAGAACTTGAATGGACTGTTATGGTTATTGATTTCGAACGTTAGTATTTATACTAAATTTTTTCGTAAACGTTTAAGTTTTCCTGGTTTAAAAGGTTTTATTTATTTAAATTATAGTTCACAATTGAAAACAACCGTATTGTAGTAACCATTCCAATTAGCTTATTCGCATGGTTGACCTGGCTATTGCAATACGTCATGCAATAAGAATTTGGTTTGTCACACACACATACTCAAAAAAAAAAACAACAATTGGCTATTATAAACTAACAAAATGTTATTAATAATGAATGAGAATGAATGAAACAATATTTTCGACATTCACAAAATTCGAATTATTTCGAGAATTGGCAAAATACAATACATACCAATTTAAACGACGTTTAGGTAAGGCCACAAAAAGACTTCATTCGGACATCAATAATACTTGGAATAATTTCTAGAAATGCCAGTCAAAGCATTGGAAAATTGAACATACTATTAGTAGGAATTGTCCCAAATTTCTGCGTATTGTTAGGATTTTTTTTTCTTTTTGACGCTGTCAGGATGGATGGAAGGATGTGTGTCACTCTGCGACGCATGAGATCCTTACAAAAGTATAAAGATTTTGAGGATGTTCCACGGTACACGCTGACCATGTTCCATACTGTTGTCCAATCTTCTCTAGTGCTCCGACTTCGACTCAAGAAATTGGGTTACACAAGTCCTCCACTAATACAGCGGTTCTGTTTTAGTTAACGAAATTAAATACAGTAATAGACGAGGTATTGTAGACGGCCGTGGTGTGGTAGATAGTGTGTGCGACTATCACACAGAAGAACCCGAGTTGGAAACCGGGTAAGACTTTCAAACGTTTTCCACCTCGTAAATGTTGGCAACTATACGAGTAAGAGAGCAATCTCTAAGCCATGTAAACTTTCTTTAGAAAAGCATTAGCCGTTCGAAGCCGGCTTTAAACAGTAGGTCCCGGTCAGTGAGTATACAAATTACAACGTATACAGCTCACTGATTCGAGAGAAGTTCCCCGTCTGTTCCTTCATGGAATGTTAAGGGAAATAATTAAGTAAGTACTTTTCCCAGTTTATCTAAGAAATTCGAGTCCCGCTGCTCGAAAAGCTCTGCACCGCAACATAGGTGATCTGATTACGATTTTATTCGACTATATATTGTCATATCAATCAATGAAGAATTTTCGACTCACCCGATTGGTTAAAATGCCAGTTTCAGAGTTATAAACTAATTTTGATTCGACAATTTTTTTTTATGAATTATATTCAACATAAGAATTATATTTCGACTTAAATTTAAAAGTGACAGTCAGATTGGTGAAGATTAAAATTTAGTTGTAAATTTTTTAAAAAAATGTATAACCAAATCGGACAAGTTATTTTTAATTTATGGCAAATTAAGTCTGAAAAAAAAAATTACAAAAAAAATCGTTAGTTTTGACTTGACTCAACTCTGAAACGAAATTCACAATTGGAGAAGATAAAAAAAATTTAGTTTTTTTTTTTAACCAAATTGGACATTTTTAATCTAATTTACGGCAATTTAAGTCAACGAAAAAAAAAAATTAAAAAAAAACCTATAGAAATATAAAATGTCGACCATTTTTCTCATCAAAGTTCCTACGAATTTTTCACCAAATAATTTTACGAACAATTTTCAACTCAACTCTGAAACTGACATTCATAGTGAAAGGCACAATTGGAGAAGATTAAGAACAATTTAGTTGTAAATTTTTTAAAATTGTTCACCAAATCCAACTCATTTTTTTCTTATGGCAATTTAAGTCTTAAACAAAAAGAATTTAAAAAAAGACTTGAAATACAAAATGTCGGCCATTTTTGTCATCATAAAGTTTTTAAGAATTTTCCAACCAACAAAATTTTCTAAAAAAAATGTCGACACAACTCTGAAACTGGCTGTTACATTGAAAAGTTCAAAACTAGCATGTTTTTTAAATTTATTTCAACCAAATCAGTTAAGTTTAGAGTTATTAAAATTTCTAATTCCAAAAATATTTTTTTTTTTTTTTAAATACAAATTAAATGATAAAGAACCCTGTTCAATAGAAAACATATTTCGACCGTTTTTGTGCTCAGGCGACCAAAGTACATCAGTACTCTATAGTGGTTATTCATTACAAAAATCACTGGCTATTACAAAAATCACTGGTTCGTAGAACCGAGATTTCCAAAATTTCAAAATCTCACAACAGCTCAGTTTCGCTTAAGGAACATTTTCCAAACGAAGCAATACAATTTTTCAATTCAGTGTGAAATATCATTGATTTGAGCATCAACTCTTAACAAAAAGAAAAATGTCGAGCCCTAAGAGCAAAAAGGCGCCAAAAGAAATGGGCCAAAAAGAAATTTTCCGGGAAATGGTTTGTTTGTGTGGTTGAGCATAAAGGCGTGTGGTGCTTAAGATACAATTGAATTTGCTATATCTTTCTAAATATACATTTTTAATATTTTGGAATTAAGACCGTTGGACACTTTCTATTGAATTTCATTAGAAAGCTAGTTTGGAAAAAATGTGGCCTACGTCTTTTTCGAGGTAAATAAAATAGATTTTTTTTTTTTGATTTTTTAAAAAAAATTTCATTAAAACCCAAAAATCCTCTTCTGATAAAAAAAAACATTTTTAAAACAATGAATTGCCTTTGATTTCAAAGTATTGGAAAAAATCGATCTTCCTTCCTGAAATAACCCCCAAGAATATGAATAAAACTACCGCATTGTACTTGTTAGTATATTCAGCACATGATATATTTCAAAAGAATAGGAACTTTCAATTAGGTGGTGGTCATACAAAAAAAACCAAGTAAATCTCAATCCAAAACAAGCAATTTAATAGTGATGGACATCAACGTAACTGGTGGCATGACCATGGTGACCATGACCGTGAGCATGATGGTGGTCAACATGATGAGCATGATGGTGATCAGCTTGATCGGCATGCTGATGATGGTCAACATGATGGGCATGGTGGTCGCCATGATGATGAGTATCAGGATGCTGAGCATGACCAATATGCTTGACCTCAGCATGGAAACCACTATGGCCATCGGCATGATAATCAACCACACGGGTGGTGCCATCGGCTTCCTTCAGCGAATAGCTGCCTACAAGGGACAAGATTTAAATTTTTAAATAATTGCATAACTAATGAAGACATTTTAGAACCTCACCTTTAACATGATCACCATCACGATGTTCCCATTGACTCTTGATGTCACCGGTTTTCGTATCCTTTACTCCATACTTAAATTCATACTTGGCATGGCCATGATGATCGTCATGGTGATCGTGAGCAAAAGCCACACTGCATACGGCCACAAATACGGCAACACTTATGAAGTTCATGGTGAATGTTTACAGTTGCTGGGGTAGTTACGGATTGTTGGGAGAATTGAAGACAACTGATGCAGTTACTAAACTAGAGTTGAAGTATTTATACTAAACTTAAATATTTCTATGCTAAGTGATTTGATTTAAATGGAAAAGTCATTAGCCACCTTCGAATAATATTTTGCTGTATTTGAATATTCCAAATATTGTTAAGCCGTACTTAGCAGATTTTCTAGTTCCGCACAAAAGTTCTGTGGACCAAATAAAAGAAAAAACAATAAACTTCCAAAGGGAAAAAATCCAAAATTCATCAAGGACAATGTTATTTCAAAATCACTTGAAATATGCCCTTGAACAAATTTTTAGTTAGGTACAAAGTGAGGGTGGGGTGATTAATTCCATAAAAATACAAAACAACTAAGAACTTATTTAAAATATTTATTATCACAATTTTTTAAATATTCGAAAGACTCAATTCCTTTCATTTAATATACCCCCGAGCCATACTAATGATACTGTCGTTCGGATTGATGGACGGCATGACCAATTTTCCTAACGACAGCCTGGAAACCATTCTCATCATCGGCGGATGGTATCATCAGCTTCCCTCAACGAGTAACTGCGTATTTAAAAAAAAAACAGACCAGTTGTAGGCAATTCAGTAATTTCATTGTAGATCAACCAGCTGGTTGTGCTATAAAAATCATACGAATTATTTTTCAAAATAGGAAAATCCACACCACTCAATGAAACCTTTACATTCCTCTAGTTTTATTGATTGGTATGATTTTGGTCTGGTAGTGTCGTTGGGTTTTCTTTGTAATCTCCCAAAAAATCTAGTTTTTAAACAACTTTTTTTTTGCTTTTGTTGCGATGATTGAACTACTTTTCAATAAAAGTTTCAGTTGTTTACTTAAAGTATCAGATTCTCTACTAGGTAAACACATTTATCAAAACAAACGCTTTTTTCGGATAACTCGCACAAAGAATGACGTCAGTAACGGGTATTTTTTGAACAATGGAACAATGGCAACTGCTCTTGTTCTTATAACATCAATAACGATTTTTTTAACAATTGAACATAAAACATTAATTTTAACTCTTCAATTATGATCAAAGTAACAAAATTCACTATAAATATTTGAATTGAAACATCAAAACTGTATTAGTTCTTTTGGCCATTCTCGAGTAATCAACAAAACTTCCATCGGCATTATGCAATTCTTAACAATTGGAGTATTTTTGTCCATTTTCGGTTTAATCTCAGCTGGTCTGTTGCCACATCAAGCCACCAGTTATTCGTCGGTTACAAAACATGACACCGATGGTCATCACGACTGGGATCATCTGGATTATCATGATAAGCAGGACTATTATTCACCTCCTAATTACGAATTCAAATATGGTGTTAAGGACTTGAGCACTGGTGATGTCAAGGATCAATGGGAAGAACGTGATGGTGATCATGTTAAAGGTGAAGCTTACGATTTTTGGATTATTTTAGGATGTTTTACGATATTAGTTCTTTGTTTTTAATAGGCAGTTACTCGTTGAGGGAAGCTGATGGTACCATCCGAGTGGTGGAGTATACCGCCGATGATCAGAATGGTTTCCAGGCTGTCGTTAGGAAAATTGGTCATGCCGTCCATCAATCCGAACGACAGTATCATCAGTATGGCTCGGGGGTATATTAAATGAAAGGAATTGAGTCTTTTGAATATTTAAAAAATTGTGATAATAAATATTTTAAATAAGTTTTTAGTTGTTTTGTATTTTTTTTATTAATTACCCAACCCTCTCTTTGTACCAAACTAAAAATTGGTTCAAGGGCATATTTCAAGTGATTTTTATATAACAATATCTATGCCGGATCTTTTTTTTTTTGGAAGTTGGTTGATTATTTTTCTTTTATTTGGTCCACAGAACTTTTGTTCGGAACTAGAAAATCTGCTGAGTACGGCTTAATAATACTTGGAATGTTCAAATACAGCAAAATATTATCCGAAGGTGGCTAATGACTTTTTCATTTAAAGCAAATCACTTAGCATAGAAATATTTCAGTTTAGTATAAATACTTCAACTCTAGTTTAGTAACTGCATCAGTTGTCTTTAATTCTCCCAACAATCCGTAACAACCCCAGCAACTGTAAACATTCACCATGAACTTCATAAGTGTTGCAGTATTTGTGGCCGTATGCAGTGTGGCTATTGCCCATGATCACCATGACGATCATCAGGGCCATGCCAAGTATGAATTTAAGTATGGAGTGAAGGATTTGAAAACCGGTGATATTAAGAGTCAATGGGAACATCGTGATGGTGATCATGTTAAAGGTGAGGTTCTAAAATGTCTTCATTAATTATTTGAATATCCTAAAATTCAAATATTGTCCCTTGCAGGCAGCTATTCCTTGAAGGAAGCCGATGGCACCACCCGTGTGGTTGATTATCATGCCGATGGCCATAGTGGTTTCCATGCTGAGGTCAAGCATATTGGTCATGCTCAGCATCCTGATACTCATCATCATGGCGACCACCAGGCCCATCATGTTGACCATCATCAGCATGCCGATCATGCTGATCACCATCACGCTCATCATGTTGATCACCATCATGCTCACGGTCATGGTCACCATGGTCATGCCACCAGTTACGTTGATGTCCATCACTATTAAATTGCTTGTTTTGGATTGAGATTTACTTGGTTTTTTTTTGTATGACCACCACCTAATTGAAAGTTCCTATTCTTTTGAAATATATCATGTGCTGAATATACTAACAAGTACAATGCGGTAGTTTTCTTCATATTCTTGGGGGTTATTTCAGGAAGGAAGATCGATTTTTTCCAATACTTTGAAATCAAAGGCAATTCATTGTTTTAAAAATGATTTTTTTTATCAGACGAGGATTTTTGTGTTTTAAGGAAAAAAAATTAAAAAAATCCAATTAAATAAAATCTATTTTATTTACCTCGAAAAAGACGTAAACCAACTTTTTTTCCATACTAGCTTTCTAATGAAATTCAATAGAAAGTGTTCAACGGTCTTAATTCCAAAATATTAAAATTTTATGTTTAGAAAGATATAGCAAATTCAATTGTTTTGTTAGCACCACACGCCTTTATGCTTAACCACACAAACAAACCCTTTCCCGGAAAATTTCTTTTTGGCGCTTACGCCTTTTTCGCGGTTAGGGCTCGACATTTTTCTTATTACTTTTTGTTAAGAGTTGATAATCAAATGAATGGTATTTCATACTGAATCGAAAAATCGTGTTGCTTCGTTTGGAAAATGTTCCTTAAGCGAAACTGAGCTGTTGTGAGATTTTGCAATTTTGGAAATCTCGGTTCTACGAAAACTGTCTTCCCTTACAGCGGCAATATTTTCAGTTGAACGACCGGGACGAATATAAACTGATATTTTTATGTCTTGTGCCCAGCATGTCGACTTAACATTTCGATTAACATTTTATCACTGCCACTGTTGGACGATTATTACGACCCTAAATATGCATAATTTTTCGAAATGTGATTTTCGCAGATTCATCATTTTCGATGGCGGTTTTAATTGTTTGTATACGATTGTCTAGTGAAAAGAATTAAGACTTTTGAAAAAGAAACTCGATCTATATTTGCCGTAAATTGCATTGCAATATGTTTATTCTTAAGACAGTGTTTCAAGCTGTTCTTTTCTACGGATGCCCTTCGTGGGACAATCTTGCTTCTACACATTTTAAGAAACTTCAAGTAGCACAGATTTAAGTTCTGAAAATTATTTCAAGGCTACCGATAACCTACTCAACTAGATGTCTCCACGAAGTTGCTGAAGTGGAATTGGTTTATGATCATTTTATAATCAGATGGTAAGAGTCTGATTTTCTTCACATTATATCTGCTTATAATTACACTAAATTAAAATCTAAAATTTATAACTGTAGTCATACTTTTGAGAATGTTTTTTTTGCGAATTTGCCTTTAAAGAATTTATATATTAGTTAAACCACATCACTTATGTACAGTGCAATCCTCGGTGGGCGGACACCGACGGTCGTAGTGATTTTGTCCGTCCACGAGAGATGTCCGCCCAGCGGAGATTAGTTTTCTCCAAAAATACCGCAAGGGACCGAGAAGTTTGGGCGTCTACGGGAGCTGTCCGCGAGTAGAGCTTTTACTGTATACAAAAAATCGTTAATAATATTTAAGTAGCACAGTCCAAGGCACATTTACAAGGTAATCGCATCAGGTACAACAAATACAACACTACAATAACAACATGCAATTTGTTTTTGATTAGACAACGAAACTGTCAGAGACATCTGATTGAAGTTGTTATGAAAATGTCAACAAATTCTATATTGTTGATTGATTGTTGACAAATATTTTATTTTTCCACAAATTTCAACTTACAAAATATCACAAATTGAATTTTTATAATTCAATTCAAAATAAAAAAACCAATAACGAATGAATTTGAATTTTCAAACGTCATATTTAAAATAGAAATAAAACGTCATTTCTAAATGACACATTCGCTTACAGACCAAATGAAAAAAATAAAATATCAGCTGATTGTCAAGATTACCTTGTAAATGTGCCTTGGCACAGTCTAATTCAACCAACACTCTTTATAATAAGAAAACGACATTGTTATATTAACAAAATACAATTTAATTGAAAAAAAAACTCAAACTTTAAACGCACTGCAAAACGCTGATCAAAAAAAGTTTATTTTCTTTTAAAAATTAATAAAAATCATTTTTTTTTCAGTCATTTTATTGTCTGCCAAATTATTTTATTTGAAATAGCAAATATTCCCATTTGCCAAACCGAATTCATTCATTTGGCTACCTCGGCTGGCTTTGCTGTAGCGTCCTAACAACCCAATTTTCCATGACGGACGGTGACGGTTTTTGGCTCTGTCTCACCAATGACTTGCTGAGTATTCGATTTAATTTCCTGAATGGTTAATGAATTGTTCACATAATATCGATCCTTCATGCCCCACAATAAAGTCTAACGGCGTCAAATCGCTTCTCAGAGGTGGCCAATTGATGTAGCCGACACGACGGATGCGACTATCATTGAACTTGATGGGCAACACATCGCTTGTTCTGTGGGCATGACACTCCATTCAACTGACACCAAAGATCGAACATGCCTTCAATCTCTGGCCACACAAATAGTTTATAGTGACTCTCTAGCGCTTACTGTTAACCGAAATGTCATTTTCAGTAGCATTTTCAATGAGCATTTTGGTGCTCCTAAAATGAAGGTTTTCCGATCCCCAAAAGGCAGTCTCACTGGCTGACATAGCCAGAGATTATTGTAATAAATAACCACTATACTCGTAGAGTTCTGATGTACTTTGGTGCCCTGAGCACAAAAAGGATTGAAATATTTTTTTTATTGACCGGGTTTTTTCTTATTTTTTTAAAAAAATCTATTTTTGGTATCAGACATTGTCATAGCTAAAAACTGGGCCGATTTGCTTAAAATAAATTTAAATGTATGATACCTCTAAGCCTTGGTGAGCACACAATATTCTATTTATTTAAATTTTCCTCAAAATGCACACGATTGTTTGATTTTAATGGCTGCTAAACAAAAAGTCAATTAAATAATTAACTGATGGTAGTTGAGAAGAGCAGTGTTGGTCTAGACCTGCTTAATAAATGATTTCCAAATGTGTTTTCTCCAGTTCGTCATACCAACGATTGGCATGTCTTCTTCCACATAATCCTGATAGATAGATTGTGCTACTGAATTCAAATTGACTTGACTTTATTGATCGATATACTTGCCAGCACGATCCAACGCTTTATTTCATTCTATCTATTGATGGTGCAGGCGATGTAGACAAATTATTCCACTACCTCGATGCTGCAACTGGCGATCCCCATTATGTCGTCTTTTGGTTGTCTCGACTTTGCTCGGGCAAGTGTTTTTGTCAGTTCATCATCCTTCTCGTTTCTTTAAAAAAGCATTAGATACCTCCTTCGCTCCTTCATGGGATGGTGTTCCTTTTTAAAGCAGCTCCCATCCAATAAGAAGTCATGTCCCAGTAACCAAATAAAGTTCTAACTGTGCTGATTTCGTCTTAAAGAAGAAATTCTGCTCTTCGCAAATATTCTAAGAAACCAAGTCTTTGAAACGGAATGCAATGGGCCAACATAATTGTATCCCTTAGTTATTTATTATTCAACAAAAAACAAAATTATTTTGGGGGCTTCTACCAAATCACTGATTTATTGATTATATTTACAAGCACGGTTTTCGCCACTAAATGTCTAAAGTGTGTCACAACAACCAGGTCAGCGTCTGCTAAAACCTTAGGAATGCATTTCAAACGTATTTCCCCCTCCCCACCAAATAACACATTAATGTGTCTAAATACACCAAAAATTAATTAAAGCCAAATAACACGCGAAAAACTTTAAAAATTAGTATAAATACTTCATGTCTACCATCGAAATGGTATCAGTTCTTTGGACGTCTCCCAACAATCAACAGCCACGCCAATTACCTTTCAATAAACGAGTAAACCATGAAATTCCTAAGCGTTGCCGTAATTGTGGTCATTTGCGCTTTTGCTGTGGCCGATGAACATTACGATCACTATGCCCATCCCAAGTATGAATTTAAGTACGGAGTGAAAGATTTGAAAACCGGTGATATCAAGGATCAATGGGAACACCGGGATGGTGATCAAGTTAAAGGTAATACTTTTGAATTTCTCTTTAAACAGCTGGTATATTTCTAAAAATTAATATTTGTTTGCAATTTAGGCGCTTATACTTTCAAAGAGGCCGATGGCACCACCCGTCTTGTTGAATATCATGCCGATGGCCATAGTGGTTTTCATGCTGAGGTCAAGAATATCGGTCATGCTCATCATGCCGAGGAACATCATCAACATAACGACCATCATGGTGATCACCAAGAGCATTACGCCCACCATGTGCAACAGGATGCCCACCAAGGACATTACGCCCACCATGTAGAACAGGATGCCCACCAAGGACATTACGCCCACCATGTGCAACATGATGATCATCATGGCGATGGTGGCTGGGAAGATCAACATCAACATCATCAGTCTCATGATCATGGCCATGATCACGTTAAGAGTTACATTGATGTCCATCACTATTAAAATAAGTTGACTGGATTTTCAAATACCCCACGATTATGAGTTTATTGGTTAATGAATGACTGCGTTTGACGCTTATTGAAAGTTCCTGTAATAGTTGACTGTTTAAACCATTTATTTGTAGATACATGAGTTTACTATGAAATATATTTATTTAATGCTCTCCATACTTATAAGTATAAAGATTGAGTTTTAATTTCTACAAACTGGAAGAGTTGCGACCAAATTTTAATTTGAGCCACATAATAAGTTTCTTTACTAAATTTACAAAAAAGCAAATCGATTCTAACCAAACTTTTGGAACAGTTAGACAACTTTCAAATAGTTGTAAGAAACAAAGATCTCCTGAAATTCTAACATTACTTATTGCCGTTAAATTTTGAAGGGCTTTAAAGATTGTTTGGTTTGAAACAGTCGGTGGAAATTTCAACAAACAAATTATTAGAGAACTTTTTGCAGTGTGTTTGGCCCTGTGCAGCTTGGTCATGGCTCATGACCACCACGATGATCATCATGGTCATCCTAATCATGAATTCAAATATGGCGTTAAGGACACGAAAACCGGTGACATCAAGAGTCAATGGGAACATCGTGATGGTGATCATGTTGAAGGTGAGGTTCTAAAATGTCTTCATTAATTATTTGAATACCCTAAAATTGAAATATTGTCCCTTGCAGGCAGCTATTCCTTGAAGGAAGCCGATGGCACCACCGGTGTGGTTGATTATCATGCCGATGGCCATAGCGGCTTCCATGCTGAGGTCAAACATATTGGTCATGCTCATTATACTGCTACTGAACATCATCACGAGCATCATGCCCATTTGGTTGATCACTTGGCCCATCATGTTGATCATCATCACACCCATCAGCTAGCATGGCCATGATCACCATGGTCATGGCCATGCCAGCCGTTACATTAAGGGTCCACCACCACTGAAGTTAATATTTTCCATTTTGATATACCTGGCTGGCGATTTATTCACGATTATGGATAATAGAACGTTTCCGAGTTGTTTTTGTGTTATTTGATTGTTTTGATTTAAATTTGTTGTAAATATACAGAAGATTGTTATTATAAACTAGTAAGTTGTAATGCGCCTATGGCGCCCGTTGAAATATGGAAAAAAAATTTTGTTGAAAAAAAAAAAATTTTTGTGGAAAAAAAAATTTTGTTGAAAAAAAAAAAAATTTCTTAAAAAAAAAATTTTTGTTGAAAAAAAATTTTTGTGGAAAAAAAAATTTGTTGAAAAAAAAAATTTTTCTTAAAAAAAAATTTTTTTGTTGAAAAAAAAAATTTTGTGGAAAAAAAAATTTGTTGAAAAAAAAAATTTCTTGAAAAAAAAAATTTTTGTGGAAAAAAAAAATGTTGTTGAAAAAAAAAATATTGTGGAAAAAAAAAATTTTGTAAAAAAAAAAATTTGTAAAAAAAAAAATTTGTAAAAAAAAAAATTTTGGAAAAAAAAATATTGGTAAAAAAAAATTTGGGGAAAACAGAATTTCTGTACAAAAAAAAAATATTATTTTTTTTATTATTTATTATAGAATTATAGAATGCCTATTTAAATTCCTACGTACTGCGTGACAGAGTCAGTGAATCAGTGAATCAGTGAATCAGTGAATCAGGGAATCAGTGAATCAGTGAATCAGTGTCGAGGGTAAATATATATTAAGATATAAGATATATCGGCTACTTAATATACAGACAAGTATAATATTTAGGTGTTTTTGAAAAATGTTCTAGATTCTTGTTATGTTTTCTTCTTTTTAGATAAGTCCTGAGGGCTTACCAACATATATGGCCCCGTAAGCTCTACAAACGAGCAGTTCAATGCAGGGCTGTGGAGTCGGATACTGACCAAATTGCCCGCAGTCGGAGTCTGGAAAAATGTATTCCCTGTTAATTTATTTATTATTAATTACAATACAAAGTAAATTTATATTCTAATTTTTGTGTGCAAGGGTAAACCGGGTGACACAGACCATATGTTTAGATTTTTGCAGCGACAGACCAAAGCCTCTGGTGGGAATCGAACCCACAACCCCCACGCTGATAGCCAAGCACTCTACCAACTCGCCTACCGGGGCGCTTATATTCCCTGTTAATATTTTTTAAAATTTTATATAAAGGGTTTTCCAACAAGAGGTGTTATTTTGAATCACCCGGTATTTGGGTAGCTGTCACTTTTGAAGCATTAATTCTTTGAAATTTGACAAGTAGAAACTACGCCATTACTAAAAATGGAACGATACACGTTTCAACAACGGATTGAAATTATTAAAATTCTCCTTAAGCCAATAGCCTTAGTTGCTAGTGCTTATTTTCTTTAAGTTTATTGTAATTTTAATTGGATATAAATAAATAAATAAAATTCACCACAAAAATGGTAAAAATCGCAAAACTGAAGCATTTTTTGGTCATCGTGAAGCACCTGGTCGGACCGCAATACAGAAATTGGTGGAAATATTCGAGCTGTTGGGACAAGATCGTGATGTGAAGAATAAAACACGTGCACGTCGCCCAAGAACAACTGAGAATATTGCTGCTGTATCCCAAAGTGTTGCAGAAAACCCAGGTTCAGGTCCATTCATCGTCGTTCTTTGGAATTGCTCAGGCTTTAAAAGTTCAGTTAATACAAGAACTCAAGCCGGTCGATTACACTCTGCGACAAATGGTAAGGGTCAGTGATCGGTTTGGAATGAAACCACCGGGGAAAGTTATATTGGTAAAAAAAAGTCATACGTGTTCCAGCGTTTCGCTGGGTCTCATCTAGGAATCGAGATATATCGATTTGAAGTTAGTAAGTATCGTATAGGGGAATTTGTCACGTTTTAGGCTCTTTTGTTTGACATAACTCGAGAACCAGTCGTCCGATTTAGCTGAAACAAATTTAGAAAAATTAAGAATTACAATTCCTCTAATCTGTTCTTAAACCGTTTTCCTACTTAAGCAACAGTTTCGCAATTATAAATAAATGTATGAAAAAAAAAAATTATTTTTGCCTAAAAATTAAAATTTTTTTTTTTTAATTCATAAAAAATCCAAAACGGTAAAAAGTGTCAAGTCCTATTAAAATGTAAATAAATGTATTTAAAAAAAAAAAAAATTTTTCTTCATGCGCTTATTTTTAACTTGGAAACTATTACTTGTAAAGGAAAATAATATATGAACAGATTAAGGGAATTGTAATTCTTGGTTTTTTAAAATTTATTTCAGCTAAATCGGACGAGTGGTTCTCGAGTTATGTCAAACAAAAGAGCCTAAAACGTGACAAATTCCCCTATACGATACTTACTAACTTCAAATCGATATATCTCGATTCCTAGATGAGACCCAGCGAAACGCTGGAACACGTATGACTTTTTTTTTACCAATATAACTTTCCCCGGTGGTTTCATCCCAAACCGATTGTGGCTGTCGCACAGTGTTATCAACAACGTCGTGTCTTTGCTGATTGGGTCCTTGAAATGCATGAAAATGATTCGGAATTCCATCGAAGAATCATCTTGACTGATCAGTCTCATTTCCACCTCGGTGGCTACGGCAACAAGCAAAATTGTCGCATCTGGGTCTCGGAAAACCCAAGAGTTATTGTTGAGAAGCCTCTCGATCCTTTTTTATGGTCGGAGTTGGATATCATCATCTGGACAATGTTTACTTTCAACAAGATGGTGCTACGTGCCACACAAGCAACGAAACCCTTGCTCTTTTATGGGAAAATTTTCCGGACCGTATTATCTCTCGAAGAGGTTATCACAATTGACCACCCACATCTTGTGATTTTACACCTTGTGACTTCTTCCTTTGGGAAGGTGAGGTCTACGCCAACTGCCCAGCGTCTATTCAAGACCTCAACGATAGAATTCGTGTAACTATCGAGGTCATAGGCCAGCCACGATTTGGTTATGGAAAATTCTATGAAAAGAATGTGGTCCTGTAAGCGTGGTCGTGGTGGCCATTTAGCTGCTGTTGTTTTTCATTATTAACGGCATACCTTCTTCTTTCTTATGAAATAAACATCCGATCATTTATCTCAATTTTGAATACCAAAATAACACCTCTTGTTGGAGAACCCTGTATATGTGTTTCCATACCACAAACATTAACTTGTTTGTCGGTTATAAATATCAAATATTTTTGTGTTATTTTTTTTTATTTTTGTGTTACCTTTTATTCAATTTGTGAATAAATATCAAATATTTTTGTGTTACTTTTTATTTTTTTTTTTTTTTGTGTTACTTTTTTTTTAATTTGTGAATCTCTACATATCGATTCATCTTATTCTCCCGGTTATTGCTTTTTGTTTAAAGAGCGTAGAGACAACAAAAGTTATGACAACTGTTGCAAACAAGTTAAGACACATATTCCCTCTCAAATGTTGTACTTTGTTGAGTTTAATAAGTTTATTACATGTTTTTCCCTAACACGCTCATGCTTCTGCTCAAATACTTAATGAAAATCGCAAATGAGTTGTATTTGCAGCCAAAAGAATTTCTTTCGAAGCAAATGAGCTTTACTTGATAGAACCTCCAAACACGCGATTTACTTGTGTGTAAACATTTAAAAAAGAAAGATTTTTCAGATTATAGTCTACTTATTTGCCTACTTAAGTTGGCCCTATGAAGACTTGCTCAAAAAATACTTTGGTCTTATAAGTGCTTTCTTCAGTTGATCATAAAACGATTTGCATGTCTTCTTACATCGGAAGCCTTTTGTGATCATTTCTTTTCTGACTGACTAATTTGGATTCACTAGACCGATATGGCCCTGACAGCACAATTATTATGTTTTCAAGTCGTGATATAGTTCACGGTTCATTACACGCCTAAACATCTAGGTGACACAGATTTTGCCGAGGGCTTTCCTTAGGAAAACACACAGCACCACATCTGCTGCTGACATGTGTCAGGGCCCCAAAGAAACACGGCACGATGTTGTCTTTCTATAATTCGTCAATAGAGAGCTCTGTTCCTGATTATTGTTGGCGTAGCCCCAAATAGTTTGTACACCACTGATGACGAAGCCGAAATAGACAAATTCCTTCTCTACCTCATCGCTATAACTGCCGGCCACTGTATGAGCAAAGCTACCCAAAATATGGCTCACCCTGTACAGCGTTGACATCGCTCATAATATTAAAATTTGCAATATCTTTTTGTAAACCAAAGACAAGAAGTTGTCGAATCACTCTTTGCCAACCGGGAAACCGGCCCAGAAATACTCGCATCACTTCACGTAATTACTCACCAAACATTGTCCGATTATGCACACATTATTCAAATTGCTAGAGTCCGGCACTTTTTCAATGCTTGATGTTATTCATTGTAGACAACATTAAGAAGAAAAAACTTTGGCTTTATTATAACTGTTGGCTTTTAATGACTATTAGCATTACCGTTCAATTGAAATGATTCGAATTGTGTTGAATCGCCGCGAATGCAGGCATAGCGAATGATTCATGCAATGAATGCTGATGACGTATTCGCATTGGCCGGGGCAAACAACTACCACCAGCAATAATTAGTAGTACTAAATAACCTTATTTATGAAAGGAATGTTACACTTCTAATTTAGCCAAATAAAAACAAAAAATGTAAAAAAAAGAATTTTGAATTAATTAAAAACCTTATTGAAATTAAACCGCAACCACATCGGCAACCAAAGTATGGTGTGGCTGCAAGACTTTAGTATAAATACTCGGAATCAAGCACTAAAATGGTATCAGTTCTTGAGCTTCAAGCAAATCAATCATAACTTCTTCCGAAACACAAAACGTAAACTGTTAGACACAATGAAATTCCTAACCATTGGAGGATTATTCGCAATTTGCGGTTTGGCCGCTGCTGGACATTTGCATCATGGCACCAGCTACTCGGTGGTAACCAAACATGAGCCGACCAAGCATTATGGCTGGTCTGGCCAAAGTGACAGTCATGGCTGGGCTGGCCAAAGTGACAGCCACGGTTGGGCCGCTCAAGGTGATGGCCAGGGCTGGTCCAGCGGTGGTCATGGCTGGGAGCAGCACGATCATCATCATGCCCATCCCAAGTACGAATTTAAATATGGCGTTAAGGATTTGAAGACCGGTGATATCAAGGATCAATGGGAACATCGTGATGGTGATCATGTTAAAGGTATGGCTTCGTATATGAAGCATTTTCACGGTATTTTTCACTCAACATATTTTCACTTACAGGCAGCTACTCCCTGAAGGAATCCGATGGCACCACTCGTGTTGTAGAATATCATGCTGATGGCCACAATGGCTTCAATGCCGTGGTCAAGAAGATCGGTCACGCTCACCACCCCGAAGTTCAGCATCATCAAGGTGGCTGGGAAGGTGGTTATGGTGATCATGGTTATGGCTACAGTAACGGTCATGGTCATGGCCATGCTAGCAGCTATGCTGGTTTCCATTTATATTAACTTAATAGGCTGATAATTGAACCCGATCGACTGCTTTTCATTTTGATTACGATGACTTGTGCTGAATGTTCCTGCTCCCTTTGCAAATGTGATAATTATGCTATTCCTTTTTTATGAAAACAAAAAAATCGACTGAAATGACGATTTGGAATAAATGATATTTTAATAGTAAAAAAAAAAAAAACAAATAAGAATTTAATTTGAATTAATAATGACTGCGGATTTTAAATACTCTTAAATTATAAGTTTAATTATACTAATAGTTTAATTTAATTATAGTTTAATTTAACTATAATTATTTAATTTAAAATTTTTTTTTTTTTTGGAAAAAAGTTTTCTTTTTTTTTTTTTTTTAAAAAATAGTATTCTTTTGAAAAAAAAATTTTTTTTTTAAATATAATTTTTTTTTTAAAAAACTATATATTTTTTTTAAAAAAAGATATTTTTTTCTTAAAAAATATTTTTTTTAAGAAGAAAGTATCCTTTTTTTAAAATATTTTTTTTGTTGCAAAAATTAATATTGTTTTTTGGAAAAAAGTATTCTTTTTTTTGAAAAAAAAGATCTTTTTTGAAAAAAAAGATATTTTTTTTTAAAAAAATAAATTTTTTTTTTTTTAATAATTTTTTTTTGAAGAAAAAGTATTTTTAAAATATCTTTTTTGTTGAAAAAATATTTTTTTTTAAAAATAGTATTTTTTTTTTTTTGAGAAAAATAGTTTTCTTTTTTTTGATAATAATTCCAAATTCCCGGGAAATTAAAAACCCTGATCACAAAAATTTGCATGTTAGGTGTTTTCACAGAATTGTGATTAAATCAAAAATACTTCACGGTTTTTAATGACCTAATTTCAGTTGTTACCCTACGGAAAATTGGACCGATACAGAAACAGTCACGTAATAGGTCATCATGGATAGGGATCGATCCCAGTACCGAGCCAAATATATGAGAAGAACCGGTAACTTTTACACGGCTTTGTCATTGGAGGCAGTCAATAGACACTGTTCAGATATCATATGACTCGGGACTGATCAAAAAAAAACATGTCGCGATCATTAGCTAATATAAAAATAATTCTTTTTGTGACGTAAATTATGAGAAATATCTGTGTTAATTACCTTGTCGCTTTTCTTGAAACCGACTTTATAACAAAAGCAGGGGTGCATATCAATTTAATTGAACAATTAGTCTGATCGTTTGGAAAACTTGATCTTAAGTTGCGTTCGGATTTATGTCAATAGATATTTGGAAGAATTGGCACCGTCCCATCTATACGGAACCAATTTGTCATTTGGGATTTTTCTAAAATTTTTTTTTTAACAAAAAATACTCCGACTTAACTTTGTTAATAATTTTGAAACTAAGCATCGCATTCAAATGCTCTGAAGGCTAAGATTTTCAATAAATTTATTATAAATTTTTTAAAATTTATTTCAAAGAAATGAGACAGTTTATTTTCAATTTATGTCTCGAAATATTGATTATCTTGAAAACAGAAAAAATTTCGATTCTTAAAAATGCAAACAACAAATTGATTTGAGAATTCTTTGATAAAATATTAACTAAAGTATAGGGCTTTCCAGCAAGAGGTGTAATTTTGGTATTCAAAGAAAAATGACATTTTTTTGAGATAAATGATCGGATGTTTATTTCATAAGAAAGAGGAAGGTATGGTGACGGAAGGTGTAATGACGTTGGTGGAATGCCCAATTTCAAAGAACGACGAGGAATGGACCTGAACCTGGGTTTTTTCAACACTTTGGGCTACAGCAGCAATAATCTCTGTTGTTCTTAAGCGATATGCACGGGTTTTATTCTTCACATCATCAAACTTGTCCCAACGGCTCGAATTTTAAACCAATTTCTGTAAGAAAGTAACACCTCCAGTTGAAAAACCCTTTATTTGTAGGTTTTTTATCGAAAACATTTTCGATTTTTCGAAGTGATAAAGAAATTCTCATATTTACAAAAGAATTCGTGAGCCATTAACGAAAATATTTATCGTGTTCCCACAATAATATAAAAAGTTTGTATTTTACTAAAAAGAATCCAAAAATTGTATTGAACTTCATGTCAAATGGAAGATTAGAATAAAATTAGATATGACAATAATTTTTTTTATTAGTTATTATCGAAAACTTCCAAAAATTTCATCAAACTTTCGGATATTTTTTTGTTGGTTCTATTCATTAAATGTTAATCCAGCTTTTGATGAATTTTCTAGCATATTTACCAAATATTTAATCGAGTGGTGATAACGATCGCATACCAATAGTTTTGCTGAATTTTAAGGGTTCTATTGTTTTCTGTGTTTAATAGAACACATAAACAAATCTCTCCGATTCTTCCCCAATTTTTTAGAAAAAACAAAATCAGCAAAGGCTTAATAAGTAGATTTGTCTCCAATATAGGCTAACATTCCATACAATAACCTTCTGCCGCAACACCCCCTAAATCCGTTTTCACTTTTAACCCCAAATCACACACAGACTTACCGACGCTTATATGCAAATGTTAAGTTCAAACTACGATTACAAAAACATGACAAAAAAAAAACAGAAAAACGAACAAACAAATCTCGTTGAACATGTGTTACACATGTAGCCAGCCAAAGCCAGACCACCACCCCAAATGTTGGTTGCACACTCTCGTCTCATATCTGTCAGTCATAAACGCTGACGCTATGGTTACACCGTCCGTCAGTTGGCCAGCCATGAGCTGTAATGGAATTGTACCAACAGCCAACATTGTTGTGGAGAGAAATTACAAAGCATTGGCCACGAACCACCAACAAACAAAAAAGAGAAAAGCGAAATTTTCGGAGCAGCGTACGAAAATGTAACCCGAAAATATGCGAATTTGCACTAATTAGTTTTCGTGTTTTTGTTAACTATAAATAAGCAGGGAAAACCACAAATTAGTATCAGTTTTTGAAGCAAATTCAATTGCACTGCAACCCAACTTATCCGGGGTTCCCTCAAAACAAGCAACATCGGCCACCAAACACCAGCAACATGCGTTTCCTAACGTGCAGTTTTGTTTTATTGGCCGTCATTTGTGGTTTGGCTGCAGCAGGACATGTCCACCAGCATCACCCACACAAGCACTATCAACGCAAACTACATCATCACCATCATCATCATCATCAGGGCGATGAGCTACATCATGGCAGCAGCAGCAGTTACTCTGCTGCGGTGGTTAAATATGCAGAACCCGCCAAAACAGAGGACTCCTCTGGAATGGCCACGGGTGGTGCTGGTGGTGACGATAAACATGTCGAAAATGTGGAGGAACACCATGAACCAGCAATGGATAAGCATGCCAAAAAACATGCGGAAGAACAAATGGAAAAGCTGGGTAAACGTCATGCGGAGAAGCACAGTTTCGAGGATCATCATGATCATGAGGATATACATCATGACTATTATTCTCATCCCAAGTACAAGTTCGATTATGGTGTGAAGGATGCCAAATCGGGTGATGATAAAACTCACTGGGAAGAACGAGATGGTGACAAGGTCACAGGTAAGTGTCACTACATGACTAACTAAACCTCTGACAATTTCTAATGTATCGTTTCCATGCCCCCACTTTAGGCAGTTACACCTTCAAAGAAGCCGATGGCTCCACTCGTATTGTGGAATACACAGCCGATCATCACAACGGCTTCCAGGCTGTGGTGAAGATTGTTCCAGCCGAAGAAAAGGAAGAAGAGAAGCAGGAGAGTTATTAAGATGCTTTCAGGAATTAGACTTATGGTTGTGTTTACCAAAACAAACAAAAACTGACTACAAGACTCAAGAAGACTCATGACTTCGCAAATATTAGTTTAATATTCCTACTTGCAATACATTTATTTAGGATAATAGTCAATTTTCTAGTTGTAGTTTAAATACAAAAAAAAAAAAAATAATAATTACAAATACATAAATGAATTTAACAAATTGATTCAGATTGTCCTTGAATTCGTGAGGTATTTTACACCAGTCACGACCAATTACAAAGACACGTATGTGTTCTCCCTGCAGTCTCGAGTGTAGTTTGTTAGACTAACAGCCAGAGGTTTGATTGGCTCCGCAGACAGTGAGCTTGTTTAGATTATGACCCGATTTATACAATGACTTTCCACCCAGGGCAAGCAGGAACGACTTTCTACGAAGAGGCTACAGAAGGAAAACAGTCACGAACTGTAAATTGCGTTGTGAAATTTGACTTATTTATTGAAAATTTAAAAGAAACCATTTTTTTGTACATTATCGATAAATTGTTTGTACTTAAAAGAATAATACACGTTAGAAACAGGTGTTTGTGATTAAAAAACCAGTGAAACCCTCAGTAAAAACATACAAGTCTCATATTCCACAATAGCAACCTCAAAATACCGAATGTTATAAAAAAATATTGTAGATTTTTTTCTCGAAAATTTTATGTAAGTACCAGAAGGGGAGTTGCCAGACTTCCAAGTTTTTGTCCAAAATTTTGTCTAGCTATAGATTTACTAAATACAGAATTTGGGCAAGATCTCATTGGTCATATGGATAACATTACACGGCTTATAAGGGGCGGAATGGTACATTTGTATGGCAGGTACCAGAAGGGGAGTTGCCAGACTTCCAAGTTTTTGTCCAAAACTTTGTCTAGCTACAGCTTTACTAAGTACAGAATTTGGGCAAGATCGCGTTGGGCATATTGATAAAAGTGGGCGAAATGGCAGATTTGTATGGGAGGTACCCGAAGGGGTGGGGCCATATAGCCCATATGCAATCCCATAAGCAGTATTTGGGAAAATATTAAGCCATGCCAAATTTCAGAGTGATTGTTTAACTCTTTCGAAAGTTATCGTACGTACCAGCAGGACAGACACACGTACAGGCGGACAGACGAACATGGCTCAAACGATTTAGAATGGCTCAAACGATCATCAATCGAATTTGCTTCAAAGACACCTGAATTCTTTATGAAGTCGTTATATTACACAATGCAACAAGAAAAAAATATAACCATATACGGAGAACACTACGTGATAAAAAGACCAGGTCCATGGGTAGCAAACCGTTCAATGAAATTCAATTCAATGAAATTGAAAATTTACCTAAGATCTCAATAAACAACTTTTTAGAGCATATGAACATCCTAGGAATGATTGTAAAATGTGCACCAATTCACATTTGCTTCCTAGAATAGCATTAGACAATTTTTGAAGCGTATGAGTAATATTATTTTAGTAGCCTAGTACTCGTACGTACAGGTGGATAATTAAATTGCATTGATGTATATTTTCTTAAATTAACTCGAACCATGTAAAAACGAATTGGAATTCTATTATCTGTCGTTATTGCAAAAATGACACTGATGGCACTCAAACATTGGGAACCCATAAAAAAAACTCCATGAATTTGGACAAAACGCGGAGACACGGGTCTTTTTTGTTGGTCTTTAATCACGTAGTGTTCCATGATTAAAAAAGATACAAACAGTACTATGTGAAACATCACATATAGGTGGCGCCACCTAACATGTTTTTCTAGACGTGTGGTTTTCAGAAAAAAAAAATAAAACCCATATCATTTAATGTTATGGACAAGAAATTTTCTTTAATATAAAGAAAAGGGTTTGCATTATATTTTAAAAATGATTTTTTCAGTGGTGGTTTTCAGAAAAAAAATAAAACCGATATCATTTAATGTTATGGACAAGAATTTTTCTTTAATATAAAGATAAGGGTTTGCCTTATGTTTTAAAAATGATTTTGGACAAGTGGCCGCCGCGTCTGTTTCGAATAAATCCCAGGTGAGGGGTCCATTTTTGGACCACTATTTGCAGCATTTGGGACCGTATGTCAGCAATAACGCGCCGAATATTCTGCTCCAAGGTGTCCATCGTGTCAGACTTATCAGCACAGACCAGCGACTTCACATATTTATCCCAGTTGGCCAACTCTGACCAACAGGTTGGAATCAACATTGGATTCTATCCTCTATAAAAATCTAGAGGATTAGCTAACTTCGGAGCTTTCTAGGGAGCTCAAATTTGTTCAACGGGAGAGAATGATTTGTTGGGTTTCAGTGATATCACATAGTCTACGTAAGTCTGTTTTTTTAGACTGTCACCTCAAACCAACGTCCATACACCAGATAAAACAAAACTCTGAATATCATCTTAGGCTGAATCTACTTCTCCGTTGATATCTCTATTTGTTTTGTCGAGTGTTGATTCTAGTTACTACCACAGTCGCAAGTGGGCGCTAATATTAGTCCTGAAACTCAGGTCCAAGTCAGAGTAAAAAAAAATGTTAATCTTCAAATACTGGCTACTTTACGACTCAGAGAGTAAGAGTATCGGAAGTATGATGCCAGCTTCCGAGTATAGCGTGCATAGCTAATGGACTCTATGAATAAAATATTGAGGAGAATAATTGGGTACTTCTAATCACTAAGATAGTAGGAGTATCGGGCGTTCAGTGCCGGCTTCCGCGTATATCGTGGACATCTAATAGATTTTATGAATGAAAGTACTTGCATACTTCTAATCACATTTCCGCCTTTGTCCACAACGTACGAGTCTTGAGTTGGCCTGCAATTTTTACTGGAAGCCCATACGTCTTAAGATCTGTTGCCGATTGTCAACATGTTGGTGTTCCATATCTTCATTGATCAATTAAATTGCACAAAAGTGACAGTCATAAATCAAGTCTTTAAACTTTAAAGTGTATCACTATAGTTAACACTTCACATTACTCGTATTTAGCCGATCGTGGTGTAATCAAGTTCTTCCATTCTAGCACGATTTTGCAAATTGGCGCCAAAGTTCCCTTCTCTTCCATTATTTCACGCATGTATGAAATAAATCATTGAGAATCGGTGGTATGCACCAACATGTGTCCATGGCAAGAAACAAATAACAGCCATATTGGGTGGCTACTTTCAACAAGGTGCTAAAGAACGTAGATTATCACACCTTTACAAATAAACACAATTATTAACTTTTAAACTATGTGCTCCATCCACTACATCAAGACTTGGTGTGGCCACAGCCAAATCACAATATTCGTTCATAGTACAAGCACCGAAATAGTTTTAAGCTCTCAGGCGATCTACAAATTAAGTTATTAGCCACCGCCAACCATCTGTCTGACTGACCACCAACAGCAACAACAACAGCAACAACAACATGAAATAGCGGCTCACATGAAAACTTGGTAATGGTTGTATAATAATGGTCATAACTAAGGCACACACGCACACACATGCCGACACACAAAGAAAAAAAAATGTTAACAACAATTTAATGGGGTAATTGTTGCTAATACATACGATTCAAGCCTATAAGCCAAATACGAAAAGCCATAATTTGTATAAAATCAGTATTTAAACCATAAAGCCCGCTTGTCCGTCCGCTCGTTCGTCCATGCATTAGTATGAATGCCCAATGTAAGAGTGAAAAACAAATACAACATCAAGCTTAAGTTTAACAATTTGTTTGTCTACTGTTGTGTTACTTAAGTTATCGATTTTGGTCTAAACTTAAAGCTGGAGTGCAGCAAAATCGAATAGCAAAAAAAACTGGGTGATGAATGTTTTTTGCTGTGGCATTTGTTGGTGGAGTTGGCCCGAAAAATGGCAAACAAAAAAAAAATCAATGAAGCCTAGAAACGTGGCAATACGAAAATATAAATAAGGTTTGAGAAGAGAAAAAAAACAATTGAACACAAGTTTGGACGAAGCAAAGAAACCCACAATAATCGATCACCTGCTGTGGTTGAACTGTAATGAAATCCCCAAGATGAACAAAAGGATGACAGTGGTTTATTGGCAGAGAACCTTCTTCGAACGGACCTTCTGTTCAGATTCAAAACATTTTCTTAAAGGTCATCTACTAATAATCATTCCAAGAGGCATATTTTTCATATCTACAAAAAGTTAGCATTAAATCTCATATAGTTTCTCTAAGACAGTCCACCAGAAGCTAAAGGGTGTTTTTTATTGAGGTATAGAACTTCGAATTGAAATACAACACAAGAAAATCGTTTTAATGTCCATCAATTTGGCTTTATTGGAAGGATAAGTTTATGCCCTTAATGTTTAAATATGATTTCGGGCATGTGGCCGCCGCGGCTGGCTCGAATAAAGCCAATTCTACAGGTCCAATTTTCAACCACTTGTTGGAACCACAACTCATCCACATTCATGCCATCCAATTCGGGAACAAAATAGTCGGTTATCATGGCTCTATACCGGTCTCCATTAACGGTAACTGACTCTCCAGCATTATTTCGGAAGAAGTATGGCCCAATGACTCCACCAGCCCATAGAGCACACCAAACAGTCAGTTTTTGTGGATGTAATGGCATAAAATGGACGGAGCTTGCGGTGAACTTCGCGAACTGAACCATTACTTTCGAAATAAATTTGCACGATTTGCAAGCGTTGTTCTTTTGTCAACCTGTTCATGATGAAATGGCAAACCAAACTAAATATTAATCACTTGACAGCTGACAAAATGGCCGCCAGTTAAAAAAGTGATGCCAACTTAAAGTTCTATACCCCAATAAAAAACACCCTTTATAAGAAGCACCAACCCAAAAACCTTTGGCAATTATTAAAATTCACTACAAAAATGGTGAAAATCTTGCAGTCACAGTTCGCAAAACTAAAGTATTTTTGGGTCGTCGTGAAGCTCCTTGTTTGACTGCAATACAGAAATTGTTGGACAAAATTCGAGCTGTTGGGACATGTTAGTGATGTGAAGAATAAAACCCGTGCACGTCGCTCAAAAACAACTGAAAATATTGCTGCTGTAGCCGAAAGTGTTGAAGAAAACCCAGGTTTGTCCATTCCTCGTCATTCTTTGGAATTGGACAAACGTCATTACACCGTATTTTGCATAAAGACTTGGGTCTTAAGGCTTAAAAAGTTCAGTTAACACAAGAACTTAAGTCGGCCGATCATTAACAATGTTGTGTCTTTGCTAAGTGGGTCCTTGAAATGTATGAAAATGATTTGGAATTCCATCGAAAAATCATCTTAAAGTATGAGGCCCATTTCCACCTCGCTGGATACCTCCACAAGCCAATTTGTGGCTTCTGGGGCTCGGAAAACCCAAGAGTTATTGTTGAGAAGCCTCTCCATCCTCAACGTGTGACTGTCCGGCGGGGACATTGGACCTTACTTTTTCGAAAATAAGTTTGGATCAACTGTTACGGAGAATGGATTGCTCTATCGAGCGATGATTAATGTTTTTTATGGTCGTAGTTGGATGATATTGATCTGGACAACGTTTACTTTCAACAAGACTGCGCTACGTGCAACACAAGCAACGAAACCATTGCTCTCTTACGGCAATTTCTATTTGTATGTTTCATGTTTTGACATTTTGAAAGTCATTTGTATTTCCTTGTGGCAAGTTCGAAAGGGAATCATAAAAATTGCCTAGTGTGAATCAGGACTATCTTGCCCACCCTGCAAAGGCATACCCATACCATAACCAGGACAAAGGGAATATGTAAAAGGTTTTAACATCTTTTCTAGAATACTAGTGTCAGTACTTTTAAAATCACATTTGGCCCTACCTGGAAGTAACACTTTTTGACGAAAAATAATCAACAATTTTTATCTTTTACTTTACACTCCGATAAGATCATTAGTATGTGTGGTAGCAGAATTGGCTGGTTAAGGTTTTCAATTTTCCCCTTGTCAAGTTTATGAAACAATTCTGACTTCTAGCCACTAATTGAACCGGATCCAAGTTGAAATTACATTTCAGCATACCACTGTCGAACGTGCGCCATCCTCCTAACAAATCTGTGAACTCATACTATTTCTGAAGACAAAATTCATACCATAATACAAACATGTACATTAGGGCGTTTCCAAACAAAAAATATACCAACTCTTGAAGCGGAATATTGAAGTTTGTGATTTAAGAGAATTTTGAAATTTTTTTTTGGATTTTTTGAAGATGGGTACGGGTTCGCTGAAATCGATTTTATCAAAAAAATGAGGTTATGGAGAAAAATTTTTAATATTAATTTTTGCTGGTGCTTTTTCTTCATAAAACTAAACAATTCTCTTCTTAATGATCCGATCCTACGACAAAAAAATGATTGATGTGAAAAATTATTATATTAAGGACCACTTTGATAGTCTTAAAAGTACAAAATTATGTTTTTATAGTTTTCAAACCTCAATAACTTTAAAAGTTTTCAAAATTTTTTCAAGATGAAAAATGCGTTAGAAAGGTCTTTAAATTACCTTTCATTCGGTATATAGGTTTCTTTTCACTTGCGGGAGAAATAAAGGAAAAAATTTAAGTTTGAGAAAAAATTTTTTTATTTTTCAAATTTTATAAAAATTAAAAGAATTTCATTAAGTTTCGTTCTTGGTTAAGTAAAAAAAAAACATTTAATATACATTGTTTTAATAAAAATATCAAAAATTCAATTCATCAATATATTTTTATTTCCATACAAAATCAAAAGATATTCAAAGAAGAAAATTCAAAGAAAATTCAAAATTCTCTTAAATCACAAACTTCAATATTCCGCTTCAAGAGTTGGAAAAATCAGAAAAAACGTCTTTTGTGAAACGCCCTAATGTACATACGTACATATATAAGTATGTATTTATGTGTGTGTGCGTGTGTTTGTCTGTATGTACATATATTCGGATACGCTTCATTTTCAATGGGGCGGTTGGCGTTTATTTGTATTACGATTTTGGCTGAGTTGTGTATGAAACAAATTTCTAAACATAAATTAATGAAACGGCCACAACGGCCAGAACAAAACCAGACAAAGGGCGACGAGCTGGAGGTGACGAGGTAGAAAAAAAGCAGTCCACATAAATTAATGTTGTAGAACTGCAATGACCTTGAGACGAACAGTAGCACAATAACAATGGCCACAAAAACAAAATCTACAGCAAAAATCTCGCCAAAAAGAACAAAACACAAAAACTCATATCGAGGAAAACGAACGGACGTGATCAGTGGCGTAACGGAGGCTCTGAGAAGCCTGAAAGGTTTTCCAAAGGTTTGACGTTGTGAAGGACCTTATGAAAAATGAAAGGACACAGGTCTAAGGCATGCCTTGAGTGTAAGCAGTAAGACGACATAGCATTCAATCTTATATAGGGGTAGTTATCGGAAGACCCTATTAGGGCACCGGCTTTGTAGAAACCCGTTTGAAAAATGAAAATGCCAAAGGCTATGGCCTGCGCTGAGTGTTAGCAGTACGACAACATATCATTCAATCTTATATTGGGGTATTTTTTGGAAGAAGGTCTGCAAGAACATTTCTTATTGGAAGGCCCTGTTAATTCCGTGACTTCTCTATCACACAAACAAACACACACACAAATCGTTTTCTTTTTTGTTAAAATTCGAGCAACCAACGAAACTGGCTGATTGATGACCATTTGTTGTACGTATATGTGTGTGTGTTGTACGTCTCTGTGTGTGTGAAGTGATCAACATAAAGGGAATGTTAATGTAAAATTAATTAGTTTTTTCTGTGGTCGATTTGTTATTGTGTTGAGGCGACTCTGGTATGGTTTTGGGAGGCATATTAAGTTCATCTGTGGGTTTGAGTCAAAGACATCAAGATATATGTACGTGTTGACAAAATTACGTTTGGCTAGATTTGTAGAAAAAAAAAAGAATTCTTGAACTTTTGAAAGAGAGATAAAAGTATTTACAAAATAATACATAACTTCTGGGGGAATTTGAACTCGGTAGTGTCGCGGAATTGACTACGATAACAGCAGAATGCTATTTGTGACTTTTGCCTTTTTAGATCACCTATGTTGTATGAAAGAGAAATCGAGTTTGAGTTCCAGAAATAGAAATAAAGGGTTATCCATTTTTCGTTTTAAAAGCAAACGCAAATAAAACGCATATAAAATTTTTTTTTTTCATGATATTTCTTTTCTATTATTGACATTATGTGTGAAAAACTACATCATTTAAATGACCACCACGCGAAGTGTTGCAAGCATTGATTCTTTTGAGGTCATTTTGGACCACTTTTTGGCACATATTGGGCGGTATCTCACCCATAACTTGACGAATGTTGGTTCTTAAGTGCTCAAGAGTTAAAGGTTTATCTGCATAAACACGGTCTTTTACGTAGCCCTACAAAAAAAAAGTCTAATAGAGTCAAATCGCATAATCTTCGTGGCCTGTTTATGTCGCCACGACGAGAAATTACGCGGCCAGGAAATGTCTCTTGCAGCCAAAGCCATATTCGCTCGAGTTGTGTGGCACCGTCTTGTTGAAATCACATATTCTACAAGTCGTATTCAATAGCAGGCAAAAAAAGGTCGGTTCTCATACGACCATAACGCTCCGAATTCCCTCGTTCCCTCATCATTTTCGAAGAAGTAAGGTCCAATCACACCTTCGGACCAAAGAGCCCACCAAACAGTGACTTTTTGTGTGGATGTAATGACCTCTCTTCAATTACTTGAGGATTCTCAGAACCCCAAATACGACAATTTTGTTTATTAACATACCCAGCGTGTGAGAAATGTGCTTCATAACCATAATCTCCTCTTAAAGCACGATATGTGGCTGTGCCAGAATCACCATTTTTGTAGAAGGTTTTAATATTTTTTACTCATTGTGTGATAGTTAAGCGATACATTTTCATCAATGTCAGACTTCCAACTGAAAAGAAAATAAATTTGTTTAACAACTTAGTTTGACAGATGTCGAATTCCAGCCCTATACTTTTGAAACCATGAAATGGATAACCCTATACAAAAAAACAAAAAAATTAATAATAATGTTCCACAATTTAACTAACAGTAACTACATATTAAAGTCAATATTAGAAGTCAATATTAGAAGTCATTGTTATTGTCGTTAGTAACAAGACATTATATTACTATTCGTGTTCAGGCTGAGGGTAATGCCAAGGTAATGCAAACGGTAATGAGATGTACTCACCGAGCTTATTCCAAATTGTACTTATTTTTTGAAAATCCGCTTAAGTGAAAATGCGTAAATGCAGCTATTTCGTTTCACTTATCCGTAGTTTTCACTTAAGGGTATTTCGGATAGCTGAAACACGTTTCAGTTACACGATCTATATTCAGAAGTAAAAGACCCAAATATTTATACCATATTTCATGACAAATAAATGTTATTTATTAAATAAATTAACAAAAAAAAAATAACTCAAAAAACGAACTCATATTCAATTCAGTCATTCAAAAAAGATCTAATGGATTTCTCGAAATGTTAAAAATTTCAATTCTCGAGATTCGGAATGGAAAAATTTGGAAAATGTCTTGAGAATTCCCGAAGCCGAACTCTAGGTGCAGGTGCGACCAAATAGTCATTCTTAAAAATTAAAAGGGGTTATCGCTGAGAATTTTGAAATAGATCGCACAAAATGTTTATCCTTGGACGGAAAACTAGAATATAAATTTATTTTGAATTATAACACCGTGTTACACACATTCAGTTACACATTAAGGTTTCAGTTCAAAAAGCATTTTTTTTTCGTAACGCTTAAGTAGTTTAAAAATTTGGAGTCTCTTTAAGAAAAGTGAAAAAAATATTTTTTTTCAAAAATAATAAAAATTGGGGAAAATCTGAGAATTGATAAAAATTGTTTTTAAAAACTTTGACGTGATACAGAGTCTGCCTGCCAAAAATCAGCTCGATTGGATCACTGAAAAAGGGTTAAAAATCGTTCCAAAGGCTTTCACACAGGCCACTAAAAACTTAAAAAAAAAAATTCTGACGTGTACATGAAAATCCCCGATACACGTGTATTTTTATTTTTTCCCCTCTTTCCGAATATGTGCATTTGGTTCATAGGACAGAAACAAATCTATTTTTTGTAACACGGTGTAATTCATAATAAATAAATAGATTTTAATTATTTCCATACGGTTGTTGAGTGAAATTTACAATTTCAAGTTGAAACCTGTAAAAATAAAAATCTAGCAAAGGAAATACACTACTAGTGAAAAAGAAACTCGAACTTGAAAGACCCTGTACCATACAATTGTACAATTGTTCATTTATATAATTAAAGGTTCAAATATTTTCAATATTTAATTATACATTTTGCAATCTATTTGTAAAGTGCGCACGCGTCGACCACAACTACAGCTCAGACAATCTCTTTCGCGGTGCGCAAATGTATTGTTTCATGATATTGAATTTTTGCTAAACAATAAACGTTTTTAATTAAATTAAAAATACACACACACACAAATATTACTTAAAATTTTTCGATTTTACGTCTTTATTAATTGCACAATAATGTCGGTGTTAGTAATTATTAATGAACCACAAAAGCACGCAATTTGTAGAAAATGCAAAACCTCATGAGTAACTACTGCGCAACTGCATTTGAGTTCTTGTCGAAGAACCTTTGCCAATTTATTTTGAACTATAAATACTAGACATTAAATTAAATTCGATATCAGTTCAACTTTAAGTTCTCCAGCTTGTTCTTCTAAGCAGTAGCAGCCGAAAATCGATTTGGAAACTTTTATTTCAAATTCTTTTCAAAATGCGTTTTCTAACTGTCGCTTTGGTGATCGTGGCCATTTCCGGCTTGACATTGGCCGGATACTCACATGGCGGTTCCAGTTACGCGGTGGTGACCAAACATGATGTTCCACATCATGACATTAAATATGGCGGCGGTTATGGAGGCGGTTATGGCGGTGGTCTTTACGACGGAGGCCACTACGGTTATGGTGGTTATGTAGATCATGGCCATGGCTATGGTTATGGTGGTCACTACGACAAGCACGACTATCACAAGTATCCCAAATATCAATTCGATTATGGCGTTAAGGATTTGAAGACTGGAGATATTAAGAATCAATGGGAACACCGAGATGGTGATCACGTCAAGGGTAAGTTGTTTGCCAGCTAATCTTGATCCTTTGGAAACACAACCAACTAATCGCAATTTGTCTTTAATTGCAGGTGGCTATTCCTTGAAGGAATCCGATGGCACCACTCGTGTTGTGGAATATCATGCCGATGACCATAACGGTTTCAATGCCGTGGTCAAGAAGATTGGCCATGCCCATCATCCCGAAGTCTATGCCAAGGGACATCAATATGGTGCCGGTTATGGCTATGCCAACGCTTTGGATCATGGTCACCATCAGGGCGGTGCTTATGGTTATGGCTTGGGTCATGGCCATGGTCATGGACATGGTCATCATGCCAGTAGCTATGTCAATGTTAAACAATTGTAGAGGAAATGCCATGCCTGACGATGGACACGACACAACGACAACCCCCGCAATGCCCTAAATCCCGCCCACACACACACCTCCACATACATACATACAATTTCAACCGGCCCTTAGGGTATCGGAGAAATGTTTGTTCCAGACTAAATACGACCAAATATATAACTCATAATGTTAAATGCTAGTTTGTTAATAATTACAGCCCGAAGAAAGAAAAAAATGTTGTATAAAAAAAATATACCAAAAAAAAAGAAACAAGATATTCCATTTGCAAATACAAACGAAATGTAAGAGAATGTCGTGTGTGTTTTAATGTGGACTAATTAATGAAATAACCGTCAAATGGAAAATTCAATAAACCACCATGAAGGAACAGGGAAATGAAATAACCTCCAAAATGGAAAATGAAATAATCCCCAATGAAATAACCCCCAAAATATACGAATTGACGCCCAAATGATTTTTCGTAACGCCTGAAGGAACAAAAACAAGTAAGGCCCAAGAGTGAAAAACTAAATAACTCTCAAACGTTTTAAAATCTTCCCCGAACAAGAAAAAAAGAAATTATAACGAAAAACTAACTAGAAATTAAAGAAAACCCATACGAACAATTAAATAATCCTCAATGAAGTAACCGCCAAAAAAAAATTAGGCCCAGGAAAAAAATAATCCCAATAATAAATGAAAAAATCCCCAGAAAATTCAAAAAAATATAAAGAAAACTTCTGGTAATGCCATCAAACATTTTCAGTGGCTGTTTTCCACGAAAAACTAACTAGAAATGAAAGAAAACCCAAACGAAAAATAAAATAAACTCCAATGAAGTAACAGCCAAAAAAATTAGGCTCAGGGAAAAAATAATCCCAATAATAAATGAAAAAATCCCCAGAAAATTCAAAAAAATATAAAGAAAACTTCTAGTAATGCCATCAAACCTTTTCAGTGGCTGTTTTCCACAAAAAAAACTAACTAGAAATGAAATAAAACCTAAACGAAAAATTAAATAATCCCCAATGAAGTAACAGCTAAAAAAATAAGGTCCAGGAAAAAAATAATCCCCAGAAAATTCAAAAAATATAAAGAAAACTTCTGGTAATGCCATCAAACACTTTCAGTGGCTTTTTTCACGAAAAACAAACCAGAAATTAGATAAAATGCAAACGAAAAATTAAATAAACTACAATGAAGTAACAGTCAAAAAAAAGGCCCAATAATAAATGAAATAATCCCCAGAAAATTCAAAAAAATTAAAGAAAACTTCTAGTAATGCCATCAAACACTTTCAGTGGCTTTTTTCCACAAAAAACTAACTACAAATTAAATAAATCGCAAACGAAAAATTAAATAAATTCCAACGAAGTAACAGCCAAAGAAAAATTAGGCCCAGGAAAAAAATAATCCCAATAATAAATGAAATAATCCCCAGAAAATTCATAAATTTAAAGAAAACTTCTGGTAAGGCCATCAAACATTTTCAGCGGCTGTTTTCCACCTCGTAAATGATGACAACTTTACGAGTATGAAAGTAATCTCTAAGCCCTGTAAAATTTCTCTAGACAAGCATTAGCCGTTCGGAGCCGGCTCTAAAAAACAGTAGGTCCAGGTCAGTGAGTATGCAAATTATATCGTGGTCAGCTCAATGATTTGACAGAAGTTCCTCGTCTGTTCCTTCAGGGAATGTTAAAGGAAATATGTAAAGAAAACTACTTAGACTTTGTTGGGGTGTAATTCATAACAAAATAAACCCTGTAGAAATTATCCCCAAATTGGATTTTTCATAATTTTTTTTTGGGTGTTTTTTTTTTAATTTTTTTCATTTTGTGGGATTGTTTCTTGGCATCGAACAATTTTGTTGCTGTTCGAATGGAATCACTTCCGTTTGTCGGCAAGACTGGAGTCGGGCGACCACAAAGACAGGCAGCTTTTAAATCTCTGGATTCTGTTTTCTAAAACTCAACATCAGCCCAAGACTGACGAAGCTCTCGCTACGAAATGCCTCAGCAGTTTGTCAGTCACCTTATCTGGATGCAAGTAAGCAGAAAAAATCCAGGTAATTGTAAAATTAACGAGCTAGCGAAACTCGGCACTATTGGCGTAGGAATAGGGGTGCTGGGGTGTGCTTAGAACAATTTTTGAGAATTACATTTCCTAGAGATTAAACAGAATAACATTATATTTAACTAAATAATATTCAATTAAAACTAATTGTATGCAACTGGTTCATTTAATGAATGAAACTCATCATTAAAACAGGTATTTTATACAACAAATGTATTAAGACATTGACATAACCCTCCATGCACAACGTTCACCTCGTATTATTATTACGCCTATGCTGACTGTTTTAAAAAAACTTTTCCATAAATGAAATTTACGAAATTTTCATTGGATCAATGACAAGACATTTGTCATTCATGACCAAGACATTTTTTAAAAAATGTTTTATATTTTATAAAAAGAAGAAGTTCTGAGTTCGAATCCCTTGACATTTCTAACTTACGCTGGCTATGAATAGGTTAAGAAAGAAGTGTTTACAATGTCTGCAGGCCCCAAAAAACATTCCTTAAATCCTATATAATGTCCAACTGATTAGATCACTTATAACATCCCATTTAAATCCCTGACAAACTTTCATTTTCTATCACCACACGAAAAAAAAAATTAGTTGTCAATGATGTCGTAAAACAAAACTCACATTACGCCCCGAGTCCGATGCCTCCGTTCAACTGCACAGATTCCAATGACTCATATTATGTTGCATTTACAAAATTAATGTAACCACTGAATCGAAAATGACATCAAATTTTATTTTATGTTGAGAAATTCAATAAAACGAAACCCGCAAACGTAACACATGAATTCCCTCCCGCCATAGTGGCCATAGTAGTATTGGTTCAAATGGACATGTCCCACCGCAGTGGACAAAACGGAGCAGCAACAGCAGCAGAAGAAAACGGTCACAGAGTGAAGCAACAACTTTTACTTTTCAAAATGACAGCTCTTATGTCGAAAGACCGACAGGTACTAACGATGTAGCCTCACATGCAACTCTGGTCGAAAAAAAAAAATATTAAAAAAAAACTCAAACACACACGTACAAAAACGGAAAAAAATAAATCATCAAACATAAGTGGGAACGAACGTAACAAATGGAAATGAAACCGATATTATAAAATAAATTGCAAATGAAAACTTGTATTACTTCAACAAAAAATACTTTTTTTTTCTGTTTGTCTATTAAATATTAAACCTCCACCATAGGAATGGGAGGTGATCTTCTCGGTAGATTGACGTTTCACATGCAACATTTGGAGATTCGTGTGGAGTGTGTGATGTGCCAACTCATCATCATTTGCGCCACATAACGGGACAGGTCTGACGATTCCGAAGTACATCCACATTAAAATAAAAAGTTTATTTTTATTTTAATAAAAAGTTTATTTTTATTTTAACTACAACATATCGCTCACAAACTAATTGCCCTTTAAACATTTCGATTGTACGTATTGACTTTCACAGACCGTGAGCGTGTTTTAAATCCCACCGAAAATTTTCATATTTACATTGTTGCAATTGCATTATTGCCTACATTTGTTTTTCTTCTGTTTTGTCGGCTACAAATGGCTACAAAGAAACAGCCAAAGAATCAAATCGCATATCAGGTATCACATGTGGCAGCAACAGTGTTTTTCCTCAAGACCAGATCGTTTGGCCATGATGTCAACCCCGTTCGGTGGGTTTCCTTTCGGAGGAGTTCAATGAGCAGCCAACATGAGTTTTCAAAGTTTTCGAAGATAACCACATACTTGCCATACCAGTCAAACGCATCCACTGGCAATAGGAGGCATCATCATCATCATCAGCCACATTGACAGTTGCGGCAACGGCATTTGCAGCATGTGCAGCATCTTGTTTGGGCTTTTCGTATAAGTGTAAGTAAGTGAGTGAGTGAGTAAGTGCTGCCACGCTACGTTGTTAAGCTGGAAAATCGGGTGTTGCATGGAAAACTACTTTGCGGTGGCATCTACAGGCACATGTCTACACGAAGAGTTAACATACAAATATTGTGTTTGTCTTGTTGTCGTTGTTGTGGCTTATAAGAAAATTGATCAAGATTCAAGGCGAATTGAATGCCATCCAGTCACCGTCAGAGTTGTTTCTACTGCCTTCATGCCGGTTATTGTGCTGGCGATGATGTTGACGATGATACAAATGCAGTGTCCGCTGCAGGGTTTGTGATGCGCCCCGGTACATTTTATTTTTGAGGCGCCATCGTACCAAAATTAAAAAAAAAAAAAAAAAAAAAAATAATAAAAATAAAAATAAAAATAAAAACAAAAATATAAATAAAAATAAAAATAAAAATAAAAATAAAAATAAAAATAAAAATAAAAATAAAAATAAAAATAAAAATAAAAATAAAAATAAAAATAAAAATAAAAATAAAAATAAAAATAAAAATAAAAATAAAAATAAAAATAAAAATAAAAATAAAAATAAAAATAAAAATAAAAATAAAAATAAAAATAAAAATAAAAATAAAAATAAAAATAAAAATAAAAATAAAAATAAAAATAAAAATAAAAATAAAAATAAAAATAAAAATAAAAATAAAAATAAAAATTAAAAAAGAATAGGAATAGGAATAGGAATAGGAATAGGAATAGGAATAGGAATAGGAATAGGAATAGGAATAGGAATAGGAATAGGAATAGGAATAGGAATAGGAATAGGAATAGGAATAGGAATAGGAATAGGAATAGGAATAGGAATAGGAATAGGAATAGGAATAGGAATAGGAATAGGAATAGGAATAGGAATAGGAATAGGAATAGGAATAGGAATAGGAATAGGAATAGGAATAGGAATAGGAATAGGAATAGGAATAGGAATAGGAATAGGAATAGGAATAGGAATAGGAATAGGAATAGGAATAGGAATAGGAATAGGAATAGGAATAGGAATAGGAATAGGAATAGGAATAGGAATAGGAATAGGAATAGGAATAGGAATAGGAATAGGAATAGGAATAGGAATAGGAATAGGAATAGGAATAGGAATAGGAATAGGAATAGGAATAGGAATAGGAATAGGAATAGGAATAGGAATAGGAATAGGAATAGGAATAGGAATAGGAATAGGAATAGGAATAGGAATAGGAATAGGAATAGGAATAGGAATAGGAATAGGAATAGGAATAGGAATAGGAATAGGAATAGGAATAGGAATAGGAATAGGAATAGGAATAGGAATAGGAATAGGAATAGGAATAGGAATAGGAATAGGAATAGGAATAGGAATAGGAATAGGAATAGGAATAGGAATAGGAATAGGAATAGGAATAGGAATAGGAATAGGAATAGGAATAGGAATAGGAATAGGAATAGGAATAGGAATAGGAATAGGAATAGGAATAGGAATAGGAATAAAAAGAAATTAATATTAAAACTAAGAATATAAACCAACATCTTCTCCACGATCTTATACAGGGTTCACTTCTCCTTGATCTTATACATAGTCAACTTCACAAGAAACAATAAGTTTTTCTTCAAAACCACCTTTCCTAGTTTATTCTCCAACCTCAGCGAAGTAAGGAAAACGTGCATACCATTCAGCGAGTTGTATATGAATAGAAGATGAAAGCAATAGACGACGATAAAGTAGAATTTAGCAGAAAAGATTGTGAAAAGTCCATCTGCTTAAAATAATAGTGTGGACGGTCTTAGTTGGCTGTGTGGGCGACAATCACACAACATACCCAGGATGGCATCCAGGTGGGAACCTCGTAAATGCCGCCGTTTCTCTGATTGAAGGATTAATCTCTAAACCTTGTCAACATTTTCTCTAGTAAAGGCTGAACTTAAAACAGCAGATGAGTAGTGAGTATACGAACTAACAGCCCAATAATTTCACAAAGCTTACTGGACTATTCGATCATGGAATCTTATGTACGTAAAATTGCTGGCTATAGTTGAGGGTATAAAAACCACTCCATATATATATAATTTTTAGTTGCTATAGATTAGTTATACAGAGAAGAAGCTTCTAGCGATCATCTCGTTGACAATGGGTTCACTTATCAGCAACCTCCGATGAGCCTGTAGGGACGCGTTTGTTTTTCTTAGGACAGGTTTGCCCTTGTAACTAAAAACTCTCCTGCTTTATCCGGGCTTGCGACCGGCAGGTTAAGGCCCGGCGGAGTTTGTATATCCTCCTCTATTGATCGGGGCCCCATGTAAGCTACAACTTCACAGATCAGTCCCTGTGTGTACACACATGTTGTTGCTGGCTCAGACGCCTCATTTTTGCATGTACCATCTGGCAGAGACTTCCATAGCATATGCTCATCGAGCTGATCCCTGGCCGAGTTGTTGTGCCTCCACCACAGCGGTAAGCGTATAAATACGTTGCATTTCATTCATTGCAAGTTTAATAGTGAATTTGTCCTTGACATTGACATATCGTGCTGTGATTTTTCCAAGCAATTGTTTGTCTTCGTTTTTCTTTGCGTTACCGAGAAAACGTCTTCCTTTCGTACGTGTTGGCGTCGTGTGTGTTTTTATTTGTTTTTTTTTTTTTTTTGTATTTCGGAAAACTCGTGGTGGCGGTTAAATAATCTACGTCAGCGAAACGTTGCCAATCGGGTGTTTTGTGCTCCAGTGTGTGTGAGATTTGAAATTGATATTCATAATGTCCATTGATGTAAGTTTGTCTGCTTGGCTTCGTTTCTTTTTTTTTTTTTTGTATTTATATAATAAACAAATGGGATTTTTGGTTTGGAAAATCCCCTCGTTTCATAGAAGAAGAAAAAACTGAAATGAAAGCGAAAGTGTTTATTGCATTTGTATTTGTATCAGAAATCGGTGTCTGTGTGTGCCGAACAAAGTGACTTTCACTTTCCAGTGAAAGTCCATGGACAACTTCAATGTTACATTCGATTAAGGCAAAGATAAGAAAGGATAATGGCACTTAACATTTGAAGGACATTAAATGGAATGGTTGTGGTGTGTGTGTGTGTGCGATGATTACAAACACGTAATTGAAGAATATGTGCAATTTGCCCCTGTCGACTTAAGTGGCCACTGCCACTTATTCATTTATCATAAGATTCAAATTAAGGTTAACATGAAGGATCCTGTTTCATAGACTGGCCATCAATTAAATATTGTGATAATGTGATTAGGAAAGAAATGACATTTTCCTAATCTCTGATTACAGTTAACTAAGACATTAAGGACAACTTTTAAGGAGTTCTTTGGTGCAACAGATTTTTCCGATTGCTATCAGGCTATTGTATATTGTGGATTGTGGTCTGCAATGATGTCACGATTAAACGAAAACTTAGGAATAATGGGTTGTTTTCAAGAAGAACAAAAATACAAAGTATAGGAAATACATCAATTGATTTTAATTATTTTTTTGTTCCAATGGTGATGTTGAATTAAATAAGTCTTTTTGCCCACAAACAAAGAAGAAAGGACAATGATGCCGTCCATCTTCCAGATAAATCAGGATTCTTCCTCAATACTGCAGTACTTCGATTAAAACGCAATTTCGCTGAAGCCTGGTAAGAAATGAAGGTTGTATTGTTTTTCAATTGGAATATATGTGTCATCAGAGTGGAATTTTTTCCAAAGCGGTTGCAACATTTGTTGATACTGTAAAAGCTCTACTCGCGGACAGCTCCCGTGGACGGAAAAACAATTCTCGGTTCCATGCGGTATTAATCTCCTCTGGGCGGGCATCTCCCGTGGATGGATAAAACCCCTGCGACCGTCGGTGTCCGCCCACTGTATATCTATAAGATAAAACGCAAAATTGTAAACAACTCTAATTTAGATGATCATGTATATTTGGATAAATACAGGACTTTTCTAACAAGAGGTGTTATTTTGAATCAGCCGGTATTTTGGTAGCTGAAGCTTTTATTATTTGACAAGTAGAAACTACGCCATTACTAATAATGGAACGATACACGCTTCAACAACGCATTGAAATTATTAAAATTCACTACAAAAATAGCAGCCACAGTTCGCAAAACTCAAACACTTTTGGGTCGTCGTGAAGCACCTTGTCGGACCACAATACAGAAATGGGTGGAAAAATTCCAGCTGTTGGGACAAGTTAGTGATGTGAAGAATAAAACCCGTGATCGTGGCTCAAGAACAACTGAGAATATTGCTGCTGTAGCCCAAAGTGTTGAAGAAAACACAGGTTTGTTCATTCCTCGTCGTTCTTTGGCATTAGGCATTCCACAAACGTCATTACATGGTATTTTGCATAAAGACTTGGCTTATAAAGTTCAGTTAACAAAAGAATTCATTCACCGGCCGATCATCAACAACGTCGTGTCTTTGCTGATTAGGTCCTTGAAATGCATGAAAATGATCCGGAATTCCATCGAAAAATCATCTTGACTGATGAAGGCCCATTTCCACCTCGGTGTCTACGTCAACAAGCCAAACTGTTGCATCTGGGGCTGGGAAAACTCATGAGTTATTGCTGAGAAGACTCTCCTCCTCAACGTGTGACTGTTTGGTGTGGTTTATGGTCCGGCGGGGTCATTCGACCTTACTTTTTGGAAAATGAGATTGGATCAACAGTTACGGTGAATGGCTTGCGCTATCGAGAGATGATTAATGATTTTTTATGATCGGAGTTGAATGATTTTGATCTGAACAACGTTTACTCTCAACAAGACGGCGCTACGTGCCACAGAAGCAACGAAACCATTGCTCTTTTACGGGAAAAGTTTCCGGACCATTTTATATCTCGAAGAGGTGCTCACAATTGGCCACCGAGATCTTGTGATTTAACACTTTGCGACTTCTTCCTTTGGGGCCACGTGAAAGATAAGCTCTACGCCAACTACCCAGCGTCGATTCAAGATCTCAAAGATAGAATTCGTGTAACTATCGAGGACATAGGGCAGCCACTTTGCGATTTGTTATGGACAATTTCATGAAAAGGATATGGTCCTGTAAGCGTGGTCGTGGTGGTCATTTGGCTGATGTTGTTTATTATTATTAACGGCATACCTTCCTCTTTATTATGAAATAAACATCCGATCATTTCACCGTGTTACAAAAAATAGATTTGTTTCTGTCCTATGAACCAAATGCACATATTCGGAAAGAGGGGAAAAAATAAATATACATGTGTATCGGCGATTTTCATGTACACGTCAGAATTTTTTTTAAGTTTTAAGTATAAAGCTCGTAGTGGCTTGTGTGAAAGCCTTTCGACCGATTTTTAACCCTTTTTCAGTGATCCAATCGAGCTAATTTTTGGCAGGCAGACTCAGATTTTCCCCAACATTTTATTATTTTTGAAAAAAAATATTTTTTTCACTTTTCTTAGCATAACTTGAAGAGACTCCAAATTTGTAAACTACTTAAGCGTTACAAAAAAAAATGTTTTTTGACTGAAACCTTAAAAAAACGATAACCATTTAAAAAAAAAAAATGTTGGAAAATCTGAGAATTGATAAAAATCTATTTTTTAAAATATTTGACGTGATACAGACATTTCCACAAGTCTGCCTGCAAAAAATCAGCTCGATTGGATCACTGAAAAAGGGTTAAAAATCGGTCCAAAGGCTTTCACACAGGCCACTACGAGATTCATACCTCAAACTTAAAAAAAAAAAAAAATCTGTCATGTACATGAAAATTGCCGATACACGTGTATTTTTATTTTTTATCTCCTTTCCGAAAAAGTAAATTTGGTTCATAGGACAGAATGTGTGTAACACGGTGTTTATATACAAAAAAATTCATTTTTTTTTGAATACCAAAATAACACCTCTTGTTGGAAAACCCTGTACAATTCAATTTGTTAGATACCATTTGTCATAACTTAAAAAAATATTGTCCGATTTTTTCGTTATTTCACAAAAATTTTAATAAAATGTATCACGAAATAATTTTCAAGCTTCGCCTATAGTGCCTATAAATTCGAATGACAGTTTCAGAGTTATTAACAAAGTTATGTCAAAAAATATTTTCTTTTCTTTTTTTTTCAAAAAATTTGAAAATGCACAAAAGTGTCCATATTCAGTATCATAAAGCCGCAATAGAAATCGATGGAGGACTTTCGCATTTATTTACAACTTGCTGAAAGTTCGTTCTGAAACATCTCCAAATTACGAAAAAAATCCTACTTAACTTTGCTCAACTCAAGGCGAAGATATAAAATAATTTAGTGGTACATTTAAAATTGATTTCAAAGAAATCGGGAAATTCCTTTTTCAAGTTATGACAACTGATACTTTAAAAATTCAATTTCAAAAAAAAAATCCTTTCAATAGAGAACATTTTCGGCCATTTTCATTGTCAGACAACCACAGTATATCAGAATTGTGTATTATTTATTTTTTTTTTTTTAAATTTATTACGATGAAATCCGCAAATATTTAAAATAATTTAGTGATAATTTTAAAATTTAATTTAAAAATAAAAAAATCGTCCAATTACATTTTAAAGTTATGACAACTGATGTCTAAAAAATGTATCTTCATAGTCATACAAATTTAAAACAGCTTTGTTAAGAAAAATTTATGAAAATACAAAAACAATTTCACACATTTTTCTTAACAAAGCTGTTTTATTTTTTTATGAGTATGGGGGTTAATTTGTTTAAAAATTAAATTCCAAAGAAAAATAACATTTCCATTGAAAAACAATTTCGGCCATTGTTGTAATCAGGGGACTATAGTACATTGGAATTGGACAAACGTTATTGATTATTAAATTTTTCTTGTCATCTCCATTTCCACCTCGTAAATGCCGACAAAATTTACCAATAACAGATTAATCTCTAAGTCACAGCACATCTTGAAAATCCAATAGCCAATCGGAGATGGCTTTGAATAGTAGGTCCTGTTCATTGAGTATACAAATGACATATATCGAACACAGCTCAGTTCAGAAAAGTTGTCGGTCTACTAAATACTGCATGGGATATTAAGAGACATAAATACAGGGTGCTGCTGTCTCAAACAGTTCTATCATCCTTAACCCTTACGTCAGAAATATTTTATCCATTTCAATGTATCCGAAAATAATTGTACTTTCAAACTGCATCGTTATTTTCATTCTTTGAATAGAAGAAGAATTTTCCCAAAACAAAATTCTGAAATATTTTTAACATATATATATATTGGTAGTTTTTCTTATTAGTATGTATTGGAAATGCTGCTTTTGAGCATAGTGAAGTAGATTTGATTCGATATATTCACGTACGCAAAAACAAAACCGCCATAAATAATAACCCCAATCCTAGACAATGTTCAAAAACAATTACAGCCACAGATTCGGGTATGCAACGCGATAATGTCCAACTATATGCACATGGGTATAGTTAAAATATTCCCATTCCAATTCATAATTTACATGGACTTTACAAAACTCAGCTTCGTGCGTCTCCCCTACGCAACATGCGAAAAGCATGGGACACAATTTATGAGATATTCCAAGAAATCGAAAGACAAAAAAAAACTTGTAAAACATGTGTTAAACTCTGAAGCTGATGTAAAGTAGCAGTCCGGTCGGACTGGACCGGGGCCGGCCAACAACAATGCCGACAATAAAATATGTTAACGTAAAATAATCAAATACAGTCATTAAACAACAATTTTTTGATTGATTTCTAAACATATCCCACATAAGTAACGCACCGAGATACACGCATTCGAGTCGCTTTGAAAATCGAGAAGAAAAACTAAACGTATGTTCGTTCAGCTACTGGATTTAATTGACATAAATATTATTGGAGGAAAGCCAACAGCGAACGGAAAAGCCGACAACGCCAACTATCTAGTTAATATATACACATTTTTGTTGTTGTTGTCTTTTATCAACCACGAAACTGCAAATGGAAACTGAAAATATGTTATGAAAAATTGTGGAAAACCAGTGTTGTAGTTACAAGTATTCATTGGCATAAATTGGGCTATTTGGAGTTTCTGCATTGGCATTGGCAGAATTGGGAATTATATTTGATCTGCAGTGGCAGCTATTCGACTGAAGATATCCCTAAATGCTGTCGAAGGAAATAAGGCCCAAATAAAATACTTCCTTTTTTTCATGCATTTTTTTGTTAGACATTTCACTTGTCAAATTTTCGATTTTATTGCATTTGCTATGGGATTTACTTAATCTCAGAAACATAATATTTCCCACAAAGTTTTTTAATTTTTTAAATTTTGTACGAATTAAAAATAGCAACGACAAGTAAAAGCTTCCGAACCAGACATAATTTCACCGGGTGAACTACAAGCAGTGGTTAATCCGTGGCTCAAGGGCTTTATATTGTCTTTGAATTGATCTCCCTCCACATATGTGTTACCAAGGTAGTGTCTATGCTCAAAGATTGAAAATCATCCAATATGGGACCAAATGTTTTTGGTCCTGCCACCATTTCTTCTGAAAAAGCTTAGACTTAGATAGGCAGAATGTATATTGCATGGATAAGCCTTATGAGACATCTCTGCATGATTTGGCGGGCTCTGTTGAAGGCGGAACGATTTTTTTTTTGTGTTTACCGCCTCAAAATATAAAAATTCCCTTTTGATGGCAAATCTAAATGCTGTAATTGCTGCCTATTTTCCCTTGGTCCCGGCCGTGATGAATTGATCAGAAAATCAGTCCAGCACTTTTTTTTTTCATTTTGTAAGAATTGCTGATATCGGACTTATTGTGGACCAAAAACTATATACTGTGAGCAAAATACGTGCTCCGAACACGGACCCATTTTAACTTAATTATTAAAATGCAGTATTTATTAAGTTAGGTTAGATTAGTTTAATTTGGCAGCTTCCCGAAATATGTCTCACTTGGATGCTTGAGGAGGAACCGTTGTGATACCATGAATTTGTTGGCTAAAGTATATCCAAGGTCGCCCTTTTTTAGCCAACCTGTCGACGAAATGAAAGAGTGGATTCTGGTCATGTCAACACTGGAGAGACAGGTTTTGTCTACTAGAAGTTGTAGACTAGATTTCATCCTCCTCTTCAACTTCCTGCAACTTCACCAGAAGTCGTTAAATGGGATTCACAGTCTCCGAGCATGTGAGCTCTAAGACCAGTGATGACCGCAATGAAATTTCTCGGACAGAATCTCGGACCGCGTCCTCCAATCCTCCATAACAGGCCTCTTTTGTTTTGGTTGCCAGGCAGATCGGTCCCTTTCTCCACCCATCGTCCGCAATGAAAATAACTTTCCGTGATCAGCGGTTTACTTGCAGGATATTTGTCTAAAATTCGTTCGGTACACACCGAACATAATTCTCAATATACCTCTCAGTGTGTAGTGCATGAGGGTATTTAAACGAGATCATACATTTTGAATTGTACGAAGAAACAAATTATATTTCATATTATTTTATTTTTTCCTCCGATTTCAAAACTAGTCCTGTTATCCACCACAACATCTCGAAACAAATTAATTGCGTTACAACTTTACAACATTAAAGACGTTTGTCGTTAACGTTTGTGCATACATATGGTACTGACACATCGCTAAGTATTAAGGTATATACATAGATATGTATGCATTATTTATGTGGAAGAGTACGTAAATGAATTACATATTTCTACATATGCAATTTGTTCATTGCGTTACAATGCGTATATCATACGTACATACGTACACTGAAAAAAAAATAAACACATTTGCCATTTTGAGAGAAGAGAATAGGTGAAGAAATTTCCTAAAATATATGAAACATTTTCATTAAACATATGTGTGATAATTTCATAAAATATATGAAATAATTTTATAAAATATATGAAATTATTTCATGAAATATATGAAATTATTTTATGAAATATATGAAATAATTTTATAAAATAAATGATAAATTTTATTAAATATATGAAACAATTTCATTAAAAAATATATGAAATAATTTCATAAAATATATGAAACTAGTAAGTTGTAATGCGCCTATGGCGCCCGTTGAAATATGGAAAAAAAAAATTTTGTGGAAAAAAAAATTTTGTTGAAAAAAAAAATTTGTTGAAAAAAAATTTTTGTTCAAAAAAAAATTTTTGTTCAAAAAAAAATTTTTGTTGAAAAAAAAATTTTTGTGGAAAAAAAAATTTTGTTGAAAAAACAAATTTTGTGGAAAAAAAAATTTTGTTGAAAAAAAAAATTTTTGTTAAAAAAAAAAATTTGGAAAAAAATTTTTGTTGAAAAAAAATTCTGTAAAAAAAAAATTTTTGTAAAAAAAAATTTTTAAAAAAAAAATTTTGGTAAAAAAAAATTTGGGGAAAACACAATTTCTGTACAAAAAAAAAATATTCTTTTTTTTATTATTATTATTTATAGAAAAATATAGAATGCCTATTTAAATTCCTACGTACTGCGTGACAGAGTCAGTGAATCAGTGTATCAGTGAATCAGTGTCGAGGGTAAATATATATTAAGATAATTTCCTAAAATATATGAAATAATTTCCTAAAATATATGGAAAATTTTCTAAAATATGTGAAATAATTCCGATAAAAATATATGGAGAAATTTCGTAAAATATATGAAATAATTTAATAAAATATATGAAATAATTTCATAAAATATATGAAATAATTTCATAAAATATATGAAATAATTTCATAAAATATATGATATAATTTCATAACATATATGGAATAATTTGATAAAATATATGAAATAATTTCAGAAAATAAATGATATAATTTCATAAAATATATGAAATAATTTCATAAAATATATCAAATAATTACATAAAGTAAATGAAAAATTGCATTAAATATATGAAACAATTTCATTAAAAAATATATGATGATATATATGAAATAATTTAAAATATAAATGATATAATTTCATAAAATATATGAAATAAATTAAAAATTTCATGAAATATATAAAATAATTTCATAAAATATATGAAATAATTTCCTAAAATATATGAAATAATTTCATAAAATATATGAAATAATTTCATAAAATATATGAAATAATTTCCTAAAATATATGAAATAATTTCATAAAATATATGAAATAATATCATAAAATATACGAACTAATTTCATAAATGTATGAAATAATTTAATAAAAAATATTAAAAATGTTCATAAAATATATGAATAATTTCCGAAAATATATGAAAAAATCATAAAAACGTAAAAAAAAATTCATAAAATAAAATATATGAAAAAAATATGTTAAATAACTTTGTAAAATACATGAAATAATTTCAAAAAACAAATTAAAAATTTCATAACACATACAATAAATGAAAATATATTAATTATTCCATGAAATATAAATTTCAAAATATGTATTTCATATCAATTATGAAAATATTTCGTTTGCTGAAAAAAATAAGTAACATTTCATGATGTTTACGAGAAACATTTTTTCAGTGTATCTCAGCCAATTGTGAGCCAAAGCAAATTCATATAAAAGTACTATTAACGTATGCCTTAGCAACACCTAACTAAACTAAGTTAAGATGCAACATTCGGCAAGACAAACAAAAATTGTCAGATGGCTAACACATTGAGGACTTACGAAAATTCCATCCAGCAGTTCGTTAATTGGTGTGGTTAACTTTTCTTTCCCAGAGTTGTTGATATTTTGGTGAAAGAAATTGCTGTAATTTTCAGCACACTGGAAAAAAAGTATCCAAAAACACACTCGAAAAAAAATCGTCACACTCTACGAAATCCTGGAAAAGTCTTATCAGAATCATTTTGTCATTGTTCCTTCTTTTTTCTAAGATCCCTTCAAAATTACGTAGAATTACTATGAGTGATACTAGATCCTCATTAAAAATATGAAGCGAGCTCCCGGAACCATTCACCACTTCAGAGTTATAAGGCAGGATGTAAACTTATCGTACCATTTCATTAATAGACTGATGGAGAAAATATTCGAAGAAGGGAAAAGTAACCCTGAATGAGTTTTATAGAAAGTGTATAAAAAGATGTCGCAAACAAATTTCAATTATTCTACTAAGATATTATAGTTTCACCGAATCTATGAAATTGTTTCATTGATGCAATGAATAGTTTCATTGATGCCATAAATAGCTTTTATTCAAATTTAAGCAATTGGGTACAATTATGGAAAACTTATTGGAATCCAAAAATAAATAGTCAATGTTTCGTATTTAAAATTGTGGCTCATTTTCCTAACATGAAAATAGTTCTTAAGGCGTTTTTCAATTCCCCTTCCCTAGAAATATTATGTTGGTTCTTTTCTCATAAATAGTGAAATGGAATCACTTAAATCGAAAGGGAATCTGGTAAATCATAAAATTAACTGAATACCATTGATTTTGTAATTTATAAAATTTCCTTGCATTTTTATTTTTCTGCCTAAACCGATATTTTATTTAAAAAAAAGCACACAGTGCCATTGATCACTTAACAGATTACCCCTTAACTCTATTGTCTCATTTCTCATTTTTCCCCGCGCCCCGTTTAGATACCACTTAAGTGGCTGAATTGCCTGTTACTAATTGCAGCCACCGTTGCCATCACAGCCAAAACGGTTCAATTGCAACCGATACATGTCGCCGAAGATGAAGGAGATCACGAAGAAATGATGGAATATGCACCGCAATTTGTAAGTATTACATGCTATTTTACGCTATTAATTAATTACTTGCAACCATAGAAAAATAAAATAAAATTGGTCATGGGCCATAAACTATATCTGTGTGTATGTGTACGTCCAGATATGCAGCATTTGATTTTTTTTCATTTTCTTTTATTAATAAAAACAACCGTACAAAATTTAGCGCTGGCAACATTTTTAACTGTTCACAATGTTGCGGTGTCAGTATGAAGAAAAATGTTGGGTGCAATGATTTTGACAGTTCATCCAATGCAGAGCGGGCCAACAGTTAACACGGGTGATTACTATACAAGATGGCATCGAAATAATCACTTTTATTTGGTGACTTACTTTTTAGGATATTATTCATAAACTTGTCAGAGCGTTAGCCCAATTTAAGGACGAATTCCATACTCTTCAGGCCATATAGGTTGCAACAAAATTCCGATTACGGTGGAAAGACCATGTCCAATATGAATCTTATTCCAACCAACAGGAAGACAAATGGCCAATACTGAAGGGGATGCGTGGTCCAATCATTCGGAAATCAGTTTGTCATCATTCACGCAATATACTTGAGAATGAAACTAATGTTGGATGGATAAAATACTAATACCGGTGTAATTGGCGCAAGCAATTTTTTTCTCTTTTTTCTGATTACACTTCATTTGCAAGAAGTGGTGATCAGAATTGGCCACCGAGATCTTGTGATTTAACACCTTGCGACTTCTTCTTTTGGGGCCACGTGAAAGATAAGGTCTACGCCAAGAGCCCAGCGTCGATTCAAGATCTCAAGGTAGAATTCGTGAGGCTATCGAGGACATAGGGCAGCCATTTTCCGATTTGGTTATGGAAAACTTCATGAAAAGGATATGGACCCGTAAGCGTGGTAGTGGCGGCCATTTGATTCTTTATTATGAAATAAACATCCGATCATTTAGCTTAAAAAAATTAAATTTTTTTTTGAATATCAAAATAACACCTATTGTTGGGAAACCTTGTAGTTGTGCTATGTGGTCTTAGCGGAGAGTGTAATCTGAAGTCAGGTACTCAGGAGACTCTAGCATTCTTTTGTTCAAGCGTGACCAACATGGAACGAACATTCGGGGAGCTTCCAGTTGGCTGAGGTTTATCACCTAAATCGGAAGGAGAGTTCGACTCGCCTAGAAGTTGCCATCTCAACCGGGTGCTACGATCCAAAGAGGGAGTATTAACAGCGATTTCTCGAATTGGCTCCTCAGGTGTACCAGATCATCCTAATTGCTTTACAAAGTTTACTTGGTCTTCTTGGTGGGTGATTATAGATGCATCGGAGTTACCCCTACATTGCTCGCCATGGTGCAGCCTTTCACAGTGATAATAAGGTAAAACTCACCCCAATCTGACGTTTAGACTGAAGGAGTCTTGCCTGCTTACTTTGGCCTTACCATCCACAAGCACAATTTTAATATCAAGTTCTGGACAGTGGTTCAGAGAAACCGTCGGTCTTAGTATCGAACATCCTCTACATCAACCAATAGCCCTCTACGTAATAAGCAAATTTGGTGCCGCGGCCTTTCCTTTTCGGCATTTAGAACTTTTGCGAAATTTATAGATTTAAACTTTATGCAAAATCTCCCTTGAAAATACAATTGACAACACTAACAATTATACTCTGCGGTGATATTTGTTGTATTTCGAATGGGTCGTTTCATTGTTTTAATTGCTTTCCGTTATTGGAAGTTTGTAATAAAAGGCTCAATATTTGCGCTGATCAATCCCACATTATGTCAACGTCTTGATCCGATTATGTCTGTTAACATGTTTTTGACATAGAAATGACATATTTATTTATAGTCGTCGTAACTGAATTGTATTCAAAGTCTATGTAACAAATATGCAGATATCGAGACAGAGACCGATACCGATACCGAGACCGGCAGGCGGACGGACGGACGGATACACGCAATTCCGTACAATACATATTGTTTATTATGTAAATTAGTTTGTTAACAAATCTCACAGTTCATTTACACCTTTCAAAACTGAAATGAAAGAACAGTTAAGAATGAAAATTGATTGGTTTCTGGTGGCGGCGTAGTTGGTGCTGCTGGCTGCCCCGCCATTGATTTCGAAATCGTGCAAAAAGATTCGAAAGAAAACTTCGCAATGTAAAATAGACAGACAGACACAATTTGACAATTTCATGTGACGTTCCGTGGCAGTTGCTACACAAATTTTGAAATTCTGTTCCAAATTTTTTTAGTGAATTGCATTTTGGTTTTCAGTTTGCTTGATTTCGTACACTTGTGTCAGATGTTTAAAATTTACGAAATTCCTTAAAAATGTTGCTATGCTGTCGTCTGTGGCTGCCATTATTTACGCTTAATGTTCAATTTTTTTTTGTTTTTTGTTTACTATGTTTGTTATCAATTTTTAATAGTTTATTAAAAGCAATAATTAAGAGATTAAAAGGGGGGGGGAAAAACAATTATACGTCTGTATAATTTCGATGGGATTATTTGTGTATGTTGAAATTGTTGCACAGTCGGTGACAAAAATATGCAAAATAAATAAAAATAATGCAATTTTATTTGCACACTCGAATTTCCGAATTTAATTTAACTTAATTAGAGAAGAAGTTGCGGATTATTTTTTAATTAGGTGGTTATTTTATAAATCTTCGCAGGTCCTCAGCTCACTGCGGCCAACAGGTAGAGAAGCTTCGCACTGGAAAAGCCTTTCAAGTAAACGTTATCATGTTCATCTGATCATTACTTGTTTCTGAATAGTCTCAAAGGAGTCTGAACATTCGGCAAGGCATGGAAATCCTGTCATCAGAGTCGGGTTTTTGATTTTATTTCACTATGAACTCAAAAACTTTTCCTATAAAATTATTATTTGTGAAATAGGTGTTTTTTTTTCAAAACTCTTCCGAAATATCCCAACCCATAGGGTATTAGGGTTGATTAGATTTTTCTCACGTACCGTTTGGCCCACTTCGTCGTTGTGTTTCCCTCCAAAAATATTTCTTTACTTTTAACTTTGTACGGAGGGAGTTCGGTAAGCTTTCTGAAGGAGAAGGTTTTTTCCTTCCAAAAAATATTTCTTTACTTTTAAGGCCAACTGTGTACGGTCCAGGAGTATGGGAAGACCAAATGTTGCTATAGATGCCATAGAATGCTAAAAATATGTTTGGAATGGAAAAACGTATATGTAACAAATTTCAAGTAATAACGATCATTTTAAAATATGTTCTTTCCGAATTGTCAACTACGAGGATATTTTGACATAGAAAGAGCCATTACCATGGCGTCGAATATAGATTATCGCTTCCTCACAATCCATGGAATTTAGCGGCGACCCGACTCATGCCCAAATCATTGGTTAAAATCGAATGGCACGAGCCAATCGATATACTCAGATCCTCAGCAACTTCTCTAATGGTAATTCGTCGATTGGCCAATATTATTTTATTCACTTTATTAATGTTTTCGTCTGTAGTGGACTGCTCATGAATTTAAGAGATTTTATCACAGACTTGCTATCAGAGTAGACCTGCCTGTAGAGGCTATGAATTTACTTCTGAGCCTCTGAGCAACTTCTCAGATCGCCTTAATTCCTGTACGAATTTTTGGTAAATTAAATAGAGTTTTCGCCAGTCTGAAATATTCCCTGGAAGCCAATGGATTTCTAAAATTGTCTTTGGGAAATTGGGCTATAGAATCAAAAAAGAGATTTTTAATAAGCTCTAATAAATTTGGACAGTGGTGCCAGATTTTTCCAAAATTATGGTTGAGTTTCTTTTCCAGATTTTCTGAAAATTAATAAATGTTGACAGTGGTGCCAGATTTTTCCAAAATTATGGTTGAGTTTCTTTACAGATTTTCTGAAAAATAAGCTTGAAATGAAAATGAACCCACATCAACTGATGATTTTGTACCACTGGAAAATTGTCCACCTGATTTAATTGGATTTTACCCGACCACCAAGACTATTAATTTGTATTGGCGAAATGACGCAAAGTGTTGGGCAACACTACAATCATTCTTATCAGAAATAGCCAATTTTTATTGAATGTACGCACATATTCATTAAATGTGCAAATATTTCGAATATTTTACAAGCATTCCACAGAAAAATAATCTGTGCTAAACGAAAAGTTGGATAAAATTAATTTAAATTAATACACATGTAATTATAAGGCGAAAATTAAACAAGCGAAAAGAAAAAAAAGCAATTAATTTATATTTTATGTATGTATTTGGCATCATGCGACAGATGGACGGATGGACGGACGGACGGACGGGCGTTATTGACCACAGAAACCACCGCCAAAATGCTCACCATAAACGGACATGAATTATTAACCTTTCTGTGACCAATTTAAGATCGAATAACAAAGTTTTCATTCTCTCAGTGCGTTATAAATAAAACGCCATTGCGAGCGACCACTAAACGTGAAATATTCTATGTGACGGAGGAAAAAAAATGCCAACAATTACTTATGGACAACTAATTGAAAATGTTGTTGTTGTCGTCGTCGATGCCACAGAAACAGAACACATGGTGCAGTTGGTGGTGCATTCACATCTACACCATGTGTGCTACCAGAAGCAATACGAAACAAAAAGATTAAGGCTATTCATGCACCAGTGCCTAAAGACTGGAATCACCGCACAGAAACACAGTGACCAGAGGTCATACCTGATATACTCTCAAGTGTGGCAAAAGAATGAAGCAGGGATCGTGAATATCCCTAATGCTTCAAGTCAGACTCAAGAAAGAAAAAAAATCAACGCTGTTGCCCGCATGTTTTGTGCGTAGTTATTTATGGAAAATCACAAGATTGTTCAATTAACAAGTGGCATGACATACCATGCCTTGATTTAGATCAAAAATCGAATTTGGTATGAACATAAAGACAGAGAGCAACCGAACATTGGTGGTGTTGGTGTTTTTCTTTTTTTTTTCCTATACTAGATTTCGGTCCCAGAAGTGATCGCAACGCATAAAAAGTTGTTATGCCTATGACAAATGACAATTTTCGATTTTGTTTTTATTTCACTTTTTTTTTTACAAGTGAAAACAAAAGTGGAATTGATCGCATTTATGGTGAACGCAATGGACGCCGGTCTTTAAGAGTTTTCTTATGAAACGTGTATACGTATTTTTGGACTTCTTACAATTCTTGGTCTTGCAATTTAGGCTCGAACAACTTTATAAGTAGTTGGCCAGAAAAAAACAAAAAAAAAATTAAGATGTTGTTTTGTTTCTCCTTTTTGTCTGCAGCCAAAGATCAAGGATTTGATTTTGGTGCTTGAGTGAGGTCTTAGAGTCATAAAAGGCTTGCATTGATTTTCCTAGGCAATCGGGGTGATTATTTCTGTTGATCACAATGAGTCAATTGTAGTTGCCCAAAAAATTGAAGATCAATTCTTAATGAGGCCCCTGACCATAAAGTCAGTGTGTGAGAGAGTATATGTGAGTCAGAACTGAGTGGCTGAGACTCACATAGACTCGGATGATGTCAGTGGTTATGTAGACAACAGGCTTTTTCCAGTTGGAGTTTTAGTTTCTGTTAATTATTTTTCTTAAATTTTGAGAGATTTTTTGCTTATTTTCGTGGGTGATTCACGGATTTTCGGTGCACCAGAAATCAATATTTTGTTTATTCACCTAATTGCTTATCGCTCATGATAATTTTCGATGAAAAATCGTCCCCCTCTTCGTTGATATTCAGGATGGCTTTAGAATAGGTTCGAAGCGTTTGGCACCCACCAGGTAACAGGTAGGCGGGGCCACAAGTCACCATAAGCATTTGAAAAAAAGCGACACTGATTCACTGATACACTGATTCCCTGATTCACTGACTCTGTCACGCAGTACGTAGGAATTTAAATAGGCATTCTATAATAATTCTATAAATAATAATAATAAAAAAAATAATATTTTTTTTTTGTACAGAAATTGTGTTTTCCCCAAATTTTTTTTACCAAATTTTTTTTTTTCCAAAATTTTTTTTTTACAAATTTTTTTTTTTTACAAAATTTTTTTGTTTACAATTTTTTTTTTTCAACAATTTTTTTTTTCAACAAAATTTTTTTTTCCACAAAATTTTTTTTTTTCAACAAAAATTTTTTTTTTCAGCAAACATTTTTTTTTTCAACACACATTTTTTTTTCAACAAACATTTTTTTTTTCAACAAAAATTTTTTTTTCAGCAAAAATTTTTTTTCCACAAATTTTTTTTTTTCCAATTTTATTTTTTTCGAAATTTTTTTTTTACAAAATAGTTTTCTCAAAATATTTTTTACAAAATTTTTAAAATTAAGTAACAAATACTTTCTCAAGCAAATTGACGGGCGCCATAGGCGCATACAACTTACTAGTTAATATAAGTAAATAGTTCCGTATTTTCATAATTGCCAATTTGATCGATTGAATTGAATTGAACAAATGCATTATTTACCGATTGAACAATTAAATAATTAAGTAATAATTGAATACGTAAATATGTATGTGTACACATATACTCGTATACATGTGTATGTAAATAATTGACTTATTATGAAAATCAATAAGTACATAATGAATAAATTGAATAGTTACAAAAGAGCTTAATTTAATTATCGAACAAATTGAAAAACCTCATGAAATGAACCACAGAATATTTGAATAATTGAGAAAATATATTCAATTGAAAAAAAATTAAATAAATATAAACTAAATTCGATATTGGTTTAACGAAATAAGGGAAAGGTGAAATAACAAGGTCCGCCATATAACTTTTTTTTTTGAAAATTCTATAAAAAAAACTACTGGATATTTGCTCAAATTTCGTTTTTTTATTTGAAAGTACAATCCTTCCGGTTAATAATGGAAAATAATTGCATTCCAATGGCTGCCTCGGCTGGCCATGCAGTAGCCTAACGACATCAGCTCTGCGGCTGATAATGCGATCTTTAAAAACAGGGCACAAAACATCGAGTAGCTTCGGCTGTGTGGCACGTAGCGCCGTCCTGTTGAAATCAAATGTTGCCAATATACTCCTCTTCAACTTTTGTAAAAAAAAATTCGTTCAACATGGCCCGATAACGAAAATAACGTAAACGAAATAAGCACTAGTTGAAAAAAAAAACGTTAGATGGCGGACCCTTTATTTCAGTTGTGCATTTCCAGGATCGCGAATGGGAATCTAGTGCGCCTTAAAAATAAAAAAAAAATATGAAAACCGAAAATTTTAGCTCTTTTAGAAAGGATTAATTAATTATTATTATTATTAAATACTTATGAGGAACAACAAAAATGGATTTTTTTTCTGCAAATGCCCATAGCTGAGTTATTTAATATATGAACACACCGCAATGGTGCACAACTCTCTTATTCCTAGCAGCAACTCCACAAAAACTTACGTCATCGTCTTTGTTCCATGCAGCTTTCAACAACGTTGGGATTTAAGCCATCTGACAATCATGTTAAATACTTAATTTGTCCACAATTTGTGCAAAATTTAAATTCACCGCAAAACTTCGTATTCCCTTTAAGCATTTTGCCATAATTAACATATTGATTTTGTGGCATATACAGCACACATTACAAAAAAAAAACATATAAATTCAAACCGATATTTATGGCAGCCAAAAATAAGCGAATATGAGACAGGGAGAGATGTGCAAGAGAAAGAGACAGACTGCATGTGGCATTGTGTGGCCCGAATAGTATATCAATACTTTTATTAATGTAACCACATTATGTTTAATAACATACTAATTAAAATTAATTACATTACATTTGGTAATACATGCCTGTGCATATGAACACACATATGCATTGACATGGCATCGGCACGAAGATGAAAGGTATTAAGTCTAATTTTTAACAAGCAAACCATCTTAGTAAAGTCTTAAAAATATTTTTATATTTTTTTTTTTTTTTTTTGGGTTTCACTTGAGATTTTAAAAAAAATATTTTTTTTTGCTCTAAAGTATTTTTATAAAGTATTTTTGAGAATTTGTTCAGTTTTTTTTGGAGAAGGTTCAAGCACAAGTTGGTAAATAAAAAGCATATTCAAAGTCGTTGAGTCATCACTTCAAAAGATTTAATTTGATTTATTTAAATCATTAGTTTTGTAATTTTTGTTTGCTCTTTAGCTGTCACTTATACAATTTTTTTGGGTAATCTATAGAAAGGGTTTTCCAACAAGAGGTGTTATTTTGAATCATCCGGTATTTTGGTAGCTGTCACTTTTGAAGGTTTTCTTCTTTGACATTTGACAAGTAGAAACTACGCCATTACTCAAAATGGAACGATACACGCTTCCACAACGCATTGTTTATGGTCTGGCGGGGTCATTGGAGTTTACTTTTTTAATTCAAGACCTTGAAGATAGAATCCGTGAGGCCACTTTGCGATTTGGTTATGGAAAATTTCATGAGAAGGATATGGTCCTGTAAGCGTGTTCGTGGTGATCATTTGCCTGGTGTTGTTTTTCACTATTAACGGCAGACCTTCCTTTTTATTATGAAATAAACATCCGATCATGTATCTCCTAAAATTTCATTTTCTTTGAATACCAAAATAACAACTCTTGTTGGATAACCCTGTATATAAAACTCTTACGTGACTGTCCTGTCCAAACGGCTGAAGTTAGAATCATGCAATTTGCGGAGTATGTAGCCCTTGGATCCTAGACATCCGCTAAGAAGGGATTTTTGAATTTCGGATTGGAAGGGGATATAAATGGGGAATAGGGGTAAAATGTGTCCCTAAACCCCTTCAAAAAAATACAATATAATCAAATATTATGATTTTTTGTTGGAAAATTGGTTCACGACTACGATTGCCCAGAGTTGGAAATGAGTTAGAGGTGGGACGAAAAGGGGGGACAGAAAGAGGTAAAAAAAGGCGAACCAAATTTTTGGCAAAAACATATGGATAATAATTCGAGAAGGGGCGAAAAAGTGACCTAAACGTAACAAAAAGGGATAAAAAAAATACAAAAGGGGAAAAAACAAAAATGTATGACAACAATTTTAATCGACAGGAATGGGCCAAAAAATGGCAATGGAAAATGGGACTAAAACGGGCCCAAAACTGGTATACTATAAATGAGATATAATCAACAACAGATGGAAATAAGTCAGAGGTGGGACGGAAAATGGGCCAAGATTTGATAAAAAAAAAGACCAAAAAGGGGAAAAAATTAAAACCAGTGAAACCGATTGTTATCGGCAGAAATGAGAAAATTGGAAGTAATGGAAAAGGGGATAAAACGGGCCGAAAACTGGAACAAAATAAATGAGAAATAATCTACATACGAGTATTGATATATTGAAGGGGCTCATACCTACCAAAACGGGATAAAAAAAAGGTACAAAGGGAGATAAACAAAAATGTGTAAAAAAAATTCAATCGACAAGGAGTGAATGGAAAATGGGAAGAAAAAAGTAACAAAAGGGACCAAAATGGGGAATATTAAAAATTGTAAAAAAGAGATAAAGGTTCTTAGTCGGTATAAAGCATTTTTTTGTAAACAAATGCAATTAAACAATCGATTGTGAAGAAAGTGTGATAGTTAGATCGAGAATCGATTTTTTTAATTTTATAACCATTCACTACATTTTCCACATCAATGATTGCAAAGCAGCAACAAAAAACAAGGCAAATGAAATTTAATTTTTTTTCTTCTCCCCAACTATCAGACTTAATCAGTTTCTACCCATTAACGGCTTAAGTGTGCGTGTGTGTGTGTATCTGTGTCTTCGCGCAATGTAGTTGTTGCTATTTTGGCCGTTCTTTTTCGGAGATTTCAAATTAATGTTGGCAATTAACATTTTTTCCACACCCATTTTTGCAGCCCAACCAATTAAGACCAACCAAAAGTACTCGATTCGAGAATGCTCACAAACACAACCAGAGAAACAAACACAGAAAAAACAGAAAACTCGTGAATTGATTTCATTTCACGCACTTTGGCGAAGTCACAGAGTCGCGGCGCTCAGTGGATGTGTGAGAGTGTTGCGAGTATTTAAATTAAACACTGCATATTTAGTGATTGTTAATTGACACTTATATACAATATTTGTGTAGTTGTTGTTGTTCTTGTTACCTTACACATATCACGTTTAATTTAAATCGTATCAAGAGACCTATTTGTTATAAATCTTGTTCGTTTTTTTTTTTTTTGCTGTGTGTGTGTTACCTTTGTACTGGAATCGTTGAACATATGTATGCAGTTACTTTTCGGTGTTCGAATTGAATTCAATTTGGAAATAATTTTCACACTTTAATATGACATTTTTTAAAAGTTTTTTTCTAGTGTTTTTTTTTTTTTTTTAATTTGGTTTATTTTGTATTGAAATATGTGGGGGCTGGTTGTTTCTTTGGAGGCTGAGTCAGTTCATTAAATGAAAAATAATTCTAATAAATGTTTGATTTCAAAATATTTGACATCTGCTGGGAAATGATTGATGATGCAACTGAAATTCGACTCCGTGAGCGATCACATGCCACTGCTGGCACGCTGCGCCACAAGTGTACAGTTTAGGTTGGCGTGAGAAATATGAATTGTAAATTCGAGCTGTGATTTCTGTTAAACATAAGCATAACATAGTTGAAAGCAAATACTTGTAGGCTTAAGTGCCACACAAAGCACAACGGTCCAAAACATGATGCTGTCGCTGCTTTATGATGATTCCCCCTCAAAAATAATGCAATTCTAATCAAATGATCACCATATTAGTTTATTAGTCTGATAATGGAATTTAGTTGACTTCATGTGTTAGGAGTGTTGTTTTTGTGATTTTGTTAAAACTGAAATTGTTTTTGTCACAGAAAAACATATTTCCGGACCAACAGTTGAGTTTTCGAGGGGGCCATTGCGAACAAGTTAACCGTCTAACTGAAAGTATAAAATTTGATAAATTTTCAAAGAAAAATGGCCCAATGATGCCGTCAGCCCAAAATTCACACCAAACAGTGAGTCGTTGTGGATGCTTTGGCGTCTCAATAGTCACATGATGGTTCTCTAAACCCCATATGCGGCTCTTTTGCTTATTGACACAAACACCGAGATAAAAATGTCCTTCATCTGATCGCACGACTTTTTCGGTAGAATTCTTCTTATTCATTTCCCGCCAAACCATCGTTCCCATTTTTACCCATTTGGCAAATGTCAAACATAAATCGGACAATAAATATAAAAACTTCCAAAGTCAAAGTGACCGGTAGTTCAAATTTAAAATTTTGAATGGCCCTTTATGATCAGTTTAATTATTGCCCAATTTGGAGGTCGGGCAATCTAAGACAAATGACGAGTTTTTTTTCAACAGCGGACAGGTTTTGTTTTTTCAACGAATGCTTTGCTTCATGAAAAGAGAGACGTAGAAATATTCACATTAGACCCCAGGTGTCTTTGAACCAAATTCGATTCATGACTTTGTTAATCGTTTGGGCCATGTCCGTTTGTCCTGCTGATACGCACGATAACTTTCGAAAGTGTTAAACAATCGCTTTGAAATTTGCCATGGGTTATTATTTTCCCAAACTGCTTATGGGATTGGATATGGGCTATATGGTCACACTCCTTCGGGTACCTTCCACACAAATCGTATATTTCGCCCACTTTAGAAATCGTGTAATATTATCAATATGACTAACGCGATCTTGTCCAAATTCTGTACTTAGTAAAGCAATAGCTAGACAAAGTGATGGCACATATAAGTCGGTTTACCCGACTGCAACTTTTTCACTGGTCCAAGCACAAGTTGGCCAATAAAAAGTATTTTCAAAGTCGTTGAGTCATCATTTCAGTCTTCGACACGATTAAGGGTAGACGAAATATTATCGGGGACATTGTTTCGAAACTCCATAAATCATGTTAAATTACGTGTGGAACTGGGGAAATGAAGGCAATTCATAAACTTCTCCATCATCCTCTGAATCTTAGAGGACAATTATTGATAACTGATACTGTTTGCAATTATTTTAGCATGCGACCTAGCCCCCCGTATTTATTTGATCAAATGTTTTGTAGAATGTCCTCATCCCAAGGCTACACCATCCGCCGTTTCTGTACAAATGCTTCGAAAACCCACCTTTTTAAAACAACCGGCAATTGTTTCACTTTATACGTAAGAGCTCGATATAGACACGCTTTTTTTTAATTATTATTTTTTTTTTTTGCTCTCATATAGAAGCTAAAAATTTAAATATTTTCATTGTAATTTTTGTTCCTTCTATTCGGAAAAATCTACCTTCCTTCCTTCGGCGGAAAAATCTACTGCTAAAAGAATTCGTTGTAGGGAGGATAGTTTATGTTAGAACTTCTACTTGTGCATTATAAAAAAAATAGTTATAGGGAAGTTCGTTGTAGAGGGACTAAAATGAATGAAAATGGCTTGAAAAAAAATTGTGTTTTTCAAAATTTATTCGTTATAAAGAAAAATTCGTTATGGCGAAGTCGTTATAGAGAAGTTCGACTGTAATTGAAAAAAAAACATTGTACTGTTGCCGTTTCAAAGTTAAAATGAATATATTTTTTTTAAATTACTTCGAATTCTTCCAGCTTTCAAATGGCATCATTGGCTTCTTACGCTTTCACGAAATTTTTAAAAAATATGAAATGTTTTTTTTTTATATAATGCCATAACTGCATCGAATCTGTGGCTAGAAAGGTAAAAACGATATTTTTTTTTAAATTACTTAAAATTTTTTTGGACGCCCTACTCTACATTGTCTTTGATAGTTTCTACTTCAATCCACAATCTCCTGACATTATCTTCATTTCACTTAACCCATTCATAGCCAGCAATGCCATATGGAACAGAGAAAAGGATTTCGTAAATTTAAAAATGTCAAGGGATTTGAACTCAGAACCCATTTTTAATAAAATATAATACTTTTTATACAAAGTGTCTTGGTCATGAATGGGTTAATTTATCAATTTCGATTTTTCGAAGTTTCTCAACAGTCAAGGGATTTGAAATCAGAACCCATTTTTAATAAAATATAAAACTTTTTATACAAAGTTTTGAATGAATGGGTTAATTTATCAATTTCGATTTTTCGAAGTTTCTCAACAGTCCTTATCGAACTAACACAGCTCGGATCATCCTAGTCATAGGTATGGCCTTGCCTGCCACGTTCTAAGCTTTTTACGCTTTAGGCCGACTAGTTCTGATTACAAAATCGGCGAAAAATAATTACAATAAAATAAACTTCAGCCAACGACACAACTTTCTTCGCAGCCGGATCACCTCTTCCTCGATATCACTTACAAGTCAAATTTTTTGTTACAGAAAAGTCCATAATTAAACCAAAAGGTATCGGAAAATAAACACCCAACGAAGATTGTTTAATTAAAGTCATCCGACATATTAACTACTCATATATTTTCCCATGCAGGTTCATATATCTTGGCAATCTCAAACCGTTGCAAATGACCGCCATAATAAATTTGAATTCATGTGACAATTGATTGACTTGATAAACACATAGGACATTTGTTCCCCTATACTCAAGTGTTTCGAATCAGCCGAGACGGCCGTAAATCACCAAAGTGAGACCTCTCCTAATTTTCCGTCAATAGAAATTTATCCATGATAACATGATTTTTTGACATGTTGTTGAATGGTAAACAATGCTGGCCATAATAAGAGACACTCACACGCACGCAAGCACGCACTCACAATCGGAGCAGAAATCTCAAAACTATTTTCCCATTGATTTTAATTAAAATGTCCATTTCGGCAGATTGCCTTGGCCTAATTTTTTCCTTTAGTTTTATAAAGCGCGCGATTCTATAAAGAAAATCACGACAACTCTACATGTAATAAAAAACAAACAACAGCACAAAAACATACTGTTCCAACTCTTATGGCAACATAAATCTGCTAAGATTAAACCGACAAAAAAAACAAAAAAAGAGTTGGAAACAACAGCGACTTAAACTTCAAACAGAGAACAAGGTGTGGTACAACTCCGCCAGGGATACACACACACGCGTACATGCTGAGTGCAAAGTGCGTTTACAGATATTCAAACAGAATAGAACAAATTTATTTACATTTTTTGTTTGTTTGTTTGCTGAAAACAACACAACATTGCGTAATATTGAGTTAAATCTATTTGAATTTACTACCTTCTTTTTTATGTATCTCATTTGTCTCTTAGGAACACCCAGAATATGCCTTCAGTTATGGCGTCAAAGATTTGCATACCGGCGATGTTAAGTCGCAGTGGGAATCGCGCGAGGGCGATGCCATTAAGGGCCATTATAGTGTCTTGGAGCCAGACGGTTCCATACGCACCGTGACCTATACGGCCGATGCTAAATCCGGCTTCAATGCTGTGGTGAAGACGGTGGGTGCCAGTTCACATCCGGTCACCGATACGCCTCACGCGGCGGACTCAAAAAGTGACGACACCTCCCAGTCGAAAATCAATCATTACAGCTTGGATCAGGAACATATTGTTTTGAGTTCGGACATTAAGCCCATCAAGAAGCCCATAGAAGATCTGACACACTCGCATCCGAAAATACCCAGCCTGATTGAGTTTAAGCCGCATGCGCGCATACGAAAGGTGCCCATGGAACTGGAGCCGGGCATGAGGGAACGTCTGAAGGAGGCCCGCGAGGATTACTACAAACAGGTGGCACGCGATAGCCATGAGGATTACTATAAGCCGGCGACACGCGATAGCCCCGAGGATTACTATAAGCCGGCGACACGCGACCATCACAAGAGCTTCCAGCCCTCGGGTGGCCTTTCGGTGCCCTATGAAAACGAAGACAATGAATGGAAGGCGGTGGTGGCCGATGACCACAAACTCCACCAGGCATACGGTATAAGCCAAGGCTATCAGCACGTTGAGGACTATCTTCATCCGGTGGCACACTACAAGGAGAAGCCAGCGCCGAAGCAACATTCACATAAACCTCAGCATCACAATACAGAATTCATAGCGTCCAAGCCACATCATCCGCAACGTTATCAGATAACCGCACCCTCACAGCCCGATCCCCATGCGAATGTCATACCCTTTCACAGCAAGAAAACCGGGGTTCAGACAACACCCGGCCTTAAGCACTATGCCGCATTGCCCCAGAAATATTTGAACAATAAACCGCGTCATGATTACTCTGCCTACTTCCAGCGCAAATCGAAGAAACCGCGAAAGTTTGAGGCGAAAACCAAACAGGGTGCCGTACAATTTCCGGAAAATGACGAGGAACAGAATGCTGCCTCCGCCAGCTTGGTCCAGGCCATGGTGAAGCGCGATAAGAAACACATGACACCCATGTATGCCAGACATTATGGTCCAGCGGATTCACATCAGCAGCACTACCATCAACGTCCATCCTCATCGCGTCGCCTTTGAGTGGATGCACGGCCGAGTAGTGTAAGGATTTTTCAATAGTATTTACACTGAGTACTTAGGGTATCTAGATTGCATACATGAGCCGGTGTGTATGTATTGTTAAATGTGTTACTCAATATATGGTTAATTTATTTATTTAAGTTTAATTTAAATTAAATTAAATTATTACGTTCATTAGAGGTTTATAGAGTTGTATGATGAAATTGAAATAAACGCAAATTTTGTTATAGCCTTGTCGAGAATTGTTTTTTTTATCTTAAACATCCTCCCACCTCCGATTCTATCCTTGAAGGTGTATTTTGTCTGAAATGGATCCAGTATGGGTGCTAGAGATTACGTTGGATACGCAATAAAGGAACTATATTTCAGAATTTGATTCATTCGTTCTTCGTATCATTGATTTTCAAGATTATTTCGTATTTAGATTCAAACGAGATGATAGAGGGCCATATCAAGGCTCTATACGATCAATGAGTCTGACCTACGATGATGTCATAGATTGCTTTTGTCCGAAACTCAAACTGAAGTACGGCGACATTATTCTTCTTGTGTTTAATGTCTCTGGCCAAAAACTTCCTTAAGTAACATAAAGGGTGTTTTTTATTGAGGTATAGAACTTCGAATTGAAATAAAACACAAGAAAATCGTTTTAATGTCCATCAATTTGGCTTTATTGGAAGGATAATTTTATGCCATTAATGTTTAAATATGATTTCGGGCATGTGGCCGCCGCGGCTGGCTCGAATAAAGCCAATTCTACAGGTCCAATTTTCAACCACTTGTTGGAACCACAACTCATCCACATTCATGCCATCCAATTCGGGAACAAAATAGTCGGTTATCATGGCTCTATACCGGTCTCCATTAACGGTAACTGACTCTCCAGCATTATTTCGGAAGAAGTATGGCCCAATGACTCCACCAGCCCATAGAGCACACCAAACAGTCAGTTTTTGTGGATGTAATGTCATAAAATGGACGGAGCTTGCGGTGAACTTCGCGAACTGAACCATTACTTTCGAAATAAATTTGCACGATTTGCAAGCGTTGTTCTTTCGTCAACCTGTTCATGATGAAATGGCAAACCAAACTAAATATTAATCACTTGACAGCTGACAAAATGGCCGCCAGTTAAAAAAGTGATGCCAACTTAAAGTTCTATACGCCAATAAAAAAAACACCCTTTAGGTGCCTTTAAATTATTCCTCTTGTCTTTAATGCCCTAATGGACAGATAAACTATCTTTTGAGCCCCTAACCAGCAGCCCTCTGTAGTAACATAATAATCCTACCTCCGCAACACTAAATAATGGCTTAGTGAATACGTAATGCAGTGAATCTACCCATACGCTCGTATGTGTGGGCGAATCTCAGTATGTCACGGAATAACTTAACACCACTTCAGTCAGTCTGTCATATGGCAAATATTGGCATTGTCCATCAAACAAAATCAATATCAATTTAAAATTCAATTTTTACTGCGGTCTATCAAAGCCACGGTTGTCATTCAAACTCAAAATACAAGGTCTCCCCGAAAAGGTCGACACAAAGATGGTGGTGACGGTCATACCAGCTGAAAACAAAAACAAAACCACTGCAATGACAACGGCAACCTTGGAAACAAAGGTAGAGGCCTTCAAGGTCAAAGCCTAATGCTAAAATGCAAAGCGATTGCAACACTTAGAGTCCATAAACTAGGGGAAAATATGATAATGGCCAAATAAGTGACAAAGATAATGAGATAAATATGCAAGAAAAGAATGCACGACATCAATTATACGATACGCTGCGAGTCAAAATTTTGAACGAAAGTCATGACTTGTCGAACAACACCCCACGTATGTACATGAGCGTCGCATGCAGACAACCATCCACCATTAGTTAGTATAAGGCGATCTAGAACATTTGAATGTATCTCTCTTTTTTTCGTAGTCTTTTGCTGCTGGAATTTGATACACAAAAACGGCACGTATTTACTATTTGGCCAAATATATTTACGAATGAACGAACGAACCAGTATGGGTGCGTGCATAAGTGCACTGGAATCTCACTGAGGTGCCACAAAAGTTGGTAACCTTTAAGTGTACGAATGCAAAAATCTACAGAAACGCAAAAAGCGTATACAAAGATCGAAGTATCAAAAAGTAAACTAATCTAATTATATTATCGCTAAAATATGTTCTTAAAAAATAGTTGTGTTGTTTTGCATACATACGTAGAGTTTTATCTGAGTTCAGCGATACAAGCAAAACATAGAAAACATGATCAGATTTTTGTGCACTACAAACAGCCAGCTGCTAGTCGTTTCTATTCAAGGTATGTACAGATTCTCCTTAAATGGCATACTTTCGAATATCCATAGAAGGCAAAACATTCATGATTCCTTGGGGAAGGATGCTCATACGAAGCGGGCCAATTGCTGGCGAAGTGATGGAATGATTATCGATATAGTGTAATGCTTTGCCCAGAAAATTATCCTAGGATTTTTGGTTCCCTTCCCCCTTATTTCAGTCAACCCATCGCCGAAGTGAACACTGGATTCTACACACATCAACTATGGAGAGATATAATTGGTTTACTAAAATTAGTGGACCGCACATCTCCCGTCTTAAGTCCACAGATTCTACACACATCGCCTTATTTCAGTCAACCCATCGCCGAAGTGAACACTGGATTCTACACACATCAACTATGGAGAGACATAATTGGTTTACTAAAATTAGTGGACCGCACATCTCCCGTCTTAAGTCCACAGAAGCCAGAAAGTGGCAGAGAAGGTGTTCGATTTTTTCCTCCTCCTCTTTACCGTTAGAACTTCAATGTAAGTCGTTGTATGAGATACGCAGTCTCCGAACTTGTGAGACCAGAGGCCAGCGATGACCGCCCTGAGGTTTCTCAGATGGAATCTTATCAGATTAACCGTCCGGTCCGCTCTGCTCCACTTTTCCATAACAGATTTTTCTGATTTCCAGTCTATTTGATTCCTTTATCCAACCTTTTTTTCGCAATGATCTAAAGTTTCCGAGATATCAGCTGAGGCTTACCGAAGAAAGGAAAATTCAAGCAAGACAGAAAAGAACAACTGAAGGATGGAAAGACTCATGAAGAAAGGAAGAGACGTAAGGAACACAAACTAATTTAGGGATGTACGGAACGAACAATCTCAAGGAACCTGTGAACCTGCGAACCAATGCAAGTACAGACAAAACGCCGGAAGAATCGAAAAAACCACCGAGGTTTTATGCCAGGAATTAACTGGTAGGAGGAAGCATACACCAAAAAAAAAATGTCTGAAACAATGGAGAGGCATACACCAAAAAAAAAATGTCTGAAAGAACTAGGAAATGTGTGAAAGAACTTAGGGAAGAACGATACGGGCTGAATGACGTACAGTCAAACTTCCATAACTCGAATAGCCATTATCCCGTAGAAAAGTTCGACTTACGGAGATTTTGAGTTATGGAATTACTTACAAAACAGTTTTAAGGGAATTTGTCTCCTTCTGGTGACAGTGGGCATCGACTAATGGAAGTTTCACTGTACTAACATATTAAGAGATGAACGGAAAGAATAACCAGAGAAGAAGTCGGAGAAATATAATCTAGGTAAATCTTCCCAAAACCAGGAAAAGCATAAAGCAAACAATCTGAGAAAACCACTGATAACCGTAGGGATGGACAATCAAAACCAGGTCGGATTGAATGAACATTTGGGAAGGCCATAATAAAGGAAGGACTCTAAGTTAGGGAACTTAGAAAAAGAATCTGAAAAACCTAACTTAGCAAAAGCCGCCTGAATTGGTTAGGAATCTGGGAAAGGCTGGGCGAATAAAACCGAAAAAAAATTGTGGAAAGGCCAGTCTGAACAGTCCTTGAGCGTAATAGTGCACTGAGAGAAGAATGGACGAGAACCCTAAGCGTAGGACTAGATTACTGGTTTCCTTCGGTTTACAGGACTTTTGTTTGTCCATTTGTACTCCTAATTTGTTTGTACATTCAAAAACTGAAAGAAAGAAAGATGGACGATGTCTATTGGATGTCTATCGACCATCTTTCCAACCATCCATCCATTTGCGAACGTAAAAGGAAAATGATTGACGGATTAGTGAATGTGCGTAAGAATCTGGAAACATAACGTAGGCAAGGCCGCCTGAACAATCCTAGAGTGTACGGACGAGCACTCGGTCTTACAAGACTTATTTTTATCCAGTTTGCCTTCTGTGACTCCATTCCACTATTTCCTCCATTGCCTTCAGTCTGTTACGTTCAGTCTTGCCACAGTTCGAGATAAAGATTGGGGTGATTGAGCCCATGAAATTGTTAACAGATGGACATAGGTTCGGAATATCGAAAGAACACACAAATGGGAGATACTACCCCGCCAACAATAAGTTCGTAGCCTGTCCGTTTTCTAATATTTTCAATTTCTGTTCTTATGTTTATTTAAAAATCTATGTTTTTGAGACAAAGTTTATTGTCTACTTAAACAAAAAAAATTACAAAAACAGCAACTTAAATTGCACATTAAAAATTGTTCAGGGGTACGAACTAAGTGTGTCAAAAAGTAACGTTGAAAATTCAAACATACTCAGAGAAGAGACGGTGAAAAAGTTTTCATAAATAGTTGAACCGGCTGGAATAAGAACGAAAGTACCGACGAACGTATGAAGGAGCCCCCAGAATTCTAGAAGAATGAAAGAACCAGATGGTGAATTAGCCCACGAAAGGATCAGGATGTATGACAGTAGGAAAGGATGAAAATTCGAACGCTCTCAGACAAGAGGAGGAAAAATTGTCCTCATGAATGGGTGAACCAGTTAGGGTAAGATGGAAAGTACCGACGAACGAATTAAAGTACTGAAGAATAACTACCTGTTTCCATAAAACGAATTCGATCGTTCGTTATAAATTGTCAAAATTGGAAGCTTTATATCATGGGTTTTAGATCCTGAATTTTAGATTTATGTTAAGAGAATGACATATGAAACGTACGCCCAAAAGGACCAGGTGCTCTTACTTAGAAATATCCATTTTATGGCGCCTTCAATTTTAACGATTAACAACGAACGATAGAATTCGTTCTACGGAAACCAGTCTTAAATGAAAGTCCTGACGAACGAATGAAAGTACTGAAGAACGAACGAAAGTATCGATTTCAAGAAACTCCAAGACTTCTAGGGTGATTAATGACGAGCTACGACTTAGTTAGCGAATGAATCCATGCAAGGATTGAGGTACGAAATAACAGACAAAGGGACTATGTGGAACGATGTGAGAAGATGCGGTGAATAATACTTCTAAAGTGGGTGAGTCATCTAAAGCAAGAATAGAGACACCAATGAAGGAATCAACTAACTCAGGGAACTTTAGATGAATAGATAATCTAGCGGTCTTACTGATCTCTAGCAGTAGTTGGCGAGTGCGCCATGAAATACAGGGTGGGCAAGAAGTTACAATGGGGTTTAAAAGTTTAATAACTTTTTCGTTTATTGATTTTTGTTTATTTTTTTTTTAAGATTATATAATATACAAAATGGAAATTTTTTACACTAAGTATGAAAAATAATTTCTCTTAAATGACCATCGTTTTCAGCTTCGCACTGATGGGCTCGTTTTAGAGCATTTTCCATAACATCTTTCAACATTTGTGGCTGTAGCGTTCGAATTTCTGCAACAATGTTTGCCTTGAGTTCAAGGATTGTCTCTGGCTTGTTCACATACACTCGCTCCTTCAAATAACCCCAAACAAAATAGTCGGGTGCTGTCAAATCTGGCGATCGCGCTGGCCAAATAATTTCTGGACGACGATATGCCCTTTGCGTTAAAATAATTGATCTCTGATTTAAATAATAAAATTCTATTATTCTGGTTCTTTGTTCAGTTGTGTATCTCTCCATTATTTATTCTCCAAGTGTTATTTATATAATCTGAAAAAATAAATAAAAAAAATTAATAAACGAAAAAGTTATTAAACTTTTAAACCCCATGGTAACTTTTGGCCCACCCTGTAGATAGAGATATGATATCAAGGACGAAAGAAACAGACCATCTGAATTTATATGTCCTCAGATAATTGGCGGTGAATATTCCTCAAAAATAAATTGTAAACCAGCTGATTAAAAACCGATGGAAACAATGGAAGTAAGACTTAATTGTTGCCACAAGTTCGCCAGACCATCTGGCTGAGGTATGAACTAACTAATTGAGCTCACAGTAGTTAGTGGGACTGAAACTATTATTATTCGATGCCAACCTTTAGTTGTTTTGGGGTAAAACACAAATGTATTGACTAGACTGACACCTCCTCTTCATGTCTTTCGATATTTCCTTCGGAATTTTCGTCCATTCGTTGGCTCGATTGTGATCGATTGAGTTCCCCGTCGCAACAATTTCCCCTTTCTTGTCCGCCAATTGTCCTATACTTCGTTCGCCCTAACCTAAGTTCTTCGATGGCTAAAAAGTTATTGTCATTCGTTTTTAATAATTTTCGAAAATACTATCCGGACTCCTTTTCGTACAGAAATGGCAAACGGACCAGCTAGTTTAAACATATTGCACAGTGTAGTATTCTGAAAAGTCTCCAACAGCACGACATTCAGACTTGTTGCTCCTAATTCCATTTATGACTGCTGTGTTTTTGCAGTCACAGCAGCTCTTGAAGCTCTTGATTCAATACTAATTAAACGCATTTTTGCATACATTCGTAATATTTGCTAGATTCAAAAAAACAGAACTCTGAATAAAAAACAACAACTGAAACTGTAACGACATTGAAATCGTTCTGGGTCTACTTGTACATTGTACACGTACATACGTACATTGCACATAGGCCAGCTTATGATAGTTTTAACCCGAAAGGAAAAACGTAAAACACATTTACATGACAAAAAAAAAACAATCTGTTGTCATGACGCTACAAAAGATATGCCATGAAATGAAATATGCAACGCATATTTTATGTTCTGATGCAGATACGCCACAACAACAATAACATCGGCAGCCACGTCCATATCAGCAGAACCGCGAGCAAAACGACAACAAACACATACTTACGTTTAATGATAAATTAGCACTTACGTTCAGTTTTATTTTTAACAGATCCGCTGCGTTTTGTGTTTCGCTGTACCAGTAAAGTTTCTTAATTTGTGGCAAATTGTCACCTTAATTTTTCACTTATTTATTGTTTGCCATATAAAAGTTCACATATTTTGGCCGTCGGCGGCATTGTGGTTCATTTCACGTTGCATGCATTCTCTGTTGCGTGCAACAACATTCTATAGAGTTCGCAACAAATACCCATTCATTAGCTTTCGGGTGATTCAATCTTTCGAATGCGTTTTTCTGTTTCATTTTTTTTTTTGTTGTTTCTCCGTTCGATATTGTCTCCCACACGTCACACTGTAATCAACTCCAACGCTTGAAACAATTTGCTGGCATTCAACAACACCAAAAAAAAATATGGATTTTCAACTTAGAACGACTGAGAGAAGCAAAAAAGAAACACACAATCAGCTTTGAAATGTTTGAAACCATGATTGTGCGACTGAACAACACTTTGACAATGTGAACTATATATAAGTCATACATACGTTTTATGACATGAGGATTAGTAGTTGGTGTGGCTCTGAGATTCGGAACAGAACCCACGTGGAAATTCTCAACATAGAGCTTCAAGTAACAGATCTCACATTGGCCTTAGTCCAGTAGGGAAATGTATTACCAATACTTCGGTTCTGAGCTTGATGTCTCCAAGATTGTTATCGATACTGAACTATAAAACTGAACAAGCTTTCAGATGTCTGACAAACATGGGAAGACCAAAACCAACGAGGTTACGTTTACATGAAAATAATACAAATTATCGAGGCTGGGTTAGTAAACCCGAAAGAACCATCGAACATTGGGACCAAAGGAATTAAGAAAATAATTCAAGCAATACTGAATTGCAATATTAAACCGAGTGAAGGACAAACACAGAAAAATTCTGACCAACGGGGGGAAGTTCAAAATAACCGGCAAAATGATTCAGGTTCGGGCAATACATGAACTAACCCGGAGGGAACGACAAACACTGAAAAATTCGGACCAACCGGAGGAAGTTAAAATACCAGGCAAAACCCGCGACCAGACGGCACAAACGATTGAGTTTCGGACAATGTATGAACTAACCCGGAGGAATAGCGCTGACCCGAAAGGACGGACTAAGTGGTTGGTTGATATCCGCAATGAACTAACCGAGGAAAAGTTAGAAAATCCTTAATTACTGGGAAATCGTGTATGCAGTATAAGCTACCGCTTCGTTAGACCCCAAAATTCTTCGCAGGAAACAGTACAACAACATCAACAAGGTAAGGCTAGAAAATCGGAAAGAACCTCCAAATAATTCTCTCTGATTGCCCAAGGAAAGGAACCTCAAGCAACAATGAATTGAACCGAGAAAGGAGCTAAGAAAATATGAAGTTCGACTAAACCGAGGAATGGAAAGACTTTAAACTGAGAAAAATACCGATCAAAGAAACAATACGTAGCAAAGGTTTGGTTTATTGCCGAAGGAAAGAATCTCAAGCAACAATGAATTGAAATGATGAACCGAGGGAAGGGCAAACAAAATATGAACTTCAACTAAGTCGAGAAATGGAAAGACTTCAAACTGAGAAAAGTACCGACCAAAGAAACAATACGTAGCAAAGGTTTGGTTTATTGCCGAAGGAATGAATCTCAAGCAACAATGAATTGAAATGATGAACCGAGGGAAGGGCAAACAAAATATGAACTTCAACTAAGTCGAGGAACTTCAAAGGACTTCAAACTGAGAAAAGTACCGACCAACCCTCGAACTGTCGAAGTAGAGAGTTGATCATCAGCTAAATCCTTAACTAAACTAACATTTGCTTGGTGTACGTTAAAAAATAATTTTAAAGAAGAACTTAAAGAATCGGTAGACAAATATATGGAGTGTAAAACGGGATCGGGAGAATACAAAGTGCAACTGAAAATAATTAGCAAGCATTTTGAAAAAATAACCAGCACGAACGAACCCGGAAATCAACGGTAGTTCTGGCATCCTGTGAATAATTCCATGCATGTGCTAACCTTGGCATCCGGGTAATTAGGTTAGGTTAATTTGACAGCTGTCCAAATTATATCTCACCTGGGTTTATCAGAAGGACTGGTTCTTGGTTCCGTTCCCATTTTTTTTGGGCCAACCCGTCGCCCTACTGAAATAGTGAATTCTATCCACATTAACTTTGGAGATACAGGATTTTTCTACTAGAAATTGTCACAAATGGTAATGGCAGAAAAGTTGTTTGGTTGCATCCTCCTCCTCCTCTTCATCGCTGCAACTTCTACAGAAATCGTTGTATGGGATTGACCGTCTCCGAAAGTGTGAACCCAGAGAAGGATGATGACCGCAATGAGGTTTGTCAGATGTATTGCGCTCGTCCATAACCGGTCAGATTTTTCTGGTTTCCTGGATGGTTGTTTGCTATCTTCCGCTCTGAAAGAGATGTTTCCGTGATATCAGCTATTTACTCTCAGTGAAAGGATAAATGGTAACGTCAGCATTTGACTTACCCCTTGTGGTGGCCAAAATGTTGCCATTCTTTTTTCCAATTGGGTTACATGTTAGACGCCATTTAAGCCATAATTATTCAATTAGCTTAAATAAAGTGGAAGTGCACGACACACACACAAACACCGGCTATGCTATGCAACACTCGCAACTGCAATTGCAATCTGAATCATGCTGTACGACAGCGACGAAACGACCGTCCGACCAACTGATGTTGAGTCTGGTTTTCATGGAAAACAACAACGACGACAACTCTCCTACATACATAGCCTGGTGTCTGTGGCTCGGTATCGGTCTCCGTGACTCTGCGAAGCTGTATTAAATGTTTATTTAGGTCCGGTTAGATTTTTGATTTGTACTAAAGCCATTTGCCTTTTTCGGCAATCAAAGCCGCAAAAAAAAAACTGGGCAAAGCAACCAACGGCAGCTAAAGTGATAATTGTTGCAGACACATGTTTATTAAACAACAAAAACAACAGCAGCGGCAAGAGCAACAACGAAGAAAAAAAAAACTGGAAAAAACATTAAAACAATTAGAATAAACAAATTGAATGAACCTTTGTGGAAAAAGCAACAGACACATACACACGCCCAGAATACACCGACACACACACACACGCAGTCAAGCAACAAGAAATCACAGTAAAATATGAATATTTAATAGAATTGCAATTTAATGCAATGACAACCAAATCACACCAAACACATTATTTTTCTTGCAATATTGTAAAAATAAAACTCAATTGGAAAATATTGATAGGCAATAAATTATTTGATTATATGAAATGGAAAATTCAGTTGTGCGTAGCTCAGTTTGAGTAGCACATGATATATACGAGAATTCGGAAACACTTTCTGAAACGGCTAGCCATAGAATGGAACCCAGCTCAATGATAGACCAAGGAACTTTTGGAAGTGTTGCATAGCAGAACATGGTGTGATGTCTGTGGTACCCACATTTCTTATGTTGACTCAAGAAGTCTCAATATGATCAACCTTAGCCCATGGGCATCAAGTGCTCCTAATTTACTTAAGTTGGCTATAAAACCTGTTGTTGTTGGCATTGGCCCGCTTAATACATGTTCTGTAGGCACTTTGATCTTGTGTGTGGCTACTCCAGTTCCTGATTCCAAGGATTTTCAAATCTTCATCCACTTGGTGCGTTCAAGGAAGCTTTTTGCGAAGGATTTTTCCCTCAAAAAAACCCAACACAGCTTCATCTTTCGATACAAAAAAAAATGTTATTTATAGCTTCGCTTCTCAGTGGTCTTTTCCAGGCGGCGGCCATTTACATGACATCATATTCTCCACTTGATGTAAAAAAAAATTAAAAGACCAAATAAAAATAATCCACAAGAAGAATCAAAGTTTTTCATTTTTTTTTTTTAATTACAGCCCAAAAAAACGTCGGAAGTTTACTTTTGCGCCACCTGTTATTTCCGGCACACCTTTCCGGCAGAGGCACCAGGTCTTTGGAATGTTCCTACATTCCAAATGCATAACCGTAAATCATGCTCTTTAAAATGCTTCCACTGGTTGTCTTTTCAGTTATGTTCGGTTTCATAAGATATTGTTTTTACCAAGTCGCAGTATATGAGACATCTGGACATCTCGGTCAGATATGTATCTTGTGATAAAAATTAAACCTTTTAAATCAAGCAAAAACTTAGGTTAGGTCTCTCTTGGGTCCATCCATTGGGTCCAGTTGTGATACCGTATATTCGTGGCCCAAAATATCCTCAGCTTCCAGGATCCAGTAGCCGTTTTTCAAGTAACCCTAATGCCGGAATGTTCTATCCACATCTACTTTAGAGAGACATATTTTGTCAGAATCAGAATTTGTAGACCAGACGTTTCCCCGTCTTACTTTCCGCCTGGCAATGTCAGAGAAGGTGTTGGGTTGTCTCCTTCATCGTTGCAACTTCTGCAGAAGTCGTTGTATGGGATATTTAGTCTCGAAATGTGTGAGCCCTGAATTTAGTAATACCACAATAACATTTCTCAAATGGAATCTTGGCAGATTAATGACAGCCCGCGTCCTCCGCTCATCCATAACAGACCAACTTTTTCTGGATTCCAAAGAAGATGGTTTCTTTCTCCACCAATGCGAGGAAGTTTTTAAGATATCAACTGTTTACTCTCAGTGATAGATATGTCAATATTATTTGAGTTCAACCTCAACACTTGCCAGTGAAGCACTGTACCGCACTGTTACCGAATATGTCCCTATGACCACCAACCAGGGATTTAGAACAGATCTGAACCACTGGTTTGGTTTTTAAAGTCGTTTTTCGGTACTTTTGAGCCGTAGTTCCGATTTGGTTTAAAATTGATTCATAAATCATACGAAATTATTGCTGAAAATTATTTTTATTAAACAAAAAAATCAAAGTAACTGCCTGATACACGATGTCGCTCGAATGTCACTCGTCATTCGACTTGTCCTTTTCGAAATACAGAAACCAAAAAATGTTATTGAAACGATTACGTAATGCAGGCTTGTTCGGCGGATACCTGTGTCAGTGGAACAGACAAAACAGCTTTAGCAATTTTTCTTCAATAACCCGGTTTTCCCAAAAACCGAACCGCAACTGGTTTCTTTTTCATTTTTTGTCGATTTTGGCAGGGCTCGAAATCGTTTTCTAAGTGTGATTTGTTCAGTGAATTTCACAGCACCATTATTTATGTAGTTTATTTTATTTATGAAATTTGGTGAGCCAAAATAATTGTTGGTTCGTCTTCTTCTTTCGTTGAGTGGTGTCACAATCATATTGCTATCATACAGTAGTTTAAATGTTCAATATTGGAATAAACTTTGATTGAAAACATGAATTTGAAGTTTAACTTCAGTTTAAACGAAAAAAGAAGATCAGCCAGGACTCATTTAATGGGCCTTAGTGGTCCTCGCGTCGTTGTTCAAGTTCCAGTCTCAATAAATTGTTAAAGACCACATTAAATAAAAATACCAAGTGTATGTAAATCGGTTGTTTGTTTTTAAGTAATTCAATATACACATTAGGGTGGAGTGAAATTCAAAAAAAAAAAAAAGTTAACCTCGGAAAGAGATGTAGTCTGGGGTCCTAATGAGGGGAAAAATAAAGAAAAAAATTTTAAAAAATTTTTAGGTGTCGAAATTTGGAAATTATCGCAATTTTGGCGTTGATTTTAGAAAAATCCTAAAAAGTTTTATGTCAATAAATGTTTGCAATACCGTAAACAATGAAATAAGGGCATGAAAAAATTTAAAAATGTTTCTCATTGTTCAAAAATTTCAAAAAGTAAAATAAGTCAAATCGTCCCTTCTTCAGAAAATTGACTGAACAATGAAATCGCCACCAAAGCTACAAATATTAGTCGATTATCCTCATATTTGCCTCAAATACTTTTGTTTGGGCACTGAAGCTCAAACTATTAAATTTCGAATAAGTTAAGTCGTTAATTTTTAGGATTTTTCTAAAATCAACGCCAAAATAGCGATAATTTCCAAATTTCGAGGGAGTGGCGCGACCCCTAAAAATTTTTTAAAATTTTTTTCTTTATTTTTCCCCTCATTAGGACCCCAGACTACATCTCTTTCCGAGGTTAACTTTTTCAAATTAAAAAAAAAACATGTTTTCACTCCACCCTAATACACATATGTGCGTACATTGGTGGGCTCAACAATAGTTCGTCCAAAAATTTCGAAAAACGAAAAATGATTTAATAAAAACTTGAAGAATACCGTTTAATTTATCGTGAATTTATCTCACTTTCTGTGAATTTCTTTCTTGGATGGTGTTCCATTGAAAACCACCACAACTTCAAAAGTTTGGTTGTCTATAAAGCACAGAGGACTATGATCCCAGACAGACTGACTGACTGTTTGGACCATTCCTCTGGTATTGAAAGTAATCAAGTCAGTTATCGGCTTAGTTGTTATTGTTGCATAAATTGTTTCAATTTGAACAGACAACAGAAAAATTGTTTTGATTTTGGATTAAAGGCACGCACAAAAGCTTGAAATACACATACAAATAATTAATGTGTGCCTCAATTTATAGACGCTAAAGACCACCGGGCTAAATGATCGTTCGTGCTGTAGTTATGCTCGTAATAGTTCATTTTAGCTGTCTCGATTTTATGATTTTTGTCGGTTTAATTTTTTCGGCGTTATTTTTTTGTATTTTTGTATTTTCGGTTTGCCTTCTCATTGTGTGTGCAGACAATGAGTTATGGCTTTTTGCTATGGATACACGAGTCGAGGAGGCAGGTACGCACAAACATACATTCGGCGACGGCGGCGTCATTATTGTAAAGTTTTAGTCCAACGATTGTTTGGAGTTTTATTTTATTTTGTGAAACGTAATCAAATCGATTAAAAAGTAGTGTGCCCCACAGACAAACATATTTACTAAGCCAAATGGAAAAGTAGTGCAGCCAACATATGCGGCCTAAGTGCGGTGCGTGAGTGCCCCCGTACGCCGTACGTGTGTCTCTCTATGTGTGTGTGTGTGTGCTCTGTGAAGCAGGAGTGTTATTAAGTGTCACCGTATGGACTCTTAAACTTTACACGCATGTCGGCCGATCGCCCCAGTCACCGCCACAATCGATGTCGTTCTCCTTCAAATTACTAAACGTAACTCAAGCGCGTATGACAAATATGCGATCAAGCCACCACCACCGACCATTCTAAAATGAAATTTTTACAACAAAAAACAACAACAACATCAGAAACTTAACAAACAACGATCTACAAAAATAAATTGTACCGATTTTTTTTTTTTTTTATATAAAAAATATTTCATATCTTAAACTAAGTTTAGCGAGTCTGTGCATTTGTTTGTGATACCCTCGTTTGAGTCATGTTTTTAATTACTTTTAACCCCAAAAAGTCTCAAATATTGAATTGATTAAGTTGACACCGAAAGAGCTAAATCCAACACACACACACACAGACATTTTCATTTCGTTACGGTTCGATGCCTTCCACTCCTCAGCCAGGCTGCAATTGAACATCGAAGAGTTTGACATTAAATATGTTATCGAAACTTCAAAATCATTTCTTTGTATGACTACACAGTACCGCAACCATTTTTGAATTCAAAATAGAAGTGCCACATTCTTTTCTCATCTTTGTTCAATGATTTATTGGAATTACAACTAAAATCAAAACAAGTAACTATTATATGTAAAGGGTTCCCAACAAGAGGTGTTATTTTGGTAGTCAAAGAAAAATGGAATTTTTTTAGGTTAAATTATCGCATGTTTATTTCATAATAAACAGGAAGGTATGCCGTTAATAATGAAAAACAACATCAGCCAAATGGCCACCACGACCACGCCTTCAGGATCATATCGTTTTCATGACATTTTCCAGAACCAAATCACAAAGTGGCTGCCCTATGTACTCGATAGCCTCAAGACCTTTGAGGTCTTGAATCGACGCTGGGCTGTTGGCGTGGTCCCAAAAGAAGAAGTCGCAAGGTGTTAAATCACAAGATCTCAGTGGCCAATTGTGATCACCTCTTCGAGAGATAACACGATCCGGAGGCTTTTCCCGTAAAAGAGCAACGGTTTCGTTGCTTGTGTGGCACGTAGCGTAAATAAACGTTGTCCAGATCAATATTATCCAAGTCCGACCATAAAAAATCATTAATCATCTCTCGATAGCGCAATCCATTCAGCGTAACTGTTGCTCCAACCTCATTTTAGAAAAAGTAACCCCCGCCGGACCCTAAACCGCACCAAACAGTCACACGTTGAGGATGTTGAGGCCTCTCAACAATAACTATTGCTTGTTGGCGTAGCCACCGAGGTGGAAATGAGACTCTTCAGTCAAGATGATTTCTCGATCGAATTCCGCATCATTTTCATGAATTTTTTTGATGATCGGCCGGCTTGAGTTCTTGTGTTAACTGAACTTTATAAGCCTTAAGACCCAAATATTTATGCAAAATACGGTGTAGGGACGTTTGTGGAATGTCCAATTCCTAAGAACGACGAAAAATGGACAAACCTTTATGTACATTCTTCATATTGAAAATTTCTTAATTTTTTTATATTAAACATTTCCAAATTTTTCATATTGAAAATTTCTACATTTTTCATATTGAAAATTTCTACATTTTTCATTTTGAAAATTTCTACATTTTTCATTTTGAAAATTTCATTTTTCATATTGAAAATTTCTACATTTTTATTTTGTTTAAATAGAAAATTTCTACATTTTCCATTTTTTTATATCGAAAATTTCTACATTTTTCATATTGAAAATTTCTACATTTTTCATATTGAAAATTTTTATATTTTTCGTATTGAAAATTTTTACATTTCTATTGAAAATTTCTACATTTTTCGTATTTAAAATTTCCACATTTTTCATATTGAAAATTTCATAATTTTGTTATATTGAAAATTTCGACATTTTTCCTATTGAAAATTTCTACATTTTTCATATTGAAAATTATATTGCAAATCATATTGAAATTTCTAAATTTTTCCTCTTGAAAATTTTTAAATTTTTCATATTGAAAATTTTAAAATTTTTCATATTGAAAATTTCTACATTTTTAATCTTCAAAATTTCTTCTATATATCTTGGAAATTTCTACATTTTTCATATTGAAAATTTCTACATTTTTCATATTGAAAATTTCTAAAATTTTTCATCTTGAAAATTTCTAAATTTTTCATATTGAAGATTTCTTAATTTTTTTTATATTGAAAATTTCTACATTTTTCATATTGAAATTTTCTACATTTTTCATATTGAAAATTTCAAAATTTTTCATCTTGAAAATTTCGACATTTTTCATATAGAAAATTGTCTACGCTGAGCACCCTAGTTGTAAGCCTAGTTTTAAAATTATTGTGAATGAACTGAACAAATTTTAATGAAGAAGAAAGAAAAAAAAGGACATGAATTAATAACTTCACAATAAGAAAAAAAGATATAAACCCGAATAAGGTACGTTTTTTTAATAAAACCCCGAAATTTAAAAAAATTAAAAGAAACTAATTTGTTGTTTTTATCATTTGTTTGGGTAAAATTAACTTATTCACCCCCCCGCATATTTAAAAATGTCTACATTTTTCATTTAAATTTTCTTTTATAATCTAAATTTTTTTTAAAATTTCTTTTGCGGCTTTATCGTCCTGTCTCTTTAACATATTAAGTGCAATTGTACTCAACTTTACAAATCGTTGTAAATCTACAAATTCCTGATCATTCCTGTAGCACAGTGTTGTCATTAAAGTCTGGCCAACATCGCGCCATCCATCCATCCGCCGATTCATTCATCGATTTGAAGCGCGCAATTTATCCATCCGTTTATAATTTAAGCCTACGAGTCTCTGAATTGTTTAGTTGTCAACGATAACAACAACATCAAGGCATTGTTTCTATCTCTCTAATCCACTTAATCAATCCAATTTTTCGCTGTGGCAGCAACGAGCAACGCGACATCGTAAACAATGTCTTTTGTCATTTATTTACGCCTTTTTGCAGTCGTCGTTTGGCTTGAGTTTTTTTTCCTTTCGTAGATTTCTGTGATTTTTCTTTTTTCTTGTCTACAACGAAAAAGCCATTTGAGATTCGTGGCAAGTGTGTCTGTGGCTGACTTAACGCTCAACGTGTCACCCAACGTAATTGAGAGGCGTTCCCTGGCATCACGTACATATGCGTATCTATCGGATCTGATCTCGATTTATGCCGAAATAAAATGAAAAATGTCATACGGCTTTTTAAACATTTTTATTTGTGAGATATATTTCAAATTTCATAAATTTTGATGTTAAATATGTGATTTAAAGGCAGACTCGTACAGGTTACAGACAGTCGGCTCGATAAAATGCGGTGTCGGTAAAAGATATAGGGCAAATAGAATTTCATTTTGGGACAAAGCTTTCAATGGGTCGTTTCTTGCCTAAAAAGGAAAGGTTTCTACGAGGAGATTTTACGACTCAAATTTAAGACCAACAAAGTCACCAGCCACCATTTAAGAGTAAAATATAATTTTAGAACCCAAAATATAAAAAGCTATAAATTCATTTGGCAATGCCCTTGAAAACATTACGTCAGAACTAATTTCTGGGTATGAAATTAAAGCCATTTTGCGGTTGTCAAAGGCAATAAATGAATAAAAAAAATTAAAGAAATCGAATTCGGAAAAAGTTTATATCAAACAGCTAAAAAATTCGCCAGAAAACTCACAGCATATGTGGTCAATGGTTCTAACCCAAAATATTCACAGCATGGAGGATTTGTTACCCAAATATTTGTACAGGGTGCCTGTTTAAGGCTGCTACGGTCGTACTTTTATGTTCAATTTAGATTGTTAATTAAAGACGTTGGAAGAGTGGTTCATTATAGAGTTAAACCGAGAGAGACTCCCTCAGCAAGATGAGGCAATTTGTCACGTAGCCAGTCCTGTTATGACTGAATGGCAGCGCTAATTCCACAGTACTCGAATTTTTATATAAAAGTTATTTGAGTTTCTTAATTTACATAAGTTTATCTGCCATTCGGTACTCCCGTATTAATATTTCATCAAGGAACAGGCAGGAAGCTTTTCTCCTATTACACCACAGCCGTCCGACTCTTTAATTCGAATTCCAAATGTTGCCAACTCGAATTTCCTGAGGAAATTTCATTGTTGACTAGTTTTCTCATTCTAGGGCCCACATTGTCCGAGACCAAAATATAGCCAAATGTTAAAAACATCTTAACTCCGGTTTTAAAATTTTACTAAAGCTTAAAACGATTTCCATGACTATGAGCAGATTTACAGGATTCTTGAATTTGCAATTCTTAATTCTCATAGTTTGTGGACTGTATACTTTTCGATAGATACTGTAATTGATAACAGCCCTGGGCAGAATATCCGAATTACAGTGAAACTTCCATTATTCGAATTTTCTTTAGAGTCGAAGCACTTCTAGTAGCTGTTAAGGAGATAAATTCTCTTATAAAAATGTATAACTAATTCCATAACTCGAACTATTCTACGGGATGGATGGTGGTTCGAGTTATGGAAGTTTAACATGTACATTAGGGTGGAGTGAAAACATGTTTTTTTTTTAATTTGAAAAAGTTAACCTCGGAAAGAGATGTAGTCTGGGGTCCTAATGAGGGGAAAAATAAAGAAAAAAATTTTAAAAAAATTTTAGGTGTCGCGCCACTCCCTCGAAATTTGGAAATTATCGCTATTTTGGCGTTGATTTTAGAAAAATCCTAAAAATTAACGACTTAACTTATTCGAAATTTAAAAGTTTGAGCTTGTTCAGTGCCCAAACAAAAGTATTTGAGGCAAATATGAGGATAATCGACTAATATTTGTAGCTTTGGTGGCGATTTCATTGTTCAGTCAATTTTCTGAAGAAGGGACGATTTGACTTATTTTACTTTTTGAAATTTTTGAACAATGAGAAAATTTTTTTTAAATTTTTTCATGCCCTTATTTCATTGTTTACGCTATTGCAAACATTTATTGACATAAAACTTTTTAGGATTTTTCTAAAATCAACGCCAAAATAGCGATAATTTCCAAATTTCGAGGGAGTGGCGCGACCCCTAAAATTTTTTTAAAATTTTTTTCTTTATTTTTCCCCTCATTAGGACCCCAGACTACATCTCTTTCCGAGGTTAACTTTTTTTTTTGAATTTCACTCCACCCTAATGTACATCAATTCAAATTAATTAACCACCTGTACGTATGAGTGCTAGACTTTCATATTCATATTACTCATACGCTCCAAAAATTGATTAATGCTATTCTAGAAAGCAAATGTTAATTGATAGGAGAAAAAAGGAGAAAATATTTTTTTTTTAAATTTTTTTTTCAATTTTTACCTTGACGCTGAATATTTTTTGAGTTTGTATGTTTTCAATTTTGTTATGAGAAGAGCTACATTTTTGACTCAGAGAGTAAATCACAATTCCAATCGGTTTGCAATCGGCGAGCCTTAAAAAAATGATCACTTTTTGGTCTTTTATCACTTAGTGGTGTCCGTATACGTATATTTTTTTTTTTTTTTTTTTTTTTTGCACTGTGTTACTCTTCATCGTCGGAATCTGAAGAGAAACAAAATAAGATTTCTCTTATTCTGAATAGATACACGAGATAGGATCGCACATTCTAGCAAAGAGAATCGAGAATTTTTTTATACAACAGTTTACAATCTCAATCGATTCCGCCTACTCTAATTAAATTTATCCGTCTTTTGTCCCTTTTTGTTTCAAAACAAAAAACTCTCTCCATTTCCAGCACCGTGTAATTTCATTCATTTTTATTTTCTAACACACTGTTCAGTGTAATTGATTGTTTTCCCTGTTATCTGTATAAACGCCAGAAAACACACACACACATTATATGAATTCTAAAAATGTTAATAAATAAATCACACCAAAAAAAAAAGCTGGCAAATAATGTTCGCTCCATGTTCATGCCTTTGTAAGCATAAGCGTAGTAGAGTACGTACGATTTCAATCAATTGATTGACATGCATGCAATTTTCAAATGATTGTTTAGGTTTTTTTTAATTTTTTTTTTATTCTTCAATTTCGCACTCAATCACCCTCCGCAGAAACGTAAATGGTAATTGAAATCGAATGGCATAATAAATTTGGAAATAAACGAAGAGAAATAAAAATTATAAAAACCGTTTTTTACACAAATTTCTTTTTGAACAAATGAATATTTCAGGAATAACATTGATCAGTTGTTTTGCGTAACATGGAGGTGACTCATCGTTCTAGTTCGTCTTCCTACTATCATTTCGTGAATATCATTCACCGAATAGAAAAAGAAATAAACGCGGGCAAATATTCGGTTGACATAATCGCCAAGCAGAGTCGATAATTCGAGAAACCATGGATCGGTTTCTCACCACGTTTACCGCACGTTACCGAATTAACACCGCAGGACTTTTGTGTTAGGGGGGTTTATGTGAAGTTGCTTGATAAGTTCGACACGATAGACACCTTGGACTATTTTTGGGGGGTTATGTGAAGTCGTTTGATAAGACCGACACGATTGACGCCTTGGAAGAGAACATCCGACGCGTTATTACGGCCGTACATACGGTCCCAAATGCTGCAAAAAGTGGTCGAAAATTGGGCATCTCGGCTGGAATTTATTCGAGCCAGCCGCAACGGCCACTAGCTCGAAATCATTTTTAAATCATAAAAGCAAACCCTTATCTTTATAATAAATTCTTGGTCAAAACATTAAACTAAAGGATTATCCATTTCCTGGTTTCAAAAGTATAGGTCTGGAATTCGACATCTGTCAAACTAAGTTGTTAAACCAATTGTTTTTCTTTTCAGTTGGAAGTCAGACATAGACGAAAATGTATCGCTTAACTATCACACAACGAGTAAAAATTATTAAAAACTACTACAAAAATGGTGGTTCTGGCGATGAAGCACATTTCTCACTTGGTGGGAATGTTAATAAACAAAATTGTCTTATTTGGGGTTCTGAGAATACTCAAGTAAGTGAAGAGAGGCCATTACATCCACAAAAAGTCACTGTTTGGTGGGCTCTTTGGTCGGAAGGTGTGATTGGACCTTACTTCTTCGAAAATGACGAGGGAACGACTGTCACCGTCAATTCGGAGCGTTATGGTCGTATGATAATCGACTAGCGAATATGGCTTGGGCTGCAAGAGACATTTCCTGGCCGCGTAATTTCTCGTCGTGGCGACATCAACTGGCCATCAAGATCATGCGATTGGATACCATTCGACTTTTTTTGTGGGGCTACGCGAAAGATCGTGTTTATGCTTTAACTCTGGAGTTATGGCGGCGTTTTATTTCTTCTTGAAAGCCATTCGTCCAAAATAGAAACACCCTTCACTTCTAGTGGTTTTGATTTTAATTATGTTTCACAATGCTCCGACAATATTTGTCGTAAATCGCCAGTGGATGAAAGTCTAGCACATGTTAACTCACTACTTTGATGGGTATTGAAGGTTCCTTTCGAGGTCAGTATGCCCTTATTCAAATTAGAAATACTCTTCAGATTAAATTACAACATAAAATGCAGTTCCTTAGTCATATAATAAATTTACAAGTTATTACATTTTCACGTTGTTCAAGACACCTTCAATTATAATATTATGTTGATCTCGCTGTCTCACTCTTGCTCTCAGAAAAAAACAATTAAATTTTATTTTGTTTTGCCTCAACAGTTCAAATCAATATCGGCGCATTGGAAAACGGCTTCTAATGGTGTATGGCAAAATCATGTGGCGACACCACAATGTTGCCGCCGCAGCTGTTTTCCTCTTCACAACATGGCCAAGATGTAAAGCAAATGTATCTACATACATACATGTGTATGTATTAGTATGTAGTTTTGCAAAAGCGTGTAGTTTGTAAGAATTGTAATAATAATTTCAATAACTTAATATAACATTACATTCTAAATTCATTTATTATTGCCAAATACCATAACGTGAAACTATGAACATTGTACAAAAAAAAAAAAAACCAACAACCGCCAGCCATGTCCATTGGCAGCAGCAACAGCAACACGGCAATTGCGGCAGCAGCAACAACATGTTGCGTGTCTAGCTGATATTACATTAGTCCAAAGGCACCAACAACATGTGAAATTATGTATTTTATCAATGGGCTTATTAAAAATTATATTTTATAACCTCAGCGCAGTACTGAAGTATCACTCATTTCACCACCCCATCCACTAAACAGCCGACCAACCAATCACTTCGTGTTACACAAAACAAAGACACTTGGAAAATACCGACAAAAAGGCTTGTCGAAAAACTCTTGTATCATATGGTCACCCCGGGGAGGCGGGTGTGGACATGCCGTTGGTGACGGCGGTGGGGTGGTTGTGGCGTGGACTTGCATGTAGTTTCAGTTGTTGTGCGTATAATAACCAAATGTTAACCGATATTTACAAATTTCCGATATTGATTAAAACCGAAAACTATGATCATTTAATGAAATATGAATACGAATCGGGTCTACGTTGTGCCGGCACCTGCCGAAGTGTCCAACTCAGCGCACGTATTTAAGTGACGGTTTTAAAGTTCTCATAGACAATTTTACGCTAATTTTGGTTAGTGAAATATGTCCACACGGTTAACATTAAGCAAAATGTTCCTTTAAGGAAAGGTGTGAGGTCTTTCCTACCAAAATGTGCCTCAGGTGATGAGATGAGACAGTCTTAGCTAAATTTGTCCTAAGGAAAACTGCTTCAAATGTCCATTTCCAATCGAGGCGCTTAAAGTAGAAGTTGTCCAACGCCAAAATGTATTTATTTATTAGTTACAACACAAACTAAATTTATATTCTAATTCTGGCTTCAATGATAATGAAATGATTTTTGCAGCGACAGACCAATGCCTCTGGTGGAAATCGAACCCCCACGCTGATAGGCAAGCACGCTATTCTCGCCTACCTGGGCGCTTACCCCAAAAATTTACTTTTTGCGTTTGAAATTTATTTTATTTTTTAGATAGAGTGGTCAAATTTTGAGAAGTTATGTAAAATGGGGTTCTTTTTCCAGTGTCGAAAGATTAAATTAAATTTGAAGCATTTTTAAAGTTAGAATTTTTTTTTTTTTTTATTAAAGCAAAAATGACATTCCAAATTCAAGACGAACATTCTTAAAGCAAATAATCATAAAAACGTCGCCAATAAAGCTAAATAGTGCTGGGAAGATTTTTTTTTAAAAAATTATAAGAAGGAGAATTCTCTAGGCCAATAATCTCGAAATCAGTATTTTGTTGAACCACTTCTACTTTAAGCGCCTCAATTAAACTATATGCTCAAATGGTCCAAAGTGTGTGGAAAAACTTTGTGTGGAGAAAATATCTCAAATGGTATTGGGCAAACTGTGTCCATTGAAGGTGCTTCCAAATGGTCTCTGGTGAGTATGCGTACAGTACGTTTTCCATTCTATTTGTTACAAATTGAAATACTAACTCGTACTAAGGCAGGACCTAGGACAGGACCTAGTATATATATCTTAAAGACGATCTCACATGTACGTTCATCCGTTTAAAACATGTTTTCGAGACCACACGAAGGGAGCACACTGATTCCCCCCGTATCGGATGTATGTATTGTAGTATACGAAGAGTTGGCATTGAAAATGGTCAAAAAGTACACTCAGAGTTCCCATTTAAAGGACTAAGGACAGCCTCTGAAAAAATGCAATATTTAAACGTAAACGCCCGTGTTCATACAAATCTAAAACAGCTTTAGAAACCTTTGTCAAGAAAAATGTTTGAAAATACAAAGAAAAAAATTTTACACATATGTTTTAAATGTGTTTTTTTTATTTATTTGTACTTCAATCATTTAAAATTGGGCTCAGCGGTCTTATGGCATTATTACTTGTTTTTATACCCTCACCCTACGGGTAGGAGGTTTTATATCACTTTTTATATTTTTTGGTGACATATCCTATGGAATGTCCCATAATTGGTCATTGTCATTGGCCCATAAGCCCTTGCGACCAATAACAAATGCGTTTTATATTCTTTTTTTATTCTCTTTTGGCGATGAACTGAAATTGTCAGACGACCCCATATCATTTTCTGCACAGAAAGAAAAATGGCATTCCAAATTCAATCGTACTTAGTTACTCTTAAAACAAGTAAAAATGGGATAGTTTTAAAATCAAGTACGAAAATTCTTTTAATAAGAATAAAATACTTGATTTGTTTGCTTTGCTGCTTGTCGTTTTTCGGACAATGCGCTAGTAAACTGTAGTTCTCGTTTAGTTACGGAAGACTACAGCACATAATAAACCAATGATTGAAGAAGAAATATTTGACAATGGGTGCCAATGTATTTCAGTGTAGTTAAATGTGTATTCGCAAAACTAAGTCCAATTTGAAGTAAGGTAAAGGAAAAAATTCGGAGAACTATTTTTGAGAGAAAAAATTGAGACTGGATAAAAATTTACTCTCTTTAAATTCATTTCGAAACCATCCTCTAATGAATTTAATATTCTTAGAACAACAATATTGTGATATCAATTTAATCTAAATTTTTTTTAAATCACTCCCAGTTTTCTATTATTTTAAGTATTTATTCGGGCTTAAATTAATCCAAGACGTCTACACATAAGTTCATTTCGAACATATCTCTATCCTATTATGAACTTAAATCTATACTAAAAATCCAGCGTATTCGGGCTCAGCTATGGATAAAATTACGAATTCCGAGCTACAAAAATCCGTACTTAAACTAAGTTTTTTTGTATACCTTTGACACCGCTACGGCTTAATTCAAGTACGGATTGCTTTTTTGGTCTCGCTATAAAGGAAGTAGGGATTTAAATAAAATATTCACGTTTTCACTTAGTAAGATCCAACAAGTGGACAAATAGTAAGTTCGGCCGGGCCGAATCTTATATACCCTCCATCATGGATCCTTAAAAAGTCAATAAATAAGAAAACTAACTGAGTTTTTGGGCCGCTCGTGACCCGATAGTCCCAGGAACCCGATCACAAATTTTATCCAAATCATGAAAATAAATGCATATTTGGGTTCGCGAGAAAATTTCGTTGCATTTCGATACCCATATGTCCATGTTTGTCAAGGGACAGTTTTTGGGCCGCTGGTGACCCGATAGTCCCAGAAACCGGATCAAAAAATTTAGGCAAATCATGAAAATAAAGGCATATTTGGGTTCGTGAGTAAATTTCGTTGCACTTCGATACCCATATGCGCATGTTTATCATGGGCCCTTTTTTGGGCCCCAAGGGTCCACGGAACCCATGAGCACGCCCATTTTTGGGATTTTTTTCCCATCTATAAATTATATAAACTTAGAACTTAGATGTAGTGAAAAAAAATATGTGAAAAATTTGATTATGGCCGGAATATATTTAGTCCCGTAAAGGGGAACTTTTTCCCCTTTGGTCCGATATGGCCCATTCTCGAACTTAACCTGCTTATGGGCAAAAAACATCTTCCTACAAAATTTCAGCTTTTTAGCGTTGGTCGTTCGCACTCTATCGTGATTTCAACAGACAACAGACGGACGGACGGACGGACGGACAGACAGACGGACATCGCTAGAATGTCTTAGAATGTTACACTGACCAATAATATATATACTTTATAGGGTCGCAGATCACTCTTTCGAGGTGTTGCAAACGGAATGACAAACTTAGTATATACTCCATCCTATGATGGAGTGTATAAAACAGACCTCATTTGTCTTATAGGAATTCAAAATAAGTTTGTTGAACTAATCGAATAGCTCTGTTATAAAAAATTATGCAATTGCAAAATGCCCCAAAAAACTACAGAATGTCCCAAAGGTAGAATTCCCAAAAATAAATGAGAAATTCCCGAAAAGACCAACATGAAAATTTCGCCAACAAATTCTGAAAAATTCCCAAAATAATTTGTGAAAAATTCCCCAAATTATTAAAAATTCTTCTGGGGCCCTCTTCCACACACCATTGCTACGTTGAGAAATATTAACTCACCTTCAAATCCGGTTATTCAACATTCAAAATTGTCTGATTATTTTCAATTAAATATGTCCTTCCTCCGGCCGGTGCATAAAATATACAAAAAAAGACGTCGTTTGCAGAAACTGCCGCTTTAAAGTAATATGCTGTATTATAGGTCCATTCATAACGCTTCCAAATGCTATCCCGATTGAAAGTTTTAATTTTTTGATAATGAAAAATGCGTCAATTTTTTATGAACATTTTTTTGGCCGTCTTTGTTTTTTTTTTGAGGCATTTGGAATTTGAATAATTTTTCATAGAACCGTTATACTACAAATTCTTACCGGCGTCTGTAATCTGGTAATCTTTGCACTAGCTTGACCAACTCTGAACGGGCCATAGCGGAGTTTGGTGATGGCTGTGGTTAACCACAGTTGGGATCTCAACCGGTACCCAAATAATAGTAGAGGTAATAGGAAAGCCAAAGGGAGGATTCACCGCGAATTCTTTAATTGACAGCTCAATCGTAGCGGATTTACTTAGTTGGTTTATAGGCATTGGCGTAACTAGACAATTTGCCTGGGGACTGTTGCCCCCGTTGTTGTTGCATTGTACTTCTTTCGCAGAGCTGATTTCTGGGGGGGGGGCTACAAATGTTTTTGGGGGTGCTAAGCAACTCCCAGCACTCCTATTCCTACGCCAATGTTTATAGGCATTACTTCGTATGCTTGGGGGCGATAGGAGCCGCATCGTTGTTACTCTTTGTAAGATGGCGCACCATGGTTCAGGCCATAACGTTGATAATCATGTAAAAATTGCTATGGCTATTCATTACTTTATTTACTACACGCTAGCCTCGCATATCCCCACGTACATCGGTCTTGTGTGCCTGACCTCCGTTATTCAACAGATCTTCTTGAACTCGATCTTTCCACCGGAATATTACGAGTTTTCCACAGTGAAATTCAGAGTTTCTACAATAGTAATAAGTAATTACTTAGTTTGATTCAATTCCATAGGAAAATTAAATTATATTTACTTTCCTGGTTTTTTTTATAAAATCGTTCCACAGGAAATGTTACAAGAATCTCTAACAATCGCACCACATGTTGGTGAATTTTTTTTTTTTTTTTTTGTTGCGGCCTACTAAGCCTAGAAGATCATAAACTATCTGAGATGAAAAAATTCACCCAATTTACGATTAAGTATTCGCATGTGAAAAATGTTGATAAAATGATTTTTCAACGCAATTTTTTCTGCTGTATGTGTGTAATTTAGCATACGGAGTAGTGTCGGAGTCGTGAGTGGAGTACAGCACAACAAGTAAAGAGACATGTTTTTTCGGTGGGGTTTTTCGATTTTTTTTTTGTTTTGTTTTCTTTCGTTTTTGAGTATGCATCAATTTCATGTGTTGCATGCCACACATCTAGGCTCGATGGATGGCGACAGGGCCGCAGCTTTAAGCTTTCAAGCGGGCCTGAGGCTAAAATTTTTCAACAGGAAAACCCAATTGTAATTTCTAATGCGTCCTTTTGATTTTTTGTATGCACCGTCAGTGTCGGTGTGACGCATACACACAAATTGTCACTAATACTATCATAAAACAGGCGCCCCGGTAGGCGAGTTGATAGCGCGCTTGCCTATTAGCGTGGTGGTTGTGGGTTCAATTCCCACCAGAGTCTTTGGTCGGTCGCTTCAAAAACCCAGCCATATGGTCTGTGTCACCCGACTTACCATTTGACCCAAACTTAGAATAATTGCAGTTGTAGAATGCCAAATTCAATAACATTCTTATGCGATTCAGACTTTGTGACTTTTACGTCTTCCTCTAATATATTTATGTTCTATTCCAAGCGGGGACAATATTAAGACTTCATATCTTTAGAATAGAGAGTCAAGATCGCAGCTTGACGATATTACGTATCTAAAATTATAATATAACCTCAACTTCCGGGCCCCATGATTTTAGCTTTGCAATGTTATGGATACTCCGACCCTGCCTGACCGGTAGGCTTGCTGGGAAGTGGTGGCAGTCTTGCTGGCTGGCAATCTGTCTGGCAGCCAGCACAGCCGTGGTGGTGTGCCGAACTGCCAGCCGCAGTTGACCATTGCACCAAATAAAGTTACGTAATCAAAGATGTAGTTTTAGTATGCGAGTTGCTGTTATAGTTTTTTGTGTTTTTTTTTTTGTTTGGTTTCTTCTGAGGCTTTATTGCTCACACACGCATGCGTTCATGTGACAACTCATGAAAATCGAAAACTAAGCCAATTCCCCCACCCTCCAACAAATACTTGAGTTAAGTGAGTATATTGTGGCTTAGATCGTGGTAATATAGAAATAACAACAACAACAACAATGGCAGCAGCAGCATTTAGCCTAGCCAAACCTAAAGTGTGCACAACTGGTGCGTGTGTATGCGTAATATAAACGAGTCTCTCTAGAAGTGGGTTAAAATTAGTTGAAGCCAATGGAAAAATATCAATTTTTCTTCGATTTCCAACCTAAGGTGAGTTGAAAATGGCCACAGCCAGATTTGAATAGAAAACGCAAGCAATTTTTTAAAAAAGAAGCAAAAAATAGCCGGCCAAAAAAAATTCAATAAAATTGCGAAAAGATTTGAATTTGGTCTACTGCGAGTAGTCGTCGTCATACTTCACAGCCAACAGGACACTGAACCAATATGCTAGTCAGCGTACAGTGGTTCCAACAACAACTAATCAATTCTACCGATAAGATTGGGGTTTGGTAGTAGGCAATCTATTTAATTGAAGGCAGTTTGGAAAATATTTGAAAAAATATATTTTTCCCGGCCGCCGCTGATGCATCCCCAATAAAGGAACGCCACAACTATGTTAGCCGATAGACCCAACTTGGCCTTGTTCGGTGCACGTTCACCCGAGGAAGACTACCTCAGTGACTGTGCCTTAGTGTTTGGTGTACTGACATGGATTCACAATTCGCCCGCGAATTTGACAAACTACATTGAACTGCTGTTGAACTTTACCAAAAACAGCATTTACGGTCGAATGTGAGCAAACGCGGCACCCATCTTGCGGATAGCTTTGCACAACCAAATATTCATCTAAAATGTGATTTACCGGCTCAGTTAAAATGTGGCCACATTACACACATTCTTTCTTCGATCGTGTACAATAGCTTTCCATGGATTTTATCAAAGATTTCTGGCGTAACGACCACTTCTGCTGCCACTATAACGGAAAATACAGGGTTCTCCAACAAGAGGTGTTATTTTGAATTTTAAAGAAAAATGATCGGATGTTTTATTTCATAACAAAGAGGAAGGTATGCCGTTAATAATGAAAAACAACATCAGCCAAATGGCCATCACGACCACGCTTACAGGACCATATCCTTTTCATGAAATTCTCAATATCCAAATCGCAAAGTGGCTGCCCTATGTCCTCGATAGCCTCACACATTCTCTCTTTGAGGTCTTGAATCGACGCTGGGCTGTTGGCGTAGACCTTATCTTTCATGTGGCCCCAACGGAATCTCGGTGGCCAATTACACCGTGTTACACACATTCTGTCCTATGAACCAAATTTACTTTTTCGGAAAGGGGATAAAAAATAAAAATACACGTGTATCGGCGATTTTCATGTACACGTCAGAATTTTTTTTTTAAGTTTGAAGTATGAAGCTCGTAGTGGCCTGTGTGAAAGCCTTTGGACCGATTTTTAATCCTTTGTGATCCAATCGATCTGTTTTTTTGCAGGCAGACTGGTGGAAATGTCTGTATCACGTCATTTTTTTTAAAAAATAGATTTTTATCAATTCTCAGATTTTCCTAAATTTTTTTTTTAAATGGTTATCGTTTTTTTTTAAGGTTTCAGTCAAAAAACATTTTTTTTCGTAACGCTTAAGTAGTTTAAAAATTTGGATTCAAAATAATCCCTCTTGTTGGAGAACCCTGTACTTTGAAATATATGATGCAGAATATCCAACTTATTTTTCTTTTCCTCGTTTCGGTTATGGGTTTTTACGAGAGAAAGAATGGTCCTCTCGGCGGCAATGGCAAACCTTTTCCTTATACTAAAAATAAATTCATGGCCCTAACATTAAATTATATTCGTTTTATTTCTTATTGGAAACCATACGTCTAAAAAAAACACCCTTTATTTTTATTAAAAAATAATTCCAATTTTTTTGTTTAATTTACATTAATGTTTTCATTCTTAAATACATACACAACTATTTTAACTTTCTAAGGATTAGTGAAGAAAGAGAAGACTGTGGCTGCGATTCGTATGGAAAACTAAAAGACGAAAAACGCCATAAAAAACGCGCTGAACTAAATCTACTTTTAATTCCTATGAGGATTTTCTTTTTTATACTGACTCTCTGTTTGTGTTGCCACATTATCTTTTCACAAAACATATGGGCTAGTTCTTTGTACAGTCGAACTTCTCTATTACGAACTTCCGTACAACGAAGTTCTCTATATAACGAATTTATTTCCAGAACACTGCAATTTCGTTAAATTCTCAGTATGTTTTGATCTCCTTATAACGAGTTTCCTTATAGCGAATATTTCTTTACTACGATTTTTTTCTACGCCCGTAACTCGAATGCTCATGCGTTTTTGATCTCCGTATAACGAGTTTTACATAAACACATTTTTCACTCTCACCATACACACACATATTTTCATTTTTTATTGGTTTTTGTGTGTGAGATTCACATTTCTACTCTCTGTAAGTGAGAGAAATGTAGGCTCGCATAGTAGACTACACGGAAAAATGGAAAAATCAAACGCAGACAAAAATTACCAATTATTTTAAATAAAATTCAACATACATAACAATAAAATTTGTTTACAATAATTCTATATTACGAATTTTCTATATAACGATTTTTTTTTTGGTCCCCTTGAGATTCGCTATATGGAAGTTCGACTGTATCTATCCAGTAAAAAGAAGGCGAAAACAATTGAAAATTATTTGCGGGCAAGAAAATATATACAAAAATTGAGAAAATAATGGAAATAGTTAAACAATACTTTCGAATTATTCGATTATATTATTTTAATTCTAAATAGATTTATTTTTCCAGCTCAAATGAAATAAGTAAGAAAATCTGTGAAATGACAACAAAAACCACTAACGAATCGGTCATCCCTGGTTTTTCTCTTGGCGCACCGTTTTCCGCAGTCGCACCCTCAGCCGCAGTGTTCTGTTTCAACACTTATGTTTCACAATTGTCAATTCTGAATTGATATTTGCCAGATCTGTAGTTAAAAGTTTTTACAGGCAGATATGCGATAGAAATTCCAAATAAATGTAATTTCTGGTTACGCAATGGGTAGCTTTTTTTAATTAAAAATATGGAGTAAAAATCAGAAATTAAGACAAATAAGCGAGAAAGTGTAACAGCTTAGAACCCCATAAATACAAACGTTATGGGGATCATGTAAGCTATAGTCATATGGGTAACAAAAAAAATAATCAGGAATCTCACTATGCATGTATTTTTATAATTTGGCAAAATGTTGCCTATAAAATAAAAATTATGAAATAATCATTAATCTCAAAAAATTTTATTTTTCTTTGAATAAAAAAATAACACCTCTTGTTGGAGAACCCTGTATAAAGAACAGTATTTTTAGTTAAATACAGTCAAACTTCCAAAACTCGTACCACCATTATCCCGTAGAAAAGTTCGACATACGGAGACTTTTGAGTTATGGAATTACTTAACTTTGTTTATGTATTACACCGTGTTACAAAAAATAGATTTTTTTTCTGTCCTATGAACCAAATATACTTTTTCGGAAAGGGGATACAAAATAAAAATACACGTGTATCGGCGATTTTCATGTACACGTCAGAAAAAAAAGATAACCATTTAAAAAAAAATAAAAAATTTAGGAAAATCTGAGAATTGAAAAAAATCTATTTTTTAAAAAATTTGACGTGATACAGACATTTCTACGAGTCTGCCTGCAAAAAATCAGCTCGATTGGATCACCGAAAAAGGGTTAAAAATCGGTCCAAAGGCTTTCACACAGGCCACAACGAGCTTCATACTTCATACTTTTTTATCCCCTTTCCGAAAAAGTAAATTTGGTTCATAGGACAGAATGTGTGTAACACCACTGTGCTGCGACTTCCAGCTCCTCCCCCTCCCTCAAGGAGACATTCACTAAAAATGCGTTGTTTTAAATGTTGTTGTTTTGTCGATTTTATTTTCCATTTTTTTTTTTCTGTTGTTTACCTTTTGAAAAATGATTTCAAAATAACCCCTCATAGATCTCATTTGCAAATTTCGATATCACACCAGGCCTGAGATTTCTTGTTGTCCACATTTTACGGCCATTACGGTCGGTCGGCCGGCCGGCCGTCCGGTGTTAATATCGACTGTATTGTTGGTGTTGTTGCAGCCAATGTTGCTGTTATCGTTGGCTGCTTCAGCTGAAGTATAACATGTTTTATATTCAATTAAATGTTTGCAAATGCAACAAAATTCGAATGAAAAAAAAAACGGTTTTCCTTTTTCGCAGAAATATATATTAAAATGGACCTACAAATATTTCCTAAAGAAATAATTAACATACAAATGAATTATGAGCAGTGGTAGATAGTACAAGTACATACACATACATGCATTTATTGGCGATGAATTATGAATTGCCTGCAAACATGTGTACCTTTCACTTTCATGTGAACGCACATCATTTGGCGTTTATTGCCCACAACTCCAGTGCGTGCATTCATTAGACGACATTTCCTTGTTGGCCATCGGCTTAGAAACGCAAACGTCAGCGAGAAGTCCATGTACATTATAATGCAATTTGAACAGTTTGTTGTTGTATTGAGGTACTATTTGTACTTGTTGCAATGAAGTGTAATTCAATATTTGTTTAAACGGTAAAACTGATGCTGAACATAAATCAAACTTTATATGAAATTGAAATGTTGGGGGGGGGTTACTCAAGATAATTCAATGGTTATAAGTAACTGTAACTCCAACCAAAACTAACCATACCTAGACTGTCATGCTAAAACTTTACAAAAGTCGGTATTTTTCTCGTTTACAAATTGACAAGTAATTCAGTTTTAATTGAGGTAACTAATTTTTTTAATTGAAACTCTTTTTCCGTGTCAGTTTTCGTCTTTTTTATTTGCTGTTAAGTTGATTTTCATTTCAAATGATTGGAAATAGTGTGTAATTTAATAATGTGATCGAGCGAAGTTATTCTTCCGTTCTTTGGATTTGTTTTTTCTTTTCAAAATTGAATGCTTTGTTTTTAGGCGATTATTTGAAATGAAAATCAACTTAACAGCAAAAGACGATACCTGAAACGGAAAAAGAGTTTCAATTAAAAAATTAGTTACCTCAATTAAAACTGAATTACTTGTCAATTTGTAAACGAGAAAAATACTGGCGCATCCAGCTAAATTCAAGGTTCTAAGATAAAAAACCAAAAAATACAGGTTTCTGCAACAAGAGCTGTTATTTCGATTCATTCAGTAGCTGTCATTTTTAAAGCTATTATTACACCGTGTTAAACACATTCTGTCCTATAACCAAATTTACTTTTTCGGAAAGGGGATAAAAAATAAAAATACACGTGTATCGGCGATTTTCATGTACACGTCAGAATTTTTATTTTTTAAGTTTGAAGTATGAAACTCGTAGTGGCCTGTGTGAAAGCCTTTGGACCGATTTTTAACCCTGATTTTTGGCAGGCAGACTCGTGGAAATGTCTGTATCACGTCAAATTTTTTAAAAAATAGATTTTTATCAATTCTCAGATTTTTTAACGACGCATCAACAATGCATAGAAATTATAAAATGGATAACATCTTCGCAGTAACAGTTCGCAAACCAAAAAAGTTTCCGGATCGTGTTATCTCTCGAAGAGGTGATCACAATTGGCCACCGAGATCTTGTGATTTAACACCTTGCGACTTCTTCCTTTGGGGCCACGTGAAAAATAAGGGTACGCCAACAGCCCAGCGTCGATTCAAGGCCTCAAAGATAGAATTCGTGAGGCCATCGAGGACATAGGGCAGCCACTTTGCGATTTGGTTATGGAAATTTTCATGAACAGGATATGGTCCTGTAAGCGTGATCGTGATGGCCATTTGGCTGATGTTGTTTTTCTTTATTAACGGCATACCTTCCTCTTTATTATGAAATAAAACATCCGATCATTTATCTCCAAAAAATTTAATTTTTCTTTGAATACCAAAATAACACATGTTATTGAGGAACCCTGTACAAAGAAAGTGTAGCATGTTAAGTTTAGTTGCCAATAAATACTTAAAAAATGCAATCTACAACAATATTTTTTCCGTATTTTTTCTGAAATTTAAAAAATGTTAACAATTAAAATCAACTTTCTCATATTAGAGAACTACTCTGAGTCTATAGAAAAATCCATACAGAGCAAAATAAAGTTTCAAAATTAAGCAGCAAATATTGTTCATATAAAGGCAATGCATTTTTTTGTTGCTTAGTAATTTCCTTCGCAAATATTTAAACATGGTACCGCTCATAAACCCATATCACTCATAAACCGCTTGTCCTATCCACTAAGTCAGATTGAGGAATTTATTGAGGTTACTCAGATCAATATTCGATAAGTTGGTAATATCCAGGCACCATGAGCAAAGTGAATTGAATCGTTGGTTCATCAGGGCAGGGCATACGCAGAGGAAGTGTTCCGCCTTCTCCTCCTCGGTTGAATTTACGAAAATTCCCCTGGCGTTTGATTCCAACACAAAATACACATTAGGCGGCCTTCAGTAGCGCGATTCACTAACTTTTTCCGAACCGACAATCGTAATATTTGTCGACATTTTTCTTCGCTTGCAGTAACGATAGTTTGATTCTGTAACTATTTTTTTTAACGATTCTGTAACTATTTTTTAACGACGATCATTTAATTTTCTATCATGTGGCATCTCTGCCTACAAAATGTCAAAATAATCGAAAAGCTCAAAAGAGAATATGACAAAAACAAAATGACTTCTGTTTGATTGGCGACTTTTTTAATTTTGGAAAGAATTTATTTGAGTCAAATGGCTCAATCTGTTCCAAAAAGAAATCGGGCATCCACCGAACAACTTAGTAATTTTGGTGGACTTAATGGTCGAAAATCCGGGATTGGCAGCAGGGAAATTCCAAAAAAATGCATGGAAATGTGGAATTTGAAAAAAAAGTGGACCCAATTAATAGAAATGCTGAATAGTCTCGGGGCACCTAGCGAAATATAATCATATAAATTCCATTGTACCTTGAAGCTTACACGTCTTACCGGTTTCTCTGTCGGTATGGTTGTTGTTCTACAACCTCTTAGTTGATCATCAAGCTTAAAAATTAGGTTATCAGCCAAAAATCGGTATAGTTTTTGAAATGCATTTGCAGTCAACTCAAAAGGATTGTCCACATCTCGAAGAACACGACGATCAACTACAGGAGCGTCAACTATTCGGACATTTCTTGATAATTCGTATGTCAAGTACTCAGAAGCCATTTTGAACACAACATACACTTTATTGATTAAATAAACACTACGTTAATTATTGTCGTTTTAATAACGATTATCATCTGCTTTCAGTAACAGCTGATTTCAACCGACAACGAATGTCGTTAAAAATTTCACTGAATAGCAAATTCAATAAAAATTCGTTATATTTATTTTAACGATACGATTATCGTAGTATAAGTTAGTGAATCGCGCTACAGACCGTCTTATATGTATATATAGTCAAATTCGGATAAGAGCACTCCTTTTAATTAAAAAAATCGCTTAATTGAAAATAAATATTGGTAACGATTGCTGTGGATTAGATTGCTCCCACGCACTGTAATTCGCTTAAACGAAAATCTGCGTTTTTGAAAAATCGTTTAAAAAAAAATCTACCACCAAAAATTGCAAAAGAAAAATTATCCCCCATAAAATGGAACTTTGGAAATATTTCTGTAATATATCCAATTGTCTGATTTTTAATATTAATAATTCAAAATAATCGCTTACTCAAAAACATTTACAAGATCTTTTTGGCGATGCAATCACTGTTGGAAAGTCCATCACCCCCGTTCACCCACCTCCCCCTCCCATGCAAATCGAACAAAGTTCCGCCATATGTGGGAGGATATCCTATATATGGCAAACTTTTATAACAGGCTTATTCAAGCTAACCATCGATTACATTCTTGGCTTTAGTTCACCACTTACGTTAAACATATTTAAGTCAGTTATTTTATGCAAATTGTAAAACTATTTGAAAGAGACAATTTTAAATTTTTTGGTTGTTGTTGTCTAAAAAAGGCCTTAAAAGAGAACTGCCGACATATGCATTAACACCGCCTTTTTACTTTTTTTTTTAAAGGCATTGTTTAATATTTTGTCAAGGCTTTTAAAATCAAATATGTATTTGCAATATTTATATTGAGATCGACAGATTGATTTTTATTCTCCATACACCATTTTTTTTTTTTTGGTTTTTATCAAATCATGCAATATTTCGATTGTACAATAGGACACACATTCACATACACTCTACGACGGTACAGAACAGAGAGACCCACTCTATGCACACGGCACACATACGATATCAATAACTCGTATTGATATGTAAAATAACTACAAAAAGAAAAAACATAAACAAAAAATGGAAAATCTTTTAAGAAAAAAAAAACAAATATATCGAATGAAATATTTGGTACACGCAACTAAAATTCATTTTTTTCGGGTGATATAAATCTAAATCGAATCGTTAGTTTTTCTTTTTCATTTTGGTTCTTTAGAGCAAAATCAAATCATTTCATTCTGTCTTATTTTTTTCTTCTGTTTATTAACAACCGAAAAATTGTCTATAAAATGCAAAGAAAAAAAAAATCAGCAACAATTTCATATTCACGCTTTTCTACTTTAAAGATCCGTTTGTAATTGTATTGGTTCTGTTGACTATTTGGTTTAGTGTATCGCAGGCATGTAGACAAATATATTTGTGGCTGTATTCATATATTAGCACCTTACTGCACATACACATACACACTGTCATGGAGACGGATGGACGGACATCCAGGCGAGATCTGACAACACAAAAACGCTTTGAGCAATTGGCTACACCAGCACGCATGCGCAGTCGCTGTTTGTGGCTGGTTTAGAATTTGCAGTCATTGCAGTCAGCCCACGGTTATATCGTGCCCCATTTACACTGAAAATAATGGATTATGTTGGCAAATGGATATCATGCATACATCAGATATTTTCCATATGAAGTGGCACAACTCCTATCCGTATTAGTATTTACCCTGATAGCTGGGCTGAGATTAATGTTCTGCAAGCTGTATCCTTTAATGTCACGTACCTTCTAACCAGCAGTTTGATAGGAAGAGACAGTCTTGGGACAATCTTATGCTGGTAGAAGTGGACACATCTCTTCCTCCTTCATATCACATCTCTTCCTCCTTCATAGTTTGAGCCGCTACTACAAGCGCCAATATTTCATTGCTAGACAAGCAGCCAGACTAAGTATCTCGACGAAGATACTGTGGATGCCAATGAGGTGGACAAATTCAAACAAAACCTCCTACGTTCATGTCAGACTCTCAGCTAGAGAAGGTTCCTTCTTACTTACATGCAAGGAACGGAAATGAATTATTTGTGGAGCTACGTAAAACATTTTTGAAATAATTCATCTCTTTAGGAGGAATTGTCTGAATTGTCCCCCCTCATTGGCATCCACAGTCACTTTTGTTTGGGGTTGTGTTTCATTTTCCAATTTATGGAAAATTATTTGGTCTATTTTGCATTGGATAATTTGCCATAAATTGTTTCGGGGATTTTTCCGAATTTTTGGTGAAATTTTCCTATTGGGCCTTTGGGTGGATTTTTCAGTCATTTTGGAGAATTCTTTATTTAGGCTATTCGTCATTTTTTTTGTGTGTTTTCATAGAGCCAAAATGTTCGAATTAAAATGTTTACTAGAGCCAAATGCCTTCTGTTACCTTACATCAAAGAATGAGTCAAAGACCAATTCATAAATAAAAATATCAAGGCCCAATACAATCAAAACCACCTTAAGTATTTCGTAAAGCTTTAGCTAATAACACTGTGCGACAGCCACAATCGGTTTGGGATGAAACCACCGGGGAAAGTTATATTGGTAAAAAAAAAATCATACGTGTCCCAGCGTTTCGTTGGGTCTCATCTAGGAATCGAGATATATCGATTTGAAGTTAGTAAGTATCGTATAGGGGAATTTGTCACGTTTTTGGCTCTTTTGTTTGACATAACTTGACAACCACTCGTCCGATTTAGCTGAAATAAATTTTAAAAAACCAAGAATTACAATTCCCTTAATCTGTTCATATATTATTTTCCTTTACAAGTAATAGTTTCCATGTTAAAAATAAGCGCATGAAGAAAAATTTTTTTTTTTTATTTTTTTTTTAAATACATTTTGGTCATAGGTTATGTGACTTTACGTGAAAGTAATAGGACTTGACACTTTTTACCGTTTTGGATTTTTTATGAATTAAAAAAAAAAAAATTTTAATTTTTAGGCAAAAATAATTTTTTTTTTTCATACATTTATTTATAATTGCGAAACTGTTGCTTAAGTAGGAAAACGGTTTAAGAACAGATTAGAGGAATTGTAATTCTTAATTTTTCTAAATTTATTTCAGCTAAATCGGACGAGTGGTTCTCAAGTTATGTCAAACAAAAGAGCCAAAAACGTGACAAATTCCCCTATACGATACTTACTAACTTCAAATCGATATATCTCGATTCCTAGATGAGACCCAGCGACACGCTGGAATACGTATGACTTTTTTTTTACCAATATAACTTTCCCCGGTGGTTTCATTCCAAACCGATCACTGACCCTTACCATTTGTCGCAGAGTGTAATCAGTTCAAAAAAATGTGGAACATTAGCGTCTTGCCCTTTCTGGTACCTTCCTTACAAATGTTCCATTGCTCCCACTCTATAAATCGTGTAAATATGATATTTCTAAAAAAAATCGGTATTTCAGGTTTATATTATGATATTTTGTCAGATATCAAACGCTAAGGTGGTGGCCACGCCCACTTTTGGATTATACCCGTTATGTAATCTCATCAATTTTATTTAAATTATTTTTTCTACAGAGAACAATTGTTTGGGGAGGTATGAAGGAAAACCTTTATATGAATGTTTCACTTTTGTTTGGGGTTGTGTTTAATTTTTCTTTGGTGATTTTTTCTCATTTTATGTTGGGTTGATATTTGTTTTAACCCATTAACGCTTTCTGTCCCCATACGAGGACGCCTGCATAAAACCGGACAGCTATATTAAAAACCGTTACTATTTCGCCACAAGTGGTAAAAACCACATAAGAAGCTGCAAACCATTTGTAGAAAAAAAAATAATAGAACAGAAGCAAAAACAAGTGTGATCTTCAGTCTTTTCTAATGAATGAAAGTGAAAAAAAAATCCTTTTATTTAATGCCTAATGAGTTAATAAAACGCCAGGAAAATAATGGTTTACCTGTAGTTTGTTTTTGGGCGTTAATGGGTTAAATAAGGTGCACCCACATGTTCGATTTCCACAGAAATTTGATTTTCTCAATCCGTTTGTATGCTTAGAGACATAATATGTCTATATATTATATAGAAAAACGTTTCATGTTTGTTTTTTTTACCAGCTTTTATTTTGTGCTTCTGATTCCAGTTTCTTACATAATTACACCATTCAACACTTTATTTACATAATAACGAATTTATACAAAATTATCAAAAAAGCAACATTCTCTCAAAGACCATCCGTGCATCATGACAAACATTGAGCTAGTAATGGTTGACATTAATATAACTGGCAGCTAGGCCATAGCCATAGTGACCATAATGACCAGGGTTAGCATGGTTCTTATGAGGGCCATTATGAACAGCACCCGTGGGATGATAAGCATGACCGATTCTCTTGACGACGGCATGGAAACCACTCTTGCCATCTGCATAATATTCTACAATACGAGTGGTGCCATCGGCTTCCTTCAACGAATAACTGCCTGTAAGCAAATGTCATTTCAATTGAATTCCTGTAGTATTCCCAAAAAAAAAAAAAAAAAAAAAACTTACCTTTAACACTATCGCCATCCCTTTCTTCCCACTGAGCTTTAATATCTCCGGTATTTGGATCGTTGACGCCGTATTGGAACTCATACTTAGGATGACGACGATGTGCGTATTCTTGGTGATTCCAAGCATGAGCAGCCACTACACCGCAGACGGCCAACACCAATCCAATAGTTAGGAATTTCATAATATCTTTTGTCTGTTGTATTGTTTTACGATTTGGGAAATATCAAGGAACTGATGAATGTTTAAGGTGTTATTAATGTATTTATACACAAAAAAAAGAGTTACTTTTTAATCGATTACCGATGGTGTGGCGTTGTGAGAGAAGTTTACAATCGTTTTATAAGGTCATCGAAACTGACCTGTCCAATTTGTTATCTTAAATAGTAATATGTTCAAAAGAGCAGCAACATTTAGTGAATATGGTTGGTAGCGGCTAATTTAGTTTTGTCGAACCTACTATTATCATACATTCCCATTCTCAATACCACAATGGTAAGTATACCTACTTCATTTCGATTAAGCGCTAACGATTAAATTACAGGGTAGTCAACATAAACAACAGGCGACTCTGTTCGTACACAATTACCTCCCTAAACATCGCATATGCAACAATGGAACGAAACAGACTTTTGTCAATCAGTGAGCCATACTTGTTGTACTTTTCTACTCCCAGTAACTGGGCCTACAAATGAATAAATGCATTTATATTTACCGTAGTGAAATGTCTATACTTAAGCGAAATGTAATTTTTTTAAAAAATGTAAGAAAAAATTGGTCTCTCATAGATTTTTTTTGTATTACTCTGTATTAGATATACGTATGCGGTATATATCGCAACCTAAATACAAAAGACTTTTTGCCATCGATTAGTTCATTTGCAAACATTTCTTTCACATCACTACTGCAGTTATGTCTATTTTTATATTAATTCTTTAAATATTACAATCATTTTTACACCAACAATTTGTGGTCTCTCCTGAAAATGTTAGAATTTTGAGTTGTGACCCTTTGGTATTTACACAGAAAAATTTTTTCATAGTGGTTCTATGTGAATTTCACAAAAACTCGTTTTGTGAAATTCATAATTACACATTTGTTAATGTAAAAGAAAAAAATTGTGATTATAACACAAATTTTGTGATCATCATAAAAATTCTGTGGATTTCATAATATTTTTGTTAATGTTACAGGGACTTAAGAATATAAAATAAGAAACTGTAAAATTCACAACCAATCACTATGAATTACACAAATAATAAGCAATTATCCTCAATTAAACTCACAAAATTAAGAAATTTTGCAATTTGTGAATTTCACAAAATTTTTGTGTAGTTCAAATACGAATCGAATACGAAGTAGAACTTTGGAAAAAAACGTAAGTAAAAAATTAGATATGTTTATTTCATTATTTTTTGGTTTATACAATACGTGTTATAGGAATATGTGCTGCAAATGAAACACACGCGGATCTTTGTTTGATTAATTTTTTTTTTTTGTACTTTGTGAATTAAAGGAATAGAGACAGTGCAATGAATTAATACTTTTGAATATTAGTCAATAGTTTTCATATAAACTTATAAACTCATTATTAAAATTTAATTAACCGGTAGCAAACGCAGTGCCATACAAAATGAAATGTTTTATGTGTTATAGACTCTAATTATTTGTTAATTATTTTATTACAAAAAATTACAAAATCTTTTTGAAGTCAATGCTCTTTTTAAAAAAATATTTTTAATTTAATTCACAATTTATTGGCTTTCTGTTTTAATTAAAGTGTATATTCATTACAAAAACCAAAAAAAAAACATGTTTTATTTATTTGTTTTCAGGAGTTTATGCTAACATTATTGTACCAAAAAAAATAATGCATTTTGGTACAATAATTCTTTTACTCGTACTTTTCAGGCGAACACAAAATTCTGTGAAATTCACAAAACTACTCTTTAAAATAAACAAAATACTCCATAAAATTCACAAATCACAATTGTGATTCTGACGGTGTCTTTGTGATTTTCATAACCAAATATTGTGTTTTTTAAAATATTTTTTATGAAATTCACAACAAATTTTCTGTGGGTTTCACAAAATTATTTTGTGTCTTTCACAAAAAAAAAAAGGAAAATTTACAGATTTTGTGAATTTCACAAAAGCCGACTGTGAACTCTATATTTACGGTTTTTTAGTGAATTCAACCACGATTTTTGTGAAAAAAGTTTTCTGTGTAGGATGCAATATATCCAGTCAGGGGTATCACATAGGGTAGCTTGATTAACGCAGAGCACAGACCTCCCCTGCGGTGTTTTTCCATCCGCCGAAACAGAAGCTAACGAAACCTATCCTTAGGTTAAAAAGTGGGGTTGTGCTTGTAACACAACACTATAAAAGCAACAATTAATTAACTGACTGTTTCTATAAAACGAATTTGTTCGTTACAAACACCGTGTTACACACATTCTGTCCTATGAACCAAATTTACTTTTTTGGAAAGGGGATAAAAAATAAAAATACACGTGATTTTCATGTACACGTCAGAATTTTTTTTTTAAGTTTGAAGTATGAAGCTCGTAGTGGCCTGTGTGAAAGCCTTTGGACCGATTTTTAACCCTTTTTCAGTGATCCAGTCGAGCTGATTTTTTGCAGGCAGACTCGTGGAAATGTCTGTATCACGTCAAATTTTTTAAAAACAATTTTTATCAATTCTCAGATTTTCCCCAATTTTTATTATTTTTGAAAAAAAAAATTTTTTTTCACTTTTCTTAGCATAACTTGAAGAGACTCCAAATTTTTAAACTACTTAAGCGTTACGAAAAAAAATGTTTTTTGAAAAACGATAACCATTTACAAAAAAAATTTAGGAAAATCTGAGAATTGATAAAAATCTATTTTTTTATTTTTTTTTTTATTTAAAAACGTGATACAGTCATTTCCACGAGTCTGCCTGCCAAAAATCAGATCGATTGGATCACTGAAAAAGGGTTAAAAATCGGTCCAAAAGCTTTCACACAGGCCACAACGAGCTTTATACTTCAAACTTAAAAAAAAATGCTGACGTGTACATGAAAATCGCCGATACACGTGTATTTTTATTGTTTCCCCTCTTTCCGAATATGTGCATTTGGTTCATAGGACAGAAAAAAATCAATTTTTTGTAACACGGTGAAATTGTCAAAATTGAAGGCCCAACAAAATGAATTTTTTATCAATAATTAGAGCTTTTTCGTTTGGGATTGTGTTCTCTATGTCAAGGTAAAACATATATCTAAAAATCTGAGTGTAAAGCCGTCACTGGAGTGTAAGAACGTGGCAGACTGAAAAACTCATACGCCCATGGTAAGGCCAGCGGTGTTAGAGGAAATCGGCCATTCCGAAAAAAGAAATGAAATGATGGCAATGTAAGATTTAGGTCCATTGGTATAGAAATGTATCAGCGGGTAAAACACCAAACAAAGAACTCACCTACTGATTTACTGGTATTCAACGTCCGCCCCTAACCCACATGATTTCAAAGCGGAACAACAAGGCCACAGGTGTCGACGGAATACCGATAAATCATTCTACAGATCTGTCCGTCGTCAGAGTGTCCAAAAAAAAATATTTTTTTTGGTTCAACCTGATTTTGATTCGATGCAGTTGTGGTAATTTATAAAAAACATTTTATAACCTTTAAAAATTTAATAAAAGTGTAAAAAACTAATGTAAACCACTTGAAAAATTCTAAGTAATTTGAAAAAAGAAATGTTAATTTTACTCCTGTCTTTTCAAAGTTATGGGTGTCAAACCATTCTAACAAATGATTCGTTGGTTGGTTTTTAACGAATTGCAGAAACTTCTTAATCGATCCACAAAGTAACGAATTACCCGATACAGCCAATTCTTTGACACCCATAACTTTGTAATAATAGTTTTTTTTTAAAAAAAAACTGCCGTCTATAAACGTTTACACGTTACAAATTATGTAACGTTTCTTTAATAGTTTATGTAAAATTGTATGTGTGACAGCGAAACGAGCAAAAAAAAATACAAAACTTATGATTTACATCAAATTAAAGCTCGAACATTTGTCTTTTAAAATGATGACTTAACGACTTTGAAAATGCTATTTATTTACCAACGTCTGCTTGAAATACGACAAACTCAGCAAACCCGATTGTGGCAACAAATCGGTTTGTGGCACCTCTAAACATTTTCCCAAAAAATCTTAAAAAAAATCTCAAAAATACGCTTCCAAAAAAACGGATGAGTCCCTATGGAATTGGGCACACTACGACCCGGAGGTGACGATCTGATAAGGTGCAGACATAAGTCATTTTGAATTACCTGGAAGAATGTACGAAAAATTAAATTATGTGAAAACAGAACTCATTTTTTTCATTTCGAAACACCCTGTATACCCCGACATAAATGTCGAACTACAGCAATTGCGCTAACTGGTCCGTGTAGATCAATCCAGCTCGAAAGGAGTTGGACGACAACTTTCTCTGATGATGCAGATCAGGAAGATCGAGACTCCGGTAGAAGGACCAAGTGGGAATTCTTGGGGAAAGAAGGCACAAGACCGAGAACAGTTTGTAGAGCTACCTTAACCTTTTTTTTTTTTTTTTAGCGATGGGAAAGAAGGGTAATGGAGGGAGGAAAGAGGGAGTAGTGTTTGTTAATGTTTGCCTTGAATTTGATAATGTCATAGCAGGCAGGAAAAACACTTGTTGGAAGATTATTCCACATGCCAACAGTTCGGCTGAAGAACGAAACATTTCGCTTGTGACGTGATAAGGACGACTTCTCTCTATATGGGATATCTCCCGTGTTACATATCAAAGACAATCTTACGGGGCACACAGTCTAGCTTAGGAACTGCAGTCAGCTCCTGCCTACTACTTTTCTTTCGGTGTTGAAAATTTACATACCGCCAACTAAAACAATTCAGCACAAAGCACTACAAAAATAAAACAGCGCAAAAGTTTTAATAAAAACAATAAAAAAAAAAAAACGAAACAGTGATCTCTGCTCTTATTAAAACTCACATACATGCAAACGTTCATAAATGTATGTATGTACAACATTAAGCTCAAAGGCAATGCAAAAAAGCCAACAGCAACTGCAATAAACGCATAGAAACTCTAATGCAGTTTGTTTTAGTTATAATTTTGCGACTGCAACATGATGACGAAGGTGGGGCACTTTATGCCATCACACATGCATACAAACGCCAGTCGGGCCAGGCCAAATCATATTTATTTGGTAAGAAAAAACAAACGCACACACACACACACAAAACCGAAAATATGTATTTCTACTCTCTACTCCCCAAAAACGGTAACGATCAAAATGCACCGAATATCACAGAAAGTATAGTCATGCTGTTGTTGTTGGGTTGTTAAACTGTTACGCATAAGTATTCGCCGTGATTGCCGGTGATCGCACACAGACACTCAGACCAGACGCAGATCTCATGGGTTTGGGGTTTGTTTGGCTGCATTTGCGCCTGATGTCTTTGGTGGCTGGGTGCTGGCTGCTGCTGCTGCCTGATGGCGGCGTCGGCTGCCGCGACGCACCACTTTGTTTGCATTCAATATGAGACACCTTGTTTTAGGCCTAAAATACATTTGCCATGAAAGGCTTTATAATTCTATGTTCAACTTGTTTTGTGTTTGACAAAAAAAAAAAAAAAAAAAAGCAAACACAAAAAGAAAATAAAACAAAAATCAATATCTGTGAATTTGCCACGAAATGTGCTCTGATTACGATTCAGAGAGAATTATGAAAAACGCCTGCGATCAGGGATGTCGATCGTGACAGGTTTAACGAAAAATCCTGATGGGGAAAATTCGCTTAAGCGGAAATGAAAAAAATCAAGACATTTTTTTAACTTTTGCGGTATTTTAAACAAACAGGACTTCGGATAATTGAACCATCGTTCATTTAAACGAACTGAGTATGAGACATTTTTTTCAACTTATGCGGGATTTTCAATAAACAGAACTTCGGATAATTGAACCATCTTTCATTTAAACGAACTGAGTATGTATTTTTGAAATTATTGTATGACACGAAGACAGAAACTTGTGGCACAACTATTAAAATACTAGTAAGTTGTAATGCGCCTATGGCGCCCGTTGAAATATGGAAAAAACATTTTGTTAAAAAAAAAAAAATTTTGTTGAAACAAAAAATTTTGTTGAAAAAAAAAATTTTTGTGGAAAAAAAAATTTTGTGGAAAAAAAAAATATTGTTGAAAAAAAAAATTTTGTTGAAAACAAAATTTTGTAAAAAAAAAAAAATTTGTAAAAAAAAAATTTTGTAAAAAAAAAAATTTTTGTAAAAAAAAAAATTGGGGAAAACACAATTTCTGTACAAAAAAAAAATATTATTTTTTTTATTATTATTATTTATAGAAAATTATAGAATGCCTATTTAAATTCCTACGTACTGCGTGACAGAGTCAGTGAATCAGTGTATCAGTGAATCAGTGTCGAGGGTAAATATACATATATTAAGATATGTCTGTAAAATGTGAATTCAATATTAATGAGCTTGGATGAAAATAGTCACTTATTTTCATTTGGTTGAGTTGTCTACTAATTTGTTTAGATAAGTTGTTTTGCTTCAGAATAGTCTTCCAAAAAATATTTTTTCATAACATAAATTGATTCTACTATGGATATTTTGTAAATCGCAGGGAAATTTCCAATTTTGGCGCATTATGAGCCCAATCATTGGACTAATGTCTCCCTCGCAGTTGGTTTAATAGAATTTATTACGATAATTCCATAAACAGTATTTTTAAGGTTTCCACGTCTGCTCTATTGTTGTGTATGTACTTTAGTGCATTTCTCTTAAGCGCTGGTCGTATCATATAAGTTTGTGTGTTTGTGTCTTAAAAATGTGTTTCACATCAACGAGTTTTCAATAAAGCGGATTTTCCGGTTATAACGAACTCCTAAGGACTCGACAAAGTTGTTCGTTATACGCGAAGTTCCTTATATCCAGGGTAAAATGGGATAGAACTAAAACTCTTGGGACTTAAAGAAATGTTCGTTATAGACGAAAGTTCGTTATAACAGGTGTACGTTATAACCGGACTCGACTGTACAATGCATGGAAAAATCATTCAGAACATCGTTACTAATATTTATTTTCAACGGAATTCTGTAAATCATATTTAAAAGGTTGTCATTGGTGTTCCAGGATATCCATAGTATTTATCAACCCTTTGGCTTGGTTTCGAAATGAGAACACGAAATTATTGTTCTTCCATTTCCGCTGAAATTCACCAGGTTGGGGGGGGAGGGTTACTGCTTTCAATGCCTTCAATTGTACAGGAGTCCATTAACAGATGGAACTTTACAAGAGCAACATATTCCAAAGGAGCTGTCAAGCTGCCGCCATTACAAATTCTCAAAACAGACAAGTCGCATTACAGAATTGGCATCCCTAACTGCGAGTACATGAGCCATGACAGATCATTTCTATGAGCGCATACATTGAAATAATATGAAATTGTCGTCAATATTTCTGTTGCCTGCTTTGCTAATCGTTTTACAAAATTGAGTTATATTTCAGGTATCAACAGCAACACTTTGAGCTCTTGGCAGATCGTTGCAGTCTATCTCTGCGCATGCGCACGCGTTCTGTTGAGTGACTGCCGCTGCCTATGTTGTCAGCATCAGCATATAGAGCGGTGCTGCTGCACTGCGTCGACGTTTTGCATTAGACACTAAATACAAAAATCTGCTCTTTTTTGTATGCCAAGCTAAGATCTTTATGCGTGTTCGCACAAAAGCGAAAACTTCGATCAGTTTGTCAAGCATTCATTACATGACGGCAAAGCAGTAGTGGTGGAGTTTGTGTTGATTTGGACTCGGTTTGACCGTATATAAACGTTTATAGGGCCTGGCTGGCCATCAGTATCTCGCGGTGCTCCACTTCACCGGAGCTCAAAACACACACATCCATTCGAAACACATCACACCTGATACGATTCGTAAAAAGCAGCCGAACAACAAAACGGTTTAGTAGACCGCTCGGTTAAAGAACCGCCAAATCAAGGATATACAACAATAATTGAACTTTATGGATTTCTACAATAATAAACCACAAAAGGATTATACAACTAAATAATATTAATAATAAAAATAAATACAAGTAATCTTAATTGAGAACTTCAAAAGGACATTTTGTGTGCGTGCGTGTGTGTTATGAAATACGTATAAAAGTGAAATAATCGAAAACGAACAATTTCTTAACTCTCAAGTTAAAATAAAATAACTAACAGAAATGAAGGTGAGTCCTGCATGAAAATATTCAAAGGACACTATGGTGAAAAAAGCAACAACCCGAAAGAAAAACAAGAGAAAACCTTTGCAAATATAGAATAAAAAAAAACAAAGGATATCCATTACACGTTGTTAAAGGAAGATTAGATTTTGAAAATTATTCTAAGTAAAAAAAGAATATTTTTGATTATTTCTATAGAATCAAAAACTCTTTGAATTTAAGTGAAGAACTGTGCCCAATGTCTCCGCCAAGGATTACGTCTGCCAAATATTTTGGAATGTTCTCCGTAAATATATCTGCCGATTTTCATAGACTTTGGTCTCATGAAACCAAATCTAAATACAAAATCCAATACAAAAAGTGTAGTGTTAGTTTTTTTTTCTCTGAAAATAAAATTTCATAATATCCACAATATAGTAGACGGTACTCCCACTTGTTCTTAATTGCTTAGAAACCACTCTTGACAATTACTCCCACAGACAATTGAGTAGAGCGACACTATTAACTGTAAGTTTCAATTATGACTCAGTAAGTTCCACGTCAGCATTGCTCTCATAATGGTCTTACTGATCCACCCCCAGAATTTTCTCCAAAATGTACACAATCGATTTTTAATTGTTGAATGTAAATCTATTTCTGCAATGTTTTTGATTAACGCCACAAATGGATATTTAATTTGAAATAAGTTGCCAATTCGTCAGAATATCCGTCATAAAGTTCAAACTTGTCCTCTTTGCCGAGATTTCCAAGTTGGCAGTTTGTTTTTAAATCTTTTTGATTTCTTCAAATTTTATTGATTGATGGTTTCAAAAATAAATCATTATTTTAAATCGCAGGGAAATTTCCAAGTTTGGCCAGGAAATGAGTCCAATCATTGGACTGTTTTGAACCCAAATTAAACCAGACCTTTAATATAAATAGAAATTTTGTAAATCGCAAGGAAATTTCTAATTTTGGCGCATTATGAGTCCAATCATTGGAATGTTTTGAACCCAGTTTTGAACCCAAATTAAACCAGACCTTTAGTATAAATAGATATTTTGTAAATCGCAAGGAAATTTCTAATTTCGGCGCATTATGAGTCCAATCATTGGACTTTTTTGAACCGAAATTAAACCAGACCTTTAATATAAATAGATATTTTGTAAACAAATTTATTTTCATATCAATACTCATTTGTTTACAATTAACCCGTTTTTGTGCCCCAGCCACAAGCCAAATTTTAAAAATTATAATTACATTTATAGAGACAAGTGGTTCTAGGGAAAATTCCATTTAAGCACCATTTCTGAGATAAGAAAGATAAAGGTTTTCATAAGGGAAAACCTAAGGGACTAAGAATTTTGTCCGCTTATGAGAGAAATACACAAAAGGACTAAAGCGGGTTGGTACTGGAAAAAAATCGGTTACAAGTAAGGTCCAATCACACCTTCGGACCAAAGAGCCCACCAAACAGTGACTTTTTGTGGATGTAATGGCCTCTCTTCAATTACTTGAGGATTCACAGAACCCCAAATACGACAATTTTGTTGATTAACATACCCACCGTGTGAGAAATGTGCTTCATAACCATAAACCATAATCTCCTCTTAAAGCACGATATGTGGCTGTGCCAGAATCACCATTTTTGTAGAAGGTTTTAATAATTTTTACTCGTTGTGTGATAGTTGAGCGATCCATTTTCGTCAATGTCTGACTTCCAACTGAAAAGAAAAACAATTGATTTAACAACTTAGTTTGACAGATATCGTATTCCAGCTCTATACTTTTGAAACCACGAAATGGATAACCCTATATTACAACTGATTTTTTAGTGTTAACTTTTCGCACGTCTGACAGTTACAGTAGTGTCATTTACCTGATGTGGCATGCAACTACAAGTGCAATAATGCAATTCCGAAAGCCTGGGGAATAAAAAATTTTTTTGAAACGGTCATAGAATAATTCAAATTTAATTTTGGTGAAGGCAAATGTTTTAGTACGATTGCTAACTCAAGGTACATATTAAGAGAAAATTACCAGCTTCGTCGAATCTCAAAAATCCTCGCTCTATTGATTGTTTTCTTTTCCATACATTCAATTTGTCGAGAATTTCATTTTATTGGTATCACATGCGTCTAAGGAAAGCATTCTAAAGGTCACAATTCTGATACTGAAGATAACAGTAGAAATAATTTATGGGTATCGTTATTTCTATCGGTTCAGAGAAAATTATTTCCATAAGACGTCTAAAACATCATTTGCAATAGTTCTGGATGTTTTCTGTTCAACGATCAGAATATTTTATGGTCGAGGTTATGAGCATTTATTTCGAACAGAACAAGAATGTCAAAACTTAGTTTCACACAAAATCATCAGTTTTTATAAAGGGTTTTCTAGCTAGAGGTGGTACCTTGAATCACCCGGTATTTCGGTAGCTGTCACCTTTGAAGTTTTTATTCTTTGACATTTGACTAGTTGAAAGTACGCCATTACTAAAAATGGAACGATACACGTTTCAACAACGCATTGAAATTATTAAAATTCACTACAAAAATGGTGAAAATCTTGCAGTCATAGTTCGCAAAACTAATGTGAAGCACCTTGTCTTGCCGCAATACAGAAAGTGGTGGAAAAATTTGAGCTGTTGGGACAAAGTAAGCGATGTGAAGAATAAAACCCGTGCTCGTCGCTCAAGAACAACTGAGAATATTGCTGCTGTAGCCCAAAGTGTTGAAGAGAACCCAGGTTTGTCCAATCCTCGTCGTTCTTTGGAATTGGGCGTTCCACAAACGTCATTACACCGTATTATAAGACTTGGGTCTTAAGGCTTATAAAGTTCAGTTAACACAAGAACTCAAGCCGGCCGATCATCAACAACGTCGTGGTCTTTGCTGATTGGGTCCTTGAAATGCATGAAAATGATCCGGAATTCCATCCAAAAAATCATCTTGACTGATGAGGCCCATTTCCACCTCGGTGGCTACGTCGACAAAATGAGATTGGATCAACAGTTACGGTGAATAGATTGCGCTATCGAGAGATGATTAATGATTTTTATGGTCGGAATTGGTTGATATTGATCAGGCAACGTTTACCTTCAACAAGACGGCGCTACGTGCCACACAAGCAACGAAACCATTGCTCTTTTATGGGAATAATTTCCGGACCGTGTTATCTCTCGAAGAGAGATCTTGAGATTTAACACCTTGCGACTTCTTCCTTTGGGGCCACGTGAAAAATAAGGTCTACACCAACCGCCCAATGGCGGACCCTTTATAACAATCTTGTGTGAGTTTGGGTATACGCATTTATTAATTTTGGCCAATCCACAAAGAAGATAGTTTTCGAGCCCTATTCCGACATATTTTCGACTGTTTTTAGAATCTATCAGAGTCGACCCGCCAAAAGTAAAGTTGACCGGCAACGAAACTGCGTACATTAGAGTTGGGGTTATGTTCCAAAAAGCCATATAAAACACCTTTGGCTAAATGACTAATCTTTCGGATCCGGTGTGGAATATAGGAACTCGATCAGTGGGTATGTAAATTATTTCGAAAAGGTGGTTGTTACCGTTAATGGGGAACACATTAAGTGGGTATATAAGAATAATCCTGGCCTAAAACTCAACGCTATCTTTAATCAGCAGATTCCATGCGGAACTTGTATTTAGTAACATTATAGACTTGAATTCCTGTGTTAACCCTTTTTAGCCGTTCGATACACAAATGTTTTTATCATATCCTATATCGTCACTCCGTGAAGAATCTCATCTAAGAATCATAATATTAAATAGATCTATATTCACATAATGCATCCAACATATGACCTTGAACTTTTTCCTTATCTTCTTCTTCATTTCCTTTCAGTTATTTTTTGCTATTCTGTGCCTGTGTGGTACAGTATTGGCAGATATAACACCGGCATCATTAACAGACTGTATTCAAGCCGCCATTGCGGCCGGATATTCGCCACCCGAAGTAAAATTCTCCGTATCTCCCGGTGTGACATCATTGAAGACAACGCCCTCGATATCATCGTACTCGGAGAATGGCAAATTCCAATATGCATCGGTAGGTTCATCGTCGGCCTCCTATGAATCGTCGGCTGGCATTTCTGGCTTTGCGCATGGTTCGGGTCCAGCGCAAATAACAAAATATGTGGCTCCAGTAAAAAGTTCCGCATTTCAGCCGGCTGTTACATATGCCAAAGGCGGCAGTATAACATATGCCGACAAATCGCCGGCATCGAAATATGCCACCGTTGTTCCGTCGGGTATAGAATTTAAAAACCTTGTGACACCCACCATCAGCACAAAGAAGGTATCGAATGCTTATTTGCCTCCCATAAGCGCAAAAGTGGAAACGTACCAATCACCGGGCTACACATACAGTCAGTCTACGCCTTCTGTAGCGAAATTTGCCACGTACACTTCCTCGGCAGCTGATTTATCCAAAATAGCTTTCAATGCACCAGCTGTTTCGCAAGTACAATCCTTCACCTCGCCCGGTTATACATTTTCTAAATCGACACCAGGCTTCTCAAAGATCGAAACGTATTCATCACCGGGCTATGCGAAATCTGGAAATTTGGAATCGATCTTTTCCAGTGCTGCAATTAATCCATTTGCTGGTCACGTAAGTTATGCCCCCAAAGTTTCATATGGTCCCCCGACAGTAGCCAAAATATCTTCGATCTCACCTGTCGGCCATTTGGCCTCATTTGCTGCTGAACCCTTGTTTCCGAAGAATTTGGCACCATTGCCAGCTGCATACTCGTATGCGCCCGCAGTATCGAAGACCTATCTGCCCAGTATAGAGGCGGCCAGTTACTCAAAATCCGATTATGGTGCCATTTCGCACCAACATGTGTCGAAACCCACAACAGGCCTATATAAGTCAGCGGGCTATAATACTCAGTACGTCTCCGCACCAGGCAAGTCGCTCACCTATACAGCACCAGCATCGTCGCATTACATCTCGGCCCCCGTTAAGGTGGCTACATTCTCTGCAGAAGGTGCCTATCATTCGTCGGGTGGTGCTGTCTCTCATCAACATGTCTCGAAGCCCACTGCTCACATTACAGCTTATGCCGCGCCTGCTATAGCCAAAGTTGCTACCATATCTGAGCCCGCGACAATTACGAAATATTCTGGAGGAGGCGGTGGAGGTTCTGTACATTATGCATCTGGCGGAAGTTCTGCTCATTACACAACGGGTGGGGGAGCCATCTCCCACCAGTATGTTTCCAAACCAGCTCAGGTTACTGCTTATGCGGCCCCGGCTGTTGCGAAAGTAGCAACCTATTCAGCTCCAGCGGTGGCACAGTACTCGGCTGCACCTGTTGCCAAAGTTGCCACATATTCGGGTCCAGCCGTGACTGCAGTACATAGTTCGGCAGCGGGTGCCTTATCTCACCAGTATGTTTCGAAACCAGCTCCGGCAGCCTATATTGCTCCCGCTGTAGCTAAAGTAGCGACTTATGCTGCACCAGAATATTCGTCGGGTGGAGCGGCATCACATCAATTCGTCTCAAAACCAACGGCTCACCTAACAGGTTATGTTGCTCCTGCAGTAGCCAAGGTAGCTACGTACTCTGCTCCTGCCGCTGTCCACTTTAGCTCTTCTGGCGGTGGTGTTTCTCATCAGTTTGTTTCGAAACCAGTACAAGGACCTGCTTATCTCCCGCCAGCTGTTACAAAAGTCGCCACATTACCAACTGGATATGCTGCCCCTGCAATAGCTAAAGTCAGTACCTACTCATCTCCCGCTCTCACACAATACGTTTCAGCTCCTGCCGTAGCCAAGGTTGCCACATATTCCGGAGGTGACTCTGTAAAGTATTCCTCTTCGGGCGGTGCTGTTTCCCATCAATACGTTTCGAAACCGTCACATGCGATCGTTGTTCAAGAACCCGTCATAGCCAAGGTGGCCAATGTTGGTGCATACTCTGGAAGAGGTTCGGTGCATTATGCGTCCAGTGGCGGTGCCCATTCACACCAATACGTTTCGAAGCCGGCACAGGCTGCCATTGTTCAAGCTCCCGTGGTAGCCAAGGTCGCTACATATGCTGCTCCTGCCGTAGTCAAAGTCGATTCCTATTCTGGTGGTGGAGCTCACTTTGCGACTGGTGGAGGTTCGTCTCATTATGCATCCAGTGGAAGTTCAGGTCATTATGCTTCGGGCGGTGGTGCTGTTTCACACCAATACGTTTCGAAGCCGGCACAGGCTGCCATTGTTCAAGCTCCCGTGGTAGCCAAGGTCGCTACATATGCTGCTCCTGCCGTAGTCAAAGTCGATTCCTATTCTGGTGGTGGAGCTCACTTTGCGACCGGTGGAGGTTCGTCTCATTATTCAGCCAGTGGAAGTTCAGGTCATTATGCTTCGGGCGGTGGTGCTGTTTCACACCAATACGTTTCGAAGCCGGCCCAGGCAGCCATTATTCAAGCTCCCGTGGTAGCCAAGGTCGCTACATATGCTGCTCCTGCCGTAGTCAAAGTCGATTCCTATTCTGGTGGTGGAGCTCACTTTGCGACCGGTGGAGTTTCGTCTCATTATTCAGCCAGTGGAAGTTCAGGTCATTATGCTTCGGGCGGTGGTGCAGTTTCACACCAATACGTTTCGAAGCCGGCACAGGCTGCCATTGTTCAAGCTCCCGTGGTAGCCAAGGTCGCTACATATGCTGCTCCGGCCGTAGTCAAAGTCGATTCCTATTCTGGTGGCGGAGCTCACTTTGCGACCGGTGGAGGTTCGTCTCATTATGCATCCAGTGGAAGTTCAGGTCATTATGCTTCGGGCGGTGGTGCTGTTTCACACCAATACGTTTCGAAGCCGGCACAGGCTGCCATTGTTCAAGCTCCCGTGGTAGCCAAGGTCGCTACATATGCTGCTCCGGCCGTAGTCAAAGTCGATTCCTATTCTGGTGGCGGAGCTCACTTTGCGACCGGTGGAGGTTCGTCTCATTATGCATCCAGTGGAAGTTCAGGTCATTATGCTTCGGGCGGTGGTGCTGTTTCTCATCAACACGTTTCGAAACCAGTTCAGGCTGCAATAGTCCATGCTGCTCCTGCCGTAGTTAAGGTCGATGCCTATTCGGGAGGACGAGGTTCATCTCATTATGCATCCGGTGGAAGTTCAAGCCATTATGCTACGGGTGGTGGTGCTGTTTCACACCAATACGTTTCGAAACCAGCTACAATAGTTCAAGGTCCCGCCATAGCCAAGGTAGCCACATATTCGGCTCCTGTAGTTGCCAAAGTTGCGACCTATGAACATGACAGTTCATCATATTATTCTTCTAGTCCTGCCGTTACTAAAGTAGCTTCTTATGCGGCTCCGGCCGTTACCACATATTCGGGTAAAGGGTCGTCGCATTATGCCTCCAGCGGAGGAGCTGTATCACATCAATATGTCTCCAAACCAGCTGTTGCAGCAGTCCCAGTTGTAGCGAAGGTAGCAACCTACTCGGCTCCGGCCGTTGTCAAAGTCGGTGGCTACTCTGATGGTATTTCATCTCATTATTCATCCTCCGGTGGTACAGTCTCGCAACAGTATGTGTCCAAACCCTTACAGGCAGCCGTGTTTACGGCTCCTGCTCATATTGCCACTATATCAGAACCGGCAACGGCCAAGATAGCCACATATTCTTCAGGAAGCGGAGCGGTATCTCATCAGTACGTTTCAAAGCCAGCAGCACATGTGACCGGGTATGCGGCACCAGCAGTTGCTAAAATTGCCACGCTAACATCTCCGGCTGTAACTCAATATGTATCGGCACCAACTGTTGCTAAAGTAGCCGCCTATGCGGGAGGAAGTTCCCTGAAGTATTCGTCATCCGGAGGCGCAGTGTCACATCAGTATGTGTCGAAGCCAGCAGCTGTTCTGACTGCACCGGGGAAGGTAGCCGCATATGGCGCTCCCATTCTAACACAATACAGTCATCAGCCTGCTGTGGCTAACTACCAGAGCAGCCACTATCAAAGTGGTGGTGCTGTTTCGCACCAGTACGTCTCTAAACCGGCCACTGTTTTTAGCGCTCCTAAATATGCCACTTACGCCGCAGCGGCACCAGTTATATCAGCTTCCTATTCGGGATATCATGGCCTAACCGGAGAAGGTGTATCTCACCAATATTTAGCCAAACCCTCACTAATTTCGGCTCCAGCCAAACCTTTATATAGCGGAGTTTCCTACGGCGGTCAGTATGCCTCCAGTGGGGCAGTTTATAATGCTCCGGTCACATATTCTGCGCCTGCCGTTGCTCATTATGCGGCAGGACCGGCAGCCTACGGCAAAGTGGCTACCGTTTCGTCTAGTTCTCATACCGCCGGAGCAATTTCACATCAATATGTTTCGAAACCAGCTCAAGCAGCTATTTACGCCGCACCGGCTGTGGCCAAAGTGTCCACATATGGTGCATCGGGTCCAGGTATAGGCAAAATTAGTCCATTGGTGACACCAGCCTACAATCCCCTACTGGCCACTTCCACTGTAGAGAGACACGGATCGCGTGGATCGGTTTCACACCAATATGTCAGCTCGCCTGCGTTAACTCAGTACTCATCAGGTCCGTCATTAGCTAAAGTGGGCGCTTTAGAAACGACCGGCTTTAAAAGTATATCATCCGGAGCCGGTGCCGTATCTCATCAATATGTGTCTCAGCCTTCCCCCGGAGCATTGCTAACAGCACCAGCTGTTGCCAAAACGATCACCTACTCTGCACCCGCTTTGACGCATTATAGTTCCGGTCCAGCTATTGGTAAAGTGGTGACACCATTGTATGGAGGTGTTGGTGAGAGCAAGTATGAATCACATGGCGCCGTCTCACATCAATATGTCGCAAAACCGGCTTATGGAAAAATTGGAGCCACTTTGCCCAGTCCTGCGTTGGGAGGTTTCCATGTAGGCGGAATTGCAAAAATTACTCCGGTAGCAGTGTCGACGGGCTCAGCGTATGACAAATTTGAAACTGGCTCATTACATGGTTCTGGAAGAGGAGCTATATCACAACAATATTTGAGTGGACACTTAGCGAAACCAACCACGTTTGCCGCTCCAATTGTGGTGGATGGTTCTGCACACCTGTCAACGGGTGCTGGTTCCAAATTCGCTATCGCATCCAGTCACCATTCATCGGGTGGAGCAATTTCTCATCAATATGTTTCTCAACCATCGTTGGTGAAGGGCGCACATGTGGGCTATGTTGCCACAGGTCCCTCGATAACTAAGCCATTAGCAGGTTCAGGTTTGGATTTAGTGGGACACCATGGATCCGCCTATGTAGGTAAGAGTCTGGCCGGACCGGCCTTTGGTCTCTCCGCTGGCCATGGAGCCTCCTATGCGGCTGGTGGAGCTATTTCCCATCAACATGTTTCCAAATCTGGTGCTGGCCTTGCCGGACACCATTTGGGAGAAGGTTTGTATAGATTAAGGCTTCGTCAGTTTTCAGTTTGAGATAATTATGGTCTGTTTATTGGTAACACACAATTTTTCGAAAACCTCGTTAAAGTTCATGTTGCCTATACACGATCTCTGTGAATTCGGAAGTTTTATACCGAAAACTGAATCAATCACAAATAGGTGGACGAGTATTGATTTTATTTTATGTTTCCCTAGGATATTATGGAGCTGTAAGTTTGGGTCACTTTGGCACTTCTCCCGCTTTGAATTATCAGGGTGTTTTGAGACAAGCGGGTCATGGCCTATCGGCTGCTGGTGGACATTTGTCGGCTCACGGTGCGGGATATGTTGGCGGGCTACATGGTGGATTGGCGCCTCTCAGCGGTTATGATCACGGTATCGGTGGTATAGGACCACATGGTGCCGGCTTCTACAGATATGCTCCAGCCGTACCCGCTCTTAGTTCGCACAGTCTTACACCGGCAGCCTACCACCGAACAGCGCCTATTATTAAGCCAGCCAAGATTAAAGTGATGACTGAACAACATTTAGAATATTTTGTAAGTCGATTTCATGATCTGAGACCGAATAGCTGATTTAATCCTCCATAAATTTCTTAGAATGACCATCCTCGTTATGCCTTCGAATATGGCGTCAATGATCCGACAACGGGTGATATCAAGCATCAACGTGAAGAACGCGATGGTGATGTGGTTCGAGGTGAATATTCGCTGGTGGAACCCGATGGTAATGTTCGCACCGTCAAGTACTATGCCGATTGGGAAACCGGCTTCCATGCCGAAGTCATCAACAGTCGAGACTCAGCAAAGACTCTTACTAAACGTACTGCCACTAAATCATAAAGTTTGTAAAGACATCATTGACATTCGCTGAGTAATTATTTAACCTCTCTAAACTTCTTTCTATCGTTACAGTTAAGTAGTCACCATTAGATTCTCAATTATGTCCCCCTCATCCCTAGCTATAGGTAAAGTCTCATCAATGTGTATTTCTACTTTCATGGAGGGCCATACGCCTCAGCTAGTAAAGATTTAGTTTTTTTTTTCTTCGTACGACCCGATCGATTGATCGCAATTCATTCATCTCGACATTTGGCAATACAACCGCACATACTATCGTAACAAGTCGAGGTCTGATCATGTATACAGTCTGCGGCCAGTAGCATAGAGACACCTCTCTTGTTATTTTATTTATACTCATGTTACCATTTACGATTTCGTTGGCCATCACTTTCCCTGTGCCCGCTGCTGGTGAATGGGATTTTCTTTTTATACTGTGTAGATGCCGAAATTTACGCCATATCGAATTATATTCTATTCAAGTTTCTGCATGTAAAAATCTTGCCATTTGTTTGTATTTATTATATTCACATGTTCATACAATTGTAAAAAGAAATTTCAAATTGTTTTCAATATTTTTTATTTCCTTTTTTTTGTGTATATGTATTAAACGTAAATTTGTTATGTGATAAACGAAAGTGTCATACATTATTATCATCATTTGTTTTTTATTTTCTTTGTGTATAATTTAATACAGGGTCCGCCAAATAACTTTTTTTTTTTGGAAAATCCTATAAAGAAAACTACTGGGTATTTTCTCAAATTTATATTTTTATTTGAAAGTACAATCCTTCCGGTTAATAATGGAAAATAATTTCCATGCAGTAGCCTAACGACATCAGCTCTGCGGCTGATAATGCAATCTTCAAAAACAGGGCGCAAAACATCGAGGGTAGCTTTGGCTGTGTGGCACGTAGCGCCGTCCTGTTGAAACCAAATGTTGCCAATATCCTTCTCTTCAATTTTTGTAAACATAAATTCGTTCAACATGGCCCGATAACGAAAATAACGATAACGAAATAAGCACTAGTTGACAAAAGAAAAAAAAACGTTAGATGGCGGACCCCTTACTTATTTCTCTTCTTTGTCCATACGTGTATGTATGTATGTATGTATATGTTCTCAAACTTTCTCTCTCATGGTTTTCTTAATTTTTGTAAATATTTTCTTAAGTTAAGAATTGTTAAAACTAAAATTAATAAAAAAAAAATGAAATTAGTTTTAATCATTAAAAAGAAACACGTGTGTTCCAATTTGACCAGTTCATTCACTGACTGTTGTAAATAACTGCTCTAGCATAATAGGACAATTAGAAAAGTCGTTTTGCCTTCGATTTATTTATCTATTAGAAGAAAAAATGTATACAAATCGCATTACAATCTGGATTGGTGAGTATTACAAGTTAAACACAAAATCCGGCAAATTCGGATAATTTCAAACGGATGATTTGAAAGAAATCGCTTAAGTGAAACATACAATTGGCTACAGTTAACTCCGGTTAACTGAAAATGGGAAAATGAAAAGTGGGCTGTTTTTCCTTTAACTTCACCCACCGAAGCACCTTCGCCAGTTAGTCAGAATAAGATACAAGTCTAATCAACTGGTTTTTTACATTAAACTCTTTTTTTACACATATTTATTTTTCATGTATAAAATCTGGTGAAACTAAAACTTTGTATAAATTTACCATGAAAACAGCTCATAAGAGCTTACCAAACTCTTCTTTCATGGCATCGCGGGCAGTGTGTTATGCTCGAATCTGCAAAGTCTATTTTTTTTTCCTTTATGGCACAAACAAGTGTGTGACAAAAAAATCTTGCCTTTTGTTTATTGAGCGCATTGATGTAAACCGCCCTATGAAGGTTCCCGATGTCCATAGGTTAAATCTTCAGGTGGTCGAATAACACAGACCCATTTTCTGCGATCAGCGACGGATGGACATATCGCGATCTTCGTTAATATTGGCGGATACAGTATTATACAGTATTGGCAATATTATTCTCGGCTTGGTAGATTGATGTCCAATAGTGTAAAACTTAGTCGCAATGGCTTAGCTGCTTAAGACAAATCTCTCTTCGATACACCTGCCTAATAAGTCCAGCCTTTTGAGCTTTACATGATCTCGCAGCCTTTTCACAAGTCCAGTCTCTTGAGATGATTTCGTAGCAGTCGGTTGAGATTGCAGCCCCTGTCCGAGCAAAGCTCTCCGTGCGATTTAGGTGGTAAACTCACCCAACGAAGCACCTTCGCCAGTTAGTCAGAATAAGATACAAGTCTAGGGGGTTCCTGCCAACCAGAGGCACCAAATTACAGACTCCAGTTACACCCCATAGTGGTTACCTAGTGGTGAGACCAGCACACTCTTTAATAAGAGTCCAATCGAATGGTTTGAAACGCCCTAGTTGAGACGCTAGAATATTCCCCCATCTAAATATTCGATATCTTTTTTGCAAATTCCGTTTGCAATAACTCTCTTCTCCACGATAGGGAGCATTGAAATGTAGATCCCCTCAATCGATTGGTTGCAGAAATAAAACACTATTACCAATATTTATAATTTTTTACATGTATTTTTTCATTTTATTGTAAAATGTAAAATTAATCTTTCTTTACGGTAAAAACTTGGCTTACTTTACTTCTTTGAGGCCAAACGCTTGTCACGCTCCTCAGCAATGCTCAATTTAAGACCCTTGCCCTTGGGCAAACTAATGTAAGGCTTGTTGCCCTTGCCAATGATGAAGACATTGGTCAAACGGGTAGCGAAGACATGACCTTGAGTGTCCTTAACGTGCACAATATCGAAAGAGCCGGGATGTCTTTCACGGTTGACAACGGTACCGACACGACCCAAATTTCTACCCCCAGTGATCATGCACAAGTTGCCTGCAAAATAACAAAAGGTAGACTGTCATTAATAATGTCTATGAAGCTACAAACAGTCGACATGCTTCATGTGGTGGAAAATGTAATTGAACGAAGTGTTATGACAGTATCATTGTTAAGGACAAAGCCATGACCGTGTTACAAAAATTGCTATTGGCTTACTTTTGAACCACAAAATGTTGTGTGTATCATTAAACATGGTCTTCGATTAAGCCAAACATAAAATATGGTTAATGGCTAAACTTACCGGAATCGAATTTGATGTAGTCGGTGATTTTGCCGGAGGAAATGTCAACTTGAACGGTATCGTTAGCCTTGATCAAGGGATCGGGATAACGGATGGTGCGACCGTCGTGGGTAACAACGAATGGAACACCCTTGGCGCCCAATTGAGTCTTGCGGACCTTGCACAATTTGTACTGTAAAGAAATGAGAAGAAACAATTTAAATTAAAATCTGATAGAGCAATGAGAAGTTTGAATTAGATACTTAATTTTCATTTGTAATTGAACGTAAATGTTATTGCAGTATCATAAGTGGGATAAGGCAATGACCGTCGTCACAAAAATTGCTTTGGGCCTAGCTTTGAACCACAATCAATCGAAATACATTGAAATGGTCTTCGATAGGCCACAATTTTGGAGGATTTCGGATCACTCAGTACTAGAGACATGTAGTTTTAGTTTGTAATTGAACGTAGATGTTATTGCAGTATCATTGGGTGGGATAAGGCAATGACCGTCGTTACAAAAATTGCTTTGGGCTTATTATTTTACTACACCATTAGCTATGATGATAGTTCTGCATAAATATGGTGTTGGAAAAGCCACAATATCAGACTGACATATCAACGCAAACAGAAACCCAAATGTGCATCTCTAGGTTCCAATTTCAATACCAAATAGTTTCAGGGAAATTTAGTGTAAATTGGATACAAAAAAATTAGTTATTTAAGAATCCTGGAACTCTCCTCTGCATTAACAAATTCAAACATCGATGACCTCAAATCCACTTGCAGTATTATCGGTTCGATTTGCTACTAACGTACTCTAAAATGTAAATATTTATTGTACGAATGTAATTGAACGTAAATGTTATCACAGTACCATGGCAAGGGTAAAGCAATGACCGTCGTTGCAAAAATTGCTTTTGGCTTTGTTAAAAAAAGAACCCACAATGTATCAGGCAATAAAATACTCGTGGGGTTGGAAAAGCCAAATTTGAAATATTAGTCTGAATTAGTCTAAAATTCAATATTCGTACAGGATTATTCACATATATCAACGGGACTGTATTTAACAAACAAAAACGCCCGTCCACAAATAATTTACAAAAGAGTAAACACAATTGGCGGGGAACGATGGGCGTCGCTTAATGTTTTTGCTGTGTTTAATTTCTAGAGATGTTAATCTATGATTGCTTTTAAACTATAGGTCTAGTATATTCAAATTATATCGTCCTTACTAATGACTAATCTGTTAATGTAATGATGCGATCTGATATTCTACGATCACAAAGTAGAAAGTCAATCAAAACGGGTTTAATTCATTTAATCCAAGCTTAAAATAAACACCAGGCCTAACAAATTGAAATAAATCCACGCCATACACGCGTGAATTTCTTTAACTCAACTTTGTTAAAATTGGGTATTCATGAATAGACGCATATCGACTATTCACAAATCTGTTATACCGTTTACAACGCCGATACACGCCAATTCATGAATACCTCATATATATCTTAGGGAATCACAGTCATTGAGATACTTACGGCAGCTTCTTCGTTGGAAATGCGGTGAATGGTGAAACGACCCTTAACATCATAGATCAAACGGAAGTTTTCGCCGGTCTTTTCAATGCTGATGACATCTGCAAAACAACAACAAAAGTGCAATTAAATAAAGATGCGGGGTTCGCCTAATATGACATTTAACTTACCCATGAAGCCAGCTGGGTAGGTAGGATCGGTGCGTACCTTACCATCAACCTTAATCAAACGCTGCATAACAATTTTGGTTACCTCAGCACCGTTCAAGGCGTACTTTAGACGATTTCTCAAGAAAATCATCATGGGCAATGATTCGCGCAATTTGTGTGGACCGGTGGATGGACGGGGAGCAAATACACCTCCCAATTTGTCCAACATCCAAGCCTTTGGGGCGGCTAAACGTTTCAAGTGCTTCTTAGGACCTCGCGCCTATAAAAAATCCAATACATATTTTATTATCACATATCCAAAATTGCCACACATTTAATACTGTGCAAATTACACTGCCATCTTTGATTAAATGTTTTCATTTTTGTTTTATTTGTTTGCTCAAACATTCATCTTTTTTTTCACTTTTTATCTGGGTTGCATTATTTTTCTCCGGGAAATATTTACATTTTCTTTTTTCACACATTATGCTCTTCAGTTTGGTCATAATAAATTGTCACATTTTGTTTGTTTTCCTGGAGATGGCAATGAATTTTTAACACACAATAATTTCGGTAGAACCTACCATCTTGTAAGATACGAAAAAAAGGAAAGGAAGATGGCCGGATGTCGCGTTATTTGACACTTAATTTGACAGTTGTTTACCAATTACGGTTCAGTGCTTTAACCACAGAGTTGTATGTGAGGTTGGGCGACATCTGCTTGTCAGGTTGTTTACAAAACACACAGTTGTATTGTGATATGGTGGGAACCGATAGGTATGCGGTGTTTACACGAGACGTGTAGAATGACACATTCTAAAAAAAAAAACAATACTTCAATTTTCTTCAATCAGTCAGTTAGTTAGAATTGTAAAAGCAATAATGTCACTGTCGCACGAAATTTTAATTGATGTCACCCTTGTGTTGAGCGAAGAGAAAAAAATTATCAAGAAAAAACGCAAAAGAAGCAGTTTGTATATAAAGGAGTGGCACAAAAAAAGAAATTTAATCGCAAAATATTTATTTTTTTGAGTTTTCTGGTTTTTCTTATGATCATGTCTTCTACTACGTTTTGTTTAAGGGTATGTTGGTACAAGGTAATACGAGAGAAATGATACACTACACACAACCATAGGACGACACGTTTCGTCATTGGTTAGGCGACTTATAAATAACTTAGTGCTGTAGTAGTACTGACCTGTTGTTGTACAATCTTCCTAGGAAAAACCAGGTGAGAAGTTGGCATTATTGCCGAAGAGAAACGAACAGGAACACTGAGTATAAATAACTCTCCCATTTGACACCATTTTTTTGTTTACCCCTTTTTCTATCACTTGGATAACTTTCTCGGTATTCTTCAAGAAATAATTCGCATTGCTCCTCTTTTTTTCGGGCACTATAAATCTTACCATTGACATCCCAAAGAGCTGGTAGAATTCAAACGATTCCCAAAAAAACAATTGATCGGCTTCTTGTGGTTTTATCGCACAATTGTTGCATTCGCAAAAACGATGCATCAATTGAATCAATCGACCAAGAAATCATGTAGATTCAAAGACCATACACAGACGCCTTAAGTCGTCGGCTAAATATTTACAAAGGGGTGCGTCACCAAAAATCCAGTATTTTCTGTGATCTCCTTTGTAAAACTGTCAAATGGTGCCTTGTGTATTACTGACTAGAGTGTACATTACTCTAGAGTGTGCATCCGAACTAATGCATCAGAAAACGACTTCCGACGTATGGTCTTTGGTAGATTTCGATTTCAGGCTTTGATTGATGCTTACGTCAAAATCATGTATATGTGTCACAAATTCATGCAAAAAATGTTCATGCATCAGATGTATCGTGTAAACACCGCATTTAGCCATATATGCTGTTGTGTTCTACTCGTCGCTAGATGTCGTTATATACCAATGTTATCACAACACTCAGCTTAAGTGATAAAACACAATACAGTCGCAGCGACAGCTATGCCTTTCAATGTATTTTGGGGAAGGGGTACATCCTTGACGAAATAACACCTGTCGAAATACATGTAAAACCGCTGAAACTAGCGACGTATCAATGACTAAAAAATAGCAAAACTGTTTGTATAAATTCAAAGAAATATAGGGTTATCCATTTCGTGGTTTCAACAGTATAGGGCTGGAATTCGACATCTGTCAAACAAAGTTGTTAAACCAATTTTTTTCTTTTCAGTTTGAAATCTGACATTGACGAAAATGAATCGGTAACTAACACACAACGCGTAAAAATTGTTAAAACCCACTACAAAAATGATGATTCTGTCACATATCACACACATATCGTGCTTTAAGAGGAGATTATGGTTATGAAGAACATGGTCTCGCGAAAGACCGTGTTCATGCAGATAAACCTTTAACTCTTGAGCAGTGAAAAACCAGCATTCGTCAAGTTATGGCTGAGATACCGCCCAATATGTGCCAACAAGTGGTCCAAAATTACCTCAAAAGAATCAATGCTTGCAACACTTCGCGTGTTGGTCATTTAAATGATGTAGTATTTCACACATAATGTCAACGTACAAACTTTATAATAAAGAAGAAATATCATGAAAAAAATATTTTATATGCGTTTTTTTTACGTTTACTGTATAACCCTTTATTTCAATTTATGGCCGTTACATATTGAAAAACATTCTCAAAATTAAAATTTTAATTTTTTCGAGAATGTTCAGTGTTCGGATATGTGCAAATAACGGATTGTTTGAATATGTTGTCTTTGATCTTTTACAGATACGTTATGCAATCTTGCGTGCAATCGTTCTTCTCCTGCTGTAGGGTTGATGCGCATAAGATGAGATACATGCATTTTGGACAAGATTTAATGATTTTCAAATGAATGTTCATAAAATTCCTTTGCAAAAGGCACACTAGAGCATTCATATTATCTTTTTTTTTTGGATCCGAACATGTTTGGAATTCTCCTGAATAGTCGTCGTTTAGTTAGGCTGGACCGGATCTCACAATTCCTTCATCGGTTCGTAGCGTAGATGGTTGTTAGATGGGTCAAAACAGAATGTTGTAAATATCTTAGCATAATGAAATTTTCTTTAATTTACCCATATTTATTTTTGGCCGTTTTGTAAGAACTATTTCGACCCCCTGGGAACTTTGGCTTCCATTTCTAACGCTCTGGCCCAAACTATCAGCATATTAAACCAGTTGTATTCGCATTGAACGTTACCATGGCAATACCGTTTTTGTTTTGTTTGTAAAATAATAATTACAAAATAACTCATCATTATTCTTTGGAAATTTACCGGCAGCCTATGGCAAAATGTCTAAGAAACTGTCTCCTGAAGATGCTTTCTTTGAAAACCTTTTATTGGGCTTGAGCGATACATTGAGTAAGATATCTTCCAAATTCTAATATGAAATTCTTAAAAACAGATTTACGTCACGTCCAGGTAATGTACCTCGCATCTGCAATGTCACGGTGGAAAAGCGCCAACCTTGTGAAAAATCCCAACTGGTTACATGGGAACAAAGACATGGTGTTTACTTGCCACCCGAAGATATGAAAAAGTTTTATTTGTCCACCGATGGTTTTTTACTCCAATGGAGTTATCAGTATGCCCGTAAGTGTGCGTTTGTCAGAATAAAAACATAATTAATTGGAAATAAAAAAATGTCTTTTAGCCAATGACATTCGCCGGGTTGGTTATATACACTTTCCCCATTTGGTTCAAATATCCCTGTTGCGCGAAAATGTTGAACCCGCCTTTCAAAATAATGCCGATTCGTCGTATGCTGCGCCTTCTAATACATCGAGTATTTCATCTGCGTTAAGTGCAGCCACCATGGGCCATCAAACATTTCCTCAGACCTCGGTGGCCTCTAACAAAGATCAATGGGGTAATCCAACTCCAGTTTTGGGACCGAAAACAAAAATTTTCGAAATTAATACCGTTAACGATGTGGCAAAGGTAAAATTTAAATAAACAAACATTAGATAGAAAATACAAATATTTACTTTGCTTTAAGGTATGCTTGTTGTATGACACGCCGGGCTGCAATAACCCCAAAATTTATCTTTTGGAATTGAACAAATTAAAATGGGTGTTTTTAGCCGACAGCTTCAGTGAGTATTTACGCATGGCTATCGCCCATTTAGGTTTGCCGTATTGGGAGTTATGCTTCGCCTCATGCGGTTTACCCTCTTGGACTGAACAACTGTTTCTGCTGTTGGCTCCTCATTTACTGGAGGAAAATGAACCTAGGCGTTCGAAAGTGATAAATCCAGGACCTGAGCATCCTTACAACATGGTGGATCCCAATATATTCCGCGTAAAATTTAAGACAGCAACAACGAAAACTAATCTTGCAGCGAAACACAAATGAATTAGTCTGTTTGTCGCTCCATTTTTTTTTTGGCTTTTAATACAAAATGTTGATATCAGTTTGATAAAATAAAATGTTTCCTAACAAAAATACTTGTAGACTGTGCGCGCACATCTGTACAATAAAGGTGATCCGTTTCTTTCATGTCATCAATAAAAGTCCTCATGACTTTCCAAGTCAGCAAACATTTTATCCTTAATACGTGGCCGGGGATCTTCTTTGATTTCGGTGGGCACAGCTCCAACTTGTCCCAACATGAATTCAAGCTCGTCTTGGGTCAATTTGTCACCTCTCAACTCTAGTGGTCCAATGAATTGCTTCTTCATCTGTCCTTCGTGATACACGAAAATAGTGGGTAAATTCTTTTCCGGGAAATTGGGTATGCAGGTGGTGGCTACAGAACGGAGGAATTTTGTTTGAGGATAACGCATGGCCAATGACTGCATGTGATGATGGATCAAGGCGCACAGCGGCACACCGTTGGCGTACAGATGCAAAACCACCCAAATACCCTCACCAGCTTTCGTCACTTCATCCACATAGTCTGTGCCCCCAATTTCTCTGACCGTACCAAATTTGGCCTTTTCCGCAAAAGCTCTCAATTCCGATATGCGCTGTTGGCGATAACGCTCCAAAACCTCTTCATCTTCCGAGTCTTCCAGTTCGTCCAACTCGTCCAAATTCATATCTTCCACTTTCTTACGACCATCAACTAAATCGGTACGTTTTTCAATGGTCTCATCAATCATTTTCTGGATTTGATCCTCTGTGATTTCAGCCTCTTTTTGTTTCTGTGGTATAATTCCCTTGGCACGCAACACATCATTCCATTCGGTATCTTCATTGTAATCGGGATCCTAAAAGCGAAATAGAATTAATGTAAAATCCGACCAATTTCATTGAAAAGTTGCACATTGTTTGTTTTATTTATAGTTTTTTTGTCTCTATATCTCCAATGTTTGTTATTATAAACGACCATATATGGAAATAATGAGAGAGAACACCACCTACGAAATAACATATGAAATTATGAATTTCAGATCGCTGGGCACTACTACTTACCATTTTATTTACTTTTCCTAATATATTATAAATTATCTAATTATAAATTAATTCCGTATAAAATATCTCGACTGATTTCTTCAGAACAGATCTATGTGAGTGACTAATATAATTTCTTTCTCAACCTCCTCCTCGAATATAATAATAGTGAACAGAGTTGATAACTTTAATTTGTGGCACAATCAGATTGAATGTGCCCAAATAGGGCCAATGGTGCCAACAGTGTCCGCAAACATCACGTTGTCTCATCGAAAATAGTTGATGTATTCGTGATCTTAAATATACCGACATGCTCGATTTATGTAAGTTCTCGAATATGACGTCGAATCGATTATACATCCAACGAGAATAAAATAAAATGCGTTAACCAAGAGAAAGTTGTAATGTCCACAAAATTCCAGATACATTTATGGTCTTTCCCATTGGAATTTATGTAACTAATTACATACTAAAATCCTACTAACACTCGTAATCCTATTATAGTGTATCTTACCGAACCCGATCAATTTCCAGTTCTTCAATCGTATTTGGTCGAGCATTATTATGTAAAAAAGACGGAAATTATTCTTCCACTATGTCTGTGTCCACGTCTTGCTGCAGCATTACATTTGATTATTCTACATTACATTTGATGTTCTACAATAATCAGTGGGTTGGCACGTGCTGAACGACAGAAAGTAAACGAGCCAGCTCGAAAAGTCGGAGTTTGATATTTGTAAATTTTGTAAAATAAGACCGGCAATGTATAAAATCCCGAAACGAACAACCCGAGAATTGATTGACATGTAAATATCGATAATTAAGTGGCAACAGTGGAGCAGAATAAAGTTGCCAGTTTATTCAGTGGCAACGCACACGGTTGCGAAGGAGGAATCGAAGTTAAAAAGAATAACAGCTGTTACTATTGCGAATGAAAATTCAAAAGTGCCCTCCAATTAACGAATGAGATTCAAAAGTGGCCTCCAATAAGGTCCTATTAAACTGTGGTTTAAACGCCCAATATTGGACGATTAAACTACGTTTAAACTTAGACCGAAAAATGAATTTGAAGTATAAATTCAGTTTAAACGAAAAACGAAGATCATTAATCTAAGAACAAAAGAGTAGTTACTAATTGTCTTTGAATTGATTCAATTTATGACTTACATATATAACAGACAATATAATAAGTTATACAGTTTGAAGTCGCAATCGCTTTCGTCCTTATGTTAAATTACTCAATTTGTGAGAATTGTGAAAAAGTACCAAAATAGATTTGAGCCCATAAACAGTTGATTGTGCCGATAATGGCACAATGTGTCACTGTTTAGCAACACTGATATTGAGAATTAAAAACCGATTATGAGCTACCAAACAAATGTATTTATCGTATATCGATTGTTTGCCAAAAAACAAATTGAACAAAAAACAGATATTCCGAGGAGATAGATTTATTTAATTATACTTACGTTCGCAGTATCAATAACATATTTATGCACTAAAAACTGTATTATTATTTTATCGTGGCCCTAAAATCAATGTCACTTTATCTGGCGGATTTGTCGTTTAAGATATATCGAAATGCTGCATTTGAATATTATTTAAAATCCAGTTTGAGGAGATTTTATTTGTTAGTTGGAATCAATTTCGGAATAAAATAAAAAAATATGGATTTTGTTTGCATATGCCAACAAACAAAACAGTATTTCGGACTATAAAAAAGATCGAAATGATCGTTTACATATTTTTTCATTTCTTCTTCTATGAGAACATACAAATATTTTTAATTCTGTTTTAAATCAAGCCTGATTGTTGTGACGTACTGTTGAATATATAGAAAAGATTTAACAGAATCAACTTAGAATTTGGTTACACCAAGGCCCAGACTTTACATTAGGCTTTGGCCCATTTTCCTCCATTATTTTGTAGTACTTTACAAAAAAAATGTTTCAATTAAAATAAAAAAAAGAGTCCCAAAAATTGTAAGCTTATAAATATGTATTTTAAATTGACGAATGAAATCTGATCATTGCTTTAAATAGTATATTTAATTCAAAGGAAACTAACGGCCTGATCCTTAATGTGGGACAATTACATTAGGCTGATTTTTACTCAGTATACAGCTGATATGCTAGCCACTAAGTCACCGGAACTACAAAGTGAACAAAAGAGGAGGACCAGGTTTAAATGGTCAGTTATTTTGTTGATACCTATGTGCCACTTTTTGCAACTATTTTATTTTTTTGTGCCGGTTTTTTTGATTAATGGTATCCCAAATGCAGATCGTAATCAATAGTACAACAAAGTAACTAAAAAATAAAAATTAAATAGAATTATCTTTTGTTTTTCTTTTTCGTAAATATTTACTAAAACATTTTCTTACAAGATTTTTGTTGTTGAAATTTTTGGGGATTTCCTGATTACACCTTCATATTTTTTATAT